>CM046659.1:89388658-90078906 GCA_025594165.1 Tamias sibiricus
CAGAATCAGAAAAATCGTGCATGTGTATATTTATATATGCATTGTGTGTGTATATATATTTATTTATTTCAATGCATATGTGTATATGCATTGAAGGAACCCCCTTACCTTTTTTATTTAGCTAATTAATTTTCATTGTAAAAATTCTATCCCATGTGCCAATTCATCAAGAACAATTTCCCCTCTATTGGTCAATTTATATTGTTATATCATGTGGATGAATATATAACAATGAATTCCAATGATATTAAAATATGGAAAAAAATTAAAAATAAATAAGTACAAGGGGGAAAAAAAGGTCATCTCCCTCTCTACTCAGTCTGAATTAGATATTCCTCTTCTTTTGCTCTTGCATCATACAGGCAAACTTCCCATATTGCCTGCTCCATAATATACTTTACAATGAGTGTTCTCCTTGTCTCCTTTGCTAAATCCATGAGCTTCTTCACAAATCCTGGCCCATAATAAGTGCTATGAGTTTGAGAGAGAGATGCATAGTTAGATGGGTACAGGCATGCATTTGTATATAAATGCATGAATAATAGATGATGATAGTTTCTTTTTAAATAATGTTTGTACTGGGGCTGGGGTTGTGGGTCAGCGGTAGAGTGCTGGCCTAGCACGTGCGCGGCCTGGGTTCGATATTCAGCCCCATATAAGAATAAAGGCATTGCGTACAACTAAAACAAATAAATATATAGGTTATTTAAAAAATAATGTTTGTACTGCATCCTGATCCTATTGAAAAGCAATGCCAGTGAAATTATTAAACAATTATTAAACTCTAGAAATTATCATAAACCTATGGCAGGTCTGAAAAAATTCACTGTAAAACCAAGTTCCAGGCTTTTTGCTAGTTCCTGTAGAAATATAATATGGTCTAAACCCAGAATTTTTACTGCAAATCAAGGCAGAATCTAGGCATATGGAACAATGAAAACCCTAACTTCCCCTTTGGAAACACAGCGTAAGTGTATGCTTGATGAGTGCTTTTGAAATGAAGAATAGAAATGGGGATGAGAAAAAGTTTTAATGTTTTGGCATAAGTGACAGACATTTATATAAGAAAAGTAACTGATTAGTAAGCATTTAACTTTAATTACATCATCCCCACTTACCTGGCTAAGGGCAAAATAAAGATGCCAGAAATCAATATTTGTGCTCTAACAGGATCTTTCAAGAAATATTTTCTTCTCATGCTATTTTTTAGTGCCTCTCACGACTGCTCCAGCTCTACCAAGGACCTAGCAGCAACATTTGGTGACCACCTCATGGCTGGTGATGTGAGTCCCCAAGCCATTTATCATGGGAATTCTACTTCTGCATACTCATTGCCTAAAAAAAAAAAAAAATACTGAAATTTTCATTAAGAATGTAAATAGAGGGACTTGATTCAGTGGTTAGCTCCTGCGTAGCACCTGTGAAGCACTGGGATCGATCCTCAGGCCACATAAAAATAAATAAATAAAATAAAGTTATTGTTTCCATGGGGAACTAAAAATATTTTTTTTAAAAAGAATGTCAATACAAGGCAAAGAAATTATTTACAACAAAATATGATAGAAAAAACATCCTCAAAGAACATTAACTACTTATATTTGACTATGAATAAATTAACTCTGGTTTAGACCAGTATTGGTGAAAAAGGAATAGGTATTAATGAACTCATTAAACAGACATCATTTAAAATTTTGTTGGATACATATTCATGAAAATTTTTGGCATGTGGATATCCAGTTGTTTCAGCACTGTTTGTTGGAGAGACAATCCTTTCCTCCCTGAACAGTCATGGCACTCTCTTCAAGAATCAACATACACATATAGACTAATTTCTGGAATCACATTCTATTCCATTGGTCTATACTTCTATTTGTTCCTAGTGTTACATTGTGTATACCATTGTAGCTGCGCAATAAGTTTTGAAATTGAGATGTATGGCTTCTCCAACATTGTTACTTTTTTTTTATTCAAAGTAAAATTTATTGATGATGAAATAATTTCAAGAATATAAAATTAAATGAAAATAAAAACTCTTTGATCAGTCATCTCCAACCACTGTTAAATATTTTCTTTATTTTATACATCTTTAGTCTTTTATCTTTATTTTTTATTAATAGAATATTTTTAGACATTGTAGATTTCAGATAGACCATAGTACAATACTGCTGAGTGAATTCAACACACTTTCCTCAATAATAGATAAGTAATCTAGACATAAACTCAGTAAAGACCCTTCAGACCTAAAAATTATTATACATCAAATGAACCTAACAGATACCTATAGAATGTTTTCAACAACACAGCTGAATTCACTTACTTCTTGGCTTCTGAAATTTGGCCTCATTTTAGTCCCCAAACCAAATTTTTCCATATGCCCCTTGCATATTATCTGGTTAAAATACAATAAAATTAGAAATCAACAAAAAAGTACAGAAAATATATAAATGGAGATTGAAAAATTCACTTTTGAATGATTAATGAGTATGAGAAGAAATCAGAGGAGAAATTTAAAAATTATTAGAATTGAACAGGATAATGATACAATGTAGCAGAACCTCTGAAAAATATGAAAGGAGTTCTTATCTTTGGTTTTGGAAGTATAGATAACAGGATTATAAGCAGAAATGATAGCAAAATCAACAGTAAATATTGCTTTTCAGAATTTTAGGCTGAAATTATTATCTCATTTCACCTTATTTCACTTGTGTGTAAGTTTTGTTGTTTGTATATTACCATGGAGATCAGGGGCTCTGGTGGAGATTATTCACCATGTGCAACTCATGAAACATTTTAATCATAGTCTATGCATGGACATCAACATTCAATTAACTTATAGTTACAAATGTGAAGAAAATTTGGGTAGAAAAATTTGGGGGAGGATATTGGATTGGAGGAGAATTGGAGGGAATATACAATTCTTGTGAATCTTCAAAACGCTTATTGCATAACTACCTAGTAATGCACTAAAGGAATTCATTTTCTCATATAAATGGTTTGGAATTCATTATTTAATATTTTTTATTTTTGTTATGATATAATTTATATGTAATAAAATTTAAACTATTAAGCCCACAGACCTGCTGTTAGCCACATACATTCTGAAGACCATCATACCATCCAGAATACAGCAGTTTCATGTGACCATGAACTCTTCTTGTTAGGGGTAACAACTCTCTATACCTCTGACTCAGGCAAACAAGGATCTAATCTTTGTTCTCACAGATGTGCTTTTCTTTATTTTTGTTATAAATTTGTTTTTATAGTTGTTTTTTTTTTTTTTACTTAGATGCATAACCTGATGTAGTTTGTTGTCAATATACATTGTTAAATGATTTCTGTGGTCAAACAAATAAATTCACAATCTATCAATTTACATAGAAATTGTGTATGAGTGTGGTGTGTGTGTGTGTGTGTGTGTGTGTGTGTGTGTGTGTGTGTTTGGTGAGAACATCGAAAATCTCTTTTAGAAAATTTTCAGTATACAATACTATATTCTTCACTGAGGTCTTCATGTAATCCATGCTTCATTGCTTCTTTACATTAATTCACCTAACAACACCTTTTAAAACTTTGACCTACTCCCTGTTTCCTATAACACAATAGTTCTGGTAACCACTGTTCTCACTTCCTATGAAATACTGAAGGTGGAAAAGGTAAATCTCCATGTTTCCACTGTTAATTTTTATCATCATATCATCAAATATTTCAAAGCAGGAAATAAATATTTATTTTTTGAAATAAATATTTCAAAGAAGTAGTTATTATGAACTCCCAAAGAGAGAGTTCAATTTTTTCCTAAAGTTTCTGCATTTAAGTGAGATTGTATAGTATTTTTCTTTCTTTGCCTTATTTCATTTAGCAAAACATTCATCCATATTGTCCCAAATGACAAAATGCACCCCCTTCTCTTTTGGTACTGGCTATTGAACCCAGGGGTACTGTACCACTAAGCTATATTCCTCAGCCAGCCACATACTCTAATAACCTTTATAAAATTTTGAGAAAGAGTATCACTAAATTGTCCAGTCTAGCTTCAAACATGCAAAGTTCTGGCCTCAGTCCCATTTATAGTGATTAAAAATAAAGTTGTGTGGACATACATGTGTTGTTTTGCAGTTTTCCTTTAGTAAGTTAAATAGCCAAGTGTGGACTTGCTGAGTCAGAATGTTTATTGTATATTTAATGATACTAGTGTTCATAAGAAATTTACTCACCAGGCATGGTGGTGCATGCCTGTCATCCCAACACTTGGGAGGCTGAGGCAGGAGGATCGCAAGTTCAAAGCCAGCCTTAGCAATGGCGAGGCCCTTAGCAACTCAGTGAGACCATCTCTAATAAAATACAAAAAAGGTCTGGGGATGTGGCCCAGTGGTCGAGTGCCCCTGAGTTCAATCCCAATCCCCAGTACAAAAAAAAAAAAAAAAAAGAAAAGAAAAGAAAAAAAGCAAAGAAATATACTCAAGAAGTTGAATTGAATGGCCAATGTATGTATGAAATGATGTCTGTAGGGGTTTTATATAGCATTGATGTGTGTTCTTTGGAAGTTTTCTCTAAATTCTTCTCAGTTCACATGGAATCACAAGTTTTCTTTCACAAACAGAGGTGGGACATGGCAAAGTTTATAGCATAGGGACTAGAATTAGATAATTTTAGATGCCTAAGGACCAAATTTTCACTAATGAAAACGAAGGAATTTATTGAACTTGTACATGGAGCAAAGCCGACTCCCAACTGGACACATCAGGTGACAGAGGCCCTGAGCACTGTGGATTATCTTATAGCCCAGAACTTTCTCACCTTCACCAGTCTCTGGTGAGGTGTCACTCAGATTTTGTGTTGACTTACAGTTAGCTGAGTGTTAATAATGTTATTAAATGTAATTCACATTAATAACTAGGGAAAGAATTTCATGCAATTTCTTTACTAAGAAGAGGTGCTAAAGGTGGAAAAGGTAAATCTTCAGGTTCCCATTGTTAATTTTTGTCCTCAAATATTTCAAGGCAGAACAGTCCCTAAGGATGGGATTTAAATATTTGGGAAATTAGTAGGTCATCTATTACAGAGTTTGAGATGTATGTCAGTTTTAGATGTAGCTCACATGCCAGGAGCTTCTACACATATTGCCTGACCTAATAATTTTCACAATAACCCCATAAAATGGACCTCACTGTGGAGAGGTTGCATCTCTGGGAGTGTAACTTGTTGGAAGTCACAGAACTGGAAGGTAGCATGACTGGTGTACACATCTAATGGGCTGTGACTCCAACTGCTAAGGTACCATCATGACTCTGTAGTCCCTGTGACTTTTCTCCTTTCCATGGCCAGTAACTTATTTTCATATAATTATAGAGACTTCCCTCCTTATATTCAGGATATTCTTGATATAAACTACTTGCAAACAATATTAACCACTTATCCTTTAGAGTAAATGGTGTAAGTTATCATTCTATACCTCTATTGGGCCATCTCTTAATTCAGGAGAAATTTGGATCATAATATCAGCATTGGTTGTTGTGAATCTTGATATTCACTGATCTCTGGGACTGTATAAAATAAAGTTGGGGGATTTGGTTCTGTAAAGTGCTTTGTTTGAAAGTCCAGGAGGCTAAAGAATTATTTGAGAAGAAACTTTGAATGTTTCTGGAAACTTCACAGAACTTCCAAAACCTCCAAGTGGATATATAAAGAAACATAACATAAAAATCTGAAATTTTCTTTAAATGTGAGGAAGAAATGGAAATTCATAGGTCATCTATTGCAGAGTTTTAAATGTATGTCACTAATATCATCATTTGTGATCAAACACTTTTCCATGGATAATACTGATTCTAAATTCTCACTAGGGCCTAAAATATATTTGTCACAGAGTGACAATCAGCAACATGATTTTGTTTTGAATGGAGAGTTTATTGTCCATGTGGAACATATTTACTGCAAAAAGTAGCATCTGGGATGGTAAACTTTAGAGGTCTGTTTTGTGGGTAAGCTGGACATATGGGCAGCTGCTTGGGACCTCTTATCTTATGTTTCCTAAACTGAGAACATCATCTGATAGTGTGCCTTTTCTCAAATGCAAAAGCAAGGCACAAAGGAAATCAACTACAATGAATCTACACATGAAAATACAGTGTAATTTTTAAAAAGTCTTTGAGTTCACTTGATATGTTTTTTCTTTGTTGGTGGTGGTGGTAAAACTTATTACCTAGTTTGGTCCATAGCTATAGTTTCTTAAGTGTAACTAAGATGATGATTCCGGTCATATCAAAGTCAGATGACTTGTGTTGATGTGAGATGAAGGTCAGGTATCACCATGCTAGTTAAAACCATAGGTGGCCACTGGCTTTCTGAACCACGTCCATGGCTGAAGGGACACCTTGCACTACTGGTTTATGTGGGACTTGTACAAAGCAGAGAATCACAGAAGTTCCTCAAAGGATAGAAGTCTTCAGGTTAACTCATTTGTTAGTTTATGTAAAGAGAATGATTATGTTCAACTTATGTTTTGTAGGAACAAAGCAATACTAAGAGCAAGTTGTAAACTTATATTAGTGATGTTTATTTACTTTAAATAAGAGAAAGTCTGCCTGATAGTATGTCCTGGATTTTTACAATTCACTGAACATTTTGTGTGAAAAAGATAGGACATGCCCAAAAAGTAATGCATCCTAAAAAGTAAAGAAATAATACAAATACCTTGTCCTTCATTTGGAAAAAACATTAAACTACAGGGTCTATGTAGTCTACTAGAGGGCCAGTTGAGGCTTGTATCCCAGTATGCTTTTCCACATGTGCATGCCTCCCTTCTCAAAATCACTTCCCAATGATTGTCCAAAAATCAAATAAATCTCCAAATAAACTACACTCATTTAAAATTTGTCTCAGATTTCATTAGGAGAAAATTGATCTAAATAACCAAATAGATATACTAGTCCCACATATATAATAATTTTTTGTAAGGTTTCTTGACATTCAACAATTTAAGTTTGAAGTTGTTTCTAAACTCTATGGGAAACAGAGGGAATGTCATCATATCTATTCTCATAATCAAGTGATGATCAAGTGATCACAAGTGAAATTATATGACCTTGTTTATACACATTACTTCTGCCTCCTTAAAGAAACTCATGACACATTGGATTTATTTCTGATGTTAGCAGAAAGCAGGGAATAAATTCTGCAGAGGAGGAGTAGGTATAATCCTAGTATAAATAGGAACAGGTCATCATGGTAGAGGCCTCTGTCAATTAAGCACATTAAATACCAGATGCCTATGTGGAGGTGTCCATCATGCATGTGAAAGTAGTTCTTGAGCTCTCAACAACAGACTTGGTCAGCAGAATCTGTCATAATGATGCCGCTTTTTCAGTCTTCTTATTGCTATTTTTACATCTTTGTTTCTTAATGTATATATGATAGGATTTAAGGCAGGTGTGATAGTAAAGTCAACTATAAACATGTACTTGTCAACTGATGATGTGGGGAAAGGCCACATATAGATAAATATGCATGGAGTGAAATAAAGAACCACCACAGTGATGTGAGCCGATAATGTGCCAAGTGCCTTGGATAAGTCCCCAGAGGAACGCTTCCAGACAGTGACCAAAATGAAGACATAAGAAAGGAGGAGCAGGAAGAAGGTAATCAAGCTCATGAATCCACTGTTGGCAGTACCAAAAAACTCAAACATGGCTGAATCCGAGCATGCAAGCTGTATGACCCTGGGAAAGTCACAGTAAAAGCTGTCTATCATATTAGGACCACAAAAAGGCAAGTTTATAATCAGAGAAAACTGAGACATAGAATGGATCACTCCAGTTACCCAGCTGATGACTACAAATAAAATGCATTTCTTTGGGCTCATAATGTTCAAATAGTGAAGAGGCTTACAGATGGCTGCATACCTGTCAAATGCCATGGCTATCAGCAGAACCATTTCTGTTCCCCCCATGATGTGGATGAAGCATACCTGTGCCATACAGCTTTGGAAAGAAATTACTTTATGCTCCTTTAACAGGTCTGTGACCATCCTGGGAACTGTTATGGAAGAAAGTCCCACATCATTGAGGGACAAGTTGGCCAGCAGGAAGTACATAGGAGAATGTAAGTGAGAATCAGAAATTACCAAAAAGACGATGAAGAGATTTCCCAGGATGATCCCTAAGTAGAGCAATGAGAATGTCAGCTTGAGAAAAACTTTAGTTTCCCAAGAACCCGAGAGTCCCAGCAATACAAATTCAGAAACCACGGAATCGTTCAGTCCATCCATTGACTTGGGCAGGAAAGCTGGTTCCAAACATCTGTGGATAAAAAGTGAGGAAGGTCAAAAACAGTGGTATAAAGTGTATTCCTCATTAGTCCTGCCAATCTATTCTAGGGGTTACAGATATGAGAGTTGGAAATCATTGGACTTCATAAACAGCAAAATAAATAGAAAATTTGTAAGGATAGACCACATGATAAGTAAAAAGGATATGATATATGTTAGATGAACACAAATGGGGTTGCTCTCCTTTTTGTTTCATGAGCAGGCTTTTTGTTTTGATCTGTTTCCCTCTTAGGGATTTCTACACATTTTCTGCCACTACTTTGTAAGTGTTCTTCTCTCATAATCTCAGGTAACAATAATTTGAGCTATTTTCATATTAATTCTTTTGTGCTAATTAAAAAAATGCTCTTTAGCTGGATTTCTTACTTCACCATTCAATGTTTTTAGGACAAAACTGTTTAATACATTTCACTTTTGGGTATGTTTTGTTTTTATTTGAACAACTTACCATGGAGGCCAGGGGCACAGATTAGATTACTCATAATATGTAACCCATGACTCATCAAAACGAATACAAAGCTTTACACAAAACTTTATTGCCTAATAAGACATAATACCTATTAGAATGTAAAATATGAGGATTAAACTGTGCTAATTTTAATAGATAGCATTTATTAAATGGTCTTCCATGCAAGGCATTAGACGTGGCACATTATCAGATTTAAACTTCACAAAACTTCCTCTAGTACTTTGTTAGACCCATTTAATAAATGAAAAAAAAAAAAAAAAAAAAAAAAAAAAAAAAACAGTTTCAGAGAGGTGAAGTGTCAGAAACAGGACTTGAATCAAGACCTCAGCAGATGGCACCTAACCATCGTACTCCGTTTTTAAGTCCAGTGCCTTCAAGTACATATTACACATCTTTTCCAAACCTCCATCAACTAAATTTCATTTGACTTTACTTTCCTTAAACTATTAATGTAGTAACTTCTTTAACAAAATCCATCCTTTAATTTCGTGTCCCCTTCTAATTCTTTCTTTTCATTCCAATGTTTATGGGCCAGTTAATCTTCACTTTTCCTTCATTTAATTGAAACATTCTGGATCTATTTCTATTTTAGAGAAATAAATTCTAACACTAAATATCCTATTCAACATGATTTTTCAATCTTATTTTGCCTGATATCCCTGAAGGATTTGATACATTGTGTCATGGCCTTTTTGCTATAACTTTTCCTACCCTTGGCTTCTTGACTTCTAAATGGCCGTTCCCCCTCCTAATTATTGCTAATAGAAATTCCATTTTTTCAGGTAGAGCCCAAAATCTATCAATCTTAGACAAAATACTTCTACTGCAGATCAAGATAACAATGAATTATTTTTAAAAATCTATTGTTCATAATGGCATTTGCAGGTAAATGGATGAAGTTGGAGAATATAATGCTAAGTGAAGTTAGTCAATCTAAAATATCCAAATACTGAATGTTTTCTCTGATATAAGGAGGCTGACTCACAGTGGTGTTGGGTCGGGGTACATAGGAGGATTAGAGGAACGCTAGAAAGGTCAAAGGGGAGGGAGGGGAAGGGAGGGAGTAATGGGGGAATGGAGGGGAAAAAAAAGAAAAGGTGGTTGAATAAGATGGATGTCTTTATCCGAAATGCATGATTGAAGATTTGAATGGTACGAATATACATTGAATGCAAACAGTGTTTTGTAAAAAGATGGTCTATATGTTTATTATAAATTATAATGCATGCTACTATTATAAGTACAACAACTTTGAATAAAAAATAAATTTAAAAAAATCTATTGTTCTAATTCCATTCTCCTCAACCATGGGTTTGTATAATATGGGGCTGGTGACCCAGTACTGTTAGATGAGATAAAAACCAATATGTCTTCTGGAGGACTTTCCTGAAAGGAAAGGATATACATTCATGTAGAGAAGGTATTTTTCCCCCATATTTATTGTTAATGTTAAGGTGAAGGAACCACCAAATTCTAATTAGATTAATAGTAAATAGTTAGAAAGACCCTAGGACCCAAAAGGCATATTGTATCACTTGTCCAAAACCACAATCAATGTCTCCAGATCATGTAATGTAAAAAAGTATCTAATTTGTTTGTTCCACTATGAATCTAGTTTTCTATTAATTTCAGGTAAATGTAATCATAAAATTTCTACGATGGTTCTCTCCTAATTATTCTTTACATTTCCACTTCTCTATAACTTGCCTATATGAGATACTACTTGTCCCCTGCTTATCATATTTTTAGCTTTTTAATTTTTTATTTGTTCTAATTAGTTATACATGACTAATTATATATAAGTGGAACATAATTTTGACAAGTCATATATAAATGGAGTATAACTTCTCATTCTTCTGGTTGTACATGGTTTAGAGTAACAGAGTTGTGTAATCATATATGCATATAAAGTAATAAAGTCCAATTCATTTTACTATCCTTCCTGCTCTTTACTCCCTCCCCTCACTTCACTCACCTCTGCCTAAACCAAAGTACTCCATTTTTCCCTAGCCTCTCCCCTTTATTGTGATTTAGGATCTGCATTCAGCCTTTGGTTCTTGGGATTGGATTATTTTATTTAGCATGATATTCTCTAACTCCATCCATTTTCCTACAAATGCCATCATTTCATTTTTCTTTAAGGCTGAGTAATATTCCATGTGTATATATACCACATTTTCTTTACCTATTCATCTGTAGAAGGGCACATAAGTTGGTTCCACATTTTAACTATTGTGAATTGAGCTGCTATAAACATTGATGTGGCTGTGTCACTGGAGTATGTTGATTTTAAGTCCTTTGGGTATAAACCAAGGAGTGGCAAAGCTGGGTCAAATGGAAGTTCCATTCCAAGTTTTCTGAGGTATATCACTACTGCTTTCCATAGTAGTTGCACCAATTTGCAACCCCACCAGCTATGTATGAGTGTTCCTTTTCCCCGCATCCTCACCAAAATATATTGTTGCTTATATTTCTTGATAATTGCCATTCTTACAAAGTGAGATGAAATCTTAGAGTAGTTTTAACTTCCCTGCTCATCTTTAATAATTGACATGATTCAGAGTTTTGACCCAACTGTCTCTTTTAAAATTCAATGCTGGCTTACTCATTTAAGTTAGTACCCACATATTGATGCCTAAGTCTAACTTTATATTTGAACCCCAGAATCATAAGTCCAAAACTGTATGTGGTATAAACAAATGGGAGCTCCACCTCCACCTTCAAGTTAACTCCCTAAAACTGAACTCCTGATCTTATCTAACCCATATCCAGCTCCTGTCTTCACATCAACTCTAATCAAATCTAACTTACTCCCAAGCCTTAATAAATATTATTAGCATTCTTCCAGAAAACCAACACAAGCATTTGTGTGGAACTGTCCTCTTTCCTTCATTTTCATCTCTGGTTGCACACTTTTTCTTCTGAAATAGTTCTTTTTTTTTTTTTTTTTTCTTCAAGTTTCTGGTTTTAAATAAAGCATTTTTACAACAATTGTGTCTTCATACATGTATTTAGGGTAATCATGGATAACTCAGTCTGCCATTATTCCTATCCCCTTGCCCCCTCCAATTCTATTTTCTCAATTTCCATTGTTAATTTGTTCTACTTTAATTATTCATATTTTCTCATACTGAAAACTAAAAGGAAATATATTTCATCATATCTTTGCTTTCCTTTTCCCCCAAGTCCACACTATTCTATATTATTCTTCCAGAGGTATCGATCTAAAGATCAAATACACTCCTGTGATTTTGTAACCTATATCCTTTGGTGGTTCCATCAAGGGTAGAATCCTTTTGATGGGTCTATCAAGGGGAAATTCCACACATTACCTCACAAAATCCTAGAGTGAAGAAAGCATGGTTTCATTCAGAGGATATTTCCTTAATGATGTTATGAAATGAATGTACAATGAGTTACAGAATCAACTTGAAAACTGATTTCTATTTAAAAACTTAAGAAAATAGGAACTGTAAAAATAGTTCATTCAAGATGTTTCCAATGGATTTTAAACTATCAGCTTTTGACTAAAGGTAAAACATTAAAATTAAATCAAGGAAGGGAGCCTCCTAGCAGTATGGTCCAATATTATATTGCAAATTAGAACAGAAGTTTAAATAATGTAATACCATTGAAAAGAAGGTAGTAAAATTATAATCATTGCTTGTCCAATCCCATAACTCCCTGCCTCAAAATCTTAAAACAATTACATGGGAAATAAATTTAATAAGATTATTTAAATATAAAAATATTATATTTCATAAAATATATAATCTTATTTAATAAGATTATTTAAATATAAAAACTCAGTAACAGCCTGCTAAAGTATGATAAAATGTGTTATTTATAAAAAGAAACATAAATATATACATTATATTGAGATTTGCACATATATTTATTTTTTTGATACATTTGAAAGGTTGAATAAGATTGGAATTCAAACAATGCAAATAAAAATAAGAAGACTCAACACTATGTAACTACCAGTCCTCATTGAACTAATCCAGTGGCTATCTAACGGAACCATGCAAAGTGAACCAAAGTCCACTTCAGAACAAGGGAAATTATGAAAAGGAGAGTTAGAGTAGGGAGAATGGAATGCTTCCTATAAGGTAAATCAGAATATATTATAAACTACAATAATTAAGTCATGATAATTTGACTAAACTGAACAGAATATATTTTAAAAAGTCTAGAATTAGATGCACATTAGGAAATTTAGTACATGGCAAAGAAGGCATTATGATTATGTAGCAAAATGAAGATATGTTTAAAAGCCATACTATTCCATATTTACTCATTCATATCAATATTAGACACACAGAATTATACAGGTATTACCATATGTCTTATGATAAAATAAGATCAGGTTGTATAGAAAGCTTTAAGGTAAAACATAAGCATAAAATTTTTATAAAATGTGTGAAAATTATTTTTTTTAAACTTGAGGTTAAGAAATCTTTGTAAGTTAACTCCAAATTCAGAAGCTGGATCCTACTTTTAAAGTTTCCTGAACAGAGTCCTGTGGCTGGAGGTCTGGGCAGACAGAGCTGCTCCACCCGGCTGAGGGGAAGGTGAAGTGTGGCTCACTGCAGAGGGTGATGTGGTAATAGCCATCACTCTTAGCTGTGTCCTCTGTAATGGAATAAACTTCAAGGAAATAAACAAACAGAAAAATGTGTTGACAATATTGAAAGTTGCTTTGTTTAATCATGAGTATTCTTCTAATACCGAGTGGAAGCCAGTTGCTTAAAAGGGGATCAATTAAGTAAGTAAATGGATGGATTCTTCTTATCAGAGGCTCTACGAATTACTCTCAAGTCCTTCTTAATGAGCATGGAAAGAATATCAGTAAATCAAGGAAACTGTATAATTTTTATGGGGGTGAAGTAGATAGTAATTTCTATGAGTAAATATTCAAGAGTTATTAAAAATTTATAAGGGTTGTGGGATTTAAATAACTTTATGCCTGTTTCTTGATTTGCTCTTTTTAAAAGACATATTTATTTATTTAAAAATGAGATGCGTCAAAATTAATAAAGGGAAAAAGAAAAGCTATGTGGAGCAATTTCCACATTAAAAGTCATGGAATACTTTGGCACACAATAAGTTCCAAATGAGTGTTCTCTATCATGATAAATTTGATAACATTTATGAATATCTTATCAAATATTGATATTAACATAAATATATTAATTTGTATTAAATGTAAATATTAAGTATTTATATTTAACCTAGAATTTTCCAGAGTAGGAACAATGATTGAATCACTCTGGCAAAAATAAAACTAGCATGCATTTTCATGTTGTATCAGTAAGAAGGTACTGTCCAAGATACATGTTTTGCTTTTAATTTTATGATCCTAGCCTTCAGAAAGAAAAGGAATGAAAGAATCAAAGTATTTCACATACAATTTAAGCTATTTATATAGCTTATGATTAAAGTATTTAACATAACATTTAAAATATTATTTAATAATTTAATATTATTTAAAATGAAGAATATTTTGAATTCATCTCATTACATCTCAACTATAAAGAAAGACCTGAAGATACAAAATAACTTGAATACAAATCATTCAATGAAGTCAGCTAATAAAGAAAAACAGAGACAGGAAGAAAAATGGATGATAGGGAGTAAAAAAGGGGATGTAGGGAATAATAATGCAACCTGATGCTTTAGAATTAAAGGATGGGATAGCTGGGTCATAGGGTGGTTCCATTCCCAGTTTTCCAAGAAATCTCCATACTGCTTTCCATAGCGGTTGCACCATTTTGCAGTCCCACCAGCAATGTATGAGTGTGCCTTTTTCCCCACATCCTCTCCAACATTTATTGTTGTTTGTGTTCTTGATAGCTGCCATTCTGACTGGACTGAAATGAAATCTTAGAGTAGTTTTGATTTGCATTTCTCTAATTGCCAGCAATGTTGAGCATTTTTTCATGTATTTGTTGATTAATTGTGTATCTTCTTCTGAGAAGTTTCTTTTCAATTCCTTAGCCCATTTATTGATTGGGTTATTTGTTTTTTTGGTGTCAAGTTTTTTGAGTTCTTTATATATTCTAGAAATTAGTGCTCTATCTGATGTGCACATATTAAATATTTGTTCCCAATTAGTTGGCTTTCTATTCACCTCACTTATTGTTTCTTTTGCTGAGAAGAAGCTTTTTAGTTTAAATCAATCTCATTCATTAATTCTTGGTAATAATTCTTGCACTACAAGATTCTTATTAAGGAACTTGGGGCCTAATACGACATGTTGGAAATTGGAACTTACTTTTTCTTCTATTAGGCGTATTGTCTCTGGTCTAATTCCTAGGACCTTGATCCACTTTGAATTGAGTTTTGTGCATGGTGAGAGATAAGGGTTTAATTTCATTTTGTTGATTTAAAATCAGCATATTACAATGACACAGCCACTTCAATGTTTATAGGAGCACAATTCACAATAGGTAGGTTGTGGAACCAACCTAGATGTCCCTCAGTAGATGAGTGGATAAAGAAAATGTGGTATATATATACAAAATGGAATTTTACTCAGCAATAAAAGAGAATAAAATAATGGCGTTGGCAGGTAAATGGATGAAGTTGGAGAATATAATGCTAAGTAAAATTAGTCAATCTCAAAAAATCTAAATACCGAATGTTTTCTCTGATATAAGGAGGCTAGTTCACAGTGTTGTTGGACGGGGGTACACAGGAGGATTAGAGGAACACTAGAATGGTCAAAGGAAAGGGAGGGGAAGGGAGAGAGCAAGGGGGGGGGGGAAATGGTGGTTGAATGAGATGGATATTATTATCCTAAATGCATGATTGAAGATCTGAATGGTACTTATATACTTTTATGTATATGTAAAAAGATGTAAACAGTTATATGTAAAAAGATGCTATATATGTCCATTATTAGTTGTAATACATACTACTATTATAAATAAAAAAAGAGGAAAAAAGAATTAAAGGATGGGCATCTCATGTACCTGTGCCAGCAGAGAGTTCACCTCAGCAGCTTCAAGGTATGAGAAACGCAGAGAGATTTGCTCCTTTTTGGAGTCATCATTACCTCTCAAGACACACAGCTATAAATAGTTTTTACCTTAAGAATAAAGCCAATTATCAGGACTGGAATAATGACCAATATCGCCTTGGTACTTACTGGCTTTCTGGAGAAATTAGTTCTTCCCTGCACATTGTTTCCCCCAGTGGTCAAGTGTCATTAGCTGCAAAATAGAATAAAATGGAAACTGACCAATTCCCAGTGATTAGTAGTAATTACGTGGCTCTGAAAATACTTTCTTACATTTGACACTAAACATTTATTGTATTTTTAAGTTATCAAAATCCCTAATTATATCTGTTTGGCATTAATATCAGGTTAATGCTACAACATCCCCTTACCTATTTATTCCACTTATGGTTTTAAGCAATAAAAAACTAGGATTTGAGAAACATGGGAGTGTTAAGAATACAGAAAATATTAAAATTTTTCACTTGTAGTTTAATACCTAAAATTATTCTGTAGAATGTTTTTTTTTTTTTAATGTTGGGGATGAAAAGCAATGTATATTTCATGGGTTACATATATTTAAAGAGGGTTTATCACAGTCTTCCAACCACTTATTGAAGCATCATAATGAGCTTCCTTGAGGCTTTCTTCGACTTGTATCTGTACAGGTGTTGCTTGGGATCCCTTCAGTTCACTTAAATGAACTAAATCATTCCATTCCTGTTTAAATAAAGAAAAACTATTTATATAAGGTGAGGTTTCTTTTTTTCTGGAGGTTAGATTCCAGGGTTTCAGTCATTGTGGGCCAAGAGAGCAGAGCTTTTTATAATAAACTTATTTGTCATCTCTATACATATGAGCTAGAAAAAATAGTATATTACAGAACAACAAGAGTATAAAGAGTCTGAGAATTAATGACAATCTAGTGCAGTATAAAAAGTCTGAATTTCTCCTGCTTAGGACAGATGCCAAGGAAATTATGACTGACACAAGCATAGTTAATCTAAGTAACAAGCCTAGTTAATCTACACATGTATATACCACCTGGTTTTTGTTTCTATAAATGACACCTGCTTTTGTGAGACCTGGAGAGAAACAATCTAACTGCTTCTCCCCATTTTAATCAACTAGCACAAACACCATTTTCCCTTTTTCCATCATTTGCCCATTTCTTATAAAAATGGGCCACCTGGGACCAAGCAAAGTCCCTGGGTAGGGCTTCTGGTAAGAACTTGAACAAAGTAAGAAGAAGTAATCTGTTTCCTTTTACCAACAGTTAAGAAATATGAATACTTGCATTCATATATTTACATTAAATAAAATTCATTAGCTATTTTTCAAAGGAAAGAAATTTTATTATATTCCCACAGCCTTTGTTGCAAGCCTAATTAATATATCTTCTTCATAGAAATGTTGTCATTTCAGCTCTCCCCATCCCTCCAAGAACCATTAAGTGTAACTTATATCCCATTGTTCTCTCTGAATATGACATACTTTCAAATCAGTGACATTTTGCTTCTTGGTGGTGCAGTTCCCACTTCTCCAGGACTTAATTGATGCATATTATCATTCTTATGACTAATCATCATAATGGGTTAGGAAAGGTGATTTTGTGTCTGAGGCTTGAATATTCAATTTTTTAAATATGATTCTCCATAAATTTAAACATCTAGTATCCTGTGACTATTTTGTCACAAACCATGCAATAGCGTCACTTCCAGTATACTATGAAGCAGCAGTCTTGACAGAATTAGATTTCTTTTAGAAATACCTGTAAAGGAAGAAAGACTAAAGGCAAAAAGGAAAGGGAGCAGGAGCAGGCAGAGAATGACTCCATAACAAAATGCCAGCATCTCTCTAGTGACAATGGCTTTCATTAAAGAGACAAAGTGTAAGTGCTGGCAAAGAACTATAGAAGAGGGAACTTTTGCACACTGTTGGTGGAAATGTTCATTACAACAGCCATTGTGGGAAATGGTATGAAGGTTGCTCAGAAAATTAAAAATAGAATAGCCATATGATCCAACAATCCCACTATTGGGTGTTGATCCAAAGGAAATGAAATCAGTATATGGAAGAAACCTCTTCACTCCCATGTTCATTGTAGGTAGCACTATTCACAGTAGCTAAGAGGTAGAAACCACCTAAGTGTCCACCAGCTGATGAACGGATAAAGAAGATTGGTACATATTCACAACGAAATATTATTTAGACATAAAAAGATAGAAATCCTGTCAAGTGAAATAACATGGATGAGCTAACTCCTCATTACGCTAAATTAAATAAGCCAAGCACAGAAGACAAATAAAACTCACATGTAGAATCTAAAAAAGTTGACATCAGGCATGGTGGCTCTTAGAGGCTGAGAGAATAGGGGAAGGAAGACTGGGGAGACATTGATTAGTGGGTACCAATTGGTACAGTTGAGTGACTAGAAAATGATAATAAATGTATTACATATGTATATTTTATTTTATTTGTTCTTTTTAGACATACGTAAGAGTTATTGTATATTTTACAACGAAGAAAAGATCTTGAGTTTTCATCATACAGAAGTGTTTGAAGAGATGGTTTTGTATACACTGTTTTCTGTATTACACAATTCATTATATATATCAAAACATCATGTTTCCCCATTAATATGTGCAATTTTATATTACACTTTTAATTTTTAGATAAATATATAAACAAAGATTAACATTGAAAAAATATACAAGAGTAGTTCTTTACAAGAACAGGGGGAAGGAAGGAGAATGGAATGGAGTAGCCTCAGACTGCAGCACAGCTCTGAGGAAGTCCTAACCAGGTTAATGGGAGCTCCAGGGCAAAGACTGGCCCTTAGAGGAATTCTGTATTGGGTGGAAACGCCCAGGCTCTGGCACACTCACTGTCGTCAGTCACTGGATTGGAGCAGCCTGGGACAGTGATGTCCGTGTGAGTTCTGCTGTAGAAACTGCATTGGTAACAACTGGATGCTGTCTGAAGCTGCATTCCTTGAAGCAAGGGGTATCTTGAGGTGGGGATCATAGAGTATTATGATTATTATCATAGAGTATTATCTTCCCTTCCTGCTGTATTATGGGCCCATGCCATTTGAAGACTTTACTGAATTTTTCTTGGAGCTCCTACTCTTGGTTATTAGCCCCAATCTATTTGCTAATATCCCT
Source organism: Tamias sibiricus (assembly GCA_025594165.1). NCBI lineage: Eukaryota > Metazoa > Chordata > Mammalia > Rodentia > Sciuridae > Tamias > Tamias sibiricus. The sequence continues at coordinate 89,407,624 of CM046659.1, forward strand.
TTGCTTCTAAAATACTATTTGTTCTATTTTCCATCTGTTTTCACTCTGTTTCCTTGCACATCATAAATACATAAAACAGGAAATATTATGTGATAAAAGTTATTAGAAATAGGGAGACTCTCTTGCACTTGAGCAGTCTATAGAGGGATATGTAAATTTTGAAGAAATACTGTCTGTGAAGAATAGTGGTTTATTTCCATTCTTTTATACATTTTATTTAGTTCTCTTACCCTATTTAACTGTCCAGGCCTTGCAGTAAATTAGAAATGCATTGTTGAAAAGAAGCATGTCTCCTCATTTCTTTCTTACAGCGAAAAAGCTTCCAACATTTTGTCATTTAATATAACTTGTGTTAGAGATATTTTGTAGATGTTCTTTATTACATTGGGGAATTTTTATTCTATGCCTTCATTTCTAAGAGTTTTTTCATAAACCTCTATTAGATTGTATTCATTGCATTTTTCTGTATTCACTGAGATGCACATGATTCCTTTTATTCTTAGCCTGTGACTTATTCCAATTTCTAAATTAACCTTTCACTTCAGATATAAAATTAATCTTTATATAATATTATTCTTAAAAATTTTTGTTCAAGTTTCTGGAGTCTTTGGTTGGTTGGTTGGTTGGTTAGCTTTTGTTTTATTTTCATTTTTTCTCATGAATTACCTATTTAGTTTAAAGGTTAAATTTATGATAGTGCCAGGTGCACTTTTGTCTGTCCATGACACTACAGTAATGGAGTGGTTTGCAGATGGCCACATAACAAGCATAGGCCATTGTCACAAGAAGCACCATCTCACTTACTGCAAAGAAATGCACACAGAGGATCTGGCTCATGCAGTCCCCCAAAGAAATGATCCACTTTTCCTTTAGGAGGTCTGTGGTCAGTGTAGGGTGGTTGCTAAAGAAAGGTGGAAGTCAACAAAGGAGAGATTAGCCAACAGAAAGTACATGGGAGAATGGAGATGGGGGTCAGTGAAAATTAACAGCATGACAAACAGGTTGCCCACCACAGTCATCAGGTAGAGAGAGTATGGATAATGAGAGGAAGAGGAAGATCTGTAGCTCCTTTGAGTTACAAAGTCCCTGAAAAATGAACTCGTACCACAGACTGGTTTGCTTCTTCCATTTAGGATTTCCTGTTTTAATGGGATCCAAAGAGAAAGAGATGAACTAAGCACTTCTATAATAGAAACAATAAGTTAATATTCTGCTTGCAGTGATAAGATAAATGCATCTCGTGAACAAAATGGGAATTTTAGCATTGCATTAAACTTGAGGTCTAAAATGATCATGTCTTCAATTTAGATGTGTTCACAGCCTTGTGGCTAAGTAGGGGGCTACCAAAGTGTAGAAAGGCAGGTTGAACATCACAAAAATCCATTTGGGGAGAAAAAAGAAAAAGGAGTGGACTGATTATTTAGAAGGTGAAATCAATTAGGTATTTGTGGCAAGGGAGAAAAGGAAGAGCAAAAGAAATCATAGGCAGTTCTTGATCTTCTTACACCCCAAGTTATTTGTTGAACAAAGGAAAGAAGTTTTGTAGATGAAAAGAAAAAATAATGCTGCAATGTGCCTCATTGGAAACCTAATTCCATTTTATACATCAAAGGAAGTGGGGTGGTGCACATCCTTAAGTGGGTCAATGAAAATATCTGTATGCTAGATTCTAAGGAAAAGGGAAGTAAGTTGTATTTTTGCTCAATGCACTCCTATAGGTTATTTTGATGTATGATTACATAGTATCCTAGGACAAAATTTTTATTTTCCTCATGTTTTCCATATACATAATAATTATTTGTAAGAGCTTCCTAATATTTATAGTGAGATTTTAATAAATCTTTAATATAATCCTTTCCACTCTCTTTTTGAAGACCTTTGGAAGGCATAAATTTCATATGGTAAAATAGAGACATTTGAAGTGAAATGTAAATGAAGAAAAAAATAAAGGAAGGTCAAAAACTTTACCCATCAGAAGCAAAATACATACAGTTACCAAAAATGAATATTCTCATAAAATGACCATAAAAATCTTCCCCATAAACAGGTTTTCCAAGTCTTGAATGAATCTGTCCCTTCTGCAAAAAGGACTTATCTTTAATGCACAGCTGTAAAATATATCTTAGGCTTTTTATTTTTCCAGAGTGAATCCACAGCAATAATTTTTATATATATATATTTCAAATACAAATATGCACTTCTTGGACATAAATATATTGCTAAATGGATATGTAGAAATAGAATTATTTGATCCAAAGTCTACGGCAAAGTGTGGGAAAAACTGTTCACTAAATCATTTGAGATAGTACCAAAAGTGAGCCCAAACACTGAATGCACATTTTTTTTTTTTTAGTTCAAACAGGAAGTTTATTATCTTACATGGTAAACACATTAACATCTATATTATACAAAATAAACATATGTTTAAATGTTTATCATAAACATAATAAACTTAAGGCACAAAGGCAGATGGTACCAGGAGTGGGTAGGTCAGCTGTTCAACCCATCCTCAAGGATGCAGATTCTTTCACTGTGGTCACTCCATGCTTGGGAGTCTGTCTGCCTAAGCTGGATCCTTTAATGCCACCTAGGTGGCTGTGGCATTTCGTTTTATTTTATTTTATTTTTTTTATTCTAAGTTGTTAGAAATGACAGCAGAATATATTACATTTCATATTATACTTGTAGAGTACATTTTTACATATCTCTGGTTGTATACAAAGTATATTCACACCATTTGTGACTTCATAATGCACTTAGGGTAATGATATCCATCTCATTCTACCATCTTTTTTTTTTTTCTTCACCCTTTTGCCCTCTCCCTTCTCCTCCCTCCCCACTGGCCATTCTAATGTTCCTCTAATCTTCCTATGCTCCCCATCCCAACCCGACTGTGAATCAGCCTCCTTATATCAGAGAAAACATTTGGCATTTGGCTTTTTGGGATTGGAAAACTTCATTAGCATTATATTCTCTAACTCCATCCATTTACCTGCAATTGCCACGATTTTATTCTCTCTCATTTCTGAGTAATTCTCCATTGTGTGTATATACCACATTTTCTTTAACCATTCATCTACTGAAGGGCCTCTGGGTTGGTTCCACAGTTTAGCTATTGTGAATTGTGGTGCTATAAACATTGATGTGGCTGTGTCCCTGTAGTATGCTCTTTTTAAGACCAAGGAGTGAGATAGCTGGGTCACAAGGTGGATCCAATCCAAGTTTTCCTAGGAATCTCCATACTGCTTCAAATATTGGCTGGACCATTTTGCAGTCCCCACCAACAATATATGAGTGTGCCTTTTTCTCAACATCCTTGCCAACATTTATTGTTGTTTGTGTTCTTAATAGCTGCCATTCTGACAGGTGTGAGATGAAATCTTAGAGTGGTTTTAATTTGCATTTCTCTAATTGCCAGAGATGTTGAACATTTTTTCATCTATTTGTTGATTGACTGTATATGTTCTTCTGAGAACTGTCTGTTCAGTTCCTTGGCCCATTTATTGATTGGGTTATTTGTTTCTTTGGTGTTAAGATTTTTGAGTTCTTTATATATTCTAGAGATTAGTGCTCTATCTAACATAAATGTGGTAAAAATTTGTTCCCAATTAGTAGGCTCTCTATTCACCTCATTGATTATTTATTTTGCTGAGAAGAAGCTTTGTAATTTAAATCTATCCTATTTATTGATTCTTGATATTAATACTTATGCTACAGGATTCTTATTAAGGAACTTGGGGCCTAATCCAACATGTTGGAGATTAGAGCTTACTTTTTCTTCTATTAGGTGTAGTGTCCACTTTGAGTTGAATTTTGTGCATGGTGAGAGACAGAGGTTTAATTTCATTTTATTGAATATGGATTTCCAGTTTTCCCATCACCATTTGTTGAAGAGGCTATCTTTTCTCCAATGTATGTTTTTGGCACCTTTGTCTAATATAAGATAACTGAAATGATATGTGTTAGTCTCTGTGTCCTCTATTCTGTACCATTGGTCTACCAGCCTATTTTGGTGTCAATACCATGCTGTTTTTGTTACTATTGCTCTGTAGTATAATTTAAGGTCTGGAATAGTGATGCCACCTGCTTCAATTTTCTTGCTAAGGATTGCTTTAGCTATTCTGGGTCTCTTATTTTTCCAGATGAATTTCATGACTGCTTTTTCTATTTCTTTGAGAAATGTCATACGGATTTTGATTGGAATTGCATTAAATCTGTATAGTGCTTCTGATAGTATTGTCATTTTGACAATATTAGTTCTGCCTATCCAAGAACAGGGTAGATCTTTCCATCATCTAAGGTTTGCCATAATTTCTTTCTTTAGTGTTCTGTAGTTTTCATTGTAGAGGTCTTTCATGTCTTTGGTTAAGTTGATTCCCAAGTATTTTATTTTATTTTATTTGATGCTATTGTAAAAGGGGTAGTTTTCCTCATTTCCCTTTCAGAGGATTGGTCAGTGATATATAGAAATGCCTTAGATGTATGGGTGTTGATTTTGTATCCTGATACTTTGCTGAATTCATTTATGAGTTCTAGAAGTTTTCTGGTGGAATTTTTTGGGTCTTCTAGGTATAAAATCATATCATCAGCAAATAATGATAATTTGAGTTCTACTTTACCTATCTGTATCCCTTTAATTTCTTTAGTCTTTCTTATTGCTCTGGCCAGAATTTCAATTACTATGTTGAATAGAAGTGGTGAAAGAGGGCATCCCTGTCTTGTTCCAGTTTATAGAGGGAATGCTTTCAATTTTTCTCCATTTAGAATAATGTTGGCCTGGGAATTAGCATATATACCTTTTACGATGTTGAGATCTATTCCTGTTATCCCTAGATTTTCAAGTCTTTTGAACATGAAGGGGTGCTGTATTTTGCCAAATGCTTTTTCTGCATCTATTGAGATAATCATATGGTTCTTAACTTTGAGTCTATTGATGTAATGGAATTATATTTATTGATTTCCATATGTTGAACCATATTTGCATCCCTGGAATTAACCCCACTTGATCAAGGTGTATTATATTTTTGATATGTTTTTGTATCCATTTTGCCAGAATTTTATTGAGAATTTTTGCAACTATGTTCATTAAAAATATGGGCCTGAAGTTTTCTTTTTTTCATGTATCTGCCTGGTTTGGGGATCAGGGTGATATTGGCCTCATAGAATGAGTTTGGAAGTGCTCCCTCTTTTTCTATTTCCTGAAATAAATTGAAGAGTATTGGTATCAGTTCTTCTTTGAAAGTCTTGTAGAACTCAGCTGTGTATCCATCTGGTCCTGGGCTTTTTTGGTTGGTAGGCTTCTGATAGCATCTTCTATTTTGTCGCTTGAAATTGATCTGTTCATTTTATGTATATCAGCCTGCTTTAGTTTGTGTAGATCATAAGACTTTAGAAATTTGTTGATGCCTTCAGTGGTTTCTATTTCATTAGAGTACAAGTTTTCAAAATAATTTTTAATTATTTTCTGTATTTCCGTAGTGTTTGTTGTGATATTTCCTTTTTCATTGCATATGTTAGTAATTTGAGTTTTCTCTCTCCTTCTCTTTGTTAACCTGGCTAAGGGTCTGTCAATTTTATTTATTTTTTCAAAGAACCCACTTTTTCTTTTGTCAATTTTTTCAATTGTTTCGTTGGTTTCAATTTCATTAATTTCAGCTCTGATTTTAATTATTTCCTGTCTTCTACCACTTTTGGTATTGGATTGATCTTTTTTTTCTAGAGCTTTGAGATGTAGTTTTAAGTCATTTATATGTTGGCTTTTTCTTCTTTTGAGCAAAGAACTCAATGCAATGAACATTCCTATTAGAACCACCTTCATAGTGTCCCAGAGATTTCGATAAGTTGTGTCTGTGTTCTCATTCACCTCTAAGAATTTTTTTTTTATCTCTTCTTTGATGTCAACTGCAACCCATTGTTCATTCAGTAGCATATTATTTAGTCTGCAGGTGTTGGAACGGCTTTTATTTTTAATTTTATCATTGATTTCTAATTTCATTACATTATAGTCTGATAGAATGCATGATAGTATCCTTATTTTTTTTAATATTTGCTCAGAGTTGTTTTGTGGCCTAGTATATGGTCTATTTTAGAGAAGGCTCCATGTGCTGCTGAGAAGAAAGTGTATTCACTTACTTAAGGATGAAATATTTTATATAAGTCAGTTAAGTCTAAGTTGTTTATTGTATTTTTGAGTTCTATAGTTTCTTTGTTCAGCTTTTGTTTGAAAGATTTATCCAGTGGTGAAAGGGGTGTGTTTAAAGTCACCCAGAATTATTGTGTTTGGTCAATTTGACTCTTAAACTTGAGGAGAGTTTGTTTGATGAACATGGATGCTCCATTGTTTGGGGTATATATATTTATAATTGTTAAGTCTTGTTGGTGTATGGTTCCCTTGAGCAGTATATAGTGTCCTTCTTTATCCCTTTTGATTAACTTTAGCTTGAAATCTACTTTATTTGATATGAGGATGGAAACCCCTGCTTGTTTTTTCTGTCCATATGAATGGTAGGATTTCTCCCAACCTTTAACTTTCAGCCTATGGATGTCTTTTCCTATGAGATGAGTCTCTTGGAGGCAGCATATTGTTGGGTATGTTTTTTTGATCCAATCTGCTAGTCTATGTCTTTTGATTGGTGATTTTAGGCATTAACATTCAGAGTTATTATTGAGATGTGTTTTGTATTCCCAGCCATTTTTATTTCTGGTATTTACCTTGACATGTTTTCTCTTCGGATTTTTTTTTTTTTTTTTTTTTTTTTTAGTGTAATACCTCCATCTGTTGACTTTCATCATTGTTTTTCTTTTCTTCTTTATGGAATATTTTGCCAAGGATATTCTGTAGTGCTAGCTTTCTACTTGTAAATTCTTTTAACTTTTGTTTATCATGGAAGGTATTTATTTTGTCCTCAAATCTAAAGCTTAATTTTGCTGGGTATAAGATTCGTGGTTGGCATCCCTTTTTCTTCAGAGCTTGGAATATGTTGTTCCATGATCTTCTAGCTTTGAGTGTCTGAGTTGAAAAATCTGCTGTGATACAAATTGGTCTCCCCCTATATGTGATCTGATTCCTCTCTTTTGTGGCCTTTAAAATTCTATCCTTGAGACTTTCCCAGCCAGCCAAGCGTAGAGAGGCAATTCCAGTGCGGGACCCCAGAGGAAAAAGCCCTGGCCTACAAGCTTCCCAGGTAAGTCCCCTCTGGCAGACTTTCCCAACCTGCCAACTGCAGAGATGCGATCCCAGCATGGCTCCCCAGCAAAAAAAGACCTTAACTGCAAGCTTCCTAGGTTCTAGGTAACTGCCTGGATGAAACCCTGGACAACTGGCTTAAACTGGAAGGGAAAAAAAGAACTTCACAGAGCGCTGTTTGAGATTTGTTCCTGAGATTTGCTCCTCGGTTTGACTTTGGATTTTATCTTTATTTTTATTTATCTTATTTTTTTGTTTTGTTTTCTTTTTTTTTCTCCTGTTGTTGTTGTTGTTTGATTGTGCATTTGTTTGTTTGCTTTTATTCCTCTTTTCTTTCTTTCTTTTCTTCCTTCTCACTTTTGTCTCCTTTCTTCTTTCCTCATCTTTCCTATTTACACCCTAACATTGCATTTTCAACAGAGGCAAAAACAAGTTATATGCAGAAATTGGGATTTCTAGAACAGGGGCAACTAAATTATACAGCAAATCAGTAATATATATAATTTATTCTCTTTTATTTTTCTCACTTTCTCTTTTCTCTCTGTTACACTCATCCTACTTCTTTGTCATCTCTCCTTTTTTTTTCTCTTCCATCTTTCTTTTTTTCTTCTCTCAACGGTTGCACAAGTTTGGTGTATGAATAAATCGGTCTTTCCACTAAATCATTCACTTCCTTTCCTCTCTTGTCTGCTGATATTAAACCACTTCCATAGAATTTTCTTTTCATACTTCCTAAGAAAGATCAACCCAATACCCTCACTTCCTTCTTCCTAAACATATCACCTCTGTGTCCAAAACTTCAAACTATAAGCCCATCACAAACATACAGAGCAAATGGGAGACAGTATCTGAGTTAACTAAATCTGTACATTGTGATCAAACTGTGATTATCTGAACAGGAAGTATCTGGTTTTAAAGTGTAAAGTATTTATAAGGGGATCTGATAACATTGTACTACAGGAGCATCATAAGGATTTAAGGTAAAAATAAAACAGTCTAGGTTACACAGTGCTAGAAGAAAAATCACACAAGCAATATGAAGAAACAAGGGAAGAAAATGACTCAAACAAATCAACACATCTCCTCAGAAGATTCCATGGCAAGCACATTTGGTCAAATGCCAGAAATGGAATTCAGAAATTACATATTCCAAATGTTTATGGAACTTCAGAACAAACTCAAAAATTATATAAGGGAGCAAATACAGGTGGTAAAAGATTATTTTTGACAAAGAACTCCAAAAAATAATACAGGAAGCAAAAGATTACTTCAATAGGGAGATAGAGGTTCTAAAGAGAAACCAAACAGAAATTCTGGAAATGAAAGAAGCAATAAAACAAACGAAATGTTCTATTGAAAGCATCACCAACAGATTAGACCATTTGGAAGAAAGGACCTCAGATAACAAAGACAAACTATGTATCCTGGAGAAAAATGTATATTACACAGCAAAAATTGTAAGAAATCAAGAACAGAACAGTCAAGAAATTTGGGACAACATAAAAAAAAAAAAATTAAGAGTGATTGGGGTGGAGGAAGGTGCAGAGTTCCAAGCCAAAGGAATGAGTAATGTATTCAATGAAATAATAGCAGAAATTTTTCCAAACATGAGGAATGAATGGGAAAACCAACTGCAAGTGGCTTACCAAACACCAAACGGACAAAATCACAACAGATCCACACCAAGGCACATTATAATGAAAATGCCTAATATACTGAGCAAGGAGAGAATATTAAAAGGCACAAGAGAATAGAAGCAGATCACATATAGGGGGAAACCAATCAGAATATGTTCAGATTTTTCAACCCAGACTTTAAAAGCTAGAAGATCCTGGAATAGCATATTTCAAGCTCTGAAAGAAAAGGGATGTCAACCAAGAATCTTATACCCAGAATAATTGAGCTTTAGATTCGAAGATGAAATAAAAACCTTTCATGACAAACAAAAGTTAAAAGATTTCACAACTTGAAAGCCAGCACTTCTGAACATCCTGGGCAAAATATTCCATGAAGAAGAAAAGAAAAATAACAATAAAAAATCAAGAAAGGGAGATATTAAACTAAAGGAAATACCAACCAGAGGAGAAAACAAATCGAGTTAAATACTGAAAACAAATAAAAATGGATGGGAATAAGAATCATATCTCATTAATAACCCTGAATGTTAATGGCCTAAACTAACCATTCAAAAGGCACAGATTGTCAGACTGGATTAAAAATAAACGATCCGGCAACTTGCTGTCTCCAATAAACCCACCTCATAGAAAAATACATCAATAGACTGAAGGTGAAAGGCTGGGAAAAGTCTTATCACTCACATGGGCTGAAAAAGCAAGCAGGGGTTTCCATTCTCATATCAAATAAGGGAGACTTCAAGCCAAAACTAATCAAAAGGGACAAAGATGGATATCTCTTACTACTTAAGGGAACCATTCATTAACAAGATATAACAATTAAAAATCTATATGCCTCAAATAATGGGGCACCTACTTTCATCAAACAAACCCTTCTTAAGTTCAATAGTAAAATAGACCACAACACAATTATTCTAGGGGACTTCCAAACCTCTCTCACCAATGGATAGATCATCCAAACAAAAGCTAAAAAAAGAAACTGTAGGAATCATTAAAACAATTAGACCTAACTTAGACCTAATGGAGATATACAGAATTAGACCTAACTTAGACCTAATGGAGATATACAGAATATTTCATCCCTCAGTGAGTGAATACACTTTTTTTCTCAGCAGCACATGGCTCCTTCTCCAAAATAGACAATATATTATGCCACAAGGCAAATCTCAGCAAATATAAAAAAGTAGAGATACTACATTCTGCATTCTATCAGACCATAATGGGATGAAATTGAAAATAAATGACAAAACAAGAAACAAATAAATAAAAAAAAACTATTCTAACAACTGAAGCTAAACAACATGCTACTGAATGAACAAGCGGTTGAAGAAAACATCAAGGAGATTAAAAAATTACTAAAGGTAAATGAAAATGCAGATACATCATATAGAAATCTCTGGGACACTATGAAGGCAGTAGTAAGAGGAAAATTTATTGCACCGAGTTCTTTCCTTAAAAGAAAAGCAAAAAACAAAGCACTAAAGCACTAAAAAAAAGAGGAACAAATCAACAAATCAACACTAAGAGTAGAAGAAGACAGGAAATAATTAAAATCAGAGCTACAATTAATGAAATTGAGACTAAAGAAAGAATTCAAATAATTGACAAAACTAAAAGTTGGTTATTTGAAAAAATAAATAAAATTGACAGACCCTTAGCGATGCTAACAAAAAGAAGAGAAAAAACTCAAATTAAAAACATCTGTGATAAAAAAGGAAATATCACAACAAACACCTCAGATATACAGAAGATGATTAGAAATTATTTTGAAAACTTGTACTCTAATAAAATAGAAAATACTGAATGCATCAACAGATTTCTAGAGTCATTCAAATTGCCCAAATTAGAATGGGAGGCTATACACAATTTAAACAGATCAATTTCAATCCAGGAAATAGAAGATGCCATTAAAAAGCTACCATCAAGAAAAACTTTAGGTCCCCATGGGTTCACAGCTGAGTTCTACAAGACCTTCAAAGAGAACTAATACCAATGCTCTTCAACTTACTTAAAAATAGAAAAAGAGGGAGCTCTCCCAGACTCTTTCTATGAGGCCAATATTACATTAATTCCAAAGCCAGGCAAAGACACAGCAAGAAAGAAAACTTCAGGCCAATATCTTTAATGAACATAGATACAAAAATCCTCAACAAAATTCTGGCAAATTGAATACAAAAACATATCAAAAAGATAGTGCACCATGATCAAGTGGGGTTTATCCCAGGGATGCAAGGTTGGTTCAACATTAGGAAACCAATAAACATAATACATCACATCAATAGACTTAAATTTAAGAACCATATGTTTATCTCAATAGATGCAGAAAAAGCATTTGACAAAATACATCACCCCTTTATGTTAAAAACACTAGAAAAACTAGGAATAACAGGAACATATCTCAACATCATAAAAGCTATTTATGCAAAGCCCCAAGATAACATTATCTTAAATGGAGAAAAAATGAAAGCATTCCCTCTAAAAACTGGAACAAGACAAGGATGGCCCCTTTCACCACTGCTATTTAACATAGTACTTGAAACTCTGGCTAGAGCAATTCAACAGATGAAAGAAATTAAAGGGATCCAAATAGGAAAAGAAGAGCTCAAATTAGCACTATTTGCTGATGACATGATAATATACCTAGAAGACCCAAAAAACTCTACCAGAAAACTTTTACAACAGGAAATGAATTCAGCAAAGTAGCAGGATACAAAATCAATACCCATAAGTCAAAGGCATTTTATACATCAGTGACAAATCCTCTGAAAGGAAATTATGAAAACTACCCAATTTAGCGGTTTTTTTTTGTTTTTTATTTGCTTTTTTTTTTGTTTCTTGTTATTTACAATAGCACAAAAAATAAATAAATAAAATAAAATATCTGGGAATCAACATAATGAGAGAGGTGAAGGACCTCTATAAAGAAAACTATAAAACACTAAAAAAAGAAATTATAGAAGACCTCAAAGATGGAAAGACCTACCTTGTTCTTGGATAGGTAGAACTAATATTGTCAAAATGTTCATACTACCAAAAGCATTATACAGATTTAATGCAATTCCAATCAAAATCCCAATGACATTCCTCAAAGAAATAGAAAAAGCAGTCATGAAATTCATCTGGAAAAATAAGAGACCCAGAATAGCAAAAGCAAACCTTAGCAAGAAAAGTGAAGCAGGTGGCATCACAATAACAGACTTTAAAATATACTATAGAGCAATAGTAACAAAAACAGCATGGTATTGGCACCAAAACAGACTGGTAAACCAGTGGTACAGAACTGAGGACACAGAGACTAACACATAAAATTTCAGCTATCTCATATTAGACAAAGGTGCCAAAAATGTACAGTGGAGAAAGGATAGCCTATTCAACAAATATTGATGGGAAAACTGGAAATCCATATGCAACAAAATGAAATTAAACCTCTATCTCTCACCATGCACAAAATTCAATTGAAAGTGGATCAAGGACCTAGGAATTAGACCAGAGACACTACACTTAATAAAAGAAAAAGTAAGCACCAATTTTCAACATGTTGTATTAGGCCCCAAGTTCCTTAATAAGAAACCTGTAGCACAAGAATTAATATCAAGAATCAATGAATGAGATAGATTAAAACTAAAAAGCTTCTTCTCAGCAAAAGAAACAATCAGTGAGTTGAATAGAGAGCCAACTATTTGGGAACAAATATTTAATACATGCATATCAGATAGAGCACTAATTTCTATAATATATAAAGAACTAAAAAAAAAATTAACTCCAAAAACACAAATAACCCAACCAATAAATGGGCTAAAGAATTGAAAAGACACTTCTTAGAAGAAGATACACAATTAATCAACAAATACATGAAAAAATGCTCAACATCGCTGGCAATTAGAGAAATGCAAATCAAAACTACTCTAAGATTTCATTTTACTCCAGTCACAATGGCAGCTATTAAGAACACAAACAACAATAAATGTTGGAGAGGATGTGGGGGAAAAGGCACACTCATACATTGCTGGTGGGACTGCAAAATGGTGCAACCATTATGGAAGGCAGTATGGAGATTTCTTGGAAAACTGGGAATGAAACCACCCTATGACCCAGCCATCCCACTCCTGGGTCTATTCCCAAATGACTTAAAAACAGCATATTACAGTGACACAGCCACTTCAATGTTTATAGCAGCACAATTCACAATAGCTAGATTGTGGAACCAACCTAGATGTCCCTCAGTAGATAAATGGATAAAAAAATGTGGTACATATACACAATGGAATTTTACTCAGCAATAAAAGAAAATAAAATAATGGCATTCACAGGTAAATGGATGAAGTTTGAGAATATAATGCTAAGTGAAGTTAGTCAATCTAAAATATCCAAATACCAAATGTTTTCTCTGATATAAGGAGGCTGACTCACAGTGATGTCAGTTCAGGGTACATAGGAGGATTAGAGGAATGCTAGAAAGGTCAAAGGGGAGGGAGGGGAAGGAAGAAAGCAAGGGGGGATGGAGTGGAAAAAAGAAAAGGTGGTTGAATAAGATGGATGTCTTTATCCTAAATGCAGAATTGAAGATTTGAATGGTACGAATATGCATTGTATACAAACAGTGTTTTGTAAAAACACGCTCTACATGTTTATTATGAATTATAATGCATACTACTATTATAATTACAACAACTTTGAATAAAAAATAAATTTAAAAAATAAATAAATAAAATTCTATCCTTGTTCTGTATTCTAGGCATTTTCATTATAATGTGTCTTGGTGTAGATCTGTTGTAATTTTGTACATTTGGTGTCCTATAAGCCTCTTGTATTTGGTTTTCCAATTCATTTTTCATGCTTGGGAAATTTTCTGATATTATCTCATTGAAGAGATTGTGTATTCCTTTGGTTTGAAACTCTGTGCCTTCTTTTATCCCAATTACTCTTATATTTGGTCTTTTGATGCTGTCCCATACTTCTTGGATGTTCTGTTCATGCTTTCTTACTATCTTCATTTTGTGGTCAACTTTATTTTCAAGATTATATACTTTGTCTTCATTGTCTGAAGTTATTTCTTCCAGTTGATCTAGTCTGTTGGAGATGCCTTCAATTGTGTTTTTTATTTGTTTAATTGTTTCCTTCATTTCAAGGATTTCTGACTTTTTTTTTAAGAGTTTCTATCTCTTTTTTGAAGTAATCTTTTGCTACCTGTATTTTCTCTCTTATATCTTTGTTGTAGTGGTCAATTTTTGCCTGTATTTGTTCATTTAGGTCATTCTTTGATTCAGAGATTATTTTAATTATGAACCTTCTGAACTCCTTCTCTGACATTTCATCAACTTCACTGAGCATGGGTTCTGTTATTGTAGAATCCTGATTTGTTTGGGGAATTTTCCTCCCTTGTTTTTACATGTTGTCTGTTTACCTTACTTTCTTGCAGTGTAGATCTGAGTTATTACAGTTTCTTCCCTGTATTTTTATAATACTCTTGCAAGTTGTGTGTGCCTTCCCTTAGTGCTGGACTATCAAAACCTGCCGCTGATCCTCAAAGTATGCTACCTGGGGCTGGGTCCATGCTGCTTGGTGTGGGTTGAACTGGTTGAGTCTTAGTTCCTGTGGTGGTCTGGGGCTAACCAAGCTGAGCTGAAGGTCAGCGGGACTGCCCTGGGCCCGCCTGGGCTCAGGCAAAGTTGGCAGGTCTGCCCTTGCTGTCTCCTGCTCTGGGGCAGAGGTTGGTGGGACTGGCTGGATCTTGGGTCTGGCGGCACTCTAATGTAGGTCCCTGGGACTGCCCTGGGCCCACCTGAACTCAAAGCAGAGTTGGTGGGTCTGTCCTTGCTATCCCTTGCTCTGGGGCAGAGGTCATCGGGGCTGGCTGGAGCCTGGTCACACACCAGCAGGGGGTCACTGGGACTGACCTGGGGCTGACCTTGCTCAGGTGAAGGTCAGCGGACTGCCCTGGGCCCACCTGGGCTCAGGCAGAGTTGGTAGGTCTGCCCTTGCTGTCTCCTGCTCTGGGGCGGAGGTCGGCAAGACTGCTGAATGCACATTTATATCATTATATACTGTATTTCCTCACACTTTTAATTTCCCCCTGAGAGCATGTTTCTTCAAAAACACATATTCCTTGGCCTGAGTAATGCCACCTATTGTCATACATTAACTGAGTCTTGGCTCTTAGTGATAAGAAAGATATCATTTAGGGACTAGTTTAAATAGTAGTCGTGTGATAGTTCTTTATGAAATATAATAAAATTGCAAGTTCATTTGTTTTTGAATGATTCAACTTTATAATTTCACTTTTCCTCATTGAAATATTTATAGTTATAAGTCAGAGAGCCCTAAGTACATTTTTCTAATTCCTTCCCTTTTTTGTCTCTTTTTGCCTCCCCCTCCTCCTTTTTTCCTTCCTTCTATCTCTCCCTTCTTCTCTCATGTCCTTATTCCTTTATTCTTTTATCCTTTTGTGTCTTTCACTTCTTCCATCTTATTGTCAATGTTTTTCCCTTACTATTTTTAGGCAAGACACTGGAAGATTAAAAATTAACAATTAGCAGATATTATATACCATCTCTGTATTAGGCATACTTAAAGAATAATATTTTAATAATAACAATATTTATTGCCATTTTGCAGATGTAGAAACTTAATTTTTCCTATCATACATTTAGAAAGAGGCAAAGGTGTAATAGAAGGTGAGGTCTGCCTAATGCCAAAGCTTCCAACATAAATTCCATGCTAGACATGGCTTCAGATGGGATTCTTGATTTTGAGAAGACTAAGAAAATTAATGATATTTGTGAAAAAAGACATTGTTATATGATTAGATAGTGAAATACAAATAAATTTAAATTGCCAATAACTGGGAAAGAGACATGTTTACATTAAATAATTTCAATTTCATCATTTATCTTCAGCTTGACTATACTTTATTCTATTAATTATAATGCCTGAGTATTTCTGAAGTGTTTTTACACTTTCAGCAAAAAATAGAAAACTCACAATCCAAAAAGAATTAGAAAATATTAGGGTAAATTAAATCTCCTGTAAAATCCACCTTCTCAAACCTGCGGGTCTAAGAGTTTGTAAGAGTGCAGAAAGACTGTCTTTTGTTACTTTGTGAAATTGCTGTAAACAGTACAGAAGTCTCAAGGATCAGTAGGAAGAAAAAAACCTGTAACATTTTTAAGAAGCACATCATCTAAAAAGCAGATTCAACTATGGAAAACACTCAACAAAATCCCCCCAAATCATTCTTAAATTAGTGGATGGAATGCAGTGGAAGTTTAAAATCAGATGGTTTGTGATTTACTTACTCTACAGGACCTGACACCAGATCCTTACTGGATGATAAACCTTACCCTAGATTCTACCTTACATCTCAAGCCAACTCCAGTTTGCTTTCTGTGGTGACCCGTGTTGTTGACAGTGTGTGCACCTCAGTGTGGTGTCTTCACATGGTGAAGAGTAGACTCCAGCTAGAGATCTTCCAGTTCTTCTTTTAAATCAGGCTGGGTATGTGGAGAGACTTTTGCTTTCATGCTCCTTGCAGGTCCTTAGCTTCCAGCCTCCCTTGATTTTATTTGAAGATGTGATACTGCACCCTTTTCAATGCTGGGTACAAGTTAGACCAAGTTAAAATGTAAGAAAAGAAAGTTTAAATAAAAGGTAAACTATTCTGTCCAGGAACTGGAGAAATTGTACACTTTTGGTTGCCACATGAAATGGTACAAAAGCTATGAAAAACAGTGCAGAAATTCCCCAAAACATTAAACTTCGAATTCTTCTAAGACCCAGCAAGCGGTTGTTCTCACTTATCCACAATTTCACTTCCCATGATTCAGTTACCCACTATAAACTCTTGCCTAAAAGAAAGGTGAGTATAGCACAGTGGACACTTTGAGGGGAGAGAAGAGAGTACAAACTAAATTCTACAGTGCATTGTGGCAATTGTTGTTTTAATTAGTTATTGTTACTAACCTCATTGTGTAAATCAAACTTTATTGTAGGTGAGTATGTACAGGAAAAAGCATTAATGTGAGCGCCTGTTGGTTTCAGATACTTGCTGTGGATTATGGAATGCATCCTTCCTGGAAAGGGGCACTACTGAACACATGTGCATCAGTGGAGATTTCTTCCTTCTTATTCTTGTTGGCAATCTTTGTTTTCAGTTAAGTTGATGTGAAATGTGTGATTGTTACCTCCCATTTGCATTTTTTTCTATCCCAGAAACCTCTTCCCTTTTAACTTCTATCCTTCTCTCCCTATTGTTTCTTTACTTCTTTCATTTCTTTTCTCAAATCTTTACATAAACATGGATGTAAGTAATGGATGCTCTACCATCCATTATCATAACTTGAGGTCTAGGGTCCAAAGTCATCTCAGGCAGAGAACCTAAAGACTCAAGGTTTTCTCCCAGGCTGGTATGGTTCAGACCCTTCATGATACTGTTTCATTCAATCATTAGTCCCTTGGATTCATTCACAGATTGGAAAAAGCATAATCAAGGCTATATGCCTGTGCATGTCCCATATCTATGAAGTGAAGGGGCTATGAGAGGCAGCATCTGGGCAAGGACATTGGTTCTATGAACCTTGAAGAAGTAGTAAGACCTTTGTGATGCAATAAAGCAATTCCTTACAGCATGCAAATGTTTTTTTAATAAATGATGTACTACTTTTCATTTTAGTTATGATATAATTTACATGTAATTACATGAAAAGTTTTAAGTTTACAGCTATTGACAAACACATACACATTTGAAAAAACCATCACACCATTCAAATTACAGCAGTCCCATGAATAGCAAAAGAAATCATGGATGGAATAAAAAAAATATTTAGAGGTAAATCAGAATACCAATACAATATGTCAAAATGTCTGGGACACTATGAAGGCAGTGCTAAGAGGAAAGTTCACTGAATTGACCTCATTCATTAAAATAATAGAAAGTCAATGAATAAATGACCTAATATTACATCTCAAAGCCCTAGAAAAAAAGAGCAAATCAATACCAAAAACAGTAGAATACAGGAAATAATTAAAATCAGCTGAAATTGATAAAATTGAAACAAAAGAAACAATTAAAAAATGACACAACAAAATTTGGTTCTCTGAAAAAAATAAATAAAATGGATAAACCCTTAGCCGTGCTAACAAAGAGAAAACTCAAATGACTAAAATTTGTGATGAAAAACAAATATCAAATGGACACTACTGAAACACAGAAGAAAACCAAAAATTGTTTTGAAAATTTATACTCCAATAAAATAGAAAATCTCAAAGATATCAACAATTTCTACAGACATATGACCTACCCAAACTGAATCAGAAGGACACACACATTTTAAACATGTAAGTTTCAAGTAATGAAATAAAAGATGCCATCAAAAGCCTACCAACTAAGAAAAGCCCAGGACCAGACACATTCTTGGGCAAGTTCTACAAGATCTTCAAAGAAGAAGTAACACCATTACTACTCAAAGAATTCCATGAAAAAAAAAAAAAAAGAAAAAAAAAGGAGGGAACTCTTCCAAACTCCTTCTATGAGGCTAGTATCACTGTGCTACCAAAACCAGACAAAGACAGATCAAGAAAAGAAAAATTATGGCCTACATCCTTTATGAACATACATGCAAAAATTCTCAATAAAACTATGAAAAATCACATACAAAAACATATTAAAGAGATAGTGCACCACAATCAAGTGGGGTTTATTCTGGGGATGTAAGGTTGGTTCAACACACAGAAATCAATATACATAATCCACCATGTCAATAGACTTAAAGACAAGAATTATATGATTATCTCAAGAAGTGCAGAAAAAGCATTTGACAAAATACAGAACCCTTTCATGTTCAAAACACTAGAAAAACTAGCGATAGTAGGATCATGCCTCAACATTGTAAAAGCTATATATGCTAAAACCAAGACAAAAATAAATCTAAATGGAGAAAAATTGAAGTCATTCCCTTTGAAAACTGGAACAAGACAAGGATGCCCTCTTTTCACTTCTATTCAACATCATCCTTCAAATTCTGGCCAAAGCTATTAGACAGAAGTAAAAAAACTAAAGGGATAGGAATAGGAAAATAAAAACTCAAACTATCAATATTTGCTGATGACATGATTCTAAATTTAGAAGATCAAAACAATTCCACCAAAAAAATTCAAGGACTAATAAATGAATTCAGCAATGTAGCAGGATATAAAATCAATATCATAAATCAAACACATTCCTATACATCAGTGATGAATCCACTGAAAGATAAATTAGGAAAACTACCCCATTTACAATAACCTCAAAAAAAATACTTGGGAATTAATCTAAGTAAAGATGTAAAAGACCTATACAATGAAAACTACAGAAAACTAAAGAAAGTAATTGAAGAAAACCTTAGAAGATGGAATGATCTCCCATGCTCTTGGATAGGCAGAAATAATATTGTCAAAATGGCCACACTACCCAAAGCAGTATACAGATTCAATGTGATTCCAATTAAAGTCCCAATGACATTCTTCATACTGCTAGAAAAGGCAATTATAAAATTAATTTGGAAAAATGAGCACCAAAAGAGCCAAAGCAATCCTTAGCAAGAAGAGTGAAGCAGGAGCCATCACATTACCAGACATTAAACTGTACTACAGCTGGCCATAGTGCTGCATGCCTGTAATCCCAGTGGGTTGGGAAGCTGAGGCAGGAGGATCATGAATTCAAAGTCAGCCAGCCTTAGTGAAAGTGAGGTGCTAAGCAACTCAGTGAGATGCTGTCTCTAAATAAAATACAAAATAGGGCTGGGGATTTGGATCAGTGGGTCTTGGTACACTCTCCCTTCCCCTGCCACCAAAATGACTATTCTACAGAGCCAGAGTAATGAAAAAAACATGGTATTGGCACCAAAACAGACACATAGACCAATGGTACAGAATAGAATACGTAGAGACAAACCCACATAAATACTAGACAAAGTATTTATCTCATACTGGACAAAGGTGCCAAAAACATTCATAGGAGAAAAGAGCCTCTTTAACAAATGGTGCTGTGAAGACTGGAAATTCATATGTAACAAAATGAAACTAAGCCACAATCTCTCACCCTACACAAAATTAAACTCAAAGTGGATCAAAGACTTAAGCACTAGAACAGAAACACTGTGCCTAATAGAAAAAAGTAGGCCCAAATTTTCACCACGTTGTCTTAGGGTCTGACTTCTTCAACAAGACTCCTAAAACATAAGAAATAAAATCAAGAATCAATAAATTGGATGGATTCAAATTAAAAAGCTTCTTCTTAGCAAAGGAAACAATCATTAATGTGAAGAGAGAGCCTATAGAATGAGAGAAAATCTTTACCACAGGCACCTCAGATAGAGCATTAATCTCCAGGATATATAAAGAACTAAAAAAAAAAAAAAAAATTAACACCTAAAAGTAAAATAACCCAATAAATAAATGGGCTAAAGAACTGAAAGAAACTTCACAGAAAAATAAATAAAATTGATCAACGAATATATCAAAAATGTTCGACATCTTTAACAATTAAAGAAATGCAAATCAAAACTACTCTAAGATTCTTTCCACTTCAGTCAGAATGGCAATTATCAAGCAACAATAAGTGTTGGCAAGGATGTGGGGGAAAAGACACACTCATACACTGCTGGTGGGACTCCAAATTGGTGCAGCAATCTGGAAAGCAGTATGGAGATTCCTTGGAAAACTTGGACTGGAACTACCATGTGACCCAGCTGTCCCACTCCTGGGTTTATATGCAGAGGACTTAAAATCAGCATACTACAGTGACCAGCCACATCAATGTTTGTAGAAGCTCAATTCATAATAGTTAAACTATGGAACTAACCCAGATGCCCTTAAACAGATGAATGGATAAAGAAAATGTGATATATATACACATGGAATATTAGTCAGCCTTAAACAAGAATGAAATTAAGGCATTTACAGGTAAATGGATGGAGGTGGAGAATATCATGCTAAGCGAAATAAAAACCAATCCTAAAGAACAAAAGGCCAAGTTTTTCTCTGATATGTAGATGCTAATTCCCATGGGGGAGGTGCTATGGAAGAATAGTTGTTCTTTGGATCAGGCAGAGGGGAGTGAGTGGAGGGGAGTGGATATGGGGGTACAAAATATAGTAGAATGACTCAGACATCATTATCCTAGGTACATATATTATAACATGGTCAGTTGTGATTCTACATCATGTACAACGAGAAGAATGAGAAGTTATATTCCATTTATGTATGATGTGTCAAAAAGCATTCTACTGTCATGTATAACTAATTAGAACAAATATTTAGTTGCATTAAATCAAAAACAAACATACAACAGTCCCATTAAATCTCAGACATTCCTGAGGTACTTCATTGTTAACCAAGCCCTACATCCCAACTCAGACAACCAGAATTCTGTTCTTTGTTCCTATTACTTTTGCCTTTTTTTTTTTCAGTGTTTAAATTCACTTTTATTGTATCTACTTAAGGTTCTCAGCATGATGTTTTGATATCCATCTTGGTAGCAAAATGTTTTCTGTACTCAAACAAAATATCATTATCCATCATTTCACATAAAAACTTTGTGTGTTTGTGTAAGTGTGTTGAGAGCATTTAAATATCTTCAGCAAATTTTCAGCACATAATACCAAATAATAAATTATGGTCTTCCTGCAATACATGATTTTTGTCAATTTATTTATTCTAACAATACATTTTAAAATTTGGACTAATTGTACCTATTTCCTTCCCAACTCTATTTTGGCAATCCCATTTCTCCTCTGTTCCTACATGTTGAACTTTTTTTGTGTGTGTGCTGTTGATTGAACCCAGGGCCTTGTGCATGTGCAGCAAGAACTGTACCAAATGAGCTATATCACCAGCCCAATGTTGAACTCTTTTGTTCAACTTTCTGCATATAAAGAAGAAAATGCATTAGTTTTCTTTCTAATTCTGGTTTATATCATATAGCATAATGACCTCCAGTTTCATCCATGTTGTCACAATTATGTCCTTTTTACATGCTGAATAGTATCCTATTCTATTTATGTGCCACATTTTTCTTACTTTTCTTTGCATATCTATACACTATGCATTCATTTAACTTTTGATATTAATGCTCATATTTTGAAATAGGGTCTCCCTAACTTGCCCAGGCTGGCTTGGTACTGGAGATCCTCATACCTCAACTTCCCAAGTACTTGGGATTACAATGTGCACCACTGTGCCCAGCAATCATGCTATAATTTTAAAACAGAAATGATAACCTATTCAAAGAAATCTGGTAATTACTACATAATCTAGGTCAAATATACACACTGGTATAATTAATTAAAGCAAATTTAAAAAGTTAAAAATATATGTATACACTGTATGCTTCAGTAAGTGCAACTCAGAACCATAATAAGGGGAAAAAAACACTTTATACTTGTTAGGATGGCTACTATATTCAAAAAAAGAGATATAAAAATTTTAAATTTAAAGTTACATGGAAAATATGGGAAACACAGGAGATGATGTTATAACTTCTTATGGTAAAGTGATCACATTACTTTACATTAACACATTATACAGAGAATACACATTGCTTCTGCCTCCTAAAGAAACCTATAATACATTGGACTCATTTCTGATGTTAGCAGAAAACAGGGAATAAATTCTGTAGAGAAGGAGAAGGCATAATCCTAGTATAAATAGGAGCAAGTCAGCAGGTAGATACCTCTATCAGTTGAGCACATTAAGTACCAGATGCCTAAGGGGAGGGGTCCATCACGCAGGTGAAAATAGTTTCTGAGCTCTAAACAACAGACTAGTCAGGAGAATCTGTCATAATGATGCTGTTTTCTCAGTCTTTCTGTTGCTAATTTTATATCTTTGTTTCTTAATGTATATATGATAGGATTCAAGGCAGGGGTGATAGCAAAGTCAACTATAAACATGTATTTGTCAACTGATGATGTGGGGAAAGGCCACATATAGATGAATATGCATGGAGTGAAAAAAAGAACCACCACAGTGATGTGAGCTGATAATGTGCCAAGAGCCTTGGATAAGTCCCCAGAGGAACGCTTCCAGACAGTGACCAAAATGAAGACATAAGAAAGGAGGAGCAGGAAGAAGGTAATCAAGCTCATGAATCCGCTGTTGGCAGTACCAAAAAACTCAAACATGGCTGAATCTGAGCATGTAAGCTGTATGACCCTGGGAAAGTCACAGTAAAAGCTGTCTATCATATTAGGACCACAAAAAGGCAAGTTTATAATCAGAGAAAACTGAGCCATAGCATGGATCATTCCAGTTACCCAGCTGATGACTACAAATAAAATGCATTTCTTTGGGCTCATAATGTTCAAGTAGTGAAGAGGCTTACAAATGGCTGCATACCTGTCAAATGCCATGGCTATCAGCAGAACCATTTCTGTTCCCCCCATGATGTGGATGAAGCATACCTGTGCCATACAGCTTTGGAAAGAAATTACTTTATGCTCCTTTAACAGGTCTGTGACCATCCTGGGAACTGTGGTGGAGGAAAGTCCCACATCAATGAAGGATAGGTTGGCCAGCAGGAAGTACATAGGAGAATGTAAGTGAGAATCAGCAATTACCAAAAAGATGATGAAGAGATTTCCCAGGATGATCCCTAAGTAGAGCAATGAGAATGTCAGCTTGAGAAAAACTTTAGTTTCCCAAGAACCCGAGAGTCCCAGCAACACAAATTCAGAAACCACAGAATCATTCAATCCATCCATTGACTTGGACATGAACGTGAGTTCCAAACATCTGTGGATAAAAAGTGAGGAAGGTCAAAAACAGTGGTATAAAGTGTATTCCTCATTAGTCCTGCCAATCTATTCTAGGGGTTACAGATATGAGAATTAGAAATTATTGAACTTGATAGAAAACAAAATGAAATAGGAAAATTATAGTAATATACCATATAACAAGTGAAAACATCGTGTATATCAGATGAACACAAATGGGTTACTTTCCTTTTTGTTTCATGAACAGGCTTTATTTTTTTCTTTTGTTTGCTTTTTAAGGCATTCTACACATTTTCTGCCACTACTTTCTAAGTGTTCTGTCATAATCTCAAGTGCCAATAATTTCAGCTATTTTCACGTTAAGGCTTTTGTGCTAATTAAAAAAAAAAAAAAAGTACTTCACTGTTCAATGTTTCCAGGCCAAATTGTTTAGTACATTTCACCCTGTTTCATTTTTGTGTTCTTATTTTTTTTTAATTTAAACAATTTATCGTGGAGACCAGGGGCACAGATTGAGATTCATAAATTTAACTTATGTTCATCATAATGTATACAAGTGAAGCTAGGGGACAAAAAGACAGTCAATATAGATAATAAATAATTGGGTCCAATCAGGAAGGTGGAGACTGGTTGGAAAGGAAATCAAATACTGCCCTTTTTCCCTCCTCCTTCCAAAGTCCTTCCCCCTTCTGCTCCAAAATTTTGCTAAGGTAACCCTCTTTAGGAATTATTCCTCCCTGCAGGGAGTTGTAGGAGCTGTTTAATGCC
This sequence comes from Tamias sibiricus, assembly GCA_025594165.1. Taxonomy (NCBI): domain Eukaryota; kingdom Metazoa; phylum Chordata; class Mammalia; order Rodentia; family Sciuridae; genus Tamias; species Tamias sibiricus. The sequence goes on from CM046659.1 coordinate 89,431,959, forward strand.
TCCTGGGCTGCTACCTTCCTTGATCACCCCACCATTTGGCCCACCATTTGGACTAGTAAGTAGGATGATGAGAGAAAAGGAGCAAGATAAAGAGAGAAGAGGCAGGAGGACAAACAAAATCTAAAATGTATAAAAGGGCCAGGTGACTCCTACTTCTTTGACACTCTGCTCTAGGCCCCCTTCTTTCTCCCAGAAATCTGATTCTATTCTTTCAATAAAACTTGCTTTCTACACTTGCCTCAGTGTTTCTCAGGTGTTCAATCTTCACATCTGGGGAAACAGACCTCAGCCCTGATTGGTTCTCTTCACTGGTGCTAACACAAGTTCTTACATACTCAATATATTATTGCCTACAATGACAGAATACTTTTAGAGTGTAAAATATGATGATTAAACCTTACTGATTTTAATAGATAACATTTATTAAATGGTTTTTCATGCAAGGCACTAGACTTGGCACATTATTGGATTTAAACTACACAAAATTCCCTTTAATAAAAAATTAATTTAATAAATGAAGAAACTGAATTTCATAGGGATGAAGTGTCATAACCAACACTTAATCCATACCTCAGCAGATGGTAATCACACACCTAACCATGGCACTCTGCTCTTTAAGGCCAGTGCGCTCAAGTATGTAGTACACATCTATCCCAAACATCCATCAATTAAACTTCATTTGACTTTTACTATCCTTTAATTATTAATGCATAACTTCAATAAAAAATAAATCCTTTAATTCAATATCCCCTTTTAATTCTTCCTTTTCTCTCCAATGTTTCAGGGATAAGTTTATCTTTATTTTTCCTTCATTCAACTGAAACATTCTGGACCTATACATTTTTTTTTTACAGGAAGAAATTATAATGCTTGATATCCTATTCAATATGATTTTTAAATGTTAATTTGCTTGAAATCCCTGAAGGATTTGGTAATTTTTGTCACAGCCTCATTGCTGTAAATTTTCCTACCCATGGCTTTGTGACTTCTATAAATTTGTTCCCTTTCCACTTCTTGCCAACAGAAATTCTGTTTTTTCAGGTACAGGGATAAAATCTATCAAAGTCTATTTAGACAAAATACCTCTACTTCAGATCAAGATCACAATGCATTATTGTTCTAAATCTATTGTTCTAATTCCATTTTCTTGACCATGAGTTTGTCTAAGATGGGGCCTATGATCCAGGACTGTCGGATGAGATGCAAACCAACATTTCCTCAAGAGAACTTTTCTTAAACAAAAGGATAAATCTTTATGTACAGAAGGAATAATTTTTTTCTGTAATTTAATGTTAATACTAAGCTTAAAGGTGAAATAACACTGAAATTCTAAAACACATAAAACAAATTAATAGTAAAGAGTTAGAATGACCCTAGGAGCCAAAGGGCATATTGTACCACTTACCCAAAGCCAACCATGATCTCTATAGATCCTATAATGTGTAAAAAAAAAATCAATTTTTTCCACTAAAAGCTAGTTTTCTGTTAATTGCAAGTGAATGCAATACTAATATTTCTACAACAGTTCTCTCCTAGTTGTTCTTTATACTACCCAATTCTCTATAACTTGTCTCTATATGAGACATGGATTATTAGTCACCTGCTCATCTTTAATAATTGATATGACTCAGAGTTTTGAGCCAACTGTCTCTTTTAAAATTCAATATCAGTTTACTCATTTAAGTTAGTATTTACATATTGACTTATAAGTCTAACTTTATTCATAAACCTCAGAATCATAAGTCCTAAACTGTATGTGGTATAAACAAATGGGAGCTTCACCTCCATCTTCAAGTTAACTGGCTAAAACTGAACTCTGGGTCTTATCTACCCTATATCCAGCTCCTATCTTCACATCAAATCTAATCAAATCTAACTTACTCCAATGCCTTAATAAATGTCATTAGCATTCTTCCAGAAACCCAACACAGGCATTTGTGTGAAACTGTTGTCCTTCACTTTTTGTTCTCAAATAGTTCTTAAATAAACTCGATTCTCTAAATTTCCATTGTTATTTTGTTCTACTTTAATTTTTCATATTTTATCATCCTAATGAATAAAACATTACTTATTGTATGATATCTTTGCTTTCCTTTTTCCCCAAATCTACACTATTCTGTCCTATTCTTCCAGAGGTATTTATCTAAAGATCAAATACGCTCCTGTGATTTTGTAATCTATATCCTTTGATGATTCCATCAAGGGAAGAATCCTTTGATGGTCTATCAAGGTGAAATTCCACACATTACCACACACAACTCTGAGTGAACAAATCATTGTTTGATTCAGAGGGTATTTCCTTAACGATGTCAGGAAATGAATATACAATGCAGTTATGGGCTTAACTTCAAAATTGATTTCTATTTAACTTAGGAAAATAAAAACTGTTAAAATAGTCCATTCAGGATGTTTCTAATGGATTTGAAGCTACCAGCTTATGATTAGAGGTAAACCCTTAAAATTAAATCAAGGAAGGAAGCCTGCTAACATTATGGTTCAATAATATATGACAAATTAGAGAGGAAGATTAATTCAAGTAATACCATTGAAAAGAAGGTAGTGAAATTGTAATCATTGCTTGTCAAATCACATAAATCCCTGCCTCAAAGTGTTAGAATAATTATATGGGAAATATTAAATTTATTAAGATTATTTAAATATAAAAACTCAGTAACAGCCTGTTAAAATATGATAAAATGTGTTATTTATAAAGGAAACATGAAATATATGCACTGTATTGAGATTTTCACATATATATACATACATATATATATATTTTTATATGTATATATTTTTTTGATACATTTGAAACCCTGAATAAGATGGGAAACCATGCTAATAGAAAAAGGAAGACTCAAAATCATATAACTACTGAACTAATCCAAGAATTAACTACAGTGCAGATCATCAGCTCAGTGGATATGTAATGCAACAATGCAAAATGAACAAAAGTTCATTTCAAAAATCAGGGAAATTATTAAAAGTAAACATAAAGGGAGTTAGAGGAGGAACTGAATGTTTTCTATAAAGTAAATCAGAATATATCACAAACTACAATAATTAAGGCATAATAATTTGACTAAATTGAACAGACTATGTAAGAGAAAGGTCTAGAATTAGATGCAGATAAGAAAATTTAGTACATGAAAAAGAAGACATGATTATATAGGAAAATGAAGGAGTTTTTAAAAGTCATACTATTTCATATTTAATCATTCACATCAATATCAGACAAACAGAATCATAAATCCACTATCATATGTCATGTGGCAAAATAAGATCAGGATGTATAGAAGGCTTTAAGGTAAAATATAAGTATAAAAATTTTTGTAAAATGTGTATGAATTAATTCTTTAAAACTTAAGGTTAAAAGGCCTAAGTTAATTCCAAATTCAGAAGATGGATTCCACTTGGAAAGTGTTTCCTAAACAGTTAATCACACCTGTGGCTGAGGGGAAGTGAAGTGTGGGCTCGCTGCAGAGGGTTATGTGGTAGTAACCATCACTCTTAGCTGTGACCCAACTGTCCTCTGTCATGGAATAAACTTCAAGGAAATAAACAGACACACAGAAAAATGCATTGAAAATTTATTTGCTTTATTATGAGTATTCTTCTAATACTGAGTAGAAAACAATTGCTTAAAAGGGGACCAATTAGGTAAGTAAATGGATGAATTCTTATGCAGGCTTTATGAATGATTCTTCAGTCCACTTTAATAAGCATAGAAAAAATATTAGTAACTCAAAGAAAGAGTATAATTTTCATTGGGTTGGACTGGATAGTATTTTCTATGAGTAAATATTCAAGAGTTATTTAAAATTCCTAAGCATTGTGTGATTTAATTAACTTTATGCCTGTTTCTTTGTCCACAGCTTGATTTGCTCTATATTTAAAGACATATTTTTTTAAATTTAAAACCAGATCAAAATAAATGCAGTGAAAAAGAAAAGTTATGTGGAGCCATTTCCATGAATACTTTAGCATGTGGTAAGTTCTAAATGAGTGTTATCCATCATGATAATTTTAATAACATTTAGGAATATCTATATTATATATTGTTATTAACATAAATATATTAATTTGTATTAAATATAAATATTAATTATTAATATTTAAACTAGAAATTTTCAGAGTGTGAACAGTGATTGGCTATGGCAAAAATAAAAGCACGTGTTTTCATGTTGTATTAGTAAGGAGGTGATAGCCAAGATACAGATGTTGCTTTTAATTTTTATGATCCTAGACTTCAGAGAGAGAGAAGGGATGGAAGAATCAAAGTATTTCACATACTGCTTAAAAGGATTACAGCTTTGGAGAATATTTTGAGTTTATCTCATTGTGTAATTTCAGCTATGAGGAAAGACCAGAAGACCAAAGCAAATTGAGTGAAAATCATTCAATGATGTGAACTGATAAAGAAAAGTGGAGACAGGAAGAAAAATACATGATGGGGAGCAAAAGGAGACATGAAGGATAATAATGCAACCTGATGCTGAAGAATTAAAGGATGGGCATCCCCCCTACCTGTGGCAGCAGAGAGTTCACCTCAGCAGCTCCAAGGCAGGAGAAACACAGAGAGATTTGCTCCTTTTCTAGAGGCATCATTACCTTTCAAGATACACAGATATAAATAGCTCTTATCTTTAGGAATGAAGCCAATTATCAGGACTGGAATAGTGACCGATATCTGCTCAGGTATTGGCTTTCTGGAGAAACTAGGTGTTCCCTGCACATTGTTTTCCCCAAAGGTTGAGTGTCATTAGCTGTAGAATAGAGAAAAATGGAAACTGACCAGTTCCCTGTGATTCTCAGTAATTAGGTGACTCTGAAAATACTTTCTTACATTAGACATTAAATGTTTATTGAATTTTTTAAAGTTACCAAAAACACTAATTATATCTGTTTGGCATTAATATCAGGTTAAGGACCGAAAGCTACAATGTCCCCTTAACTGTTCATTCCACTTATGGTTTTAAGGAATGATGAATTAGGATTAGAGAAAAATGGGAGTGTTGAAAAGAGAATATTAAAACTCTCCACCTGGAGTTTAATACCTAAAATTATTCTATGTTGAAGTTTTTTGGTTGTTGTTTTTTTTTTAATTTGGGTTTAAAAGCAAATTATATTCATGAGTTAAATGTATTTAAAGGGGGTTTATCACAATCTTTCTAAACCACTTACTGGACCATCATAATAGGCTGCCTTGCAGGTTTTCTTTGACTTGCGTTTGTACAGGTGTTGCTAGGGATCCCTTCAGTCCACTGTAATGCACTAAATTATTCTATTTCTGTTGAAATAGTGAGAAGTTGTCTAATTAAGATGAGATTTTTCCTAGAAGCACTAGCTTCCAGGATATCAGTCATTTGGGGCCAAAATAGCAGAGCTATTTATGACAAACATACTTGTCAATCCCCTACCTAAAAGCTATAAAAATAGTAGATTACAAAACAATATGAATATAAAGAGTTTGAGAATAAATGAAAATATAGTGTAGTGTAAGAAGTCTGATTTGCATAAAAGAATAAATTCAATACAAATGAACAGTGCAGAAACAGTATAGGAGAGGTAAAGCATTTTTATATGTAAAATTAAATGATAAATAGATATTATTTCCTAAATTATTAGATCTAAATGCAAGACAGGAATACAGTAGGTCCAGAATTAATGAATTAAGGAAACAGTATTTATCAACTATTTTTTTCTTTATCATGTTAGCAATAGCAACCATAATCAAAGGAGAGGCAAATATTTATATATTTGCAAATATTTATATTTAATTACAATATTTGGTATCTATACAACTTTGAAACAACACCCTTTGAAATTAAAGCTCCGTTGTGATTTTACTCTTTAACTTTCTCACCCTGAGAATAAGGACTTTCTCCTGCTGAGGACAGATGCCAAGGAAATTATGACTTACATAGACCTACACATGTAAGTTAGCTTCTGTTCCTATAAATGACACCTGCTTTTGTGAGCCATGGACAGAAACAATCCAAATGTTTCTCCCCAGTTTATCAAATTGCGTAAACTCCATTCTCCCTTTTTCTATCATTTGTCCATCTTTTATGCAAATGTGGCCACTCAGGATCCAAGCAAGGTATCTGGGCTAGGCTGCTGGTAAAATCTTGATCCAATTCAGAAAAAAAAAAAAAAAAAAAATCTGTTTTTTTTGACCAATACTGTAGAAATATGAATACTTATATTCATATATTAATATTAAATAAAATCCACTAACTGCTTTTCAAATAAAGAAGAAATGTTTTATATCCCCACAGCCTTGGTTGCTAGCTTTGTAAATATATTCTTCTTCATAGAAATATAATTTCAGTTCTTCCCATCCCTCCGAGAACCATTAAGTGTAAATTTTATCCTCATTGTTCTCTGCGCACATGATATACTTTCAAACTCGGTGGTGTTTTGCTTTTAGTGGTGCAGTTCCTACTTCTCCAGGACGGAACTGATACATATTATCACACATTCTTCCAAGTTATCATCATAAAGTTGATATGTCTGAGGCAAACTGGTTGATTGCTTGAAGTCAATTTTTGAATGCATTCTTCATAAACTTATGTCTAGTATTCTAAGGTGACCTTATATATTAATAACGTATTCTATATTTTTAAAATAAAATTTATTTTTGAGTTTTTATCATACATATATGAGAATTGTTTGAGGAGATAGGTGTATTTAACCTGATTTAAATATTACACAATGCATACTTATATTGATATATCATGTTACCACATTAATACCTGAAGTTTTATATTATGTATCAGCTAACAAATTTAATTTTTAAATAAATAGATAAATAAATATTAATATTGCTAAAAAATGCCAGAGTAATTCTTTAAAAGATGAGGGGAAAGGAAGGAGAATGAAATGTAATAGCCTCAGACTGTAGTACAGCTCTGAAGAAGTCCTAACCAGGTTGATGGGAGCTCCAAAGCAAAGACTGGCCCTTAGAGGAATTCTGCATTGGGTGGAAACGCCCGGATTCTGGCACACTCACTTGTCAGTCATTGGATTGGAGCAGCCAGGAACAGTGGTGCCTGTGTGAGTGCTGCTCTAGAAACAGCAGTGGCAACAAGGATGCTGCCAGGCAGCTGCATTCCTTGAAGCAAGGGATGTGTTGAGGGGGGCATACAGCGGCATGTTCCAGAGGCTCTGCTTAATGCGAGCTGTTCCTTTCCTGCAGTCCTGAGGCCCTTGCCATTTGAACCTTTATTGAATTTTCTGGGTGCTCCTTCTTTGGTTTTGTTTTAACAGAGACCCATTTCTATTTGTTGATATTTCTTTTCTTCTGAAAAAATGATTTGTTACGGTTTATGTGTGAGGTGTTCCCCCAAAACTTGTGTGTGAGACAATGAAAGAAAGTTTAGAGGAGAAATGATTAGGTAATGAGAACCTTAAACTAATCAGTGAATGACTCCCCTGATGGGTAACTGAAGGCAGGTAGGCTGTGGCTGGAGGAGGTGGGTCATTTGGGACATGCCTTTGGGTCATATATTTTTGTATCTGGCAAGTAGAGTCTGTGAAGAATAGTAGTTATTTCTGTTTTATTTAGTTCTGTTGCCCTTCTTAACCGTCCAGGCCTTACAAAAATTGGAAATGTTTGGAATATAGAGAAGCATGTCTTCTCACTCCAAACCTTAGGAGGAGAAAGCTTCTAATATTTTAACATTGAAGTAGCTTGAGTTAGAAATTTTTTGAAAATATCCTTTATCTGATTGGGAAATTTTTGTTCTATGCCTTAATTTCTAAGATTTTTTAAATCATAAACCTGTAATAGATTTTGTTTCTGTATTTATTGTGATGTTTATTTGATTCTTTTTTATTTTTAACATATAATTGATGCCTAATTTTTAAATTAACCTTTCACTTCAGATATGAAATTAATCTTTTCAGAATATATTATTCTTATAAAGTTTTGTTTTGATTTCCTTTTTAAAATTTATGTTCATGAGCCTGAATAACATATAATTTTTCTTAACTGTGCACTTTTTGAGTCAAATTTATGCTCAACATTTTTGACAAGATCTCAAAACACAGGAAACAAAAGCATAAATAGACAAATAAGACTACATTAAAAGCTTCAATGCATGTTGATGGGCATGAATAGTGTATAATTTTTTGTTATAGCAGTGAAAAAGCTAAGACAGGGTGCCAGTATATGAGTATTGTTTTCTACAAGGTAACAGGACGAGGGAGTTAAACAACTGGAGCTCAGTTCCTGCAAAGGAATGAGCTATTGCTTCGACCATTAGGCTCAGCAGGCAGAGGGGAATCCAAACTAGAAGGAAGCAAGAGGGAATAGGTCCTTTCCTCCTTCTCAGTCTTGTAGTTTCTATATAGTGCACCATATTGTCCAAGCCATAAAAGGGAGGCAGAGAGGAAACAGAAATGTGGTTCACAGAAGGCTAGCCTCAGGTAGCCAAATATAAAAATATAGTTTGTGAGGTGAGTCAGTAATAATTGGGACAGCAAATGTTTTGATTACAACATGAATTTATTTAGCAGATACACTAAGATGTTCTGGCTTTAGTAATAGTTTTTTTAATAGTAAATTTGCCATTTCATGTTAATTTTTAAACATTTGGTATGAAGTTGTACATATATTATTTTATAATGTATGTAAAGACTGAAAGCATCTGTAGAATGATAATTTTTTTTCTCATTCCTGGCTTTTTGTATTTGTGCCTTGTTCCTTTCTTTCTTGATCAGTCTTGGTAATGTCTTATCAATTTTGATTATCTTTTGAAGTAATGAACTAGTTTTGTGGATATATTGAATTTTAATTTTCCAGGCAAAAAAAAGTTTTTATTTTAATAATAGCTCAATTTTGAATAAAAATATCTTTTCTTTAGGGAACTTAATTATTTTATTAATAGTACATCATTTGTACCACTTAGTGGGCTTCACTGTGCCATTTCCATACATGTATATCTGGTGCTTTTGTCATATCCTTCTACCCTTTCTTTCCCTCCATTCTATCCCATTCTCCTCCCCCTCCATGGTCCCCTTTCATCTTTTTTTTTTTTTAAGTTTCTGCATATGAGAGAAAACATGTGATACTCATCTCTCTGTGTCTGACTTCTTTCATTTACTGTGATATCCTCCTAGTCCATCCATTTTGCTATAAAGGATGTGATTTCATTCCTTCTTATGGCTCAGTGCTACATAGATGGATAGATACATTGATGGATAGATAGATTTTCTTTATCTATTCATCTGTTGATGGGCACTAGGCTGATTCCATTTATTGTGAACAGTGCTGCAGTAAATGTAGGTATGCAGGTATCTCTTTTTTTTCATGCTGACCTTGTTACCTTTTAGTATACAACCAGGAGTGGTATGGTTGGAATATATGGTAGTGTAAAATGGAAGGAAAAGAAAGACTAAAAATAAAAAGAGGAGAAGAGATACATATGGGAAGAAAGAAAACATAGAAAACTCAGCAATAGCAAAAATAAAAAAAGTATTACCAGAAGTAAAACTGTCCTCCCCACCCAGGTGCTTGAATGAGTGTGGAAGAGTGGATGCTCACCATCCATGCTGATAAAAGCTTGTCTACGCGTCTTCTTGGGCTGTGTACCCAGTGGACAGAGAAAAGACTGGACTTTGGCTCCCACCTCTTCTTTCCTTTGTGATACTCTTTTGGTGACCATCAGGACTGATTTGAAGCTGCTGCTATTTTGATTGTTATGAGCTGCTTTGCATGTTGGAACAAGCTAGTGTGAGAAGTGGAGCCACACAAATGCAGATTCTCTCTGGAGCTTCCTGGGCAGCCTTCTCTGAAGGCAGGGTTAGTGTCAGCTCAGGGCTGTATCCCCAGAAGCTCCTGAGGGCAGAGAGAGGCAATGGAATCAGGAAAAAATTGCACTATTAGAGGAGGGTAATGGAAGCCATGTGATCTGTTGCCCATGATTCTTTTAAAAAATTTTATTAGTGAACAATGATTATACAGAGTAGTGGGTTTCATTGTGGCACATATGCACATGCACATAACACTCCATTCTCCAAGATCTCCCCTTGCCCTTCCCTCCTTTCTACCCCTTTCCTCCTTCCTTTTTCTTACTGGTCTCCTTTCTATTTTCATGGGATCCCTTTTTATCCTCTTTGTCTCTGTTTTCAAAATATGAGTGAAAAAAATATTACCTTTGACTATATGCATCTCCCTGATTTTTTAAAATAATGTTCTCTAGTTCCATCCATTTTCTGCAAATGACATAATTTCATTCTTCTTATGCCTGATTAAAACTCCATTGTGTATGTGTGTGTGTGTGTGTGTGTGTGTGTGTGTGCATCTTTGAACCACATGGAACACAAAACAACTTTAAAAACATACGTAGAAGTGTAATGGGATGCTACTGCCCATGTCTCACTCAGTTCCCCTCCAGTGGAATAGACTGTCTGAAAAACAAAAGCTAGGAAAAATAGAATGGCAAAATAGCATAGAGCACAGAAAGTAGTTTCAAAAGCAAGGGCAGGACAGGCAAGCTGACTAGACAGGTCCAGCTTCTAACATACAAAGAAGCCTGTGTTTGCTTTATTTATATTGGAAAATATCAAAGGCTTGCCATGTAAAGTTCTTCAACAATATAAGATAAAGGTGGGGGCAGGTAGGTGCTCAGTTCCTAGCAGGTTATGCCCTCTCTGGTGCTTCTGTGCTGGACCTTCCTATCAGAGCCCAAAGCAGGTCACATGCATTGGGCGGTCTGTCATGTGAGAGTGCCACAGGAAGTTCCCAATGCCAGAAGTTCCCTTCCCTTATTGCAATGCAAGGGAAAAAGTTCCTCATGCATTTCATGGATGGCTTCCCAAAAGATACTCCCGTAGACATCTAAAATTTTTAATTATATTAGAGGAAAGTAATAAATTTATATTAATATATTACCTCAACCTCATGCTGTAGTTTTAAAAGAGGAATAATGATAACTTATTCAAAGTGATTAGGTAAGTACCATATAATCTTGGTAAAATGGGTATATAGTGTTGAGAACATAGGTAGTATTAAATAAATTGTGGCAATTGTTATTTTTTAAATTTATTTTTTATTCTAAGTTGTTATAAATGACAGAAGAATGCATTACATTTCATATTACACATACAGAGCACATTTTTACAAATCTATGGTTGTATGCAAAGTATATTTACACAATTCATGACTTCATACATGCACTTAGGGTAATGATATCCATCTCATTCTACCATTTTTTTTCTTTTTTTTTTTTTTCTTTCTTCACCCTTTTGCCCCCTCCCTTCCCCTCCATCCCCATTGGCCATTCTAGTGTTTCTCTAATCTTCCTATGCTCCCCATCCCAAACCGACTGTAAATTGGCCTCCTTATTTCAGAGAAAACATTTGGCATTTGGCTTTTGGAGATTGGTTAACTTCATGTAGCATTATATTCTCTAACTCCATCCATTTACCTGCAAATGCCATGATTTTATTCTCTCTTATTGCTGAGTAATACTCCATTGTGTGTATATACCACATTTTCTTTATCCATTCATTTATTGAAGGGCATCTAGGTTGGTTCCACAGTTAAGCTATTGTGAATTGTGCTGCTATAAACATTAATGTGGCTGTGTCCCTGTAGTATGCTGTTTTCAAGACTTTTGGGTAAAGACCAAGGAGTGGGATAACTGGGTCATAAGGTGGTTCCATTCCAAATTTTCCAAGCTATCTCCATACTGCTTTCCATATTGGCTGCACCATTTTGAAGTCCCACCAACAATGTATGAGTGTGCCTTTATCTCCACATCCTCACAAACATTTATTGTTGTTTGTGTTCTTAATAGCTGCCATTCTGACAGGTGTAAGATGAAATCTTAGAGTCTTAGAGTGGTTTTGATTTGCATTTCTCTAATTGCCAGAGAGGTTCAGCGTTTTTTCATGTATTTGTTGACTGATTACTGTATATCTTCTTCTGAACATTGTCTGTTCAAATCCTTATGGCTGACCCATTTATTGATTCGGTTATTTGTTTTTTTGTCTGTTCAAATCCTTGGTGGGTTAAGATTTTTGAGTTCTTTATATATTCTAGAGATTAGTGCTCTATCTGATGTGGGTTTGGTAAAAATTTGTTCCCAATTAGTAGGTTCTCTGTTCACCTCACTGATTGTTTCTTTTGCTGAGAAGAAGCTTTGTAATTTGAGTCTATCCCATTTATTGATGTATTAATTCTTGTACTACAGGATTCTTATTAAGGAACTTGGGGCCTAATCCAACATGTTGGAGATTAGAGCTTACTTTTTCTTCTATTAGGTGTAGTGTCTCTGGTCTAATTCCTAGATCCTTGATCCACTTTTAGTTGAATTTTGTGCATGGTGAGAGATAGAGGTTTAATTTCATTTTATTGTATATGGATTTCCAGTTTTCCCATCACCATTTGTTGAAGAGGCTATCTATTCTCCAATGTACGTTTTTGGTGCCTTTGTCGAATATAAGATAACTGAAATTATAAGTGTTAATCTCTGTGTCCTCTATTCTGTACCATTGGTCTACCAGCCTATTTTGGTGCCAATACCATGCTGTTTTTGTTACTATTGCTCTGTAGTATAATTTAAGGTATGGCATAGTGATGCCACCTGCTTCACTCCTCTCACTAAGGATTGCTTTAGCTATTCTGGGTCTCTTATATTTCCAGACGAATTTCATGACTGCTTTTTCTATTTCTATGAGAATGTCATTGGGATTTTGATTGGCATTGCATTAAATATGTATAGTACTTTTGGTAGTATGGTCATTTTGACAATATTAGTTCTGTCTATCCAAGAACAGGGTAGATCTGTCCATCTTCTAAGGTATTCCATAATTTATTTCTTTAGTGTTCTGTAGTTTTCATTATAGAGGTCTTTCACGTCTTTGGTTAAGTTGATTGCCATTTTTTTTTTTTTTTTTGATGCTGTCGTAAACAGGGTAGTTTTCCTCATTTCACTTTCATAGGATTTGTCACTGATATATAGAAATACCTTAGATTCATCGGTGTAGATTTTGTATCCTGCTACTTTGCTGAATTCATTTATGAGTTCTAGAAGTTTTCTGGTGGAATTTTTTGGGTCTTCTAGGTATAAAATCATATCATCAGCAAATAATGATAATTTGAGTTCTACTTTACCTATCTGTATCCCTTTAATTTCTTTTGTCTGTCTTATTGCTCTGGCCAGCATTTCAATTACTATGTTGAATAGAAGTGGTGAAAGAAGGCATCCCTGTCTTATTCCAGTTTATAGAGGGAATGCTTTCAATTTTTCTCCATGTAGAATAATGTTGGCCTGGGGATTAGCATATATAGCTTTTACGATGTTGAGATATGTTCCTGTTATCCTTAGTTTTTCTAGTGTTTTGAGCATGAAGGGGTGCTGAATTTTGTCAAATGCTTTTTCTGCATCCATTGAGATAATCATATGGTTCTTATCTTTGAGTCTATTGACATGATGAATTACATTTATTGTTTTCCGTATGCTGAACCATCCTTGCATCCCTGGAATGAACCCCACTTGATCGTGGTGTATTATATTTTTGATATGCTTTTGTATCCGTTTTGCCAGAATTTATTGAGAACTTTTGCATCTATGTTCATTAAAGATATGGGTCTGAAGTTTTCTTTTTTGGATGTGTCTTTGCCTGGTTTGAGGATCAGGGTGATGTTAGCCTCATAGAATGAGTTTGGAAGTGCTCCCTCTTTTTCTATTTCCTGAAATAAATTAAGGAGTATTGGTATCAGTTCTTCTTAGAAGGTCTTGTAGAACTCAGCTGTGTATCCATCTGATCCTGGGCTTTTCTTGGTTGGTAGGCTTCTAATGGCATCTTCTATTTTGTTGCTTGAAATTGGTCTGTCCCAATTATGTATATCATCCTGCTTAAGTTTGGGCAGATCATAGCACTCTACAAATTTGTCGATGCCTTTGGTGTTTTGTATTTTGTTGGAGTACAAGTTTTCAAAATAATTTTGAATTATTTCTGTATTTCCGTAGTGTTTGTTGTTATATTTCCTTTTTCATCACATATGTTAGTAATTTGAGTTTTCTCTCTCCTTCTCTTTGTCAGCCTGGCTAAGGATCTGTCAATTTTATTTATTTTTTCCAACTTTTTGTTTTGTCAATTTTTTCAATTGTTTCATTGGTTTCAATTTCATTAATTTCAGCTCTGATTTTAATTATTTCTTGTCTTCAACCAGTTTTGTTGTTGGATTGCTCTTCTTTTTCTAGAGCTTTGAGATGTAATTTTAAATCATTTATTTGTTGACTTTTTCTTCTTTTGAGGAATGAACTCTATGCAATGAGCTTTCCTCTTAGAACTGCCATCATAGTGTCCTAGAGATTTCGATATGTTGTGTCTGTGTTCTCATTCACCTCTAAGAATTTTTTTTAATCTCTTTTTTGATGTCATCTGCAACCCATTGTTCATTCAGTAGCATATCATTTAGTCTACAGGTGTTGAAGTGGCTTTTATTTCTTCTTTTATCATTGATTTCTAATTTCATTCCATTATGTCTGATGGAATGCACGGTAGTATCCCTACTTTTTTATATTTGCTCAGAGTTGTTTTGTGGCCTAGTATATGTCTATTTTAGAGAAGGTTCCATGTGCTGCTGAGAAGAAAGTGTATTCACTTGTTGAAGGATGAACTATTCTATATATAAGTCAGTTAAGTCTAAGTTATTTACTGTATTTTTGAGTTCTATAGTTTCTTTGTTCAGCTTTTGTTTGGAAGATCTATCCAGTGGTGAAAGGGGTGTGTTAAAGTCACCAAGAATTATTGTGTTGTGGTCAATTTGACTCTTAAACTTGAGGAGAGTTTGTTTGATGAACATTGATGCTCCATTGTTTGGGGCATACATACTTATAATTGTTAAGTCTTGTTGGTGTATGGTTCCCTTGAGCAGTATATAGTGTCCTTCTTTATCCCTTTTGATTGACTTTAGATTGAAGTCTATTTTATTTGATATGAGAATGGAGACCCCTGCTTGTTTCCTCAGTCCATATGAGTGGTAGGATTTCTCCCAACCTTTCACCCTCAGCCTATGGATGTCTTTTCCTATGAGATGTGTCTCTTGGAGGCATCATATTGTTGGGTCTGTCTTTTTGATCCAATCTGCTAGTCTATGTCTTTTGATAGGTGAGTTTAGGCCATTAATATTCAGAGTTATTATTGAGATGTGTTTTGTATTCCCAGCCAGTTTTATTTCTGGTATTTATGTTGACATGGTTTCTCTTCTGATCGTTTTTTTCCTCTAGTGTAATGCCTCCGTCTGTTGACTTTCATCATTGTTTTTCTTTTCCTCTTCATGGAATATTTTGCCGAGGATGTTCTGTAGTGCTAGCTTTCTACTTGTAAATTCTTTTAACTTTTGTTTATCATGGAAGGTTTTTATTTTGTCCTCAAATCTAATGCTTAATTTTGCTGGGTATAAGATTCTTGGTTGGCATCCCTTTTCCTTCAGAGCTTGGAATATGTTGTTCCACGATCTCCTAGCTTTTAGTGTCTGAGTTGAAAAATCTCCTGTGATACGAATTGGTCTCCCCCTATATGTGATCTGATTCCTCTCTTTTGCAGCCTTTAAAATTCTATCCTTGTTCTGTATGCTAGGCATTTTCATTATAATGTGTCTTGGTGTAGATCTGTTGTAATTTTGTACATATGGTGTCCTATAGGCCTCTTGTATTTGGTTTTCCAATTCTTTCTTGATGGAGCCTGGGCCTGGCGGAACTCTGATGTAGGACCCTGGGACTGCCCTGGGCCTCGCCTGCACTCTAAGCAGAGTTGGCGGGTCTGTCCTTGCTGTCTCCTGCTCTGGGGCACAGGTCAGCCACAATTGTTATTTTTATATTTATCAGTTAGTAATCTTTCAACTTATACAAAGAGGTATTAATTTAGATTGTTATTCCCTCCAACTGGTAAAATTTTAAGTATTGGATCATTGATCAACTTTCCAATAATGGACATCATTACCCTAAGTACAGGTATGAAGACACACTTGTTGTGAAAATACTTTATATAAAACCAATGACTTGAAAAATTGTTTTCTTTATATGTAATATGAAGTGACTTGTACTCGGCAACCATGTATAACAAATTAGAATACAAATAAATTAATTTTTTTTTCACAAATGGAAGCACAAACCATACATCTGTGCACACTCATAGCTCATAGATAATAATGAGTTATATACGCAGTACAATTGAATTTATAAGCCAAAGTGCAGATAAACTGGGCTGCACACAGTGGACTTTCTGATTATATGAGCTACCTAACTATATCCCATGGATTTCACATGCTGATTCAGAATTTTCTTTATGGATTTCTTAATATCTTTATTTCTCAGTGTTTAAATGGTTGGATTCAGGAGAGGTGTGATGACTGTGTAAAACACAGCTAGAAACTTGTCCACCCAAGTGATGCTGACTGGCCACAGATAGATGAAAATGCGGGGTCCAAAGAACAGAACCGCCACTATGATGTGTAAAGTGCAGGTAGAGAGTGCCTTTGAGTGATGGCAGATGGTCAATAGGGTATAGGTATAGAGGACCAGCAAACAATGAAGCAAGTTGTTGCCAAAATACCACTGTCTGCATTTATCAGCATTCCTAAAGTATTAGTGTCCATGCAGGCTAATTTAAGCACTAAAGGATTATCACAGAAAAAGCTGTCTACAACTCTGGGACCACAGAAGGGCAACTCTAAAATCATTAACAATTAACTAGTGGCATGCACAAAGCCAATGATCCATGATATCAGAACTAGCCAGATGCACTTTTGTCTGTCCATGATGCTTGAGTAATGGAGTGGTTTGCAGATGGCCACAGAACGATCATAGTCTATTGTCATAAGAAGCACCATCTCTTCCCCTGCAAAGAAATGCACACAGAGTATTTGGCTCATGAAGCCTCAAAAAGACCTCCTTTAGGAGGTCTGTGGTCAGTTTAGGGGTGGTGACTGAGGAAAGATAGAAGAAAACAAAGGAGAGATTGGCCAACAGGCAGTACATGGAGGAATGGAGATGGGCATGAGTGATGATTAACAGCATGACAAGAGAGGTTGCCCACCACAGTCATAAGGTAGAGTATAGAGAATGAGAGGAAGAGGAAGACCTGTAGCTCCTTGGAGTTACAAAGTCCCTGCAAAATGAACTCATGCACGACAGACTGGTTTTTCTTTTTCCATTTAGTATTTTCTGTTCTAATGGGATCCAAAGAGAAAGTAATGAACTTCTCATATAAAAACAAGAACTTTGTGTTCAGTTTGCAGATGGCTACATAACAGTCACAGGCCATGTCACAAGAAGCACCATCTCGTCCCTTACAAAGAAATGCACAGATAACTACATTTCATACACAAAATGAGAATCTTAGCATTGTACTAAACTTCAAGTTTAAAATAAATGTTTCTTGAATTTAGATGTGTGCATAGCCTTGTGGCTAAGCAGGAGGCTACCTTTGTTAGAAATGCAGGTCAATATATTAAATAAAAACATATACAGGTGTCAACAATGAAATTTGTATTAAAAGTGTCTGTAGTCAATGCTTCCCACAAATAGTTTTTCCAAATCTTAAACTTCTTTCTTCTGCAGGGAATCAGAAAGACTTGCCCTCAGTTCACAAATATAAATATATTTGAAGGCTCTTTATTTTACCAAAGTGAATGCAGGGCAGCATCCTTGATATATTTCAGGACATAAGTCTATTGCTAAATGGAAATGTAGAAGGATAATGACTTGAACCAAAATCTGTAAGAAACTATGGGAAAATTGATTATCAAATCACCTGAGATAAGATGTTTAGGTGCAAAAAGTGACCTCAGGCACTGAATGCACATTTATGTCATTATATACTGCATTTCCTCACACTTTGAATTTCCCATGAGAGTGTATTTCTTCAAAACTGTTCATTCCTTGGACTGAGCAATGTCACCTGTTGTCATACATTGACTGGCCCTTGGCTCTTATTGGTATAAATATCATCTTAGGGACTACTTTAAAATGATAGTTATATGACAGCTAGTCCTTTGTGGGACATAATAAAATTCTAAGCTCATTTGTTTTTGAATGATTCAAGTGTGTTATTTCAGTTGCCTTCATTGAAATATTTACATTTGTAAGCCATAAAACTCTAAGTACATTTTTCTAATTCCATCCTCTTTCTTCTCTCCCTGCCTCCCTCTCCTGTTCTTCTTCCTTCCTTCTGTCCTCTCCTCATTCCCTTCCTTATTCACTTCTTTTGTTTCTCCCTTTCTTTCCTTGTCTTCTTCCATCACAATTTCCATATTTTTTCCCTTACCATTTTTCAGCAAGAAACTGGAAGTTTCCAAATTCAACAATTAGCAGATATTGTGTGTCATCTCATCGTTAGGCACATTGAAAGAATCATACTTTAATAAAAACAGCATTTATTGCCATTTTGCAGATGTGAAAACTTAATTTTCCCATCATACAAGTAGAGAGTGGAAAACCTGGAATAGAAGCGAGATCTGTCTGACTTCAAAGCCTGCAATATAAATTCCATGCTAGAAATGGCTTTTGATAGAAATCTTGATTTTGAGAGGACTAAGAAATTTAAGAACATTTGTGAAATAAGACATGTTTTTCTATGAAGAGATAATCAAAATAAAATTAAACTTAAATTGCAAATAGAATTAGGGAAAGAAAGTCATATTCATCTTAAAATAATTTCAATTTAATCATTTATCTTCAACTTGTCTATACTTTATCCTATTACTTATAATGCCTGAGTATTTCTGCAGCTTTTTGCACTTTAAGCAAAGAATAGAAGAGTCACAATCCAAAAAGAATTAGAAAATATTAAGGAATATTAAATCACCTGTGAAATCCAGCTTCCTAAACCTGGGGGTCTGGAAGTGTTTAAGAGTGCAGAAAGACTTTGTCCTTTGTTTGTGAAACTGCTATAAGAAGTCCAGAAGTCTCAGGGATCAATTGGAAGAAAAAAAAATTAATATTTTCATATAGCACTTCCCCTAACCACAGATACGATTGTAGAAAATTGCTCAACAAAAACATTTTTTTTTCTTAAATTAGTGGACAAGATGCAGTGGAAGTTTAAAATCAGATAGTTTGTGATTTTCTTTCTCTACAGGAGTCACCTCTGACACCAGAATACTCTATATTCTACCTTACATCTCAAGCCAACTCCAGTTTGCATTCTGTGGTGACCCATGTTGGTGACAGTATCTGCACCTCATTATGGCATATACACAATGTGAAGAGTAGACTCCAGCTAGAGATCTTCCAGCTCTGCTTGTAAATAGGGCTGAGTATGTGGAGAGACTTTTTCTTTCATGGTCCTTGGGGATTCTTAGCTTCCAGCCTCCCTGGCTTTGAAGACATCATGTGATACTGCACCCTTTTCAGTGCATGGTGCAAGTTACACCAGTTAAATACAAGTTACAATGTAAGAAAAGAATGTTCAAATAAAAGGTAAAATATTTTGGCCAGGACATGGGGAAATTGTATATTGTTATCTGCCTTGTGAAATGGTACAGCAGCTATGAAAAAACAGTGCAGAAATTCCTCAAAACATTGAAAATAGAATTAACTTAAGGCCCAAAAATCTCATCACTGGGCATATATATTTAGTGGAAATGAATCATTAATTCAAATAGATATTTGATTTCTTATGTTAATTGAAATATTATTCACAATAGCCAAGAAATGCATGTTATCTAAGTATTCATAGACAGATGAATCGATAAAGACTTTATTGGTATAGACATATAATAAAGTATCATTGCCTCTTTAAAAAAAAAGATATCCTGTTATTTCCGGCAACATGGATGAATCTTAAAGGTATTATACTAAAGTGAAATGAGTTGCAGAACTTCAAATGCTGCATGCTTCTATTTATGTGAGGAAGCTTAAATAGTGGAACTCATAGAAGTGGACCACAGGATAGCAGGGTCCAAGGGCTGGGGAGAAAGGAAGAAAGGAGTCATTCAATCACTATAAAGAATTAATTATTCCAGATGGATGAGTCCTGGAGATCCACCATACAATATTATGTCCAGATTAAATAATATGGCATTGTATACTTAAATATCTTTTAAGAGAGTAGATGTCATGTTTGAATTCCTACAACAGAACCCCTGTTGTAGGCACAGAGGTGATATGATCCCCCCAAAATTATCAGGAAGCATATTTATTTGGCTGCAACCAGGTTCAGAGGGAAAAGCTTTCGCTATAATCAGTCAATCTCCCTGAACCCCAGTTCAGGAAGTTTTACAACTTTATACCCAGTATGTAGGGGGAGGAGTTCAGAGGTTCACAATCTATAGAAGTTCACATGACAACAGGATTTTTTGTTTTATTTTTCTTTTCGACTCCCAGCTCATGCCAGGTTTTACAAAAATAACCCCAAGGAAGTTCTTTCTTCCTTTCTCTGTGAAAATCAGTGCCTGGGAAAGAGAGTTTTTGTTTTGTTTTTTCTTTCATCAGCTGCCCTTCAAGGACTTAACTCTGAAATGCAAGCACCTCTTAAACTAACCTTAGGTTAGTTTTTCTTATCTCATTGTGTTTCTGCAGGCATATCCCCCACCTGAAAATTCTTTCACAGAGAGTCTAAGAACAACTATGGTGGGACTCTCTTCATTAAGATTTTATGTGGATAGAGTGCCACCAGGCCCAGGCTCCAGCCAGTCCCTACGACTTCTGTCCCAGAGCAGGAGCCAGCGAGGACAGAACCGCCAACTCTGCTTGAGTCCAGGTGGGCTCAGGGCATTCCCGGATCCTGCATTGGAGTGACGCCAGCCCCAGGTCAGTCCCGCTGACTGCCACTCCAGTGTGGTCAACCCGAGGTCAGTCCCGCTGACCCCGCTGGTGTGCAACCAGGCCCCAGCCAGTCCCGCTGACCTCCACCTCAGAGCAGGAGACAGCAAGGACAGACCAGCCAACTCTGCTTGAGTCCAGGTGGCCCAGGGCAGTCCCAGGGACTTGCATTGGAGCACTGCCAGGTCCAGGTCAGTTCCAATGACCTTCACCCCAGCGCAGTCAGCCCAAGGTCAGTCCGGCTGACCCCTGCTGGTGTGTGACCAGGGCTCCAGCCAGTCCCACCAACCTCTGCCCCAGAGCAGAAGCCAGCAAGGACAGACCCACCAACTCTACATTGAGTTCAGGCGTGCCCAGAACAGTCCCGGGGTCATACATTAGAGTGTGGCCAGGCCCAGGCTCCAGGCAGTCCCACCGACCTCCGCCCCAGAGCAGCAGCCAGCAAGGACAGTCCCGCCAACTCTGCTTGAGTCCAGGCGGGCCCAGGCAGTCCCGGATCCTGCATTGGAGTGACACCAGGCCCAGGTCAGTCCCGCTGACCTCCACCTCAGCACGGTCACCCCCAGGTCAGTCCCAATGACCCTCGCTGGTGTGCAACCAGGCTCCAGCCAGTCCCGCTTACCTCCACCCCAGAGCAGGAGCCAGCAAGGACAGTCCCGCCAACTGTGCTTGAGTCCAGGTGGGCTCAGGGCAGTCCCAGGATCCTGCATTGGAGTGATGCCAGGCCCAGCAGACCACCACAGGAGCTCAGACTCAACCAGTTCGACCCACAGCAACCTGCGTGGACCCAGCCCCAGGTAGCATACTTTGAGGGACAATGGCATGTTCTGATAGCAAAACTAAGGGGAGGCAAAAACAACCTGCAAGGATATTATAAGACTATAGGGAAGAAACTGTAATATCTCAGATCTACACTGCAAAAATGTAAGGCAAATAAACAACATGAAAAAACAAGAGAGGAAAGTACCCCAAACAAACAGGATTCTACAATAACAGAACCCATGCTCAGCGAAGCTGATGAAATGTCAGAGAAAGAGATTTAGAAAATTCATAATTAAAATGATCTGTGAATCAAAGAATGACCTAAATGAACAAATACAGGCAAACATTGACCACTACAACAAAGATATAAGAGAGAAAATACAGGTAGCAAAAGATTACTTCAGAAAAGAGATAGAAACTCTTAAAAAAAAAAAAAACTGTCAGAAATCCTTGAAATGAAGGAAACAATTAACCAAATAAAAAACACAATTGAAGGCATCACCAAAAGACTAGATCAACTGGAAGAAAGAACTTCAGACAATGAAGACAAAGTATATAATCTTGAAAATAAAGTTGACCACACAATGAAGATAGTAAGAAAGCATGAACAGAACATGGAAGAAGTATGGGACAGCAACAAAAGACCAAATCTAAAGTAATTGGGATAGAGGAAGGCAAAGACTTTCAAACCAAAGGAATGCACAAACACTTCAATGAGAAAATATCAGAAAATTTCCCAAGCATGAAGAATGAATTGGAAAACCAAATACAAGAGGCCTATAGGACACCATATGTACAAAATTACAACAGATCTACACCAAGACACATTGTAATGAAAATGCCTAGCATACAGAACAAGGATAGAATTTTAAAGGCCACAAAAGAGAGGAATCAGATCACAAATAGGGGGAGACCAATTCGTATCACAGGAGATTTTTTCAATTCAGACACTCAAAGCTAAGAGATCATGGAACAACATATTCCAAGCTCTGAAGAAAAAGGGATGCCAACCAAGAAAATTATAGCCAGCAAAATTAAGCTTTAGATTTGAGGACAAAATAAAAACCTTCCATTAAAAAAAAAAAAAAAAAAAAAAAAAAAAAAAAAAGTTTTTACAAGTAGAAAGCCAACACTACAGAACATCCTCGGCAAAATATTTCATGAAAAGTAAAAGAATAACAATGTTAAAAATCAACAGACAGAGGTATTACACTAAGGGAAAAAACAATCAGAAGAGAAACCATGTCAAGTTCAATGCCAAAAATAAACAAAAATGGCTGGGAATATAAAACATATCTCAATAATAACTCTGAATGTTAATAAACTAAACTCACCAATCAAAAGATATAGACTAGCAGATTGGATCAAAAAAACAGACCCAACAATATGATGCCTACAAGAGACTCATCTCATAGGAAAAGACATCCATAGGCTGAGGGTGAAAGGTTGGGAGAAATCCTACCACTCATATGGATTGAGGAAACAAGCAGGGGTTTCCATCCTCATATCAAATAAAGTTGACTTCAAGCTTAAGTCAATCAAAAGGGATAGAAGTCACGAATGCTGTGAATATACTTGCATACATCCAGAGATTTGTAAAAATGTGCTCTATATGTGTAATATGAAATGTAATGCATTATGCTGTCATTTATATCATCTTAGAATAAAAAATAAATATTTTTTTTTAAAAAAGGACACTATATACTGCTCAAGGGACCCATACACCAACAAGACTTAACAATTATAAATATATATGCCCCAAACAATGGAGCATCAATGTTCATCAAACAAACTCTCCTCAAGTTTAAGAGTCAAATTGACCACAACACAATAATTCTGGGTGACTTTAACACACCCCTTTCCCCACTGGATAGATCTTCCAAACAAAACTTGAACAAAGAAACTATAGAACTCAAAAGTACAATAAACAACTTAGACTTAACTGACTTATATAGAATAGTTCATACTTCAACAAGTGAATACACTTTCTTCTCAGCACCACATCAATCCTTCTCTAAAATATACTGTGCCACAAAACAACTCTTAGCAAATATAAAAAAATTAGAGACACTACCCTGCATTCTGTCAGACCATAATGGAATGAAATTAGAAATCAATGATAAAATAAGAAATAAAAGCTACTCCAACACCTGGAGACTAAATAATATACTACTGAATGAACAATGGGTTACAGATGACATCAAAGAGGAGATGAAAAAAATCTTAGAAATGAGTGAGAACACAGACACAACATACCAAAATCTCTGGGACACTATGAAGGCAGTTCTAAGAGGAAAGTTCATTGCATTGAGTTCATTCCTCAAAAGAAGAAAAAGTCAACAAATAAATGACTAAAAACTACATCTCAAAACTCTAGAAAAAGAAAAACAATCGAACACCAAAACTGGTTGAAGACAGGAAATAATTAAAATCAGAGCAGAAATTAATAAAATGGAAACAAAAGAAACAATTGAAAAAATTCACAAAACAAAGAGTTGGATCTTTGAAAAAATAAATAAAATTGACAGACACTTAGCCAGGCTAAAAAGAGAAGAAGAGAAAAAACTCAAATTAATAATATATGCGATAAAAAAGGAAATATCACAACAAAAACTACGGAAATACAGGAAATAAATCAAAATTATTTTGAAAACTTGTATTCCAACAAAATACAAAACACCTAAGGCATCGACAAATTTCTAGAGTGCTATAATCTGCCCAAACTTAAGCAGGATGATATACATAATTTGAATTTGAACAGATCAATTTCAAGTGACAAAATAGAAGATGCCATCAGAAGCCTACCAACCAAGAAAAGCCCAGGACCAGATGGATACACAGCTGAGTTCTACAAGACCTTCTAAGAAGAACTGATACCAATACGCTTTAATTTATTTCAGGAAATAGAAAAAGAGGGAGCACTTCCAAACTCATTCTATGAGGCTAACATCACCCTGATCCTCAAACCAGGCAAAGACACATCCAAAAAAAAAACTTCAGACCCATATCTTTAATGAACATAGATGCAAAAATTCTCAATAAAATTCTGGCAAAACGGATACAAAAGCATATCAAAAATATAATACACCACGATCAAGTGGGGTTCATTCCAGGGATGCAAGGATGGTTCAGCATACGGAAAACAATAAATGTAATTCATCATGTCAATAGACTCAAAGATAAGAACCATATGATTATCTCAATGGATGCAGAAAAAGCATTTGACAAAATTCAGCACCCCTTCATGCTCAAAACACTAGAAAAACTAAGGATAACAGGAACATATCTCAATATCGTAAAAGCTATATATGCTAATCCCCAGGCCAACATTATTCTACATGGAGAAAAATTGAAAGCATTCCCTCTATAAACGAGAACAAGACAGGGATGCCCTATTTCACCACTTCTATTCAACATAGTAATTGAAATGCTGGCCAGAGCAATAAGACAGACAAAAGAAATTAAAGGGATACAGATAGGTAAAGTAGAACTCAAATTATCATTATTTGCTGATGATATGATTTTATACCTAGAAGACCCAAAAAATTCCACCAGAAAACTTCTAGAACTCATAAATGAATTCAGCAAAGTAGCAGGATACAAAATCTACACCGATGAATCTAAGGTATTTCTATATATCAGTGACAAATCCTATGAAAGTGAAATGAGGAAAACTACCCCATTTACAACAGCATCAAAAAAAAAAAAAAATGGCAATCAACTTAACCAAAGACGTGAAAGACCTCTATAATGAAAACTACAGAACACTAAAGAAATAAATTATGGAATACCTTAGAAGATGGACAGATCTACCCTGTTCTTGGATAGGCAGAACTAATATTGTCAAAATGACCATACTACCAAAAGTACTATACATATTTAATGCAATGCCAATCAAAATCCCAATGACATTACTCATAGAAATAGAAAAAGCAGACATGAAATTTATCTGGAAAAATAAGAGACCCAGAATAGCTAAAGCA
This sequence comes from Tamias sibiricus, assembly GCA_025594165.1. Classification (NCBI taxonomy): domain Eukaryota; kingdom Metazoa; phylum Chordata; class Mammalia; order Rodentia; family Sciuridae; genus Tamias; species Tamias sibiricus. Next base: position 89,457,487 of record CM046659.1, read on the forward strand.
ATCCTTAGTGAAAGAAGTGAAGCAGGTGGCATCACTATGCCAGACCTTAAATTATACTACAGAGCAATAGTAACAAAAACAGCATGGTATTGGCACCAAAATAGGCTGGTAGACCAATGGTACAGAATAGAGGACACAGAGATTAACACTTATAATTTCAGTTATCTTATATTTGACAAACGCGCCAAAAATGTACATTGGAGAATAGATAGCCTCTTCAACAAATGGTGCCGGGAAAACTGGAAATCCATATTCAATAAAATGAAATTAAACCTCTATCTCTCACCATGCACAAAATTCAAATCAAAGTGGATCAAGAATCTAGGAATTAGACCAGAGACCCTACACCTAACTGAAGAAAAAGTAAGCTCTAATCTCCAAAATGTTCAATTAGGCCCCAAGTTCCTTAATAAGATGCCTGTAGCACAAGAATTAATATCAAGAATCAATAAATGGATAGATTTAAATTACTAAGCTTTTTCTCAGCAAAGGAAACAATCAGTGAGGTGAATAGAGAGCCTACTAATTGGGAACAAATTTTTACCACACCCACGTCAGACAGAGCACTAATCTCTAGAATATATAAAGAACTTAAAAATCTTAACACCAAAATAAATAAACAAATAACCCAATCAATAAATGGGCCAAGGATTTGAACAGACACTTCTCAGAAGAAGATATACTAATCAATCAACAAACACTTGAAAAAATGTTCAACATCTCTGGCAATTAGACAAATACAAATCAAAACCACTCTAAGATTTCATCTCACACCAGTCAGAATGGCAGCTATTAAGAACACAAACAACAATAAATATTGGTGAGGATGTGGAGAAAAAGGCACGCTCATACATTGTTGGTGGGACTGCAAAATGGTGCAGCCAATATGGAAAGCAGTATAAAGATTCTTTGGAAAACTTTGAATGGAACCACCTTATGACCCAGCTATCCCACTACTCGGTCTATACCCAAAGGACTTAAAAACAGCATACTGCAGGGACACAGCCACATAAATGTTTATAGCAGCACAATTCACTTTAGCTAAACTGTGGAACCAACCTAGATGCCCTTCAGTTGATGAATGAATAAGGAAAATGTGGTATATATACACAATGGAGTAAGAGAGAATAAAATCACCAGTAAGAGAGAATAAAATCATGACATTCACAGGTAAATGGATGAAATTGGAGAATATAATGCTACGTGAAGCTAGCCAATCCCAAAAAGCCAAATGCCAAATACTTTTTTTTTCTGATATAAGGAGGTCGATTCACAGTGGGTTTTGGATGGCGAGCATAGGAGGATTAGAGGAACAGTATAATGGCCAATAGGGAAGGAGGGTATGGGAGGGGGCAAAAGGGTGAAGAAAAAAAAAAAGAAAAAGATGGTAGAATGAGATGGATATCATCACCCTAAGTGCATGTATGAAGTCATGAATGGTGTGAATATACTTTGCATACAACCAGAGATATGTAAAAATGTGCTCTATGAGTATAATATAAAGTAATACATTCTGTTGTCATTTCTAACAACTTGGAATAAAAAAATAAATTTGAAAAAGAAAAGATTTTATGTGGAGGAGGGGGGGGTGCCACTACATTCATCCCTTTAATGATTCTTCTTATGATTTAATCTTTTAAATTAAAAAAAATCATTATCATCTTTTTTTAAAGCCTTATGCAATGCCAAAACTTTTAATTGTTGCCCTTCTTTTAACAGCTGTTTCTATGGTAGACCTAATAGTTTTAATGCACAATGAAGCCAAACATGGAAGCAATAAACAGGTTAACAGCAGAATACCCACTATACAAATTAAGCTTTTAAATACACCAAGAGTTGGAACCCAGCCCCTGATTAGTGAGTTTGGATCCCAAGTTTTATTGCCCTTCCAGGTTTGAACTGGCACACATGCTAACTTTCTCATGTTGCTGCCTATATCTTTGACTGCTGGTCCAAAATCATCTCTCTAGCTACAGGAGTCTGAGCTGTTCTACTTTCCACATATCCCTCCATCCTCAGCCAGTAGGTAATCTAATGCCAAGTGGTTCTGATAGATAGCTGCTCACATCTGGGTCTGTTGTATGGCTAGGAGGTCAAAGGCTGTGGAAGTCTGATTAGTAATGATCTCTAGTATAACCTGTAAGTGGATAATTCTGTTCATCATATAAATAGGATTTCTATAGCCCCAACTGTCATCTTGTGCCCAGGTAGCAGTAATATAAGTGGCAATAATCCTCTAGGGTGGCTAGTCATCTTCACCCCAAGATTGGTGACTTCCTAGATCAAGTTCTTTCCCAATGGACCTCTTTTTCCTTCACTCTAGATCCTCATACCAAGGGGAATCCTAGGTCTTTTCCATTTGCCTTGGGCAGTAGGAAAAGTTCAGGCTTAATAGTACCAATAGTACAGCTTCCCCTCCAGTTTGTTGGGAGGCAAGCATACCTTTTACCATAAATTCAAAATAGTCCATCAGGTATTTTCCAGTTAGAGGGGGCTGGATTGCTCCAGAATTTTGGAGCTCAGAGATGCCCCAAAAAGAATTGACTTGGTTAGTGTCTAGACTGTTATAGTTAAAAGGAACTCTTTTCTTAGGGTGCTTTTTGCATATAAGACCATAAATCCCCAGTCCACCTGGGTTATCTGCCCAAAATTAAGTAGGTTTCTTTGGCCAAAAGGTGGTGGTCCAAAACAATATTCTATTACATGGGGTTTCACTGACCCATTGGGTGTGGTAAGGTCCAAATCTGCCAATACATTCTTCAGCCTTGCACAGGCTAGTCAGCTTCCAGAGTAACTAGAGAAGGGATGTTGTAGTTTAATCCTTAAGCTCTCCTAGCGCTCCTTTCTTCCAGATGGTCAGCTTCAGGGGTATAGCAGAATATGGAGTGCACTCCCAGTCCACAGCTGCAGGCTTGAGTCTGGTGAATCCAGGAATTTATCTCTACAACCTTTACTGCAGTTGAGGTGGATAAAATAATAGTGAAAAGACCCTTCCAAAGAGGTTTCAGGGGCTGAATATTCCATTTTTTGACCCAGACTGAATCTCCAGGCTTGAAGGAGTGTGGATCTATAGTCAAACACTCACTGGCAACATTTCTCTAATCCATTGGTTGAGAACCTGTAAAGTTTTCCCTAAGGCTTGAAGCTGTTGCCTCAGTGTTAATTCTTCTATTTCTCTTAAGTCTCTCTGCAAGCCCCTGATAAGTGGTGGTGGTGGGGGGGGAGTCCTGTACATTATCTCATAAAGAGAGAATCCAGTCTTCCTATTGGGAGTGGATCTAATCCTGAGCAGTACAATAGGGAGTCTTCTGACATAGTTTACCCAGTTGAGCCTTTAAAGTTCTATTCATTCTTTCATCTTTACTAGAACTCTGTGGCCTATACACAATATGTAATTTCCATCTAATATTTAAGCTTTTGGCCAATAATTGTATCACCCCTGCCATAAAAAACTGGTCCATTATCTAAGCCAATAGTTATTGGGATACCAAATCTGAGAATAATTTCCCAGAGGAGCATCCTGGCTACCTCATTAGCCTTTTTAGTATGGGTTGGAAAGGCTTCTATCCAGCCAGAGTAAGAGCACACAAAACCCAAAAGATATTTATTGCCCTGTGAGCATGGTAGTTCAGTGAAGTCTACTTCCAAGTCCTCAAAAGGTGCTCTTCCTATAGTTTGGATTCCTGGGGGAAGCTTTGGGCCTTGGCAAGGATTGTTGTGGCCACAAATCTCACATTGTTCACAGATCACCCAGGAAATGCTTGTGAGCTGGGGGACATAGAAATGTTGACTCATGTGCCACTCGGCCAATGTGTGTTCGTTCCCCTGTGGAACAGTCAGATAAAGGTAAGGGCTAGAATCTCAGGGATGGCTATGCAGCCATTAGAAAATCTCCACCATCCATCTGGAAGGTAACTTCCTTCTTCAGTATTTCAGTATTAAACCAATTACTTTTATGTTGGGAATTCTGTTAGAGGGTCAGGCAGAAGGGCGCATGTAAGCATGGAACTATATTTCTTTCCTGTTTCTTGCAGGCAGTTAATCTGGCCTCTCTGTTAGCTCTCCAGTTGCCCTGAGTGACCATGGTGTTTCCTATTTGGTGGCCTCACCAGTGCATGACTGCCATTTTCCTGGGAGCCCGTACCACATCTAGAAGGTTAAGAATTTCTTGCCGATATTTTATGTCTTTTCCCCCTGAGTTAACTAGTCCCTTTTCTTTATATAAGGTCTCATGAACATGAAGGGTAGTGAAAGCATATTTTGAGTCTGTGTAAACATTTGTACAGACTCCTGTTACCAACTGACATGCTAGGGTCAGAGCAATAGTTTCTGCCTTTTGTGGTGAAGTTCCCTGTGGCAGATGTTCTGCCTCAACAGTGGAGTCCAGAGTGACTGCCGTATATCTAGCAAAACATACCCCATCTTTTATAAAACCATTTCCATCTGTGAAGTACTCAGTGTTAGGGTCCCTGAGGGGCTGGTCTATCAGATTGGGTTTTCTGGAGAACACTTCACCTATGACTTTAAACAGTTGTGATCAGGTTGTCCAGATCTGATGGGCAGCAAAGTTGCTGGGTTAAAAGTCTACACAACTTCAACATGGATATGTGGATTTTCACATAACATGCCCTGGTATCTGACCATTCTCTCATTAGTCAACCATTATCGTCCTTTGTATTCTAACAAGGTCAAAATTGAATGAGAAACTCTTGACAACTAATTCTTGTCCAGTAGCCAATTTATCAGATTCAAGCACCAGAAGACTCCTGGCTGTAAGGGCCCATAAACAAGGTGGCCAGCCTTGGGATACAGAGTCCAGCTGTTTGAACAAGTAGGCCACTGGACAGTGCCATGTAACCAGAATTTGAGTCAAGACTCCTATAGCGATTCCAGACCATTCATGGGCATACAGAAAGAAAGGCTTTGTGAGGTCAGGGAGTCCTTGTCCAGGTGCACTTGTGAGTGCTTGTTTGATGTCCTCAAAAGCCTTTTGCTGTGTTGGCCCCCATGCTAGAGGATCCCATTCTCTCCCCTTTGTGGCTTCATTGAAGGGTCTTGCCATAACAGAAAAGTTAGGGATCCATATACTGTAGAACTCAGCAGCTTCCAGAAACTCTAGTCTGACAGTGGGCTGAAGGGACTGGAATTGAGCATATCACTTGTTTTCTCTTAGGCCCCAGTGGTCATTGTCCCTGAATCAAATAGAAACCAAGGTACTTGAATTTTTCTTGACAGATTTGGGAATTTTTTCTTTGAAACTTTGTAACCAGCCTTACATAGGAGAGTGAGAAGCAGCGGTGACTTCTCCATGCTCTCCTCTCTGGTTGTTTGGCCAGTAACAGATCATCTACATATTGAAGCAATGTGCATTTACATTGTTTTGCAGGAAATGCTTTTAAGTCAGAAAGCAGTGTTGTTCCAAAGATAACTGGTGAATTTTTGAAACCTTATGGTAGCCTAGTCCAGGTTAGTTAGACTTTGTTCCATTAGAGTCTTCCCAATTTAAGGCAAAGAGTGGCTGACTCTGTGGTGCCAGTCGAATGTAAAAGAAGTCATCATTAAAGTCCAAGGCTGTGAAATAAGCTGCTCCTTCTGGGAGCAGACTTAGGATTGGGAACAACAGGATATAAGGTGACTGTGGTTTGATTTATTGCACATAAATCTTGGACTGGCTGGTAATCATCAGTTTCTGGTTTCTGGACAGGCAAAAGGGGTGTATTTCGTGATGATTGGCAAGGCCTGAGAATCTCATGTTGCAGAAGTCTGTCCAAATGTTTTTGAATTCCAAGTTGTGCTTTATGAGGAATATGATATTCTCTCAGGTAAGCTGGTATGGCTCCCAGTTTTAATTTCACCACCACTGTGGAAATGTTTTGGGCCAGTCCATGTGGATGACCTCTGTCTATACTCCTGGTACTTGGAAAGGGAACTCTGGCCCCTGCTGTGGTGTCTCTACTAGGCTGAAGAGACGCCATTCCTCTTCCTGGGGAATTGTGAGTGTTTATAATACTTGCTTTGGGTTTTCCAATGATAAGACTGTCTGGCCTCTTGAATTAAAAGTTATTTTGTCCTGGAGTTTTTCAAACAGGTCTCGACCCATCAGTGGTACTGGGCAATATAGCATGTATAGGAATTCATGGAGCTCTTCATGGCCTGCTAAATTGCAATGTTGGGGCATCAGGAAAGGATGATGAGCTTTGTTGACAGTGGCCCCTACAATTACAGACTGTTTCTTTTAAAGTGTGCCCACAGGTTGGGTCATCACCGAGTGGTGATCCCCAGTGTCCACCATAAAATCCATAGGTTGGCCCTATAAACATTCGGACCATAGACTCCTGGGGGCCCAAAGGGATGGAGCCCAGTCAGTCCTAGTCCTCATCATAATTTTCCATGGCTGCCAGTCCCACAAAATCTTTCTTGGGGGCATCAGATGGGTGTTTGCAGCATTGAGTATCATGGGGGGGCTGTTCATAGGGATGGTATAACCCTTGAATAATTTCACCTCTCTTTTCCTGGTAAGGTGTAGCAGCAGCCCAATTGTCTCCCTTCAGTTGGAGGCATTCATTCTTCCAGTGGCTCTCTAGATGGCAGTAGGCACATTGATTTGGTCTCACTTAGTCCTGGATGAAATGTTCTTCCAGTCAGACTCTCCTTCAGCCTTGCATTTGGTCCCAATTTTGATATTTGTTTTAGCTTTGTTCTGGTGGGACCATCCCCCCCCCCCCCCCGCACCTTGGGTGACTCCTGAGTTTGCAGTAAGGGCAGCTACAAGAAAATTTATTTTCATTTTCATCTTTTGGTCTGCTTCTCATTGGGCTGGTCTTGATTGATAAACACGGTGGTGGTCACTTCAATCAGATCACTAACACACTTCCCAGCAAAGCCCTCTGGTTTTTGTAATTGTCAGTAGATGTCACTCTGGGCTTGTCCCACAAAGCCTGTATTGATAATCTGCTGGTTGTCTAGTGCCAAAGAGTGAAAAGCTGGAAGACCTCACAAAGTCATTCCTAGAATTGGCTGAGGCTTTCTTCAGGCTTTTGGAACAGCTCTGATATCTTGTTCATGTTTAGGAATTTTCTTCCCTTTTATTTCAGTCTTCCTATGAGGGCTTCTTGGTATCTCTTTACCTTTTGGAGGTCTTTCTCCTTGTCAGAGTTCCACCGTGGGTCTGTGTTGGGAAATTGGTCCTGAGCAGAGGCTTGGATATTGCCTTGTGCATCTGGAGCATGTTCTTCTAGCCATTTTAGAGCTGCTTGGGTCACCCATCTGTGCTCCTCAGTATTGAATAGAGTTAGAAGAATCTGGTGGCAGTCCACTCAGGTAGGCTTTTGAGTCTGGATAATGGATTGCATCAAATCAATCATGGCCTGGGGCTTCTCTGTGTAGGAGGGATTATGATTCTTCCAATTTAAAAGATTGGTGGAGGTGAAAGACTGATACATATAAATGCATTGTCCCCCTCAAACATTTCCCTCTTGGTCAACATATGCAGGTCCTCTAGCCTCTCGTAGGGGTATCTGGAAAGCTCTCATCTGGGAAGTGGCTCTGATTTTAGGACAGGTTTCCATTTTGGTCTCAGGGGGCGGAGGAAGAGTCTTTTGTTCTGGGAAACACTCTGGCTCTGAGGACACCATGGATGAAGGAGTAGCTGGTGTTGAAGGACCATCATCTGCTGCTTCTGAGGATGAGGAGGCTGAGGGAACAGCCTGTTGTTCCAGTGATCCTGGAAAGGCTGGACAGAGTGCCACATAGGGTGGTAAATTTTCTTCTGGCTCACTGGGAAAAACTGGTTTCTTTTCTGTCTGTTCTCTATCAGGTTCTCTGTCTAGCTGCCTTCCATTGGGTCTTAGAGGTTGCTATACTCTGAGACAATATCAGCTTCGACTGTCCATCTAGAGAGGATCTCAACCAAGGGGGCTGTTTCTGTACTATTTCTTGCCGCAATCAATATAAGGGAACTGGTCTGGGTGTCCAGGGGTTCCAACAACTATTAAAAGGATCTCAGCAATGACTCTCTCATCTAAAGATCCTTCTGTTGGCCATCCCACACTTATGGTGGACCTTTCTAATTCACAGAGAGTATACAACCTTTGTGGAGCGAGTTTCACCCCATAGTTTCCCTTAAAACCCTTCTTAAAATTTTCAACATACATTTCAAGGGGTTCAAGGAACTCTTTACTTTGTGTGTCTCCCATGTTCCACCCTGCATCAGTGTTGCACACTTAAGACTTACTTCATCTATCTCTGGCCATTCCCCTCGCAGGGACTTAGGGTCCTCTTAGCCTTGTGGGTTGGTATTAACCCGACCTGGAGCGTTCATCTAGATGTTGGTTGGTGAAATTCCACCAGAGATTATATGAGGTACCACAGAACCGCAGATAGGGATTCCACATTCACTTTGGCCGGCGGGTTGGGTGGAAGCCCTTCCCTTTATCCATCTCATTCACACACTTTCTCACAGACATGGTCAGAGCAAAATTTCTATACTGCCCAAATCCCAAAAGTTCCACAAATTCCAAACCAAAAAGGGAATCACAGTTTCCCCTCTGCTTACTGACCCCTCTGCTCAGTGCTCCTAGTCCCTAACTCTGGTTCCTGCTCCTTGTGGGTTCCATTGTGCTCTGGGGTGGCAGCTCCAGGATGCCAGGTAAGTCATTCCTCCTTCAGGCAAAGAGAAGCCTGTGGGCACTAAGGGGAAACCAGCCACTGGAGACAAGAGAGACAGAAAAGCTGTCTTTACCTTCTCCACATCTGGAGTGCCAAAAATGTTGTAGGGACAGAGGCGATATGAAACCAAGGAATTATCAGGAATCAGATTTATTTGGCCGCAACCAGGTTCAGAGGGAAAAGCTTTTGCCATAATCAATCAATCCCCCTGAACCCCAGTTCAGGAAGTTTTAGAACTTTATACTGGTGTATGGGGTCGGGGGTAATAACCCCAAGGATGTTCTGTCTCCTCTCTCTTTGGAAATCAGTGCCTGGGAAAGAGAGTTTTTGTTTGTTTTTTCTCTCACCTGCTGTGCTTCAAGAACTTAACTCTGAAATGCAAGTGCCTCTGTAAAGGCCTTCAGTTAGTTTTTTTTATCACACTGTGTTTCTGCAGGCACATCACCCCTTCTGAAAATTATTTTACAGAGAGTCTAAGAATGACTATGGTGGGGCTCTATATAGAAGTTTAATTAAGATTTTCTGTGGAGGAGGGGGTGCCACTACACCCCCCCCAAAAAAAAAAACAGAGTGAAAGAACTTAACCCCCTAACCCAAAATATCATGCATAAAATCAAACAAAAACAACGAGACCCAACAAAACTCTGGCAAGTAGTGGATATGTGTATTATCTTGGTTGTGGTCATGGTCTCTCAGGTGTGTGCATAGGTCAATCTCACCACACTGTGCACATAATTATATGCAGCCATTTTATCAGTTTTATTCAAATGCATTTGTAACTTCCGAGTTTGGGGTAAATCTATTTTTTACTATTTCTATAAATAATGAAAAGTGTACGTACTGTTATCCTCACTTATCTACAATTTTACTCTCCACAGTCTTGGTTACCCACTATAAACTATGGCCTAAAAGAAGGATGCCAAGAGAACAGTGGACAGTTTCAGGGGAGAAGAGAGAGCTCCAACTTGCTACTGCAGTGCACTGTGACATTGTTCTGCTTAATTAGTTATTGTTGCTAATTTCATCATGTAAATTAAACTCTATCATAAGTGAGTATGTACAGGAACAAGCAAAGATAAGAGGGTCTGTTGGTTTCAGACATCTCCAATGGATCATAGAATGCATCCTTCCAGGAAAGGGGAACTATTGAACATACGTTCATCAAAGGAGATTTTTTTCCTTGTATTTCTTGGTTTTCCATTTTTATTTTCAACTAATTTGATGTGAAATGTGTGATTATCCACCTTTTGCATATTTTTTCTGTCCCAGCTACCCTCTTCCCTCATTCTCCCTCACTCTCTATCATTGTTTCCATACTACTTTCATTTGTTTTTTCACAACTTAACGTGAATTTATTTGCTCTACCATCCATTATTGTAACCTAAGGTTAGGGTCTGAAGTCATCTCAGTCAGAGAATGTAAAGACTCAAGGCTTTCTCTCAGGCCAGGACTCCAAAACCTTCCTAGCACTGCCTCATTCAACCAGAGATCCTTGGACTCTTTCAGATGTGAAAATGCGTAAACAACGGTAAGTGCCTGTGCAAGTCCCATAGCTATGAAGTGAAGAAGCTATGAGAGGCAGCATCTGGGCAAAGATATTGGTTTAGAGGAGAACTTGAGGGATAAAAAATTTCTATGAATTTTGAAGAAGTAGTAAGACCTTCATGATGCAATAAAGTAATTCCTTACAGTGTGTAAATATTTTGTAATTGATAATGTGATACTTTTTATTTTAATTATGATATAATTATGTGTAATAACATAAAAAGTTTACAGTTCTACAATTATACATATATATTTGGAAAACCATCACAGCATCCCAATTTACAACAATCCCATTAAACCCCAGACTGTGCTGTGAAACCTCAGTCAACCAAACCCCACACCCCAACTCAGACAACCTAGATTCTGATATTTGTTCCTACAGTTTTGTTTTTCTTTTAGTGTCTACATGTGCTTTTATTGTATCTATTTACCATGAACAGCACATTTTTATATCCAAATATAGAGTGAAGTGTTTTATATACTCAAATTAACATTATCCTATCACTTTACATAGGAACTGTGCCTGTAAATGGTGAGAACACCTACAAATTTTCATCATATAATACCAAATCATAAATGATAGTTCATGCAATAAATTTCCTTAGATTTATTCATCCTAAAAATACATTTTAAAACATTTACTCACTTTTTTTCTATTTTCTTTCCAAGTACCCTTCTTGTAATTACTTTTCCCCTCTATTCCTATTTATTAAGCTTTGTAAAAAGGATTCTGCATATAAATTAGGTCATGTATTATTTCTAATTGTGGCTTATTTTATTTAGCTGAATGACTTCTAGTTTCATTCTTGGTGACACAAATGACGGTATATCCTTTATACATGCTAAATAGTGTTCCATTGTATTTATGTGTGCCATATTTCCTTTATTCATTAATCCATTGATGCACGCTGAAGGTAACATCATGGCTTTTGGGAATAATGCTGCAATGAATATGAGAACACAGATATCTCTTTGAGGCCCCTATTTCATTTCTTTGTATATTTATCAAACTGTCATTACTGCATCATACAGTAGGTTTATTTTTAATTTTTGACAATCCTTTATACAATGATGCATGCCAACTATATAAAAGAGTTCCCTTTTCCACATATTTAGCAGAACTTTATATTTCTCTTTATTTTTTTTTTTAATTTTTGGTACTAGAGATGAAATCTAGGGCACCAAGCATGCTAAGCAAATGCCATACCACTGAGCTATATCACCAGAACTTTATATTTTGAGATAGCGTCTCCCTAATTTTCCCAGGCTGGTTATGGAACTTGGGATCTTCCTGCCTCTGCCTCCCCAGTACTGAGAATTATAAGCATCCTGTCCCATCTGATCTTTCTCTTTTTCTTTCTTTCTTTTCTGTTCTCTCTTTTTCTTCTTTTCTTGATAGCATGCATCCTAACAGTTTAAGGTGTTTCTTCTCATTATGGTTTTGAGTTGCATTTGCAGAACCACCCATTGTGCTCCCTTCTGAGTCTAGGTTTCTTCCTTGAGATTAATTTACATGCTTGTGTGTACTAGTAATTTTTATTCATTGATGAGTCACATTCCATTACATGCATATTTTCTTATTCATTCCCCACTCAGGACATTAGGGCTATGTCCACCTTATAGTGTTTACTTATAAAATTGTGTGAACACTCATGGATTTGTGATACATATGGATTTTCTTCCCCTCTTAAATAAATAGCCAAGAGTGGGTTTGCTGAGTCAAATGGTTTATTTAATCCTGTATGTCCTTTTAAAAATCATGTTCATGAAGATGAAATGTATGGCTAATATATATATAAAATGATGTCCATAAGCACATGTATCAAGATATTGTTGCAACGCATTCAGAAGTTTTCTCTAAAGCAATATGCACTCTCCATAATGCTGTGAAAAACCTGAAGTTTTTTTTGTTTTTTTTTTTTTTTTTATCACAAATAGAATTGGTAGGTGACAAAGTTGACAAGAGACTGGAATTAGATAATTTCACTGCAAAAGCACCCAGTTTTTCCTTGTGAAGTCAAAGGATTTTAATGGACATGTTCATGGAACACAGCCTACTCCCAGCTGGACACATCAGATGGCAGAGGCCCTGAGCACTGTGGATTATCCCACAGTCCAGGTCTGCTTTCTCCACGCTGTCAACTTTCCTCGAGAGGTGTCACTCAAAGTTTGTATTCATTTACAACTGACTATTAACAATGCTATAAAATTTAACTCATATTAATAACCAGGGAGAGAATTCTGTGTGATTCCTTTATTATGAAGAGGTGCCGAAGGTACAGAAGTTATACTTTCATGTTCCCAGTGTTAATTTTTGTCATCAAATATTTCAAGGCAGAACTCTTCCTAAAGATTGAGTATAAAATTGAGGAGCTCTGCAAGAAAAACCAGAGCATCTGAATATGCCTAACATGCCAGGAGCTTCCACTCATATTGTCTGACCTAATTTTCACAATAACCCCATAGAGTGAATTTCACTGTGGAGAGGTTGCATCTGGGGAAGTGCAACTTGTTGGAAGTCACGGAGCCGGAAGGAAGGCAGCATGCCTGGTATGCACATCTAAGGGGCTCTGCTTCCTACTGCTAAGGGTCCCATCCAGACTCTGTAGTCCTTGTGGCTTTTCTCCTTTCCATGGCAAATAACTGATTTTTATAGCATTCAGAAGCTTTTCTCCATATGGTTCTTTGCTGTAGAAGTGCTGGAGGCACAGAAATAATTTGAGAAAAACTTTGAATTATGTGGAAAAAAAAAACTTCCTGGATCTTTCATTGTGTATATTAGGAAGTTTGATGTAAAACTCACCTGAATTTTGCTTTAAATGTGAGAAGAAAGGGAAACAAAGATTATATTAAGATAATTATCAAGTTTGTGGTATAGGTCCTTAACATCATTGTTTGTGATCAGATCTTTTTCATGAATAATGCTGATTCTAAGTGTGACTAGGGCTTGAAATATATTTTCATCCCAGATAAATAAACAACACAGTTTTCTTTGAATGGTGTTAATTAACAGTATTATTGTCAGTGTTGGACATATTTAGTACAGATGGTATCATCTGGGGTGGTAAATTTAAGAGTTCTGTGTTTAAGATAAGCTGGGCATATGGACAGCTTGATACCTCTTATTTTCTGAGCTTCTTAAAGTGGGAATATTTTTTTTGATACTGTGCCTTTTCTTAAATGCAAAAGAAAAACAAAGCAATTCACTTACAACAATTATATACATGAAAGTGCAATAGAATTTATATCTTTGAGGTCATTTGATACTTTGGTGGTCAATTTCTTACTTCATGTTGTTCTGTAGTTCTTGAACAGGAGATAAGATGCTGATTCTTGGTATATCAGAAGTCAAATGACTTCTGTTGATGTCAGATGGTGACATCTGTGGTAGCTAAAACTATAAGTGGCCACTGTCTTGCTGAATTATGTTCATGGCCAATGGGAAACGTGAACTTCTGGTTTTATGGGACTTTGTGCAAAGCAGAGAGTCAGAGTATTTTTCAGAGGACAGAATTATACATTCTCATTTACTAATTAGTATTATATAAATTAAAAGCAAAAATGTTCAACTTTCACTTCTTTGTAAGAACAAAACTATTGTAAAAATGTGCTCTGTAAATATAATATGAAAAAAAAAAGAAGCAATTAGATAACAGAACTTTGCCCTCATGAATTGATTAATGTCATTATAGTGGTGGCCTGTACGGGGAATTCGGCGGCAAGGTAAGAAAAAAGAAAATTTAAAAATATGGGAGCGAATATAACAAAAAGTTGGTTTATAAAAGCCACGAATGAAATTTTTGATAGCGAGAACTCAGAGGATAGTGAGAAAAGTGAACAAGAAAGCATATCCTCTGACTCAGTTGAGACCAGCAAGGAGAGCAGTAATATAAATTCAAAAGTAAGAACTGCAAAAGCCATCAGAAGCTTAATAAAATTAGCTGAGGAGTATGTACTCTCCTTAGAAGCTGAAACTCAGGATACTAGTGAAAGTGATAATAGTAACAAGGAGCCAAACCATGAGAGTATGGTCTCCTCCACTGAGCCAGTTAGGAATTATGAAGCTAGTAGTGAGGAGGAATCAAAAAGCGATTCAGGGAGCACAGTCTCCAATAAAAAGAACAAAAAGAAATTAAAAAAGAGAAAAGACCGTCAAATAGAGGAACCACTAGTGCCCTCTGCTCCTTCATGGATAGAATACCTAACAGAAACAATAAGGAGTATTGATCAGAATGTACGTGCCCTTGAGGTAGAAATTGGCGGCCTTTCTGAGTGCTTATATGCTCTCGAACAACATAGACTGCAGGAGCACCTAGAACTGCCAGTATTTCAAAATGAACAGGGACAAAGATATCACGAGTCCCTAGACTTTAAAACAATAAAGAATTTTAAAGAGGCGGTAATGACCTATGGGCCTCAAGCTCCGTTCACATTAAGTATGATAGAGTCACTTAACACCCTAACCTTAGCCCCCTCAGATTGGAAAAGTCTATGCAGAGCGGTACTAAGTGGGGGACAATACCTAATCTGGAAAACTCAATTCCAGGAACTTTGTTCAGAAATAGCAAAGAGAAATGCTGCAGCAGGTTTCTCTCAACGCAATATAGATATGCTCACAGGGGAAGGTCAGTTCGCCGAACTACAAAATCAGCTACAATACCATCCAGGTGTGTATGCCCAGATACACACTGCAGCTGTGAAAGCCTGGAAGACAATATCAGGCACAGGGGATCTGCAAGGCAGCCTATCAAAAGTTATACAAGGGCCTAACGAACCTTACGCTGATTTTGTAGATAGACTCTTAAAAACAACATCTAGAGTTTTTGGCGAAGTCGAACAAGCTATGCCTCTAGTTATCCAATTAGCGTACGAGAATGCTAATAAATATTGCCAGGATGCAATAAGGCCGTGGAGAAGTAAAAAAGACTTATCAATTTATATCAGACTGTGCAAAGACATTAACGAGGCTGTTATCACAGGCAACGTAATTGCTGCAGTGATGAAAAATTCCTCCCCTCAAAATTCCCAAAGGTTTCAACCTAGAACAGGATATTCCAGACAAAAGTATTATAATCAACCAAGATATGCTAAGCAATATCCCCCAAGGGTAATAAGATCAAATTCATACCGCGCTCCAGGCCGATGCCCCCGGTGCAAAAAGGGTATACATTGGGCCAATCAATGCCATTCCAGATATGATATATATGGAAATGATTTATCAAGGATTTCAAAAAACGGGGCAGGGGGCCCAATGCCCCGGGGCCCACAAATGTACGAGGCACTAGAGGAGGAATGCGCACTAGAGGAGGAATGCCCTCAGATCCAAATGATTCCTCGTCACAATCCCTCCTACCCATTAACTCCCTTATCAGAGGGACAAGAGGAAGTGCAGGATCAGATCTCTGTTCTACTGCCCGGATGGTCCTGACACCTGAAATGGGGGTTCAGCTGATTCCTACGGGAATCGGGGGACCTCTCCCTTCAGGAACTGTGGGACTAATCCTTGGGCGTAGTTCCAAGAGTTTATTAGGCTTTAATGTTATACCAGGGGTTATTGATTCAGATTATAATGGAGAGATTAAAATAATGCTAAGTACACACAGGGGAATCATCTCCATAAATCAAGGAGAGAGAATCACACAGCTGCTCCTCATTCCCAGTCTCCATAGTTCTTTTAAAAGCATGCCACAAAATAGAAATAGCAGAGCATTCGGTTCCACTGGTTCAGGACCTATGGCTTTCTGGGTTCAGGATTGTTCACAGAGGCCGATGTGCAAATTAAAAATTCAAGGTATAGAGATGGAGGGGCTGATTGATACAGGAGCTGACTCTTCCATCATAAATCTACAAACAATGGCCTAAGCACTGGCCTCTGCAGAAAGCCTCAACCAGTTTAAGAGGCTTGGGATATAGTAATACCCCAGCACAAAGTGCTGTAATCTTAAATTGGCAAGACAATGAAGGCCATACAGGAACATTCCAACCTTATGTTTTAAACAGCTTGCCAGTTACCCTATGGGGAAGAGATATCTTACATCAAATGGGGCTACACCTAGCAACCAAGCCTGCAGGTGTTAAGAATAAAAATCCTAATCATAATAAAAAAGGCAAACGACATTTTTTCTAGGGGCCACTGAGAAAACAATTTTAAAAATACCATGGCTCTCTAATAAGCCAGTTTGGGTCCCTCAGTGGCCCCTATCCAAAGAAAAATTGCAAGCGGCCCATCAATTAATTAAAGAACAATTAGAAGCAGGACACATAGAACCTTCCACCTCTCCCTGGAATTCTCCCATATTTGTAATTAAGAAAAAAATCGGGAAAATGGAGACTATTACAAGACCTAAGACAAATTAATAAAACAATGCAAATTATGGGACCTACCCAACCTGGACTTCCTAATCCTGTAGCTATTCCAAAAAACTATTACCTTATAACTCTTGATATAAAGGACTGTTTCTTTTCCATTCCCCTACATCCTCTGGATGCCCCCAGATTTGCTTTTTCAATTCCTTCTATCAATAATAATGGCCCTGATAAAAGATATCAATGGAAAGTATTGCCACAGGGAATGGCAAATAGCCCTACAATGTGCCAACTATATGTGGACAGAGCTATACAGCCCATTAAAAACAAATATCAAGACCTCATGTGTCTACACTACATGGACGATGTTTTATTAGCTCACCCTAATCAAAAAATCTTATTTAATATATTTAGTGAAATAACAAAAAATTTTAGAAAATATGGATTATATATAGCAGAAGAAAAAGTTCAAAGCAGATCACCTATACTATATTTAGGCTTTAAAATCATGGATACTTTTGTTAAACCCAAAAAAATTCTAATAAGTAAAGAACATTTGACCACCCTCAATGATTTCCAAAAATTATTGGGAGACATTAATTGGCTTCGCCCTACACTAAGCCTCACTACTGGACAATTAAAACCTTTATTTGATATCCTTCGCGGGAACCCTGATCCATCCTCACCGCGAACATTAACTCCTGAGGCCAGGAGAGCTCTAAAATTAGTAGAACAGGCCATTGAAAGATCCCATTGCGATAGATTTGATTTTGCACAACCACTAATATTGATTATTATTCCTTCACAATATACACCAACAGGAGTATTTTGGCAACAGGGACCTATATTATGGATACATTTGCCTGTCTCTCCTAAAAGTACAATTGAGTCTTATACCTCCATGGTGGCTAAACTTATTCTTCAAGGACTTAAAACCTCTACTAAAATATTTGGAATTCATACTGCTACTATTATTACTCCTTATTCATCGTCACAGGTTGAATATTTGTGCTTCAATGATAATGATTGGGCTATAGCTAGATGCTCTACTTCTGCAAATTTTGACAATCATATTCCTAAATCTCCTATACCGTCCTTTTGTATCAATCATCCTATCATATTCCCACAGGTAATAAAAAATCAACCCATTCCTAAAGCATTTAATGTATTTACAGATGGATCCTCTAACGGTACTGCTGCAGTAGTCACTCAAAATGAAAAAATGATTCATATCACTAATCAAAAATCAGCTCAATTAGTGGAACTCGAAGCTATAATAATAGCTCTGGAAAATTTTAAATAACAGCCTATGAATATTTTTCAGACAGCCACTATATTGTACATGCTGTCCCTAAATTGGAGCTAGCAGGTCCAATAGCACCACATACTCCAGCTTTTAAATTGTTTTCTCAAATCCAAAATCTCCTATGGCAACGAAAAGAACCTTTATTTATAGGTCACATAAGAGCTCACACTAATCTGCCTGGTCCTCTCCATGAAGGTAATCAAAAAGCTGATGCCCTCACTAAAACAATATTTATATTTACTACAGTACAACAAGCTACTTTATTTCATTCCCAGTTCCACGTTAACAGCACTACCTTAAGACAAAAATTTAAAATCACAAAAGAACAAGCTCGTGGAATTGTAAAAGAATGTCCATCTTGTGTAACACTTTTGCCCAATCCACATTATGGGGTTAACCCACGAGGTTTGATGCTCAATCATTTGTGGCAGATGGATGTCACACATGAGCCAAGTTTTGGAAAATTACGATTTATTCATGTCACCATAGATACATGCTCAGGCATGATTTTTGCTTCTTTACATTCCGGAGAAAAAGTTAAAGATACTATATCTCATTGTCTGCAAGCTTTTGCTGCATTGGGCATCCCCAAAATGCTTAAAACAGATAATGGCCCTGCATATACATCCACATCCTTCAAACAATTTTGTACAAAGTTCAATATTATCCACAAAACAGGTATCGCTTATAATCCTCAGGGACAAGGAATAATTGAAAGAGCAAATCGGACACTTAAAAATATGTTACTAAAGCAAAAAGATGGAAACTGGAAAAATCCTAAGGACAGATTGGCAGTTGCCCTGTTTACCCTAAATTTCTTAACTTTAGATTCTAATGGACATTCGGCTGGAGATAGACACTGGAACCCACACCAACAACATAAACCTTTGGTTTACTGGAAGGATGTTCTCTCAGGTACATGGAAGGGTCCAGACCCAGTATTAATTTGGGGGAGAGGATCTGTTTGTGTTTTTCCAAAGCACGAATCCTCTCCAATATGGATACCATCTAGATTGATAAAGCAGGTACAAAGTCAAAAGGATCAAGACGAAGTTATTGAGGAGTCTAGATTGAATAAACAAGTGCAAGGTCAAGAGGACCAAAATGAAGGTATGGAGTGATTCCCTTAAAAGAGTTCTCCATTAAATTTACAACTTAAATTTCATTCTTCCCGGCCGGGACAAGAAGATCTCTCTTCAGTGTATACACAATTGTAATTTTTTTTTCTCTTTTATATATGTCTTTATGTCTGTGCATTTGTCTAAATTTCATGTTAATGTGATGTCACAAATATGTTTATATGTGCGTCTGTCTAGTGTGACGTCACAAATAATTAAGCGTTTAAAAAAAAAAAAAAAAAGGTAGATAGATATAGATCCAAATAACAAATAACATTAATTCATTTAAGCTTAGAATATTCTAATTTGATAATCAATAGATAGATAGATAAATAGATATTTATATAAGTTCAGAATATTTTAATTAGATAATCAATTATAATGATAATCAATTTTGATTTATAGTTGTCTCCGGACTTCTCTTCAGCTGTGAATATGTTTAATGTTGTATAACCTGATATTTTGGTGTTCCGACAGAGGATCATTTATTTGTTATTGACTTCATTTGTTTAGTAGCTGATTAATTTGAATTATTTCAACAGGTATAGGATTGCTGTGTATATAGAGACTCGAGGATTCCAGCTAACAAATTATTTTTCCAAAATGCCTTTAGCTTTTCTTTATCTTTAATGCAGTAAACACCCTCAGTTTCTCTTTGATTATTTCTGAATGTGATATTTTGCCAGCTTATGTTTGTGGGAGCTTAAGCAGCAATGTGTGTGAGCAGAGATCAACTTTTATTTTCTACTCTAATAATTCTTTTTTTAGTTTGACAGCTCACCTTTTGATCTCAGTGCTGGAATAGCACTGCCTTTCCCTTAATAATGGATGCTTGAGTTTTTAGGTAGCGGGCCCTGAAGATTTGCCGGTAGAAATGTCTAGACATAAAAAAGACGGCTGCTGCTACAACTGCAGGGACCGCGGTCGCTGCAAGCATCCCTGCTGCTCAAGCATCAACAACCTCACCAGCAGTGTGGCCTCTGCTCTGCATGCATGGGGCCTCCTGAATCTATGTGTTATAACTTATGGACATTTTGATTTTCCATTATTTTGGGACATTACGGGACAATGCCTTGCGGGTATTTGTCTAAGAGAACTCAGTGCGTTACTTGATGAAACTAAGGGCAGCTGATTCGCTTAAAGAACTTGATACGCTATGGAAACTTGGCTCGTCAGCAGTAGGCTTACCGCCTTAAAGCCGCAGCATCTCCTAAAAATTGGACGGCTGTTAGTTAACACACAGTCGATCCTGAAGGGCTCTATTGGATGGCTGGTTAGCCTATGACGGGTAAGATCCCCAGAAGGGGACAACCTAAGACACGGCACAGTCGCACGGGACAGTCTAATGTGGCCGGCATGTCAACCTAAGCCAGGAGTCAGGACAGCCTAGACTCCCATGACGGGTAAGAATGTCGGTTGCACATGGACGTCCTAGAACATCCCCTCTTTTAAAACTAAAAGGGGGAAATGAAGGAGCCTATAATCAAGGAGATAGCTAAAGATTGCGGTTAGCTGAGAGCCATAAAAGATGTTCTAGTTTCCACCTGATATTAATACATTATTCAAAGAATCTTTGTATGCCCGTGAACACTGCGTGACGCACCTGTAAGCTCGAGCTGTAAGCACGTGTCCTTGTTAAAGCGATATGTATATAACTGGGTGAGTTTAGTTAGTGTGTGTGGGAAGAAGAAGAAGGTGGTGGTTGGAGTTAGAGCATTTGGAGTGATTGCTGGAGCCGGAGAGAGAAGAAGATTAAAAGACCTTTTTTCATTTTCATCCTGCCTCCGAATTTTCCTGCGGTGTTCGTTGCTCCAAGGCGGTTTCCGCTTCAGGCAGCAACACATTATTATGGGATTGGGCTCATTATCACAAAAATAGGTTTATTAGAAAAGCAAGTTTGACCTTCTCTGGCTCCCTCTCTCCCCCCATGTGATGCTTTCTGCCATGTTCTAATACAGCAGAAAGGCCTTTGTCAGATACAGCCGCTTGATCTTCAACTTCTGAGCCTCTAAACTATGGAACAAATAAACTTCTATTTTTTTATAAATTAAAAAAAAAACAGATGTTTGCATACCTTCAGTTTAACATTGAGAGTTATAAATCAATTTAAAGAACTGCTAAATAAAATGTTCTATTCTCTGAAAAAAAAAAAAAAAAAAAGAACAAAGCTATATTGGAGAGTGTTGGTTTTTTTTTACATTTATTAGGGATGTCTCTTTACTGTAAGCACCAGAAAGGCTACCTGACAGCATGTCCTGGCAGCCTAAAATCCACACAGAACATTTTGTTTGAAAGACTGGATGTTCCCCCCCAAAATCAATGCACCTCTTAAACATAAAGCAATACTCTAGGTACCTTGTCTTTCAACTGAGATAATGCTAAATTACAGAACCTATATAGTCTCCTATAGGGTACAGGAGTTTGCATCCCATTACATTAAGGGACATATGCCTGTCTCCTTTCTTGGTATAACCTCCTCACTGATTTTTCAAAAACTTAGCTTCCAAATAAACTACCTACAGTTAAATTTGGTCTCAGATATTATTTGGAGGGAATGAATCTGAGCAACTAAAATAGAGTTAGCTCTACCTATATAACCATTCTTTGTGATGATTCCTGACATTCAAAAAAGCAAGTTTGAGGTTACTTGAACAGTCTATGGGGGGAAAAACATATGTAATTACATTTTTGGCCAAATGATCGCAAGTTAATTCACATAACCTTATTTATTTAAATTCTTCTTCCCCCCCAAAAAAATATCATAGTGGATTCTCATTTTTGATGTTAGTAATAATAAATGAGCAAATGCTCTGGAAGAGAAGGTATAGGTTTTTTTTTTTAATATTTATTTTATTTTTACTTTAGTTGTACACAAAACAATGCATTTATGTTTACGTGGTGCTGAGGATCGAACCCGGGCCATGCACGTGCGAGGCGAGCCCCCTGCCGCTGAGCTACAACGCAGCCTGAGAAGGTATAGTTTTACTATGACTAGGTACAAGTCGTTGAGGTAGATGTCATGTTCAATTGGCCATATTAAGTGGCAAATGCCTAAACGTAGATGTCCAACAGGCATGTGAATGTACAGTTTCAGTGTCCAAGGTCAGCAAGATCTGTCATAATGAAACCATTTGCCCAGTCTTTGTATTGCTGTCTTTATATCTTTGTTTCTCAATGCATAGATGACAGGATTCAAAGCAGGGGTGATAGTAAAATCAACAATAAACATGTATTTGTCAACTGATGATGTGGGGAAAGGCCACATATAGATGAATATGCATGGAGTGAAAAATAAAACCACCACAGTGATATGAGCTGACAATGTGCCAAGGGCCTTGGATAAGTCCCCAGAGGAACGTTTCCAGACAGTGACCAAAATGAAGACATAGGAAAGGAGAAGCAAGAAGAAGGTGCCTATGGTTAGGACCCCACTGTTGGCAGCAA
Source organism: Tamias sibiricus (assembly GCA_025594165.1). Lineage (NCBI taxonomy): Eukaryota > Metazoa > Chordata > Mammalia > Rodentia > Sciuridae > Tamias > Tamias sibiricus. Next base: position 89,479,873 of record CM046659.1, read on the forward strand.
CAACAAACTCAAATTTGGCTGCATCAGAGCATGCAAGCTGTATGATCCTGGGAAAGTCACAACAAAAGCTGTCTATTTTATTAGGACCACAAAAAGGCAAATTTATAACAAATGAAAACTGAGTCACAGCATGAACCACTCCCAACATCCAGCTGATGACTATCAACAGAACACATGTTTTGGGGCTCATAATAGTCAAGTAGTGGAGAGGTTTGCAGATGGCTGCATACCTGTCAAATGCCATGGCTATGAGCAGCACCATTTCTGTTCCTCCCAAAGCATGGATGAAGCATGTCTGTGTCATACAGCTTTGGAAGGAAATTACTCTGTGTTCCTTTAACAGGTCTGTGATCATCCTGGGAACTGTGGTGGAGGAAACACCAATATCATTCAAGGATAGGTTGGCCAGCAAGAAGTACATAGGAGAATGTAAGTGAGAATCAACAATTATCAAAAAGACAACAAAGAGATTTCCCAGGATGATCCCTAAGTAGAGCAAGGAGAATGTCACTGTGAGAATAACTTTAGTTTCCCAAGAACCTGAGAGTCCCAGCAACACAAACTCAGAAACCACAGAGCCATTCAGTACATCCATTGCTTTGGTCATAAAAGCTGGTTTTCAACCACCTGTAGGTAGAACATGATGAATAGTTAGAATCCATGGTACTAATGTGTGCTCCCCATTCTGTGGGTCAGAAAGCCTTAGTTAAAAATCATTGAATTTACTAACACATATGTAAATAAGTGAAGTAATTCAAGTGGCAAATTATTGTGATTCACTTAAAAGGAAAGAACACCATATAGTATATGGGAATAAAAGAATTTCTTTCTTTTTTTTTTCTATGACCAGAATTTTTTGTTGTGCTTGCTTTGCCTTGATTTTTATAAAGATGTTTTCTAACTTCTTTCTGGGTGTTTTCCAAGCCTAATGATCTCAGATTACCCAAAGTGTTCACACACAATTCTGTTGTAATAAGCTACAAATTATTCTTTGATTAATGTATATGTCACCAGTGGAGTAGAAACTTACATGTCAAGATTGTTATTCACAAGATGTGTGGACATCAACATTCAATGACTTAGGACCATTAAAATAAGCACCTGGTAGTGAACAAAACTTTTATTTAAATATTAATGACGTTAATATTTATTATTTACATCCTCCATATAGAGCTTTGTTCTAACCTCTTCTTTGCTTTTAAAACCACACATTTCATGTGTAGGTATTGTTAAATGAGACCAATTATGTAAATGAAGAATCTGAGTCTCAAATGGATAAGCACTTAGAGCCAGGACTTGTATCCAGAGGTGTAGGATCCCATAACCCATGCTCCTCAACGTGGCAGGAGGATAGCCCCTTCAAGGCACTCTGGAACTTGCCCAGATATCATTCAAATATAATTCTTTTAACTTCTGTTGACTCCTATCAATGCAGCAATCTTTCTATTTAAAAATGAAATAGTGTATCTTGGACCCTTTCTAATTTCTCCTTTCTCTACCCAAACCCTTCACTGGCAATTCTTACTTTTTATTCCATAAGTCAAAATAATCCAGTTTTTACGGATGCATTATTTCTTATGACAAAATCTGAATTATGAATATTTCATGCAATTGTCCAGTTTGGGTCATCATTTCTCTTTATCTCCCTTTAGGATTGAACTCTGTTTATCATGACTTTTTTTCTGTAACTCCTTTTGTCTTTGGTTCCTTGGGTTTATAATGCTGTTTCCCTTCCTACCTCTCGCCAATGAAATTCCCTTTGTTCACAGTTTTGGCTGAAATCTTTCAACTTCTGAAGGAATTCCTTATCTCAAATTAGGAACATAAATATGATTTTTCTATTCCTGATGTTATAATCTCATTGCTTTGGCCACTGATCCATTAAATGTTGAGTATTTGATGCAGAAACAAAGTTTCATATGGTAAAGATACTGTATTGGTCCATTTCATTCATTTAATGCTATTTTTATTCCTGAAGGTGCAGCAAGCATGAAGTTCTAAGTGTTATATGCTATAAATGACAAATTGAAAGTTTTTAAGAAAGTAGTACTCAAAGGGCAATTTAAGCTAACAAAAGATATTAGCAGTCTTTAAATTCTTTTTGTAATGAGAAAAAGTTGAACTCTATTTCATACACTATAAAACTCTTTTTCTGTTAATTGCAGCAGAATGAAAACTGTTTTTCTGTTACAGCTCATTCCCCTTTTTTCTCCTACATTTCTTTAAAAATTTTTTATCGGTGCATAATAATTCAAAAGAGTGGGTTTCATTGTGTCACATTCATACATGTTGTAAAAAATTGGTTCTATTTCATACGGTTCTGTACTTTTTGCTATTATACAAGGGTCATTTCCCTTCTGCTCATCCTTCATTTATTTGGTGATTCATGTGATATTCCATTTTTTTCAATATCAGTTTCACTTATTTCAAATAGTACATACATATTAAATTTTAAATCTGTTCCTTTATCTCAGGAATACAGAGATCAGTGTCAAGAGTTGTATGTGGTATATACATAGAAAAGTTCCATTTCAATCTTCCTATCAACCTGTCAAACTCCAACTCATAATCTTGTAGTAGAATACAATGCTTTAATAAATGTCTTAATTATTCTTTCAAATGCCCAGTAGTCACCGGATACCACTCTTGTTTGTCCAAGGCTCAATTTTTTACATGCAATTTTTTCCAGGGCTCAATTTTTTACATGCAAACATTCAATTCACTTGCTTCTTCCTCATTTCTATCGTCATTTTCATTTTTTGCTTTCAACATATGTATTTTTTGCATTTAACAATTGAAGAAGCCATTGTCTCCTATCTTCCCCAAGTTTTGCCTTTTCCATATTCTGTTTCCAGATCTGTTACATATCTAAAGTCAAATACTTGCTGCTCCTATTGAAAACCTTTGGTAGGTCTATCACAAATATATTAAATTTCTAGGGCATATCTCATAAAACCCTGAGAGTCATAAGTACAGTTAGAATTTAGAGGCTATTTCCATAAACATTTTGGGAAGAAAATTAACCAGTTACTTGATAAATTAAAACTGTTTTGCTTATACTTATCTTTGTTTTAAAAAAGAGAAAAAAAATCAGTAGAACACATGAAGGGGATTGAGGAGGAGGAAAAATGGACTGGAAAAGGGAAGAATTGTGGAATTAATCTGACCAAACTTGTGAATGTGCTTACTTGATAATGGCATGGTGGGGGAAGGAAAGGTTATGGTGGCCGATGTGTTGTTTACATATAAGAATATGTCACAATGAAACAAATTTCCTGCATAATTAAAATGTACCAATTAAAAAATTATAAATATATATGCTAAAATAATTTCTAAATTAGTGTGTGTGTGATGAAAAGCGAAACCTCCAAAATCAATTCGTGATATACTTACCCACAGCTACCACTACTGGAAACAGGTCCTTGTTGAAGTTTCTTTGAATTCTACCTTAAAGTCTGAAATGAAGTCCAGTTTGTTTTCTGCAAGTGAAAATTTTAGTGAGAATGTGTCCTCATCATTGAGGCACTCCATGTGGAGGGGACTCTGACTGGAGAAACTTTTCAGCTGTGTGTTTTAAGTGGAGCCCTGATTGGAAAGACTCTCCCTCCCTTTTTCTTGGGGATCCTTGGCCACCTACTTTATCTCAACTTGGTCCTCAAGGGATATGAAACTATCTGTGCTAGATCCGAGTTACTCTAGTCAAACAAAATCAAAAGTTGGTTCAAACAGCAAAATGATGTTTAGAATTTGTTTCTCGGGTGTGTGTAGGAGGCTATGACACTACTATTTGTTGTGTGTCTCTGGTGTCACAGGATTGAGCCTAGATGTATGTTCTGGTGGCAGCTGAAAGAGTTCTGCCGAGGGCAGTGCTGTCCAACACAGTATTTCTATGTTGTGACTGTGCTGGTGACTTGAGGGCCCACTTGGACTTGTGCTTCCTGTGAGTCAGAGGAGGATTTGGGCCTCATCATTCTCAGTGTTTTCTTCAATAGATGTCTGAAGTTCACAGTTTGATTGTGAAACCATACTCCGGGCATTTCTCTCAATGATGAAAAGAAAAGGGAAGGTTACCCTCTACTGTACTGCAATATTAAAAGCAGTATATATATATATATATATATACAGTCAAATTTAATAAGGTTCAGACAGTTCATTGGGGACATTTGTAGCCAATATTGAAGGTGCCATTTATTTCTCTTCTTATGCTTTTGCTCACTCTTGGATGTAACAACCACCGTGCTTGGACTACATCCTCTACTTCTGTTTCTACATATAGAGTGAGCAGAGCACATACTATAATCTCCCCTATCCATGATATCCCTTTATGTGATATCAGATTTCCATTAGCAATCTCAGTGTGAGGAAAGGGTAACTAGAATCCAGTAATACTATTTGAAAAAAAAAATGAGATCTTATTTATACAATTTTAATTGTGATATATTGTTTTAATGGTTCCACTACATCATGACTGTGAAGACGCAGTTGTTGAGATAAGTCAGTAATATTGGGACTGAAAAGGTTTTAATTTCAAGGTAAATTTGTTTAACAGATGCAGGACATTAAGTTGTTCTGACTTTAGTAATGGTTTTTAATAGTAAGATTCCCATTGTATATACATTTTTAAATATTTGGTATGAAGTTGTACATATTTCACCTGGTAAGATATGTAAGGACTGAAGCATCTGTAGAATGGTATGATTTTTCATTCCTGACTTTGATTATTTGTACTTTGTTCCTTTCCTTCTTGATCATGTTTGTTCATGTTCATGTTTGAACAATTTTGGTTGTCTTTTGAAATAATGAACTGGTTTTGTTGATATATTGAATTTTATTTTGTTTTATTTTTCCAGACAAAAAGGTATTATAATGATAGTTCAATTTTGAATCTTTTCTTTGGGCTACTTGTTTCATTAATACCATATATAAATTGTACAGTTAATGGGCTTCACTATGACATTTCCATGCATGCATATCTGATGCCTTGGTCAAGTCCTTCCACCTTTCTCTACCTCTTCACTCTCCCTATCTCCTCCCACACCTTCATCCCAAAAAGCCCCCTTTCAGATCTTTTTTTTTTTTTAAGTTTCTGTACATGAGAGAGAGAAAACATAGAATACTTGTCTTTCTGTGTCTGACTTCTTTCATTTAGTGTGATATCCTCCTATTCCATCCATTTTTCTATAAAGGGTGTGCTTTCATTCTGCCTTAAGGCTGAATATACTCCCAATATGTACACAACTAATATTTTCTTTATGTATTCTCCTGTTGATGGGAACTTGGATGATTGCATCTCTTGTATATTGTGAATAGTGCTGCATTAAATATGGGCACTCAGATATCTCTTTTTTATACTGACCTCATTTCCTTTTAGTATACAACCAGGAATGGTATAGCTGGATCATATGGTAGTATAAAAAAGAAAGATTACAAAGAAAAGGAGACAAGAAGAGATACATATGGACAGAAGGAAAAAAAGAAGGAAGGAAGGAAAGAAGGGAGGGAGGAGAGAGAGAAGAACACCACAACACAAAATTATTAATAAAAGATAAAAATGGAAGGAAGGAAGGAAGGAAGGAAGGAAGGAAGGAAGGAAGGAAGGAAGGAAAGAAGGGAGGGAGGAAAGAGAGAAGAACCACCACAACACAAAATTATTAATAAAAGATAAAAATGTCCTCCTCACCCAGGTGCTTGAATAAAGGGGCAAGAATGGATGTTCACCAACTATACTGATCAAAGCTTCTCTCTAAGTCTTCTTAGGCTGTGCACTCAGTGGACAGAGCAAAGGTTGGGATTTGGCACCCACCTCTTCTTTCCATTGTGGTACTTGCTTGGTGACCAGCAGGACTGATTTGCAGCTGAAGCTATTTGGATTCCTATTAGATGTTTTGCATGCTGGAATGAGCTATCACGTGAAGCGGAGCCCCACAGGTACAGCTTCTCTCTGGAGCTTTCTGGTGAGCACACTATGAGGGCAGGACTAGTGTCAGCTAAGGACTGTATTCCCAGAAGTCCCCAAGGATAGAGAGAGGCAATGGAGTCAGGAAAGAAATGCCCCATGAGGGTGATGGAAGCCATGTGACCTTCTGCCCATGATCCTTTTTTTATTTTATTGGTTCATAATTGTCATGCAGAACAGTGGGTTTCACTGTGCCATATTCAGACTTGCATATAACATATTTTGATCAATTTCAGGACCTCCACTTGCCCTTTCCTCCTCCCTCCCCCTGTTTCCCTTCCTCTTCTTTACTGGCCTTTCTTCTATTTTCATTAGATCCTTTTTATCCTCATTTTCTCTCTAGGCTCTATATATGAGAGAAAAAAAGTATGACCTTTGAGTGTCTGAGTCTGGCTTATTTCATTTAACATCATGCTCACCAATTCTATTGACTTTCTGCAAATGATATAATTTTGTTCTTCTTCGTGACTGAATAAAACTCTATTATGTATATATACCACATTTTCTTTATTCACCTGTGGGCCAACAAATAGGCTGGTTCCATAACTGGCTATTCTGAATTGTGCTTCTACAAACAAGGGTATGCATATATCTCCGTAATGCCAACTTTAGTTCTTTTGGGTAAATGCTGAGAAGTTGTATATCTGAGCAGTGTGCCATATCGTGGTTACATTCCTTGTCTTTTGAGGACCTTCCATACTCAGTTATATTTACATTTCCTCCAAAAGTATATGTGTTCTTCCCCTCTCTCTTTGCCAGCATTTATTGTTATTTGTATTCTTGATGTTTGGCATTCTAACTGGTATAATATGCAATATCATGGTATAGTTTTGATTTGTATTTCCATGGTGGCTAGAGATGTTGAGAATTTTTTCATATAATTGTTTGCTGCCCTGATTCTGATGTCCCCAGACTTGGCTACCAGGTGGGAAATTACATGTAGCTCTTCACTCTTCCAGCCCCTGATAGCTGGATTCCTGAACTACTGATTGCAAAAGCAAGCCCCTTCCACTCCCTTCCACTTCCCAGTACAGCCTGATTTTCCTCTGCACAGATTCCTAGCAAGTTTGTATCAGAATCTCCTCAGGGCAAAACTAACTCCAGGTAACAGCCTGCTGAGCCAGTACAATAATGTTGCTTTAGGGTCCAGGAGATGGCAAAATGCACAGGATTTTTACTCTGAGGGAAGTAAGCACAGACAATATGGTAATGTGTGCCTGTGTGTGTGTGTGCGCACACGCACATTTCTGTGTATGTACATGTCTGTGTGTGGGTGTGTGTATTCACAAATACATATATAGTATAATTTGTATTTTACTATCTATTTATAGGTAATAATATAGTTATGTAACTATATGTAGTAAAATAATAATTTCATCAGTATTACATAAAGTAAAATAACAATTTTATGAAATAGAAAAAACATTGTATATATACATACATCTATGTATACATATATATAGACACTCATGTTTCAAGTGCTGTATGTGTGTGTGTGTAACTGACTGTTTTGAGGGTGAGGGTTGTAGTCAGGTATGAGTGCAAAATTCAAAATTTGTCAGATGCAATACCACATACTCATATAGCTAATCAAACTTTGCAGAAACTTAGTGAGTAATTTTACTTTGTTGTTATTGATGTTTATTCTTTGCCTTTGTTATCAACAGTTTAAATTTCTTTTGCTTTGAAATGGTTCAACTCTCTCCTTCTCCATCCTGCATTATGTTAATTTTTTCATGAAAGGAAAACTGTAATTGTAAAGATAATTTATTAACAAAAACAAGAAATAACTAAGGGTTACTTCTCCCTTTGTATTAGAAAATTTAAAAATACAGGGGATATACATTTATATGAACAATTAAGTCCTGAAAACTTAAAAGGTTTATCTCATAGAGCAAAGGGAGTGGTATTGTGGTTTCACTCTTTTATCATTTTGTTCTCCAAGTGGGAGAAGACCACTCAAATGTCTTTAGTATCATCTCTAGATCAGAATTAATATGAATGTTGTACTGGAATTCTTCAATCGTATACCAAATGAAGATTTAATTTTATGCTTCGAATAACAGAGGGGAAATCAATTTTAAATAAACCTGGACAGTGTCCTTAGAAAGAGACTATGAGTGGATGACATTCCATAACCATATTGGGGAGTTTTAATAAGTTAATTTACCATCTTTCTTATGCTTAGAAAAAAAAAATTCTTAGATTCCTTTGAGTTGCATAGAACACAAAATAGCTTTGTAATGGGACCTTCCCTTAGAGATTGAAGGTTTCAAATTATATTACAGAAACATGACACATTTTCTATTGATATGTACCCCTGCGATCATGGTGAATTTATTTAAAAATTAGGAGGGGGGGTACTGGAGGTTGAACACAGAAGCACTTTGCCAGTGAGATACATCCCTATTCCTTTTTAAATAACTCTTCATTTAAAGACAGGGTCTCACTAAATTGCATAGGGCCTCATTAATTTTCTGAATCTTTTGTCAAACTTGTGATCCTCCTGCCTTAGCCAAACAAGCAGCTGGAATCACAGTTGTGCACAACCATGCCCAGCAATCATGTTTCATTTTTAAAACAGAAATAATAATTAATTCAAAGAGATTGTTATGAACTATATAGTTTCAGTCACATATGAACACTGTGTTGAGAACCTTGGTAGTCTTTAATAAATAGTTGAGATTTTTTTATAGCTATCATTTTAATAATCTTTGAAGTTATGCTAAGGGATATTGATATAGAGTTATTATCCCCTCCAAGTGGTCAGAATATAAGTATTGAATTTTTGAATAGATTTTCATAGTGGAAAAAACACAAACCACACATCTCTGAGCATTCATAGCTCATAGATAAGAATGAGTCATACATATATGCAGTATAATTTATTTTACAGGCCAAAGTGCAGACAAACTGGGCGGCACATAGTGGACTTTCTGATTATACAAGCTACCTAACTATATCCCATGGATTTCACATGCTGATTCAGAAGTTTCTTTGTGGCTTTCTTAATATCTTTATTTCTCAATGTGTAAATGGCTGGATTCAGGAGAGGTGTGATGACTGTGTAAAACACAGCTAGAAACTTGTCCACCCAAGTGATGCTGACTGGCCACAGATAGATGAAAATGCAGGGTCCAAAGAACAGCACCACCACTATGATGTGGGAAGTGCAGGTAGACATTGCCTTTGAGACACCACCTTCAGAGTGAAGGCGGACAGTTAGTAGGATATAGGTATAGGAGACCAGCAAAACAATGAAGCAAGTTGTTGCCAAAATACCACTGTCTGAATTTATCAGCATTCCCAGAGTATTAGTGTCCATGCAGGCTAATTTAAGCACTAAAGGAATATCACAGAAAAAGCTGTCTACTACTCTGGGACCACAGAAGGGCAGTTCCAAAATCATAAACAGTTGACTCATGGCATGCACAAAGCCAATCATCCATGATATCAGAACTAGCCAGATGCACTTTTGTCTGTCCATGATGCTGGAATAATGGAGTGGTTTGCAGATGGCCACATAACGGTCATAGGCCATTGTCACAAGAAGCACCATCTCACCCCCTGCAAAGAAATGCACACAGAGGATCTGGCTCATGCAGCCCCCAAAAGAAATGGTCTTCTTGTTCTTTAGGAGGTCTGTGGTCAGTTTAGGGGTGGTGACTGAGGAAAGGCAGAAGTCGACAAAGGAGAGATTAGCCAACAGAAAGTACATGGGAGAATGGAGATGGGGGTCAGTGATGATTAACAGCATGACAAACAGGTTGCCCACCACAGTCATCAGGTAAAGTATGGAGAATGAGAGGAAGAGGAAGATCTGTAGCTCCTTTGAGTTACAAAGTCCCAGAAAAATGAACTCATGTACCACAGACTGGTTTGCTTCTTCCATTTAGTATTTTCTGTTCTAAAGGGATCCAAAGAGGAAGAGATGAACTGAGCACTTCTAGAATAGAAATAAGAAGTTAATGTTCTGCTTGCAGTGATCAGATAACTACATCTCATGAACAAAATGGGAATTTTAGCATTGCACTAAACTTGAGGTGTAAAATAAATGTTTCTTGAATTTAGATGTGTTCACGGCCTTGTGGCTAAGCAGGGGGCTACCAAAGTGTAGAAAGGCAGGTTGAACATCACAACAGTCCATTTAGTAGAATAAAGAGAAAGGAGGTGGAAGGATGTAGCTACATTTGACTGATTATGAAGAAGGTAGAATCAATTAGGTATTTGTAATAAGGGAGGGAGGGAAGAGCAGAAGAAATCTTGGGCAATTGTTGAGACAGTGGAGCTACTCATTCATTATTGCTCTCTTGATCTTCTTACACCCCAAGAATTTATTTGAAGTACAAAGGAAAGAAGTTTTTATAGACTCAAAAATAATGATGCTGTGATGTGCTTTATTGGAAACCTCACTCCATTTTACATATCAAAGGAAGTGCAATGCTGCACGTCCTTAAGTGGGTTGATGAAAATATCTGTGTTATATTCTTAGGAAATAGAAGTAAGTTGTATTTCTTGCTCAATGCATTCTTGCAGGTCATTTTCAAGTATTATTACAAAGTATCCTAGATCAAAAATTATTCTATTTTGTTCATGTTTTCCATATGCACAATAATTATTTTGTAATATTTTTCTAATGCTTATAGTGAGGCTTTAATAAATCTTCAATGTAATTCTTTCTACTATCTTTTTAAAGAGCTTTTGAAGGCAAAATTGACATATAATAAACTGGAGACATTTGAAGTAAATTGTTATTAAAAAAAAGAAGGGCAGGTCAAAAACTTTACCCATTTGAAGAGAAAAATACAGTTATCAAAAATGAATTTTCTCTTTTAAAATCTCTATAATAAATCTTCCCCATGAACAGTTTTTCCAAGTCATGAATGAATCTGCCTCTTCTGCAAGAAAGACTTGTCTTCAACGCACAGCTGTAAAATATATTTGGAGCCTTTTTATTTTACCACAGTAAATACAGAGCAACAATTTAGATATATTTTAGATGCAAAAATATATTTATTGGGCATAAATCTATTGTTAAATGTATATTTAGAAGGAGAATTAATTGAATCAAAGTCTACTGCAAAGTATGGGAAAAACTGTTCATCAAATCATTGAAATAGGGGGTTTAGGTACCAAAAGTGACTCCAGATGCTGAATGCACACTTATATCATTACATACTATATTTCCTCACATTTTTAATTCCTCCATTTTATATTACAATAATTTGAACATATTTGTTCTAAACTGTATATTCCTTGGCCTGAGCAATGCCCCTATTGTCATACCTTGATAGGCTCCTGGCTCTTATTGGTAAGACAGGTATCATCTTAGTGACTAGTTTAAATGATGGTTATATGACAGCCCCTCATGGGATATAATAAAATTCTAAGTTCATTTGTTTTTAAACTATTCAACCAGATTATTTCATTTGCTCTCCTTGAAATATTTATATTTATAAGCCAGGAAGCCCTAAGTTCATTTTTCTAATTCCTTCCTTCTTTCTTTCTTCTTTTGGCCTTCTCTCCTGTTCTCCTTCCTTCCTTCTCTCCTGTCCTCACCAAGTTCCTTATTTCCTTCTTTTTTTATCCCTTTTTTCTTTGTCTTCTTCCATCTCAATTTCAATGTTTTTTCCCTTACCATTTTTAGCCTAGAAACTGGAAGATTCCAAAATCAACAATTACCAGATATTATATGCCAGCTCTATGTTAGGCACATTGAAAGAATCATACTTTAATAAAAACAGCATTTATTGCCATATTGCAGACGTGAAAATTCAATTTTCCCATCATACAGCTAGAGAGTGGCAAAGCTGGAATAGAAGCTAGGTCTGTTTGACTTCGAAGTCTGCAATATAAATTCCATGCTAGACATGGCTTTCAATAGAAATCCTGATTTTGAGAGGACTAAGAAATTAATAATATTTGTGAAATAACACATATTTTTTTCTAAGAAAAGATAATCAAAATAAAAATGAACTTAAATTGCCAATAGAAGTAGGGAAAGAAACTAATTTTACATTAAAATAATTTTAATTTAATCATTTATCTTTAACTTGACTATACTTTATCCTACTAATTATAATGCCTGAGTATTTCTGCAGCTTTTTACACTTTGAGCAAAAGATAGAAGAGTCATCACAGTCCAAAAAAAATTAGAATTAGGGGAAATTAAATTACCTGTAATCTAGCTTCCCAAACTAGTAATTCTGGGAGTTTGTAAGAGTGTGGAAGGACTTTTGTCTTTTGTTAGTTTGTGAAACTGCTGAAAAGAGTTCAGAAGTCTCAGGGATCACTTGGAAGAAAAAAAAAATCTGTAGTATTTTCTTATAGCACAACAAGTAAATAACAGATTCAGCTGTGGAAAAACACTCAACGAAACACAAAAACTATTTTTAAATTAGTGGATGGGATGCAGTGGAAGTTTAAAATCAGATAGTTTGTGATTTACTTACTCTACAGGAGTCACCTCTGACACCAGATCCTCCCTGGATAATAAAACTTACCCTAGATTCTACCTTACATCTCAAGCCAACTCCAGTTTGCTTTCCGAGGTAACACGTGTTGGTGAGAGTGTGTGCACCTCAGTGTGATATATACATACTGTGAAAAATAGATCTGGGCTAAAGACTTTCCAGTTCTACTTTTAAATAGGGCAAATTATGTGGAGAGAGACTTTTGCTTTCATGCTCCTTGGGGATTCTTAGGTTCCAGCCTCCCTTGATTTGAAAACATCATGTGATAGATACTGCACCCTCTCCAATGTTGGGTGCCAGTTAGACCAAGTTACAACATATGAAAATAAAATTTATATGAAAGGTAAAATATTTTATCCCAGACATGGGAAAATTGTACATTGTTGTTTGCCATATGAAATGGTACAGCAGCTAGGAAAAACAGTGTAGAAATTCCTTAAAACATTAAAAATAGAATTATCCTGAGACCCAGCAATCTTTCCACTGGGCATATAATTAGTGGAAATAGAATTAGTATTTTGAAGAAATGGCTGATTTTCCATGTAATTTGAGGTATTATTCTCAATAGCCAAGATACAGAATCTAAGTGTTCATGGAGATATGAATCCATAAAATGCATATATATAATAATGGAGTATTATTGCCTGTCATTTCTGACAACGTGGGTGAATCTTAAGGGCATTATACTAATATGGAATGAAACCAGTCACAGAAGGTCAAATGCCATATGATTCTATTTATATGAGGAATGTCAAATGGTGACATTCATAGAAGTGGACCACAGGATAGTGGTGTCCGGGGGCTGGGGAGGAGGGAAGAAAGAAGGCATTCAATGGCTATAAAGATTTAATTATGCCAGATGGATGAGTCCTGGAGATTCGCCATACAACATTATGTCTAGATTAAATAATATAGCATAGTACACTTAAATATATTTTAATAGAGTAGATCTCATGTTGAATTCCTACAGGAGAAGCCCCCCACAAAATAGCAAAATAACAAAAATTAGCACCCCCCAACCCAAAATACCATACACCAAATCAAACAAAATCAAAGGGACCCAATAAAACTCTGGCAAGTTTGGGATATGTGTATTATCTTGGTTGTAGTTATGGTCTCTCAGGTGTGTGCACAAATCAAACTCATCACACTGTGCACATTAATTATATGCAGCAATTTTACATCAGTTTTATCCAAATGCAGTTTGAGCTTGGAGCAAATCTATCTGTTAACTGTTCCTATAAAAAAAGAGAAATGTATATGTAGTTATCCTCACTTATCCACAATTTCACTTTCCACAGTCTTAGTCACCCACTATAAACTATGTCCTAAAAGAAAGGTGAGTATAGGACAGTGGACACTTTAAGGGGAGAGGGGAAAGCTCCAACTCACTACTGCAGTGCACTGTGACAATTTTTCTGCTTCATCAGTTATTGTTGCTAATCCTATTGTGTAAATTAAACCCTATCATAGGTGAGTATGTATATGAACAAGAAAAGAAATATGAGTTTATTGGTTTCAGACATTTGCTATGAATCATGGAATGCATCCTTCTTGGAAAGGGGGACTACTGAATATTCACCCATCAAAGGAGATTTTTTTCCTTGTGTTTCTTGGTTTTCAATTTTTATTTTCAACTCATTTGATGTGAAATATGTGATTATTGCCTGCCTTTTGCATCCTTTTTTGTGTCCCAGCTACCCTCCTCTCTCATTCTCCCTCACTCTCTGTCATGTTTCCTTACTACTTGCACCTTTACATGAACTTATTTGCTCTACCATCCATTATTGTAACCTGAGGCCTAGAGTCCAAAGTCATCTCAGTCAGAGAAACTAAAGACTCAAGGCTGGGACTCCAAAACCTTCCTTGTACTGCCTCATTCAACCAGAGATCCTTGGACTCTTTCATGTGAAAATTCATAAACAATGGTATGTGCCTGTGCATATACTATAGAAGTGAAGGAGCTACGAGAGGCAGCATCTGGGCAAGGACATTGGTTTAGAGGAGATCTGGAGAGAGTATAGGATTTCTATGAATGTTGAAGCAGCAGTAAGACCTTCGTGATACAATAAAGCAATTCCTTACAGTGTGTAAATGTTCTGTAATTGATAATGTAATATTTTTATTTTTGTTATGCTATAATATACATGTAATAACATGAAAAGGTTTAAGTCCACAGGCCTAGAGTTAAACACATACATTTGGAAAACCATCACACCATCCAGATATACAACAGTCCCATTAAACCCAGACTTTCCTTGTAGTCAACCAAGCCCCACCCTCCGACTCAGACAACCAGGACTCTGATTTTTGTTTGTACTGTTTTGCCTTTCTTTTAGTTTTTAAATGTGACTTAATTGTATCTACTTAAATTTCACAACATGATGGTTTGATATTCATTTTAGTAGTGAAATGTTTCTATACTCAAACAAATTAACATTATCCATCACTTTACATAGAAACTGTATGTGCTTGTGTGGTGAGATCACCTACAAATCTTCAGCATGAAATACCAAATTATCAACTATGGTCTTCATGCAATACATGATTTCTATTCAGTTATTCATCTTAACAATACATTTTAAAATTTGATCTACTTCTAACTATTTCCTCCCCAACTCTGCTTATTGTAATCCCACTTCTCCTCTCTTGATATTTATTGAATTTGTTCAAGTTTCTTCATATAAACAAAATCACGTTAGTTTTCTTTTTAATTCTGCTTTATTTCATTTAGCATAATGATCTCCAATTTCATCCGTATTGTCACAATTATATCCTTTATAATGCTGAATAGTATTCAATTATATGTGCCACATTTTCTTTATCAACTAATCCATTGATGGACATAGGTTAACAATACAATGGCTATTGCAAATAATGCTGCAATGAATGTAAAAACAGATATCTCTTGGAGATGCTTATTTCCTTTCTTTACATATTTACACAATAATGAATGCTATATCATATAGTAGTCCTATTTTTAATTTTTGATAATCCTCCATGCTTTGATGCCTACCAACTATATCCAAGAGTTCTTTCTTTCTTTATTTTTTTGTTTTTGTTTTTTGTTTGTTTTCTTTTTGAAAACTATACACATTTTAATTTATTTTTAGGAATACATAATTTAAAAACAGGATGTGTATATGTATGACTAACAGAATGGCTTACACCTACAGACCAAGTCCACACTGGTAAGCTTTTGAGAACCATTTAATGTGTCCACAGTAGTACTGCCTCAGGCAGATAGTAAGAATAAATAATAGTGCTTTGGGAAGTGCAGTAGTGATATTAGGGTAGGTAAAGGAGGAGCCTCGTCTGTGGAAGCTATAGCAGGAATAAGTCCCCAGTAGTGACATGTGCAAAGCTGCTCATCTTCACAAAAGAAATGACCCAACCTATCTAGATGGCCTCCCAACTGGGCTGGCAGCTACAAAACTGGAGCCAGAGAGAACTCTGAAGAAACAGTACAGACAAGAATGTATCACTCACACACACCCACAAAGGGATTGCACTGTATAAAACACACTGTACAATTTAATAAAGGTGCTCCCAGCCTCCCTGTCACTCTTTGGCACTACATGAGGCCACCTCAAATGCTGACACACAGACATTCTCTTTGGGAGGAAGGCTGTCCTGAATGGTGGGGACAGGCCTTCTGGTGAGAGCAAAGCTATCATAGCTACATCATTAACTGAATGCCCCTAGACAAAAAACAATGTTAATTGCTAATTACAAGCATACAAGCCAAAATTACTTCATTTCCCATCCCCCAAGGCTGGGCCTAATCAATCATTTTCTATACAACGATGATTGATGAGCATGCTTCAACAAGTAGAATCATGGGGTAGAGAAAGAAATTAGGTCCCAGATGATAATATTTGTACTTACAGCTATAAATTAAGTTTTACAATTTTTCTTGAGTAAAAATAAAAGCAACTCTGTATGGACCCACTAAACCTATAATAGACTTTGATCTGTCACCAAGAGTTTTCTCTTTCTGTAACCTCAAGAGAACTTAATAACTCTCTTTAACTTTTTTTTGTTCAGTACTGGGGATTGAACCCAAGGCACTGAGATACTAGGCAAGTCCTCTACCATTGAGCTATATCACCAGAACTTTATATTTTGAGATAGGGTCTCCCTAACTTGCCCACCCTGGCTTGGCACTGGAGATCCTCCTGCCTCAGCCTTCCAAGTACCTGGGATTATAGGTATATGCCACTGTGCCCTATTTGATATTTCACTTTATTTTTTTTTAAAAAATAAGGACATCCTAACAAGTAGAAGGGTTTTGTTTATTTGTTTTCCTCATTGTGGTTCTGACTTTCGGAACAACCCAGCGTATTCCTTTTAAATCTAGGTTTCTTCACTTGAGATTCATTTATGTGCTTGTGTGTGTTAGTAATTTCTATTCATTTGTTGGTCACATTCAATTGCATGTATGTTTGTCTATACATTTTCCACTTGAAAACATTAAGGTTATGTCTAATACATAGTAGCTAATTTTAAAATTGTGAGAATACATATAGAATTGTGATCCATATGGTTTTCTCTTAGGTAAATGACTAAGAGTGTGTTTGCTGAGTCAAATGGTTTATTTAATGATATAAGTCCTTTTAGGAATTATGTTCATAAAGATGAAATTCATGGCCAATATACATATTAAATGATGTCCATAAGCATGTATGTATAAACATATTGATGCAACTCATTCAGAAGTTCCCTCTAAATCAGTATAGGCTTATCATAATGCTTTGAAAAACTTGATGTATCCTATCACAGATAGAACTGGTAGGTGGCAAAGTTGACAACATAAGACTGGAATGAGATAATTTCAATGTAAAAGCACCCAGTTTTTCCTAGTGAAGTCAAAAGAATTTAATGAACATGTTCACGGAGCACAGCCTATGAACTGGATTCATCAGAAGAAATGGAAAGAAAGACAGCTGGGCATTCACAGTGATCCTCCATCCTCAGTGACAGTTTTGACCACCTCAATGGAGACAGTTCTTTCATTTTTCATTAATCTCAGCACTGTGGATTATCCACAGCCCAGGTCTGCTTTCTAACTCTCATGACTCTCTTTGAGAGATGTTACCCATGCTTTGTGTTGGTTTACATTTGGGTGAATACTTGAAATTTAATTCATATTAATAATCAAGAAAAGAATTCTATGGTGATTACTTGATTAAGAAGCAGTACCATAAATTCAAGATGGAGAATTGGAAGAAGGCTGCATTTCCAGGTTTCTGTGGTTCTTGATGCAAAAAGGAGGAGTACTGCTTCTCAGCAAGGTGGGTAAAGGAGAGAAATCACCAAAATTTAGTAATAGACAGTAAGAGTCTCTTAGACTCACAAATTTGGGTGCATTGAACAAAGAACAAGAAAGCTTACATTGGAGACAAGACAGTTGCAGTAGTGGGAGCTACAGTGGTTCACCCAAGAGGCAAAGGATAACACAGAGAAAGAAAAAAAAAAAAACGACAACAAATTTGGCATGGAAAACCTGTAGAAAGAGAAAAGTAGCATGGACTTAGCCAATCCAGAGGCTGTGTAGCAAACTGCTGTTTGAAAAGTGCTCTGTTTCTCAATTGGCAAGCACAAAGCTGAGGTAAGAGCCATGCTGAGGAGCCCAGGACATCATAGCAGACACTGCCAGACTATCCCTGCAAGTGCCAATCATGTGGTCTGGCATGTACCTAGCAGAATGTTAGTGAAACAGGTGCAAAGAAGATTGTACACAGGGGGATTCAAGCCAAAGATATGGAGGGGAATGCAACTGGCCTTTTCTTTGAGCCTGGTGACTCGGATGACCAGCTAAAGAGGGTTGGGAAACTGAACAGGTGGGTGTGAATACATTCAAGGACTAAACCTGGGAAGGTCATATTCATGGATGGCAGAGTGTGTGAGACTTGTGGAGGTTGGTTCCCTGGCTCCTGGAGTAGAATTCTTGAGAGGTTCCTGAGATCCAGACAACAGCATCTGCCTTTCGTAGGGGTGTAGTGGTCTACTCTCTCTAGAGAAGATATCACCCAACAAAGTCCTTAAGACATGATGAGCTCAGCCACTGAAGCCCCCCACTTAGAATTTTGCAGCAGCCCCACCCTGGGAATGCATCCACCTGGTCTGTCCTGACAAAATGCCAGTTGATAACACTTCCGATTCCATCATACCTTATCCTGCTGAGAAGGGAAGTTGAAAGTTGATTCAGTCATAGGCCACTGCAGCTGGTGGCTCAATGAGCAACACAAAAAGAGAAGGAGTTTAACAACTCCTAGCCGTTGCTCTAAGGGATACACAGTCCAAGAAGAAATGGAAAGAAGGACAATTGGGCATTCACAGTGATTCTCTATCCTCAGTGACAGTTTTCACCACCTCAGTGAAGACAATTCTTACATGTTTCATTAAGAATATTTTTTCTTTTCTTTTCTTTTTTTTTTTTTTTGAGTTCTTTCAGTGTTGATTGGTTTGTGGATGTATACAAGATATATACATACATTTGCATAGATAGATATAGATATCTACCTACATTTGCTTCTTATTACTTATTTTTAGCATTTATAATTTTTATTTCTCTTTGTCTTGTCTTTTGAAGGCTAAGTATTTTTGTTTATTTTTATTCTCTTTTGCTACTGTTTGTTTCTCTTGTTTTGGTTTCACTCATTTCTTCTTCCTCTAATAGACAAATTATTTTATTCTCTCTTTATCTTTGGCTTTAGTTTCTCTTTTTCTTTTTCACCTCCTTTATAGCCATCACTTGCTACATCTCTTCTGCTTTCTGTTCAAATTTTGAATATTCTAAACTTTCTTTTACCTTCCTATCACATATTTTTTCTATTAATGAACTGTGGTTTTACATCTTTTAGAATTACTTGATTTATATAATTCCTGCCGCCACCATGCTTGTTGTTGCAGTTATAGTATTGTGGATGGCATAGTAGATACCTGCTGTTTACTTGAATGCCAAAGCTAGTTTGCAGCTACGTACCATTTTTGCTGTTGGCAATTGCTGGGGCTACCATTCCTGTTTTTGTGGGAATTATTATTTCAAATGTCATAGTAGGCACCAAATATTTATTTTAATGCTGTATATTGTTTGCTTCTGTTGTTGTTACTGTTGTCCCCACTGCATTTTCTATGAGGTGCAGGGAAACTCCCAGAACACTACAAGATCATGAGGTTAGAGAACCTGATGTTGAGCTAAACCCCCGCCAAGAAACAGTGCCCCTTGCTCAACCCACAAAATAACCACACTCAAACTTCAATGATACTTTGATATAAAGAACAGAAGAGACAAAATGTGATGTGGAAATGGACATCTTAACAACATTGAGTCTTCCTGTCCACAAACATGGAAAAAAAAAATCTCTCCATTTATTGAATTTTCTTTGACTTTTTTCATCAAATTTTGGGAGTTTTTGTCATACAGATTTTGTACCAATTTTGTTAGATTTTATTATTTATCATTAGATTTATTTTATTATTAAAATAAATTCTCAAAAGTATTTTACTTTGAGAACACTATTATAAAAGTTCTTAGCTGGGCACGGTGGCACACACCTGTAATCCCAGCACTTGGGAGGCTGAGGCAGGAGGATCACAAGTTCAAAGCCAGCATCAGCAATGGCAAGGCATTTAGCAACTCAGTGAGACCCTGTCTCTAAATAAAATACAAAAAAGGGCTGGGGATGTGGCCCAGTGGTCGAGTGCCCCTGAGTTCAATCCCCGATACCAAAAAATAATAATAATAATAATAAAATAATAATAAAATAAAAGTTCTTATAAGATAAAATGTATCACTTTTATTTCAAATTCTATCTGTTCCGCCTTCTCATTGCTGATACATAGGAAATCATCTGACTTTGTGTGGACCTTGTATCCTGCAACCCTGTTGTACAGCTCACATTCCAGAAATTTGTCACACTACTTACTTTCATTCAGCAGGTAATATACTTTATTATTTCCTTATGATTTCTTCCTCTTCCCTTAGGGTTTTTCAAAGTGGAATATATACTCTCAAATGCATGTGTGTAGCCTAGTTAACTATGTTAGTGATTTCAGACTTAATTCCATACTGATCTGGGAACATACACTGTATGATTTTAATCATTTAGCATCTACTTTGGTAAATGTTTGACGTGCCCTTATAACACTATGTACATTCAGGAATTATTACCCAAATATGGTTTTGTTTTAAATTTTTTTTCAGTTGGCACATAACCAAGCCAAAGACCCTAAATAGCTATGGAGCATAGTCTTTGCTTGCCCAACCAGAAGCCCCCAAAGTGACCTTTGCAACCTTGAAGCCAAGTCGATGGCCCCACCTAGACAGGAGTCAAGCCATTAGCCATTCCAAACTGGAGCATATGCTCCTTAACTGCCTGACAGGGAAGATGAGCAGCATGTCTTCTCAGGCTCAGGACATGGAACATGGCTGTGCCAGGGAGGGAGCCAAGCCAGTGACCTCACTCAACTCAGACAAAGCCTGTGAACCCACGTGACCAGGAAGAAAAAGAATAAACCTAGAGGCATTAATGTACCTGACTTCAAAACACCACAAATATATAAAAATCAAAATATGGTGCTGAATAAAAACAGACACATAGATCAGTGGAACAGAATAAAGAGCCTAGAAGTAAATGTACACATTTATAGTCACTGACTTACAACAAACATGATAAGAACAACCACTGAAGAAAGGATAGACTTTTCAATAAATGTAATGGGAGAACTGAACATCTACATTCATAAAAATGAAAATAGACCCCTGTCTCTCATTAGTTACAAAGATCAAATTAAAATAAATTAAAGACTTAGATGTAAGACCTGAAACTGAAACTTCTAGAAGAAAACAAAGAAGAAATTCTTTAACACTTGGAATGGTCAAAGATTTTTGTGGTCAAGATGGCAAAAGCACAGCAAACAGAGCAGAAATTAGACAAATAGGATTACATCAAACTAAAAAGCTTCTACACAACAAATGGAACAACATAGTGTAGAAAGAACCTATAGAATAGTAGAAAATATTTGCAATGCATATCTCTGACGAAGGATTGATATCCTGAATATATAAGAAATCAACAAAAATAAAGAATAGTAAAATAAAATCAAATAACCTGATTAAAATGGACACTAGATCTAAATAGACATTTCTCAAAAAAAAAAAGGCATGTAAATGATAAACAAATAGGTACAAAAAAAGATACTCAAAATCACTGGTCATCAGATAATAGGAAATAAAAACTATGATGAGATATGACCTCACTGAAGTAAACATGGCTGTTGTCAAAAAGACTAAAGACAACAAGTATTAGCAAAGATGTGGGAAAAAAATGAATCTTTTTGTAGTCTTTGTGGAAATATAAATAAGTATGGCTATTATTAAAAATAGTATGGAGTTTCCTTTTAAATATTAAAAATAGGACTACCTTATGATTCAGTAATTCCACTAATAGCTATTTATCCAAAAAAATGAAATCAGTACTTCAAAGAAACGTCTTCATCCCCATGTTAAGTGCAGTGCTATTCATCATAACCAGGAACAATTGCAGTGTCCTTCAACTGATTAATGAAAAAGAAAATGTGACACAGAAGCACAATGGAATACAACTGTGTCACAAAAATAGAATGAAATCCTGTCATTTGCAACAAGGATGGGGCTGTAAATAAGTATATTAAGTAAAATGAGTCAGGCACAGAAAGACAAATACCACATGATCTCACTTGTATGTGGAATTTAAAAAAGAATCTGAAAGAAATTGAGAGTAGAATGGTAGTTGCCAGGAACCAGGGATTTGGTAGATGTGGGGTGGGGAAAAGTTGATCAATTAGTATTAATGTACAGTTAGACAGGAACAGGAAACTGGAATACTAATGCACAGTATTATGACTATAGACAGAAATTATATACTGTATATTTTAGAAAGCTAGAAGAAAGGATTTTTACTTTTCACCTCAAAGAAATGAGAAATGTTTGTGGAAATAAATACATTGTAACTGATTTAAACATTACAAAACATATACACATATCAGACATTACATGGTACCCCATTAACATGTACAACTTTTGTTTTATGTGTCATTTAAAAAGAATAAACATGGGTAAAATTTGAATTAAATACAAAGACGTAAGATTCATATGTTTAGCCTCATATAGAAGATTTAATCTTAGTAGGATTATTTTGATTTTTAAACAGTGAAAGAGGGAACAAAGTAGAAGATAGTTTATTATGAACAATGCCAGATTATAAAACAAACACACAGTGTGAAAATCATAGGAAAACAAATTTTATCTTAGTTTAAGAATATAATATCAACAAAAGGAACTGTGCTGCTCTGTGTGTGGGTCAGTTTCCCAGGCCAGGATGTGCAAAAGCACAGACTTCCTGGTTGCAAGCTAGGTGGTATTCAGACCTGCACTGGATCCATTTTTGGACAAGCTCTCATCTGAGGTCCTCTCTTTAAAATTTCTTCAGTCCCAATCTAGTATTGGTTTATTGGTTGAATGTTACTTCCAAATTAATATCTTTTTTTTATTTGAGTACACATTTAAAGGGCAGGGTTAACTAAAGGATGACAGAAATAATTCCTATAACTAGATACCAGAATGGTACTCAAAATATTAATATATGTCCCTATGTCAATGTTTTTGTTTTATGCATATATAAATATTAAACAATCATTACTATACTAAAAAATCTTACAAAAAATATATTTAATGGGTATATTTGTTAATATAAGTAATAGAATAAAATACAGAATGAAGGAAAACAAACCCAAATCAGAGTAGAATATAAATTTTTTTGCTTGCCAAAAAGTTAACTGTGATGAAAATCAATTCTCTTTAGATGTAAATATATTTTAACACAATGAGACAGGAAAATATTAACTTATGCCAGTAAGTATACAAATATATACAAAACATCGGTATTCATAAAACTTTTAGATTTTCTCAGGACTAATCAAAATGTGGACAACACAAGAATTCATAAAACTTTTAGATTTTCTCAGGACTAATCAAAATGTGGACAACACAAAAGTGTTACCAGATCTTAGAATAGGTAAAATCACCCACAGATAACAAATCAAATATATAACCACATTATTGGTTATTAACTTCAAATAAACTATGCAAGGTTTTCAAGCTGCTAGAATAGGGACAAAAAAAAATGTCTCAAGTGAGCAAAGCTTTTTAAACACTTATGTTTACAGTAGAGCTTATAGAAAAAATTACTTGAGCTCTTATAAGTTATTTGGAGATTTTCCTCAGACCCAGGAGCTGACTAACCAGTTTCATCATTGCCAGCTTCATGTCTTTGTTCCTCATTGTGTAAATGGCAGGATTCAGGATGGGTGTGATCAGAAAGTCCACAATGGCAAGAAACTTATCCACTGGTACTGTGGGAAATGGCCACATATAAACAAAGATGCATGGTCCAAAAAACAAAACCACCACAGAGATGTGAGCTGAAAGGGTGGAGAGAGCCTTGGACAAACCACCTGAAGGGCGTTTCCACACAGTGAACAAGATGAGGATATAGGAGATAATCAGCAAGAAGAAGGTGCCTATGGAAATGAAACCACTGATGGCAGTTACCAAAAATTCCATTCTGTAGGTATCTATGCAGGCCAGTTTGATAAACCAGGGAAGATCACAGTAAAAGCTGTCTATCTCATTAGGACCACAGAAAGGCAAATGGACAACAAAAGCTAACTGAATCACTGAGTGAATGATACCAATAAGCCAAGCACCAGAAAGAAGCAAACTGCACATCCGTGGGCTCATGATGGTCAGGTAGTGGAGGGGCTTGCAGATGGCCACATATCTGTCCAAGGCCATGGCTACAAGGAGTACCATCTCAGATCCACCCAGGATATGAAGAATAAAAATCTGGATGACACACTCCTGAAATGATATGGTTTTATTCCCCGAATACAGGTCATGAATCATTTTAGGAACTGCTAAGGTGGAAAAACACAAATCAATAAATGAAAGGTTTCCTAAAAGAAAGTACATGGGAGAATGTAAATGGGGTCAAAGGTGACTGTAAACACAACAAGGATGTTTCCCAGTATAATCGTGAGATAAAACACTGTAGAGAAGGCAAGGAGGAAATGCTGCACTGGTCTGTAGTTAGAAAGTCCCAGCAATATAAATTCAGAAACTTCTGAGAAATTGGATTCATACATTTTGTTTTCTTTCATTTCTGTGTGTATGCTCCCTAAAACACCAAAAACAAATCAATAAGAAAATAATTAATCATCAATAAATATTTAAATTATTTCATAAGGTAGAATAATTAAAAGAAGAAACCTTCACAAGCATTTACAACATATTTTGAAAAATTAATGCATTTATTTATCCATTCAAGTACTATTCACCATGAGTGTATACAGTATGCCAAGGACTATGTCAAGTTCTAAAGTAGAAGTAAAACATTGATTCTGACCTCAGCAGGTTTGTGGGCTAATAGTGCATCTAGATATTAAATATCTTTACAGGTAGGTAAGACACTGATGACTGATTGAAGAGAAGAACTGAGTACTATGAAAACAAGTGACTTAATTCAAGGTGGCTGCTTTGACTGAACTAAATAGGAAGTTACTCAATAAGAGTAAGTATAGTTCTGACTGTGAAATGTTTGTGCAAAGACCCTGAGACCTGCAGGAAGATCACATTACAGTGATACAGAATCTTATATCCATGAGGATTTACTTTTTACCCTAAAAGCAACAGAAAACTATCAAGGATTTTTAAACAAAAGCATCACATTCGGATTCAGTGGAATGAAAGGGTTACAGTTGACCCCAAGTAACCCACTGACTTAACCATATTAGGTTAAAATGTAGAGTCAAAACAATTTAGACAGATGTTATTAAAACAAGTGATTAACATGAGGATAATACTGACTTGAAATGTTTGTTAGACCCTAAAAGCAACACAAAACTATCAAGGATTTAAAACAAAAAGCATCACATTTCACATTTCGATTTTCAAATGTTCATAAAAGCTTCAGTGGAATGAAAGGGTTACAGTGACCCCAAGGTAACCCACTGAAGATACTTAACATAGTTATACTGGTTATATTGGTTGAATAGGTGTGTCAGTCAAACAATGATGGTCACAGAAAAGATAAACCAGGGAAAACCATAGATCTTTGACTATCAATATAAAGTCAAGGCTGGGGATGTAGCTCAGTGGAAGAGTGCTTACCTAGCATGTATGAGGCAATGTGTTCAATTCTCAGCACCACATATAAATAAATAAAATAAAGATCCATCAACAACTAAAAAATATTTTTTTAAAAAATATAAAGCCAATGAAGATTAACTGGATACTTAAATGTTAAAAGGAGAATTAAATCCAAAGAAGGTATGGGAATATTCAGGCATACATTAATATTAAAAATTCATGCCAGAATACCCCATATTCACAAATCATGCAGAATATAATTAAACTAGTATCCAACATAGCAAAATATAAATAATATATCACATATATATGAGTGTGTATATATATGAGTGTATATATATTATATATATATATATGTACATGGATGTATGAAGACAGTGAAAGTAGCTATACATGTAGATACTTTTATAAGAATTTAAAAACACTATAAAAATAAAGACAAACTGGAAAATGGTTGCAAAATATCAGGCAAAGCATTAACCTTTTTATACAAAATTAGTCTTTTCAATAAATAATGGATAAAAATGCATATTAATTTAAAAATGAATATAATACATGAAGACTAGGGAACAAAAGATGAAATCCTAATAGTTAATCATCATGTGAACAGTAAACATATTATTAGTATTAGAGAAACTTAAATAGGATAGCATTAGTTTACTCTCTCTTTTTTAATATTTTTATTAGTTGTTGATGGACCTTTATTTTATTTACTTATTTATATGTGGTGCTGAGAATTGAACCCAGTGCCTCACAAATGTTATGCAAGTGCTCTACAACTGATCCACAACTTCAGCCCCATTGGTTTACTCTTTTGCACTTAAATCACAATTTTTTTCAGTAATTGATGAGTTACTATAAATGGGGCTAATAGTGAACTAGACACTCATACATTGACAGTGATAGTGTAAACCATTGCAGTTTAGTCAAAACACATAGGAAACCTACTGTT
Organism: Tamias sibiricus; assembly: GCA_025594165.1. Lineage (NCBI taxonomy): Eukaryota > Metazoa > Chordata > Mammalia > Rodentia > Sciuridae > Tamias > Tamias sibiricus. The sequence continues at coordinate 89,506,446 of CM046659.1, forward strand.
AAAAATTGGATATGAAGGAAAATATACAAAGATGCTTTTCCAAAATCCTTAATAATAAATGATTATCTCTGGGTTTTCATGGATGTATTTTTTAGTTTTTTAGTTTGAAAAAAAAAAAAAAAAAAAAAAAACTTTGTTCTTTCATTCATTGCAAAATGAAGGTTAAATATCAATTGTATATAGGTCTAATCCATGGACATATTTTTTTTCCTATCTTAACTTTCAAAATCAATTCATCTTTGAATAAACACATAGTTCATGCTTCTCCCACCTGGAGTTGCCTGGGTTTCCCCACTAGCTTGACCACCACCAAGCTTTCCTCTGGCTCACACCATTGACAAGCTTTCTTTCTCATGTCATCACAGTCCCTGCTGCCACTCACAACAAGCCCTGGCTCCACGTGGAAACCACCTCACACTACATATGCAGGAAAGAAAATAAACTGATGGAGCATCCTGGACCCATCATAGTCAAAAACAGACAAGAGCAGAGAGACCAGGCAGGGAGGGGCATTACAGAGAAGACATGGAACAGGCATTGTAGCCAGGGGAAAACAAGCAGGGGTGATGGGATGAGGCTTCACCATAAGGGAACTAAGTCAGGACTTTTATAGATAGTAAGTGGTAAAGAATACAACAAAATTGGAGACATAGTGCATTATTGCTGCTGTACTTATATTCAAAACTCTGGATAAAAATATTTTGAATGCTGTCACCCAAAGAAATGATACATGTTTGAGAACATAGTTATGTTTACTCTTATTTAAACATTATACAACATTATACAACATATGTATGTGTATCAAAACATCACTAGGTGTCCATAAACATGTACAGTTTAAGTTTTTACAAATTAGTTAATTTTTAATTTAAATTAAAAATGAATTGAGCAAAAGAGAAAGGGACAATAATTGAGATGAAGACAATGAATGTGATATTGGACAGCAGTTATAATCAGGTCTATCTAAAAGTTTTGATCACGCATTAGGAGGATTTTAATGTGCACATATATAGGAATACAATTAATGTCCATTCTCTATATTTCCTAACTTAAATTTTAAAAAAAGAAAAAAGAAGACCAAAACAGAAGTAAGTATAATATGGCAGTGCTGATGGATTTATTTTTCTGAATGGTTGGAAATTGAGTGATTAATTTGTTTCTTTTATCTTTACTTTCGAAATGTTAAATTTCCCTGTCTTGATACAAACTGTCTTCATTTCATATAGTTCAATAGGAACAGAAAAATAATATTATCAGAGTATTATGACCAATAGGAGGATCAAAGTATTAACACCACAGGTATAGAGGATTAAATTTAAAAAGAATAGGAAAGCAGAAATAATTGGAACAGGAGCACATAAGGATGGATAATAAGTGGGCTGATTGACATTCAACTCACCAGTCATTATTAGTTTCATTGTTTTTGTTTTAACAATGATCAAGAAAAGAAAAAGAATGAGGGGTGGGGAGAATACAGAGGAGAAAAATAAAATTCCCAAGATTTTCAGGTTTCAAAATAAAAGGCACTCTTTCACACTGTTGAATTGCATATTGATGATATTTACAAAAAATGTAAAATCTGTTTCTAGACACACTAGCAAATATATATAAGCAAATATATATCTAGGTACATATATGTGACATATTTTCATATGGATGTATGTGCGTATAGTAAAATATAGAAGTGTGTAAATCAATACTGAAGGTATTAAGCATGTTATAGAACACATCTACAATAAAATATATGAAGCTATTAAAATCAGTTGCATCATTTTACATACGTGAATCTGGAAATACTTCATATTTAAGTGAAAAACAAGAGAATTCATAATGAATTTAATACTATGGAAATGAGGTTATGTATTTGAATAAAACTATCAGTAGCAAATCCTGAAAAGTAGGATTTCACTTCCAAAGGTCTATATTTCTGTATTGTTTAATACAACACTAAAACAACTGTTTATTGTTTTGGACTTAAAAATTGATAGTTTAAAATACAAAAGAAGAGGTTAAAGACAAAGAGCCTGCAAATTCAATTTAGGGATGTCAAAATCATTCCAAGTAGCATTTATAAATTATAGCAAAATTTTTAAAATGTTTAGAAAACAACTGTTCTCTGATTTTAATAAAAAAGAAAAATTCTCAAGTTTCTTCCCAGAGCCTGTTCATGGCAAGGGATTCATCACCAAGACAAAACCTCATGTTCCTGAGAAGACTGTTGCTGGCTTCTCGTAAATGTGTTTGTAATTCCAGTGAGGAGATGAAAGGCAAAGGGAGCAGAGAGGAGAGGAAGGGACATGGACAAGGAAAGGGAAGAAATAGATAACACAGGCAAGAAGGAACAGCATACAGGTGAAAGGGAGGCAGTTGAACCAGCTTACCAGTGGAGCATTTCCTGCATCTTCCCTGCCTACTCCCTGCTTGAATTCCCTACTGAGCTCTGCCTTGGGAACATCCTAGTGTAGTGATAAAGCTCTTGGACTCTGTCTACTGTCCAGGTTCAGTGGAACATATATACACCTATGCAATAAAGGGACCCTTTACCTTTTTTATTTAGCTGATTAATTCTTATTGTAAAAACTCCATCCCATGTGTCAATTCATCAAGGACCACTTCCCCTCTTGGCCAATTTATATTGTCATACCAGGTGCATGTGTAAATATGTTACAATGAATCCCAATGATAATATATCAATACAAACATGGATAACATTTAAAAATAAATAAGTATAACAACAACAAAAATGTCTTTTCCCTCTCTATCCAGTCTGAATTAGGTATTCTTCCTCGTCACTTTTTACCATACTGGCAAACTTCCTATATTGCCTGTTCCATGGTATAATTTAGAGTGTTCTTCTATGTTCTCCTTGTCTGCTTTGCTAAATCAATGCCTTTTTGATAGCAGGGACTGTATCTTATTCACAAATCCTGGTTCAGAGTAAGTGTTGTAATTTTGAGAGAGAGGTGCATGGTTAGATGGGTACAAGCATACATGTGTATATAAATGCATGAATGATTGATGATAGCTTCTTGGTAAAGAAGCTTTATACTTCATCCTCATCCTGATCCTATTGAAAATTGATGCCAGTGAAATGATTAAACAATAATTCAATTATTAAACTCTGAAATCGTCACAAACTTATGGCAGGTCAGAGAAAATTCGTATAAAACCAATTTCCATGCTCTTTGCTAGTTCCTTTAGAAAAATAATATGATCTAAACACAGAAATTGTCCTGGAAATCAAGGCAGAATCTAGGCACATAAAGTAATGAAAACTCTAACTTCCCCTTTAGAAACACAGCATAAGTATATGCTCCGTGAGTGCTTTTGAAACGAAAAATAGAATTGGAGATAAAGTTTTAATGTTTTGGCATAGGTACCAGACATTATCTATATAAGAAAAATAACTGATAATTTTAGTAAGCTATTAAATTTAGTTACATCATCCCCACTTACCTGGGTAAGGGCAAAAGAAAGATGCCAGAAATCAATATTTCTGCCCTAACAGGATCTTTTAAGAAATATTTTCTTCTCATGCTGTGTGTTTAGTGCCTCTCAGGACTGCTCCAGCTCTAACAAGGACCTGGCAACAGCATTTGGTGACCACCTGATGGCTGGTGATCTGATTCTGTAATCCATTTATCATGGGAATTCTACTTTTGAATCCTCATGGTCTTAAAAAAAAAACTGAAAGTTTCATTAAGAATGTAAATAGAAGGCAAAGGAAACTACAATAAAATATGATAGGGCAATATTTTCAAAGAAAACTAACATCTTACATTTTTCTATTAATAAATTAACTATGGTGTGGACCAATATCAGTGAAAAGGGCATAGGTATTAATGAACTCATTAAAGAAACATCTTTTAAAATTCTGTTGGAGACATATTCATGGAAATTTTGGCACATGGATTTCCAGTTGTCCCAGCACTGTTAGTTGGAGAGATGATCCTTTTTCTCCTGAACAGTCATGGCACTCTTTTCAAGAATCAATTAACATAATGCATAGATTTACTTATGGAATCCCATTCTCTTCCACAGGTCTATTTTTCTATCCTGATACTAGTACTGAAGCAGAAGATAGAAATGGGAACCTGAGAGAATGAGGGTCCCACAACACCAGATTAAAACCCTAGGCTAAACCTTGTGTTTCGGTTTTGGCTGCCTGACTGGACAGCCCCACTCACACTTGGGTGCCCATACATCCTGTTGTTCCCCAGGCTTCTTAAAATACCCTTCATTAATCAACTTCAAAGAGTTTCTTTGAACCCAAGCAATTCTTTTGTTTTAAGGATCAAGTACAACACAACCTCAGGTTTATAAACACATAAAATCATCCCATTGTGGGATTAAGAAATTAGCATTGTACATTTTCTTTTTTTTTTTTCAAATTTATTTTTTATTCTAAGTTGTTAGAAATGACAGCAGAATGTATTACATTTCATATGCTCTACAAGCATTGTACATTTTCAATTGAGTCAGTAAAAGAGAGTAATCAATAGAAACTTTCCAATGAAAGTTTAGTTCGTCATCAAAACCCTATAAAAACCCTCAGACAGAAAGGGACCCAGGGTACCCTATTTGGGAACCCTCTCATTCTGTGGAGCTTTCTTTGCTTGCTTCTGATAAATCTGCTACTGAACTCTCTCCCTCTGTCATCTGGTATTTCATTCTTCAGGTGTGGGAAACAAGAACCCTTCAGCACTCACACCTCCTGTGTTACACTACCACATGGTTTACACTGTTGTAGCTGGGTAGTAAATTTTGAAATTAGGAATTATGGTTTCTCTGACTTTGTTGTTTGTTTTGCTTTATGTGAAGCAAAAATTATCCATGATGAAATGATTTCAAAAGTGTAACATAAAATGAAAATTAAAACTCTTCTATGAATCCCCAAGTAATCACTGTTAAATATTTTCTTTAAAGCATTTTCTATATTTATACTGTTTATTTTTATTTTTTATTAATAATCTATTTTTAGCAGTTTTGGTTTGTAGAAAAACTCAGCAGATAGTATAGATAATGAGTTCAGACACATACACAATTTCTAGAGCAAAGTCAAAGAGTATAGAATTTATTTAAAATGGCTTATAAACAAATATTATTTTAAAACTGGGTAAAATATACAGTTTCTCTCATTATTAATGAGATGTTAATGTTGGTTTTCACATGTTCTTTATCAAATATAGGAAATTCTCTTCTATCTCTAGTTTACTAGGAAGTATTACCATAAATGGGGGATGTATTTTGCCACAAAATACACAAAGTCTTTTCCTACATCAATTAATGTAATCATCTGAATTTCCTTCTTTAGCAAAGTTTTAGAAAGTAATACATAAAAATAAATACTAATTAAGTTGGCATGGTGGCCCAGGCCTCAAATTTCAGTAGCATGGGAGGCTGAGGCAACAAGATTGCAAGTTCAAGGCCAGCCTTGGAAACTTAGGAGACCCTGTCTCAAAATAAAAAAATAAAAAAGGCTAAAGTTGTAGCTCAGTGGTAGAGCACACCTGAGGTCAATCTCCAGCACTAAAAAATTAATTACATAATTAATACTAACCAGTTAGCCACTAGATTTATATAAAATCAACAAATAAATTGAAGATAATTTCTTTGAGGAAAATGTGATGATAAAAAATAAAGAAAACTCGGCGGTTGAGCGCTTGCCCGGCACGTGCACGGCCCGGGTTTCCTCAGCACCACATAAAAAATAAAAGGCATTGTGTACAACTAAAAACAAATAAATAAATATTAAAAAAATAAAAATAAAGAAAACACAATTTCACAAAATTTTAGTTGAAGATGGAAAAAACACAGGCACAGAAGAAATTTTAAAAAGACTTTATACTTTAAACCAATATAAAATTCAAAATACATCTGATCAGTTTCAATAAACTGACATAAAACTCAAAACTGACTCCAGAAATTGTTTTTTTTTAAAATTAGGCAGACCCATTATTTCAGAACAAAACACCATGAACAAAGCAACTTTTAAGTAAATCCAGTGTCTATGCAATGTCAAAACATTCCTAAACTGTGAGAAGATCACCCACCCAAGTGAGACCAGAGTTCACATTTTGGGAGAAAAACAGATGTCTGAATGACTTGTAGGAAAATATGGTGCATTTATTTAATTTATTTATCTATTTATTTTGCAGTGGTGGACACCAAACCCATGAACTTGCACGTGCTAGGTAAGTGATCTACCACTGAAGTATGTCCCCAGCCTGAAACTGTATTTCTGCCTTCCTCCATAATTCAGATTCCAGACTTTCAAACTTTACAGCTGGATGATTAGTAACTTCTCTGTGCCCTCAATTTCTATTGCTGCATATCAACTTAGAATGCAGTTTTCTTGGTCATTCATGTTTCCTCTGTACAACCTTTATATTTAAAACTTGTTCATACTCATACCACAGATTCCACTCAGATTTGAAGGCCATTCAAACTTGTGTCACAAGAAAAAATTTTAACTATACAGAAATTTCTCAGATTATTGCTTTTTAATATACCTTCATAAACATCCTTCATTTTTCTTTTCATGTTTTTAAAGAATCTCAGAGATCATTGTCATACTTCTCTGGCTTTCCAAGTTAAAAGGCTTAGATCTTAGAAAAATTTCTTAAAACAAATTCCTATATATATATATATATATATATATACTATATATTATATACTGTATATATATATATATATACATATATATATATCCATTATATGCTGTATATACATATACAGCATATATACATATACAACATATAATGGAGTATATTATATAGAGAGGATATTATATAGAGAGGATATTATATAGAGATGACATTTATAGAATACATTACCTCCATTATATAATTTTGTGTTTTAAAAAATGGATGTCTTATATATACATAGAAAATTTTTATTTACATGCAAAAGGAAATATTCAACAGATATTGCTTCTAAACAGCTGGCAAAGAAGAAGGAAGTTAAATATTCTTTTAACACCTTGAAGTTCTTTTGCCATGTGTGTTATTATTAATTAATCAAGAGATTGCCATAGCCTTCTCCATGCAGTAGCATCTACCATTCCACAACAGACAGAGCTAGATGCAGCTGCTTCTCAGAGCAGGCATTCCAATGACAGTGTAAGGCCCACCCTTTCAGCCCCATCTCTGAAAGATGTTGCATCCATCTTGAGGCACCTCCATTGTTATGTCAAGATACCTCCATTATTACCACCACCACCTTTAGTTTCAGTAGCATACATTGAAGGATACCTGTAGGGCCTGGAAGCCCAACATCAAGGTGAGGTAGAGATAATCTACATGGATAGTACAAGATTATAGGGTAGAAACTGTAATATCTCAGATCCACACTGCAAGAAACCAAGACACACAGACAATACATGAAAAAACAAGGAGGAAAGTGCCCCAAAATAAACCAGGAAACTACAATAACAGAACCCATGGACAGTGAAGTTGATGAAATGTCAGAGAAGGAGTTCAGAAAGTTCATAATTAAAATGAGCTGTGAATTAAAGAATGACCTAAATGAGCAAATACAGGAAAAAATGTATCACTCCAACAAAGAAATAAGAGCAAATACAGGTAGCAAAAGATTACTTCAAGAAAGTAATAGAGACTCTGAAGAAAAAAAAATCAGAAATCTTTGAAATGAAGGAAACAATAAACCAAATAAAAACTCAATAGAAAACGTCACCAACAGACGAGATCACTTGGAACAAAAAATGTCATATAATGATGACAAAGTATACAATCTGGAAAATAAAGTTGACTACACAGTGAAGATGTAATAAACCATGAACAGAACATGCAACAATTATGGGACAGCAGCAAAAGACCAAATTTAAGAGTTACTGGGATAGAGGAAGGCACAGAGTTTCAAACCAAAGGAATGTACAATCTTTTCAATGAGATAATATCAGAAAATTTCCCAATCATGAAGAATGAATTGGAAAATCAAATACAAGAGGTTTACAGGACACCGAATACACAAAATTATAACAGATCTACACCAAGGCATATTATAATTACAATGCATAGCATACAGAATAAGGATAGAATCTTAAAGGCCACAAGAGAGAAGAATCAGATCACATATGGGGGAGACCAATTCGTATCTCAGCAGATTTTTCAACCCAGATTCTCAAAGCTAGGAGATTCTGGAACAACATATACCAAGCTCTGAAAGAAAATGGATGCCAACCAAGAATCTTATACCCAGCAAAATAAAGCTTTAGATTTAAGGGTGAAATAAAAACCTTCCATGATAAATAAAAGTTAAAATAATTTACGACTAGAAAACCTGAAATACAGAATATCCTCAGCAATTAGTCCATGAAGAAGAAATGAAAAACAATAATGAAAATCAGCAGAGGGAGGTATTACACAGAGGGAAAACTAATCAAATGAGAAATCAAGTCTAGTTAAATAAAAAAATAAACAAAAATGGCTGGGAATACAAATCATGTCTCAATAATAACTCTGAATGTTAATGGCTTAATTCACCAATCAAAGGACATAGAGTAGCAGATTGGATTAAAAAAAAAACACACACACACACACACACACAACAATATGCTGCCTCCAAGAGACTCATCTCATAGGAACAGACATCCACAGACTGAAGGTGAAAGGTTGGGAAAAATCATACCACTCACATGGACTGCAGAAGCAAGCAGGGGTTTCCATCTTCATATCAAATAAAGTAGATTTCAAGCTACAGTCAATCAAAATGGATAAAGAAGGACACTTTATACTGCTAAAGGGAACCATACACTAACAAGACATAACAATTATAAATATATATGCCCCAAACAATGGAGCATCTATGTTCAACAAACAAATACTTCTAAAGTTCAATAGTCAAATAGATCAGAACACACAATTTGAGGTGACTTTAACACACCTCTTTCACCACTGGATTGATTTTCCAAATAAAAGCTAAAAAGGGAACTATAGCACTCAATAATACAATCAATAACATAGATTTAACTAACATATATAGAATATTCCATCCTTCGATGAGTGAATACACTTTCTTCTCAGCAGCACATGGATCCTTCTCTAAACTAGACCATATATTATGCAACAAAGCAACTCTTAGAAAATACAAAAAAAGGTAGAAATACTACCCTGTGTTATATCAGATCATACTGACTAAAACTAGAAAACAATTATAAAATAAAAAATAAAACTACTTCAACTCCTGGAGACTAAATAATATGATACTAAATAAACAATGGGTTTCAGAAGACATCAAGGAGGAGATTAAAAAATTCTTAGAGGTAAATAAGAACACTGACGCAACATGTAGAAATCTCTGGGACACTATGAAGGCAGTACTAAGAGGAAAGTTCATTGAATGGAGTTCATTCCTTAAACAAAGAAAAAGTCAACAAATAAGTGGACTAACACTGCATCTCAAAGCCCCCAAAAAAGCCGGGCACGGTGGCGCATGCCTGTAATCCCAGCACTTTTGGAGGCTGAGGCAGGAGGATCACAAGTTCAAAGCCAGCCTCAGCAATGGCGAGGCACTTAGCAACTCAGTGAAACCCTGTCTCTAATAAAATACAAAAAAGGGCTGGGGATGTGGCCCAGTGGTCGAGTGCCCCTGAGTTCAATCCCTGGTACCAAAAAAAAAAAAAAGTCCTTTAAAGCCCCAAAAAAGAAGAACAAACCAACACCAATATTAGTAAAAGACAGGAAATAATTAAAATCAGAGCTGAAATCAATGAAATTGAAACAAAAGAAAAATTGAAAAAATGGACAAAACAAAAAGTTGTTTTTTTTGAAAAAATGAATAAAATTGACACTTAGCCATGCTAGAGAAGGAGAAAGAAAACTCAAATTACTAACAAACATGACTAAAAAGGAAATATCACAACAGATATTACAGAAATACAGAAGATAACTAGAAATTATTTTGAAATATTGTACTCCAATAAAATACAAAATATTGAAAGCATCAAAAAGATTCAAGAGTCATACGATTTGCCAAATTGGATCAGGATGATATACACAATTTGAACAGACCAATATCAAGTGATGAAATAGAATACGCTATCAGAAGCCTACCAACCAAGAAAAGCCCAGGACCAAATGGACACACAGCTGAGTTCTACAAGACCCTTAAAGAAGAATTAATACCAATACTCTTCAATTTATTTCAGGAAATAGAAAAATAGGGAGAACTTCCAAACACATTTGATGAGCCCAATATCACCCTCATGGCAAAACCAGGCAAAGACACATCAAAAAGAGAAAACGTAAGACCAATATCTCTAATGAACGTAGATGCAAAAATTCTCAATAAATTCTGGCAAATCAAGTACAAAAACATAAAAACATAAGATAGTGTACCACGCTCAAATGGGATTCATCCCAGGGATGCAAGGTTGATTCAACACAGGGAAATCAATAAATGTAATTTATTACATCAATAGACTTAAAGATAAGAATCATGTGATCATCTCAATCGATGCAAAAAGCATTCAACAAAATATAGCAAACTTCATGTTCAAAACACTAGAAAAACTAGGGAAAATAGGAACATATAACAACATCATAAAAGCCACCTATGCTAAATCCCAGGCCAACATCATTCTAAATGGAAAAAAATTGAAAGCATTTCCTCTAAAAACTGGAACAAGACAGGGATGCCCTCTTTCACCACTTCCACTTAACATACTTCTTGAAACAGTGGCCAGAGCAATTAGACAGATGAAAGAAATTAAAGGGAAATGGATAGGAAAAGAAGAGCACAAATTAGCACTACTTGCTCATGATATGATTCTACATCTAGAAGACCCAAAAAAAAAATTCACCAGAAAATTTCTAGAATAAATGAATTCAGCAAAGTAGCAGGATATAAAGTCAACACCCATAAATCAAAGGCATTTATGTATATCAGTGAAAAATCCACTGAAAGGGAAACAAGGAACACTAACCCATTTACAAAGTCCTCAAAAAATAAAATAAAATAATTGGGAATCAACTTAATAAAAGAGGTGAGAGACCTCTATAATGAAAAGTTCAGAACACTAGAAAAAAGAAATTAAAGAAGACTTTAAAAGATGGAAAGATCTCCCTTGTTCTTGGATAGGCAGAATTAATATTGTCAAAATGAACATACTACCAAAAGCACTATACAGATTTAATGCAATTTCAATCAAAATCCCAATGACATTCCTCATAGAAATAGAAAAAGAAGTCATGAAATGCATCTGGAAAAAATAAGAGACCCAGAATACCTAAAGCAATCCTCAATCCTCAGCAAGAAGAGTGAAGTAGGTGGCATCCGTAAACCTGATCTTAAATTGTACTACAGAGCAATAGTAACAAAAACTGCATGGTATTGGCACCAAAATAGACTGGTAGACCAAATGGTAAAGAATAGAGAAAACAGAGACAAACCCACATAACTACAGTTATCTTATATTAGACAAAAGTGCCAAAAACATACGTTGGAGAAAAGATAGCCTCTTCAACAAATAGTGATGGAATAACTGGAAATCTACGTGTAACTAAATAAAAGTAACCCCCTATCTCTCACCATGCACAAAATTTAAATCAAAGTGGATCAAGGACCTAGGAATTAAACCAGAGATACTACACCTACTAAAAGAAAAAGTAGGCCCAAATCTCCATCATGTTAGAATAGGCCCGACTTCCTTAATAAGACTTCTATAGTTCAAGAATTAATGTCAAGAATCAATAAATGGGATGGATACATGTTGCCGCCTGCAGCAAGGATACAGCGGGGGAAAAATCGGAGGCAGAGTGGGAATGAATGGTTCCTTTATTGTTCCTTCTTCTTCTTCTTTTCTCTATCTATCTTCTCTCTCTCTTCCGCCCCCACAGTCTCTTTAAATACTCTTTACCCTTCACAGGTACATTAGTTCTCTTAACAAGCATACACGTGTCACAAGCTCGACTTACAGCTTCTTCTCAGCAAAAAAAAAAAAATCAGTGAGGTGAATAGAGAGCCTATATCATGAGAGCAAATTTTCAGCCCTCACACATCAGATAGAGCACTAATCTCTAGGGTATACAAAGAACTCAAAAAACTAAACACCAAAAAACAAAAAAACCCAATCAATAAATGGGCCAAGGACCTGAACAGACACTTCTCAGATGATGATATACAATGGATCACCAAATATATGAAAAATGTTCAACATCTATGGCGATTAGAGAAATGCAAATCAAAACCACTCTAAGATTTCATCTCACTCCAGTCAGAATGGCAGCTATTAAGAATACAAAAAACAATAAATTTTGGCGAGGATGTGGGGAAAGAGGCACATTCATACATAGCTGGTGGGACTGCAAATTGGTGCAGCCAATATGAAAAGCACTATGGAGATTCCTTGGAAAACTGGGTATGGAACCATCATTTGATCCAGCTATCCCACTCCTTGGTGTAAACCTAAAGGACTTAAAACCAGCATACTACAGGGACACACCCACATCAATGTTTGTAGCAGCACAATTCACAATAGCTAAACTGTGGAAACAACTTAGATGCCCTTCAGTTGATGAATGGATAACGAAAATGTGGTATATATACACATGTAATACTATTCAGCATTGAAAGAGAATAAAATCATGGTATTTTCAGGTAAATGGTTTGAGTTGGAGAATATAATGCTAAGTGAAGTTAGCCAATCCCAAAAAAACAAATTCTGAATGTTTTCTCTGATATAAGGATGCTGATTCATAATGGATTGGGGCGGGCATGGGTAAATTAGAGGAACTCTAGATAGAGCAAAGGAAAGGGAAGGTAAGGGAGGGTGCATGGGCATAGAAAAGATGATGAAATGAGATGGACATCATTACCCTAAATACATGTATGAAGACACAAATGGTGTGAAAATACTTTGTGTACCACCAGAGATATGAAAAATTATGCTCTATGTGTGTAATAAGAATTGTAATGCATTCTGCTGTCATACATAAAAAGGTAGAATAAAGAAAAAAAGAAATATGAAAGAAATCAATAGATATGTTAGTCAAACTTTTGTCATTCTGATACTGAGAAAATCAATATAATGGAGGAAAGATCTGCCTTGGCTCTGTCAGGGGTTTCAGTCTAAGGTCAGTGGCTCCTCTGCTTTGGATATGAGATGAATCAGATTCATGGCAGAGAGGGTGTGGTGGATCAAAGCTGCTCACTTCAGGAAAGCTGGGAAGCAGAAAGAGAGGAATGGGCTCGGACAAGGTATAGTCTCCAAAGGCATGTCCCCAAGGACCCACTCCCTTCAGTTAGGTCCCATTTTCTACAGTTTTCCTCTACTTCCCAATAGTCTACTAACCTAAGAATCCATCCATGGATTTGTCTATCCATGATTTTAGAGTTTTCATAATCTGATCCCTTTCCAAAATCCTACCTCTGAACATAATGCATGGGGGAGGAACCAAGTCTTCCACACATGCACCTTTGGGGGACCTTCTAGATTGAAACCACAACAACAGACACATAGAAATATTTTAAAGTAACATATTTCCATCTTAGTTTAGTAATCTGTGCATAAAAGCATACAAATGCCATTTTTATGACACAAATTTCAGGATCATATTTCACTTTGATAGGCAACAGAATTTGGAACAGGCAAAACTGTGAAGACCTCAAGTCATGAATCATAGTTTTGTTCTCCATAGAGAGTGAACTTCTAAAACCAATCATTCAAAATATTTTTATTTGTCAAGTTACAAACACAAGGTAGTCAATAACCACTAATGACTAAAAGAATGCAATTGTGCTGTACACTTTCACACAAAACTGGTTATCAATCACTTTGGTTGTAATCATCCCTCAGATATTTTCCACATTAAAATTCATAGCATGCATTGACCATTATGGTCAACCAAAAACTTTAATGACATGGAAATGGAAAAATTGGTTTATTGACTAAGTTTTCACTTCTTTCATGTTTCTTTTCACAGTGAATGGGTGGATTATAAAAGTGCCAAATAAGCTTAATTTTATAATTAAAATAGTAGATATTATTTTGCAATTTTTATTAAGTAATACTTTTATAATTTAAATAATATTTGAATCAATGTTGAAATATACTTTGTACCTCAAAACTAATGGATAATGGGTACATTTTTTTTTTCCAATCATTATATTACCATTTAATGTGTATTCCAAATTTAGACTTTAAAAGTAGAAGTTATATTAATGAGTAAAAACTCTTTTTCATATGAAATGCCTTTGGAAATTCTCTGTATCATGACAGGTCTATCAATGATTATCTATTGTTGCTTCAATTTTTTCCAATGACAGAAACTTACTTCTTTACCATGATAATTATTTCTTCAAAGTTAGTATATTGTATACATTTTAACATTTGTCACAATTTATTTACTTGTTTGCTTATTTTTAGACAGATGTAAATCATTTTAAAGTACTAATTTCTATTGTAATCTTACATTTTTCATTAACTTTGTATAAGCAAGATTTTTGAAACTGTATTTTTTATGTCTGCTAGATTTTTAAAAATTATCCCCAAAAACTTCTCAGTCACTTTTCAATTTATTATATTAGTTTTTATGAAAGTTTTAGCCTAATATTTTATGAACAGGAAATAAATAATAGCAATTACTTTAACAATAATCAGGGTAAAATTTTATTTCAGCTAACCATGTGCCTAACAAGAAATATGATCAAGCTTTGAATGCCCATGATTAAGGTATGTGGGACTATATTTTTGTATTCATTTAGGCCTGCTAAAAGCAGCATTATAGGCTTTTAGCAGGTCTGGCATCAGGGCAGAATTCCAGGTTCATGTGAGTTCTAGTGTCTGTCCTGATACCAATCTTAAATAAATCATGTGATACAATTTCCCATTTTGATGAATTAGGTCAAAAGAATGTTATTCTATTACCTCAGAACCTTGTTATAAATGACATATTTCTCATATTTATTATGAAATTTAAAAGCTACATGAACTTATGAATACCTATTCATGTGCTAAAAACAATGGCATAAACTATGCTTATTTAACGCACTAATGGCTACTATCTGCCCACTGATATCAGTTTTAAAGATATGTAACTTATAGACGTTCTATTGCCTAGGAACTTAGATTCTTCCTGAAGGAATTTCTCAGTTGTGATTCATTCCGTGGCTGTTTCTTCATTATTCTTTACTCTTATCATGTTTTAAACTTCTTAATATTCCTTCTTGCTTCAGGCCATGGGGATTCCAAGGCAGAATTCCCAAGATGAATGGACTAAGGGCTATTAGGTAACTGAGAATCAAGCGGTCACTGAAAGCTGGTGTTAGTGCTGTAGAGGTATAATTTACTCTAGTTATGTCCTAATAATAAGCACTATATATCATAACGAAAGAATTTTTTAAACTCTACAGGTATATCTGAAGATAGTGCTTTTTAATAACCTTCGTTTTTCTGTTCAGGTAAGTGAGTAAGATAAAATTGAAGTTGGCATTTTGCTAAAATGCCAGAATTAAAAGAGTTTGTCTCTTTTCCAATTCAGCAAACATTTGTTGATCAGCTCTTCTTGAGTGCCAACTTTTCACAAGAGTAAGTTAGAACTTTTTAGGCTCCATGGGCTGTTCCATAAGTGTACAGTACCACTGTACCAATATATGGAAATATTTTTTTGTGTCTGGATCATAGAATATTATAAGAGGGACTAAAAATATTTGGATAGTTGCTTACTAAGCCTTCCTCTAGACAGTTCTTCTAAGTTTTTGAAAGCTCATTAAGTTTAGAGCTGGGTTTATTTGTTTGTTTGTTTGTTTGTTTTCCCCTTCCATTGCCCGTACTATTCGGTCAGATGACTTGGTCACTCATGTTTGTTCAAGGGATTTCACGAAGCACTTTAGCCTTTACTCCAGGTTTCATATATGTTGTTCATAAAACTTAAGGAAAAACTAAGGGTGACTACTAGAAAGAAATCCAGATCTCATGCTTGCTGGATGAGCAGGTATAGAAGTTGGAAAGAAGTAAAGAAAGTTAGTGTTCTATCAGCCTCATCAAATTTAGCAGTACTACTCTTAGAAATAAAAATGTAAAATGGTTTGAATCTTATTTGATATGAATACAATTTTTAGATATGTTAATTATACTTTAGTGCTTTAGGAGCTTCATTATTCAATGTAGAGAAAGTCATTTGAAATTCATCAATCAGGGGTACAAAATTGTTACAAAATTACCTATGCTTTTACAGAGAAGTTGGTTTGTAAAATGTGTACAACCTTGTCTGGTGGGTCTCAGAATCTTGCTAGACAAGATTAAGTATTTTAAACAAAAAAAAAAAAAATGCAACATGTAAATTTATTAGTCTTTTTACAGACTGATTATTTTCTTTGGTCATACATTTAATATACTGACAAACATCTGCTTATCTCATACTTCTAATATTTCTGCAAGGGTATGAACAATATCTTTATATATTACTGGGTAGATCATCAACTTCATAGTAAAAGGAAATGCATTTGAAAGAATCTCTTTAAAAGGACTTTTAAAGATATACAAAATACTTGTCAGATAAAATTTTTAAGAACACATTCTAAAATGTTTAAGTTTGGGGAGGGTTGGAAAATAAGAAGAGCATTTTTAAAAACAACACTAAAAAGCCCACAATTTTCCAAGAGACTGATTCAAATGGAGAGCTGTCATAAACACTAATTAATATAAGTACTCTAAAAATAGTTTTATAAATTCAAGGGGAAGTACAGAGTTGGAAAATGTTATTTATTTTAATAATTTCTGACTTTTTATTGAAAAACAAGTGAGCAATAGTAAAGGTAGGACTCATCTAAGGAACTAGAGAAAGACAAAAGTTTGTGTATACTTTTGTAAGCATTTTGTTTATTTTGAATTATCCAAGATTAGTAGAAAAAAGGTAATGAATGGTGTAAAATAGCTGGATACTGACAATTTTGTATGTACTTTCTGACTGTTTCATTTTGCAATTGGGAAAGCAATTTTTGCATAGAGAAACCCTCAATGATATAAATAAGTTATAAGAGAAGTATGCACTGGGATAATTGCCTGTATCAATAGGAGGGCATGAAAGATACACCCATGGTTCAGGATAGAGAAATGTTTAAATTAATGAGAATAGTTAGTTGATAATGACTGGGTAACTACTCCTCACCTTGTGAACCACATCCACAGCACTGCTGTTGCTGTTTCTATTTCCCACTTCATTTAATGAGATCAAAACATCATTGGAAGTCAAGTATATCTGAGCTACAATGAAGTGCCTTAGGATATGAGATCTGGGAACTTCTATGAACTAATTAAATTCAAACATGAATGGAAAAATAGAAACAAAGGAGCAATCTGAAACATAATGGAGTCCATTTTCTAAAGACAAATTGAGTACATAACAAATTTGTAAAAGAAATATTTAGTCAATGAAGAATAGAAAGAATCTCACTTGAACACAGAGGTGCCTGGAGGATATGACAGCATCAGTGTCCAGAAGTACAGCCACTGCTATGCATCACAACCTTTCAATGACAGAGAACAGACAGTGGACCCCAAGGGCAGCCTCCTCAACAGAGTCGGTTTCTACAGAACTGCATAGACTTCCACTCTTGTCAAGTCTATCCCTATTGCATATTGTTCTGTGGAATATGATTGGTGCCAGCTGAAATCTCTATTGATTTTTTTCCAATAGAAATCAATTTTTTTAAAAACAAACCCATCTGTATTTCAAAAGTCAATTTTGGGTTCGGATTATCCTTTGGATAAATCTCCCTTAAATTTTCTGCATTGAATTTTTTGACTTAGGACACAGTGACAAGCAGATTGTAAGAGATAATTCATCCTGCCAGATGTTTAAAACAGATTTTTGGTGAAATTGTACTTTGCCATTCTATGGACAGTATCCAAAAATAGAGGAAAACTTTATGTGCCAAGAAATTACTATATCTATCTGATATTATCAGATTAGTTATCCATTCATCCACATGCCTGTGTACTGATGAATATTTATTGAGCACATATTATGGGTGTAATTTTCAAATAAAATGCTGTCTCTGTCCTTAGAGATGTGGCAGGACCAACAGACAGGACAAGAAAATGCTAAGCATGAAGTGTCAACAACCTTACAATGGATACTTGCACCGAGTGGCCTGAGAACATGATAGAATAAGAATATTCAAGCTATGAAGAGAGAGAAAACTGTCACTGCAAAGGTGATGAATGAATTTGACTTATAGATGAGAAATAGTCAAAACCAAAGCATGTTGGGCAGGTGGCACACACCTGTAAATTCCAGCTACTCAGAGCTGGAGGCAGGAGGATTGCAAATTAAAGGGCAGCTTGAGCAATACAGAGAGGCCCTAAGAAACTTAGCGAGACCTTGGCTCAAAATTTAAAAACCAGCTGGGGATGTGGCTCTGTGGTTAAGTTCCCTGGGTTGATTTCCCAGTACAAAAAAAAAAAAAAAAAAGTGAGCTTCTGTGAAAGAGTAAGTCCTGGAAGGAGACTCAGCCAGATGGTAATTGATTGGGTGACTCAGGGAGACTACTTTCTCCCTTTTTCATCCCTCAAGTGCTTATTCTGCTTCTATTGACTCTTTCCAAAAACATTTTTTGTCATTTCCCTCCTTCATCTTCATTTTTAATCACCTCCATCATTCTTGAAAACATTTTGTTTTTAACTGATATGTTGATATGTAAAATCATACATATTTGCCAGGTGTAATGGCATACTCCTGTAATCTCAGTGGCTCAGGAGGATGACACAGGAAGATGGCAAGTTCAAAGCCAGCCTCAGCAATGGCAAGGTGCTAAGCAACCCAGTGAAATGCTGTCTCTAAATAAAATACAAAATAGGGATGGGGATGTGGTTCAGTGGTCTAGAGCCCCTGAGTTCAATCCCCTCTACCCCCCCCCAAAATTATATGTATTAGTGAGTACCAGGTAATGTATCAATACATGCATATGTTGTGTCATGTTTAAGTTTGACATATCTGTCTCCTCAAACATTCATCATGCCTTTATGGTAAACACACTCAAAATCTTTAATTTCCAGTTTTTGAAATGTTATTGTTGTCTATAGCCACCTTTCTGTGCATAGCATAGTAGAAAACTTCTAGCTCTTTCCCTCCCCACTACCCTTCCAACTTTTGATAACCACCATTGTGTTCTATCTGTGAAAGCAACATCTTAGATTCCATGTATGAGTGAGATCATGAAGTCATTGTCATTCTGTGCCTGTTTTATTTCACTAGAAAAAAAAATTATTTCCAGTTCTATACATGTTATTGGAAATGATGGGATTCTATTCTTTTCTATGGCTGAATGGTAGGTAGTCCATGATTTTTATTTTTCACATTTTCCTTTTCATTCATGAGTTGATGGGGACTTATCACCTCTACCTTACTCCATCAAGAAATGTGTAAATCAATGTATGTATCTGCAAAAAAGATGCTACTAAAATACAATGAGTAGATCTCAGGAAGACTCCTCCTTGATAACTTTTGCATTACTGCTAATTTTAATTTTTGAAGAGAGGAAAATCGTTCACCTCAATACACTTCATTTAATTTTTTTCAGTGTCTGTGTTGTATTTCTTCATTTAACATGCTATGTAATTTGAATCTCCACTTCTGTATTTTGAAAACTCCATGTTTTATTAACAAGCTAATTCATTTTAAAAGTCACCTAAAATACAAAATTAAGGCTTTTAGGAAATTGGAGTCATGTCTTATCACTTTTTGCTAGATTAATCTTTCTTTAAAATTAGGAATTTGTTCTTAAAGATATTTTTATGTGTATACAACACTGAATCGTGCCATTGATTATATTCTGCAATATTTGGGGTTTTTTTTTTTTTGTTTTAATTCTGTTTTGTTCATCTATAACTGTAGTATTTAATAGAAGCACTATATAAATTGTAAACGTGTATTCTAATTTGATTTAAAAACTCTAATTGATTTGTTTTGTTTCTTTATAATTATTTGTTATTACTAGTGAAATAACAGTGCAATGAATATGTGAACACATGTATCATCAGCCCTATGAAAATAGGCTGTGGCATTTCCTTTGCTTATGGTATATTCTCCACGAGTTTAACCTTTATTCAGTATTAGGAATATTAGAGATCTTTGTTATGACTTAATTTAAATATTTTACATTCTATCAAATTTAATTCACATTCCCACTTATTATGCATGAGAATTTCAATTAAAAAGACTCTTTCAAACTCACAGAATTTAATCTCTCTCTTCCTCCCCCCACCTCTGCAAATCTGTTAGGAAAAACAAATCAAAACTTTTAAAAATTGTGTTTTCTTAATGATTGTTAGAGTTCAATATATTTAAATAAATTTAGTTCTTGTATTTTTATAATTATGGGTTAGTTTTTCTTTAATTTTTCTTTGTAATTGGAACTCCCAATTTGTAGTTAATACATTTACATATATTCTACATAAGTTACTCTTATTCCTACTTGATGAAAATATTGCTTATTTTTCTCTAATTGAATTATATTGATTGATAACAATTAATATTAAATTAAGAAAGTTTGAATTTTATAAATTAATGAAAAGTAGAAGTATGCAATAACATCATGCATTTTCCATTATTCACAAAAAATATTGATAATTTATTTTTATTGTTATCTTTGTTTTTTTTTAAGAATACTTTTTAGAGCATAATGATATAAATTATACAGAATAGTTCTACTGCCCTAAAAATCATCTGTACACCTATTTGTCCCTCCCTCTCTCTGAACCCTGGCAACTGCTGGTCTTTTTACTATTATTGTAGTTGTTTTCTTTTTCAGAATGTCATATACTTGGAACATAAAATTTGCTCTCTTTTAAAATTGTTTTTTCTTCCACTTAGTAATATTCACTTAAGATTATTCCATGTTTCATCCTGGCTTGATAGGTCATTTCTTTTTGTTGTAGAATAATATTTCCATTGTGTGGATGTACCACAGTTTATCTATTCACATACTGCATGACACATGGGTCACCTCCAAGTTATGACAATTACAAAAAGGCTGCTGTAAATATTTGTGTGCTGATTCATTTCATTTGGGTGCATGATTTATCATATGGTAAGAGTATATTTAGTTTAATAATAGCCAAATTGTCTTCCAAGATGGTTGTAGCATTTTGTATTCCCACAATCAATGCAATGAGAGTTTCTGTTGCTGTGTGACCTCACCAACATTTGGTGTTGTTACTGTTCTGGATTTTGGCTGTTCTAATAGATGAGTACATTGTTCTAATAGATAATAGTATTTTATCATTGCTTTAATTTGAATTTCTCTGATGATATATGATGTAAAACATCTTTTCATTAGCATATTGCCATCTTTATATCTGTACAACTTTGATGTGTCTGTTAAGGTCTTTGGCCCCTTTTTAAATTGAGCCATTTGCAGAATATTTATTTCATCATCGTCTGTGGTTGTGATGATACTAATTGTATATTTTGCTTTTCAGAATATGCTTCTTTTAAAACACATACAAAGCATGATCAAAATGTAAAAACAACTGGAACTTTTTGCAAATCACACCTGTTGCCATTCACCTGGGTGATTGTTCCATCCTCTCTCATTCAGTCCTGCTCTTTTTTTAATCCCAGTTATTTTCTATAAAAATTTCCACCCAGTGCCCTTGTATCAGGGCCTTCTGGCATCATCCTTTTGGCTACGGTACTTGCTCCATGTTAATAACACTCAGGATGTGCAGTCCCATGTGACCTGGCTGCCCCCAAGTCATTCTTGACTCTAATGTGCTCATGGTCTCCCACCAGCTCATGCTCCTCTCCTGCTGAGGAGATGTCACAGGAAGGCGTGACATCACGACATCACCAGCAGTGTGGGGCCTGGAGTAGAACAAGTAGTGGTTGCAGAAGAGAGAGCCCAGAATATTCAGTTTAGGTGTGGAATAGGGGTTGACGATTCTCCACTTCTTAGAAATTAGAAACTATTTCAAGCTAGAATGGAACCAAATGGAGTCTTTCACTTTAAGCAGAATGAATACAAGAAATAATTCGAGTTCTCTTGCAGTGATTCAAGCTGTATAATATTGTACCCACTGTCAGGCACCCCCATGGAGCACACCCACGTTGGAACACTTGGTCTTCCAGCAGCAATATATTATTCTCACTGATGGTAAATCTAAAGTCAAATGAAAAAATTGACCTGGGCATTGCCTTCTGAATATACAAACTTCTTAAAAGTTGTTAAGTAATCAGTGTACTCGTTATTTTTAGACAACTCAGCTTTTAATCAGCTTATGGTACCTAAGTATTCTATCATCACACAAAGAGTGTGATGATAGATAGAATATTGTTTTGTGTACATCTATTTACATATTTTACTTTCTACTTGTTAACAAGTGCTTTATCTTGTCATCTTCAGCAGTATCATAAAAACCAATAGCTATCCACTTGTCTACTTTGCTGAGAAAAAGGGAAAGTAACTTTTACTTTTTACTTTTAAAAAGGGAAAGTAACTTAGAATATCTTACAAAGAAATCTTACAAGTACATGTTGCAAGGGAAAAACAAATCAATACTTTAAATGGAACCCTTGGAAACTGATATTTGAAATATATATAGGTATATATGTATATATATGCATGTATATATATGTATGTATGAATATATACATATATGCTGATATTTGAAATATATATGTATATATAAATATGTATACATATGTGTGTGTGTATATTCACAATTTCATACAGTTCAAACTAATAAATATAATCCCAGAGATGGTTGCTTATGCTTTTTTCAACGTTCTATAGTCAATTTTTAAATGTTTTTATTCTCTTGTGTAAGCTTATTTGTTTAAAAAATTGGAACACCTTATTTTCCCCATGATGTTCTACATAATAGGTTCAGTGTTTTTTTCTAACCAGTCCCCAGTGCTTCATCTTTCCCTCCCTGCCTTGCTCCTCCTGTTCCCCCTTCTCTACTGGTCTTTCTTTATTTAATTTTTTTTTAAAATTTGTGCTTTAGAGATGGAATTCACTGTGCTATATATATATATATATATATATATAGATATATATATATATATATCTAGATAGATAGAAGATAGATAGACAGATATGGCACAATTTGGTCAATTTTATTCCACTGTTCCTCTCCTTTTCTGTCCCTCCTCCCTCCCCATCAATCCCCTTCATTTGTTCCACTGATTCCTTCCATTTTCATGGGATTTGCACCAACATTTTTTTAATGTGAAATTGTTACATTTTTTCCTCTATAAATTATGTGAGTCTATGCTTAGAAAGACCTTTTCTCACACAATTTTCTCATTTTTTAAAAAAATATTGAAATATCATTCAAACCCATTTTAGTTACTGTTTTAAGGTAAGCCACCAAGTGTGGTAAGTTGCATCAACACCGCTTATTGACAAATCATCCTTTCTAGACCTACTTGATGTGGTTCATTAACAGGATTTTACTTCTATCAAACCATTACTATTTCTTATTTATACCATTTTTTTCTATTTCTTTATGCTTTCAAGTATTTCCCATGTTATTTCCCATGGATAGATCATCTTTGTTCCTCTCCCTCTCTTATTTAACCCTACAAATCCTTTAGATCTAAGTACAAACCCTTCCAGAGCCAATGCCACTGCTATGAGCTATAAAAGTTCTCTTAACCCTGGGTTATTTTTCTCCAAATAACTTATTACCATTAAATATACCCAAGTACTTGATTACTTATTTAATGCCTCACTTCACAACTGGACCAAATATTATATAAAGACAGAGTCTGGTTTATTTCAGAATGTGATGCAGAGCCCTGGAATATATAGTTTTTCACAGAAGAACTTTTTTCTTTGTTCCTTTCAGATAACATAAAGGAAACCAATGAATAAAACAAAATATTCTCCAGTATCTGAATTTATATTGCTGGGACTTTCTAACTACAGACCAGTGCAGCATTTCCTCCTTGCCTTCTCTACAGTGTTGTACCTCACCATTGTTCTGGGAAACATCCTTGTTGTGATTACAGTGACCTTCGATGCTCATTTACATTCCCCCATGTACTTCCTTTTAGGAAACCTCTCTTTTATTGATTTATGTCTTTCTACCTTAACAGTTCCCAAGATGATTTCTGACCTCTACTCTGAACACAATACCATATCATTCCAGGGATGTATCATCCAGATTTTTGTCCTTCATATCCTGGGTGGATCTGAGATGGTGCTCCTGGTAGCCATGGCCTTGGACAGATATGTAGCCATCTGCAAGCCCCTCCACTACCTGACCATCATGAGCCCACGTATGTGCAGTTTGCTTCTGTCTGGTTCTTGGCTTATTGGTATCATTCACTCAGTGGTCCAGTTAGCTTTTGTTGTCCATTTGCCTTTCTGTGGTCCTAATGAGATAGACAGCTTTTACTGTGATCTTCCCTGGTTTATCAAATTGGCCTGCTCAGACACCTACAGCATGGAGTTCATGGTGACTGCCAACAGTGGGTTCATTTCCACAGGCACCTTCTTCTTGCTCATTATCTCCTATATCCTCATCTTGTTCACTGTGTGGAAACGCCCTTCAGGTGGTTTGTCCAAGGCACTCTCTACCCTTTCAGCTCACATCTCTGTGGTGGTTTTGTTTTTTGGACCATGCATCTTTGTTTACATGTGGCCATTTCCCACAGTACCAGTGGATAAATTTCTTGCCATTTTGGACTTTCTGATCACACCCATCTTGAATCCTGCCATTTACACAATGAGGAACAAAGACATGAAGCTGGCAATGAGGAGACTGATTAGTCTGCTCTTGAGTCTGAGGAAAACCTCCAAATAACTCATGTGAACACAAGTTACTTATATCTTCAAACCACCCAAGTAATATGAACACCTATGCAGGTATACATAATTTGAGGATATCTAACAGATATTCAGAGTATTATACATACCATTCTACTAAGCCAAATATGTCAATTATTCTAAATGAAGAAGTCAGAAAATCTTGGATTGTTTTTCCCAAAGTAAATAGTGATTTGTGTGATCAAATATTTAATTTCTCATTTGTGGAATATTTTCTTTCATAATTTAAGGTTTTCAAATACACACAGTCCACACTTTTGTTTGTTTTTTGTTTCTAGTAGTCTATAGAACACCTTGAAAACTTTACAAAACTCAGACCAGATTAGTCTAGTCATAGAATCATAATATATACTGATGTGGTCTTCTATTTATGAATTGAAAGACTTTCTCATAAAAAGATAAATTACATTTTTAAAAAACTTAAGAGCCACACACTCCATGTTTAATTTTGTGTTCATTACCTTATGATTTTTACTGAAAAATGCTTCACATTCCTCACTGCAAAAGACATATTTTTCTAAGTTACCTATTTTGCAATATTCAGAATAGATTATTGGGTCTGAGGTTCCATTGATGCAGTGCATCAAATCTCCATTTAACATATTATTTGAAACTAAGTTATATTCCTAAAATTCTTTTATAGGAAACTGATAAAAAATGTCTATGAAAATTATCAGACTATAGCCTTAGAATCTGCTGAAAATATGGCCTCAAAAATCAGTCCAGCTACATTCAAATTTATTAACTTAGAGGTAATGTACTCTGATGGTTGAAGAAATTATGAAATACACAACTCTACTTTGATTTATACCCAGGATATGAATTATTAAGTTTAAACTTTGAAAGCGAAAAAGTATGTGAAATGTAACAATTTAAAACCTGAATGGATACAGAATGGTGTGGAACAGGTAAATAAAGAAATGATGCATAGGGGTTTGTAGTAAGGGGTAACTGACAGATGAAAGAGAACTGAGAGGGAGAAGCTCACAGACACAGTGTCTGTTCTATGGCCTCTCCTCTCACTCTTGCTTCTTTCAATTAAAATTAATTCAAGTCCCCTACTGTTGGCCTAACTAGTAAAATTTATATGTTAAGTTGCTTATAATTTTCAAAATTGTGACTTAATATCTATGAATCAGTCAAGGAGTAGTCTTTTAAAATCATGTGGATATTCTGAAAATTTCATGCCAGTAAATAAAATATTACTTTTATTTTTTCAACCTTCAATTTTCATTTAATTTGAATATTTTGCAGTTTAAAGTATTTTTCTCTGTTTTTAAAATCTTTTTTAAATTTTAGTTGTTATAAATGACAGCAGAATCCATTACAATTCATATTACACACATAGAGCACATTTTTTTTTTCATATCTCTGGTTTTACACAAAGTAGAGTCACACTATTTGTTTCTTCGTACATGTACTTAGGGTAATGATGTCTATCTCATTCCACCTTCTTTCCTACCCCCATGTCCCCTCGGTTCCCCTCCCTGTCCTTTGCCCTATCTAGAGTGCATCTAATTCTCCCATGTCCCCCCTAACCCCATTGTGAATCAACATCCTTAAATCAGAGAAAACATTCACATTTGGTATTTTGGGATTGGCTAATTTCACTTAGCATTATATTCTCCAACTCCATCCATTTACCTGCAAATGCCATGATTTTATTCTCTTATAATTCTGAGTAATATTGCATTGTGTATATATACCACATTTTCTTTATCCATTCATCTACTGTTCCACAGTATAGCTATTGTGAATTGTGCTGCTATAAACAGTGATGTGGCTGTGTCCCTTTAGTATGCTGTTTTTTAGTCTTTTTGGTATAGACCGAGGAGTGGGATAGCTGAGTCAAATGGTGGTTCTATTTCCAGTTTTCCAAGGAATCTCAATACTGCTTTCCATATTGGCTGCACCAATTTGCAGTCCCACTAGCAATATCTGAGTGTGCCTTTCCCCCACATCCTCACTAACACTTACTGTTGTTTGTATTCTTAATAGCTGCCATTCTGACCTGGAGTGAAATGAAAGCTTAGAGTGGTTTTGATTTGCATTTCTCTAATTGCTAGAGATGTTGAACATTTATTTCATATATTTGCAGAGTGATTATATATCATCTTCTGAGAAGTGTCCATTCAGTTCCTTGACCCATTTATTGATTGAGTTATTTGTTTTTTGTGTTTGTTTTTGTTTTATTTTTGCTGTTGTTGTTGATGTTTTGGTGTTAAGTTTTTTGAGTTCTTTATATACCCAACCTTGCATTCCTGGATGAATCCCACTTAATCATGGTGCACTATTTTTTATATGATTTTGTGTTCAATTTGACAGAATTTTACTGAGGATTTTTGCATCTATGAAATATTGGTCTGAAGTTTTCTTTCTTTGATGTGACTTTGCCTTGTTTTGGAATCAGGGTGATATTGGCCTCATGGAATGAGTTTGGAAGTGCTCCCTCTTTTCCTATTTTCTGCAATAAATTGAAGAGTATTGGTATTAGTTCTTCTTTAAAGGTCTTGTAAAACTCAGCTGTGTATCCATTGGTCCTGGGCTTTTCTTGGTTGGTAGGGTTCTGATAGCATCTTCTATCTCATTGCTTGAAATTGGTTTGTTTAAATTGTATATATCATCCTGATTCAGTTTGGGCAAATCGTATGACTCAAGAAATTTGTCGATGCCTTCCATATTTTCTAATTTATTGGAGTACAAGTTTTCAAAGTAATTTCTAATTATCGTCTGTATTTCTGTAGCTTCTGCTGTGATACTACCCTTTTCTTCACATGTTAGTAATCTGAGTTTTCTCTCTTCTTCTCTTCATTAGCATAGCTAAGGGTCTGTCAATTTCATTTATTTTTTCGCAGAACCAACTTTTTGTTTTGTCTATTTTTTCTATTTTTTCAATTTCATTGATTTCAGCTCTGGTATTAATTATTTCCTGTCTTCTACTGCTTTTGGTGTTGATTTGTTCTTTTTCTAGGGGTTTCAGATGTAATGTTAGGTCATTTATTTGTTGACTCTTTCTTCTTTTAAGGAATGAACTCCATGCAAGGAACTTTCCTCTTAGTACTGCCTTCATAGTGTCCCAGAAATTTGGGTACATTTTATCAGTGTTCTCATTTACCTCTAAGAATTTTTTAATCCCCTCTTTGATGTCTTTTGTAACCCTTTGTTCATTCAGTAGCATTTTATTTAGTTTCCAGGTGTTGGAGTAGCTTTTATTTTTTATCTTATCATTGATTTCTAATTTCATTCCATTATGATCTGATAGAATGTAGGGTAGTATCTCTACTTTTTAGTATTTACTAAGAGTTGCTTTGTGGCATAATATATGGTCAATTTTAGAGAAGGATCCATGTGCTGTTGAGAAGAAAGTGCATTTGCTCATTAATGGATGAAATAATCTACATATGTCAGTTAAGTCCAAGTTATTGATTTTATTATTGAGTTCTGTAGTTTCTTTGTTTAGCTTTTGTTTGGAAGATCTATCCAGTGGTGTAAGAGGTGTGCTAAAATCACCCAGAGTTATTGTGTTGTGATGTATTTGTCTCAAACTTTAGAAGAGTTTTTTGATGAATGTAAATGCTCCATTTGGGGGGCATGTATATTTATAATTGTTAAATCTTGTTGGTGCATGGTTCCCTTGAGCAGTATGAAGTGTCCTTCTTTATCCCTTTTGATTAACTCTGGCTTGAAGTCTACTTTATTTGATATGAGGATGGAAACCCCTAAGTGCTTCTGCAGTCCATGTGAGTGGTATGTTTTTTCCCAGCCTTTCACCTTCAGTCTGTGTATGTCTTTTCTTATGAGATGAGTCTCTTGGAGGCACCATATATTGGGTCTTTTTTTTTTTTTTAATGAACTATGCTAGTCTATGTCTTTTGATTGGTGAGTTTAGGTCATTAACATTCAGAGTTATTATTGAGACATGATATGTATTCCTAGTCTTTTTCATTTATTTTTTGGTATTGAACTGGAGTTGGTTTCTCCTTTGGATTTTTTTCTTCTTTAGAAAAAGTGTGATAATCTAAATATAATGTGAATATTTAATGCTTTTCTATTATGAAAGGTTATTTTTTAATTAAATGGTGCAACATTGATGAAATTATGATTTAAGTTGAAAAGTTGAACTATGTGATTACTTGATATGCATATATTTTGTTATTACCACACAATCAAGTTAGTTTACACATGTATCAACTTGCCATAGTATGCATTAGATCTCCTGAATTTATTCACCGTACATCTGAAAATTTATACCCTTTGGCCAACATTTCCCCTTACCCCACCTGTTTTACTCTCTGCTTCTGAAATGAGTTCAACCTTTTAGATTCCAGATATAAATGAGATCATGCAGTATTTTTCTTCCTCTGTCTGACTTATTTAACTTATCATAATCCCTTTAAGTTTCTTCTGTGTTGTTGATAATGGCAGGAATTTCTTATTTTTATGGATGTATAGTATTTAGTCTATATAGACCAAAATTAATGTATTCATACATCAAAAATGCATCTAGGTTATTTCCACATCTTGGCTATTGTAAATAATGTTGCTATAAAACATGGGAATCCAGATATTTTTGTGTGATGACAATCATTTCCTTTGGTTATATGCCCAGAAGAGGGTGTATCTTTACATTCTATCTTTAAGTTTTTTGAGGAATCCCCATACTGATTTCTGTAAGGGCTGTACCAATTTACATTCCTACCAACAGCTTAGAGGTGTGCTCTGCAAGCATTCCTGTGGTAACAACCTCAAGGTACCTCATTTGTGTGATGATATTTTGCTATGGCTTTTATTTACATATCCCTGGTGATAAATGTACTGAGCACCTTTTAACATACCTATTATCAATCTTCATGTTTTCATGTCCATTCTATTTCTTTGTTCATTGTGTAATTGGGCTGTTTTTTAGCCATTGATTTATGTGAGTTCACTGTATATCTTGGATATTAATTTCTTATCAGAAAATTATTTTCAAATATTTTTCCATTCTGTAGGTTTTCCTTTCTTTTGGTTTTTTCCTTAGTTGAAGAGAAGCTTTTTAATTTGGTGTGTTTCTATTTACTTTTGCTTTTGTTGCCTGTGCTTTAAGTGTCATATTCAAAAACTCTTTGCTCTGACCAGTATCAAGAACAATTTTCCCAGTCTTTTTCTAGTTTTGTGTATACAAAAAATTAATCAACAACAGCCAGTTGCATTTTTGTACACTAACATGATGTGTCTGAAAAATAAGTCAATAAAGCAACCCCCAATAAAATAGCATCAAAAATAATTAAGTATTTTGGGATAAATTAAACCAAGGAAGTAAAAAACAAAATTTACACTGAAAACTATTTAATGTGGATGCAAGAATTTAAGATAATGAAAGTAAATGGAAAGATAGCCCATGTTCATAGTTTCCAAGAATCAATACTGTTAAATGCTCATATACCTAAAGCAATCATCAGATTCAATGATATCTCAAGCAAAATCCCAATGGAATTTTCCAAGACAAAGAAAAAAATTCTAAAATATGAATGAAAGCACACACACACACACACACAAAGACTCCTGGACAAAACAATCCTGGGAATAAAAGAGAGATATCATGCTTCCCAGTTTCAAATTATAAAGCAGTAATAATCAAAAACATATGGTACTGGCATAAAATCACATATGGACTAGTGGAAAATATTGAGAGATCAGAAATAAACCCAAGAATTTATGATCAACTAATATTTGACAAGGACACAAAGAAAACAGATGGGGTAAGGACAATCTCTTCAATGAATGAATATCTAGATTGGGAAACACAGTCTTCTGAGCTCTCCATAATGAAGCTCACTGTGGACAAGATTCCATCTGAGAGGGGCTATGGAGCAGTATATGGCAAATAGAAATAGTTAACAGAGCAGATTGTTGTGCAGGCTGGACAGATCCAGCAGCAGGTCCAGTGCCAACTATTAAAAGTACAAGTCAGTGGAGGCCAGTTAATCACATCAACTGGTCAGCCTATCATGGTCCAGGTTATCCCCAGTGGATAAGGTCAAACCATCATGCAAGTACCTGTATCTTGGACACAAGGTTTGAAACAGATACAACTGGTTCCACCTAGACAGATCCAGAGCCAGGGTGGGCAGACTGCATTTCCAGGGCCAGCAGGATCAGACACAGCAGACCATCATTCAGCAGTCTTAGACAGACATCACTGCTGGCCAGACTCAAATACAGCAGCAGATTTCTGTCCAGGGGCAACAAGTGGCATAGACTGCTGAAAAGGCAAAGGCAAATCATTGCCTATCATCCAGTTAATACAGATGACACCCTTCTCCAGCAAGGAATGATCACCATCACAGAAGCTGGTTTGGCAGGAGCAC
Source organism: Tamias sibiricus (assembly GCA_025594165.1). Classification (NCBI taxonomy): domain Eukaryota; kingdom Metazoa; phylum Chordata; class Mammalia; order Rodentia; family Sciuridae; genus Tamias; species Tamias sibiricus. Next base: position 89,537,594 of record CM046659.1, read on the forward strand.
AGATTGTTCAGATAGGAGCCACTACCAACACAATCAGCAGTGGACAAAGGACTGTCACTATTACACTACCAGGCAATGTGGTCAATTCAAGAGGAATGGTCATGATGGTACCTGGAGATGGCTATGTGTCTGCTATACAGAGAATCCTACCTAGAGCAGAAATGCTTGATGAGTATCCCCTCTGTGTGAATGCCAAACAGTACCACCATATTCTCAAAAGAAAGCAAGCTCAGGAAAAACTAGAGGTAGAAGGAAAAATTCCAAAGGAAAGAAGGAAATACCTGACTGAATCTCAGCACCCTCAGTCCATAGTTTGGAAAGATGGTGAAGGTGGATGATTTTTCTCTCCCAAAGAAAAGGATAGTTCCCATATGTGAAATATGAACTAACCTGACAAAGACGCAATGACACAGATAATCCAAGTGTCCTAACCCCAGGTCGTATGATGAAGCTGATCAAAGACATATTCTTAGCTGGTATTTCTAACTCTTCCAGGAAACTGATCTACTTTTCCAATGGGACACTGACAATCAAATTTTGCCCTTTTCTACAGGAGAGAATCCACTTAGTTTTTAAAAAGTGACTCAGTGTTATAATTGCAGCAATGTCTCGCAAATTGAAGCTGCAAGACTTTGTCTCACCCTTTCAGTGAGGACCTATTTCAGACTGTTGATAATATTGACATTTCGTGGATTAGGATGATACAAGGAGACACTTGTCAGCTCAGCAGTATACAAGCACTTGTGCTGGCTGGGGAAGCCAGCCAGCATCTCAGCAGGGAAGAACATCCTTCTCAACCTGAATTGCAATCAGTGAAATTGCAGCTCACTCCTTCCCATGGAATCTAGATAACATCCATTCCTCTGGTGGGGGACTCTCAGGCTGACCAACTTTGTATTCAGATGCCCTCTGAGCAAGAAAGTTCCATACTGTGAGATGGAAACAAAAAATTCTCTGAAATTCAGCCATCTCATCTATAGTAATAATAAGAATCTCTGTCTGGCCAGATGCTGGGTTCATATTTTGGGACTCCAGCCAAGAAAAGTCCAAAAGGATATTTTGGACTCTGAGGATAATATAATAACATTTTCAAGAACCTAAAACATACACTGCTGAATCTCTTTTTTTTTAGCTTTCACAAGATGTGGTCTGCTTGTCTCTGTTGACAGGTCATTGGGACCATAGTTCCTGCTGTGGTTGCTTTTTGGACAATATAGAGGGTCCTGGAACTTGAAACTTCCCTTCCTAAGTAGAAAACAAGCTCTTCAAAACCTTCTGTGCTGAAGTACTGAAAACATTTCTAGTAATTCCCAAACAAAGAAGAAAACTAGATATTTTCAAGTCTACACTTCTTGACAACATCTGGGGAACAGAAGAGTGTTTCAGTCTAGGAGAAAAGAGAAAGAGTAGTCTACCTACCCAGGTGTTGGTATAGAGCATGATTCTCCTCCAGGGGATGAACACTTGGAATGGGTCATTAAGATGAAGAGACTAATTCACATTTATAATAGAACCTTTTAACAAGCACTGAAAGAGAGAATTCTGAAATTGAGTCCTTGACAAAGGACCTGAAAAGCACTGTTCAAAGCACACTGTCTTGAACATAGTCCAGGTTCCCTGCCAGAGCTTGAGGTGGATGTTGGCTTCCCTCCAGCAGCGTTTTGTGCTGCCCCAGAGAGCAAACATCCTCATTCTTCCCTTGGCAGCTGACCCTTTGGTGCCAGTTTCCATTTGTTTTCCCCTTTCTCTACAGGCCTTGTGCAGGAAGGTTTTCACACTGCACCCTTTTTAACATCACTCTAACTGAATTAGCACAGAAAAGAAAGTAAATCATTTGAAGAGAAAATCACAAAGGAGAGAGCATGGTAATGGTGGAAAATAGAGGTAGAGAGCTATGCAAAAGAAACTGGGAGTGAAACATCTTCTAGACAGGAGACTCTAGTGATATTTCCTGCTTTCCAGGTGTCAAAAGGACTGACTCTTTGGGCAGCTCACTAGAAACTTCTGGCTTTTTTATGTTTCAGATATTAAACCACCTCAGTTTTTTCAGATAATATTAAATATAATGCGGAATTCTATCTTGTGGTTAATTTGGAAGTCTAAGATGGGGAGTTTAGATAGAAAGTCCTCAGACCTGATTTCTAATACTTTAAGCCAACAGTGGCTTTAAAACCCTACTTGTTTGTGTCTATACATTTGTACATAGTAATACCAACTTCATTGTTGCTTAATTTTTCATTCTCTACAGGCCTTGTGCAGGAATTATTCAATAAGCTTATTAAACTTTTAAAAATTTTGCTGTATGTGGTGGCGAGGAGTGCTGAAACATTGTTGCTTTTAATTTTTCATAGGGGGTGGGCAAGCTGGAATTTTGTTTTGTTTGAAATGAAATGTATCAATTGTTATTTTGTCAATATATTTCAAATATCTCATGACCCTATTTTTATTATGGTTACTTTAGCAAGCCATAATGGCCCAAAATGTGGGAACAGGGAAGTTGACCTCTGGATTTTTTTCTTTATTACTAGTTCTTTTACTTATTTGTCCTTGTGACTGTAGTGATGACTTCAAAGATGCAGAGTGAAGGTTTAATGAAAAATTAGTTTGATGCATAGTTATGTCACTTCTTGAGTCCGTTTGTTTTGTTTTGTTTTGTTTTCAGGATAATTATAAATTTATATATATTTTAAATGCACTGGTACACTGAACACATCAGTGTCTATGCCACTGGACCAATAGCATTTTCTGGCTGCAGGGTGGGCTGATAATAATGTCTTAATTTTCCTTTGGGGCTCAACTATATAGGTTTTCCCCAAGCAGTAGGAAGGAGTATAAGTGATCAATCATTGATGTCATTGAAATTGTTATTTTTAAAAAATAAATATATAAGAATACTAATTACAAAGAAAACCATAGTAGGCATATTCATCATTTGGCTGAAGATCAAAAATAAGAAGAACACATTTAATGCTGTCAGAAAACAAGAAACAATACCTTCAAAGGAATAGAAACATACTGATGACTATTCACCAAACAACTTAATTGCCATAAGATATTAGAAAAACCTTTTAAAATATCAAAATGAACTTTCAACCTAGAATTCTATAGTCTGTGAAAATTTCCAAATATGAGGAAAATATAAAGACACTTTCAGTTAAGCAATAATAAGAAATCTTACAAAGGGGAATCCAGGGAGAGTTCTTCCAGCTAGAAATGTTTTCCTCAGATGGCAGTAGAAAGGGAATCACCAGAAAGGAAAAATGTTATAGAAAATTGAGTGTTAAAACCACAATTATAACAGAGACAAAAAGGTAGCGTTTTCTGATGTTATGAGACTTATAGAAATTATTCAATAAGCTTATTTAACTTTTAAAAATTTTGCTGTATGTGGTGGCGAGGAGTGCTGTGATAATTTACTACAATTTGATGCTTATACCTTACTTTGTGCTAAAGCTCACATGTGTTCATCAGTGCTTTGGCACCAAAACAAAAATAATACTTCTCTTATCCCATTCCTTATGTCGGTAAGGCCAACAAAGCCATACAGTGCATCACATTCAGTGCAGAAGCAGATAACAAAAACTTGGCTTCTATGAAACCACCTGCTAAAGAAATTTGCAAATATGTAAAAGAAATCCACTTTTCTTACTGAATTGTTTATTATACTTTGGAAAATATTTTTTTATAAAAATACATTGTTATGTCTTGCTTTATCAGATTATTTTAAATGCACTATATTTATATATATTTAATTAGTTTGTTTTAATTTCGAGAATGATAACTACTAATAGATAAAATCTACATAAACAGAAAGTCTTTGGTGTCCTCAATCATTTTTAATATCAAAATGGGTAATGACAGCAAACACTTTGGGAACCAGTGATCTAGAGTTCCTCTGAATTGCTGACTTCATATCTTGAGATTTACCTTAGTTATGATGGGTGTGAGGATATGATGAGCAGATTACCTGAAACTTTTTGCATAGGTTGTTCAAGTAAACTTTGGAAACTCCATACTTATTTATTCACTTTAAGAAGAATATCTTACTGATACCATAAAGATAATAACTGACTTTTTTTGGTAGGGCAAATATATGGACCCTCACTCATGGAAGTAACAGAGAAATTCAGATACTACACAGATATAGCAGTGAAGCATTATTTAACACTTTATTTGTGTGTCTCAGAGAAGAGCTTACTGAAAGGCTGTGCAGGTCTCTTCACATCTCAAGACCCACACAGGGCTGAGAACCTTCCTGTTCCCAGTTGTGGCAGGCCAAGTGCCAACTGCCTCCTCAAGTGGAATACTTCTTCCCATGGTGCCATACCTTGCTTTATCCAGTATTATATGCTTCCACATTTTTGAAATTCAAGCAGCTCTGACAATTTTAACTGCTTTTGTTTTTTGAAGCCTATATTGTAACACAATCTAACCTGGCCTAACTCATTAATATTCTGATGTACACTGATACAAAGCTATTTTATTAGTGGTCTTTATTGCACCCAATAATACACACACACACACACACACACACACTATGAGGAGCTAATATCTCTGACACTATTGGAAATGTTTAAAAGTATCTATGTTATTATTGAAAAACAATTATGAAATTTGAAATATATCTCACTCTATATATTTCAGATAAGGGAATGTAAATTTGTATATCTATTTGAAGCATGAGTAGGAAGAATTCCTAAGAAGGAAGAATTCTAAAGAATGGTTTGTGAGGACAAGAGAAGTGCTGGGAAATGACATTGACTAAATTATATTTTAATATCGTACATTATGTGCATGTATGAATATGCAATAACAAATCCAATCAGTGTGTACAACTATAATGCACCAATAAAATTTGTGGGGAAAAAAAGAATGTTTTGTGAAATGCAGTAATGAACAATTTACAAACATTGTACACAATTTAATTGCTTGCTGACCATCTGAACACTGCAATAAATTGAGCCATTTCTCCTAAAACTAGACTTTTTAACCTTACTTTTATATTTTCCTCTGCTTTTATCTGGTATAGAAAATAGACTTCTTTAGTCCATTTGCTAACGGGTTATCTTTGGTAATCACACCTTCCTACCATGAATTGTGAAATGTTTCCCAGTTCAGAGTAAAAGGACAGAAGTGGATAATTTAGGAAACTTACTGTGAACTTTCAAATAATGTAAGACCCCTAAATATACACTGAAATGCATATGCTAACATTGCAGTCTCTTCATGGCATTTTTAATCTCTTTGTTTCTTAAGGTGTAAATGGCCGGGTTCAGGAGAGGTGTGATGACTGCATAAAACACAGCAAGAAACTTGTCCACCCAGGTGATGCTGACTGGCCACAGATAGATGAAGATGCAGGGTCCAAAGAAAAGCACCACCACGGTGACATGGGCAGTGCAAGTGGAGAGAGCCTTTGATGCCCCATCTGTAGAGTGAAGGCAGACAGTAAACATAATATGTGAGTAAGAGATCAGCAACAGAATGAAGCAAATGGATGCCAGCACTCCGCTGTCAGCATTTATCAAAATTTCTATCATAGAGGTGTCCATGCAGGCTAGCTTGATCACCAGTGGAATATCACAGAAAAAACTATCCAGTTCTCTGGGTCCACAGAAGGGCAGCTTTATAATCAGAGCTAGCTGGCTCACAGAATGTAAAAAGCCAATGATCCATGATGTCATCACTAACCCAATGCACATATGCCTGTCCATAATCCTGGAGTAATGGAGGGGCTTGCAGATGGCCACATAACGATCATAGGCCATTGACACAAGCAGTACCATCTCACCCCCACCAAAGAAATGTCCAAAGAAAATCTGACACATACACCCTCCAAAGGAGATGGTCTTGTTTTCCTTTAGAAAGTCTGTGATCATTTTAGGGGTAGTGACTGAAGAAGAAGGCAGAAATCAATGAATGAGAGATTGGCTAACAAGAAGTACATAGGAGAGTGAAGGTGGAGATCTGCAATAATTAGGACCACAATGAAGATGTTGCCTAAAACAGTGATCAAATAAAGGGAAGAAAATGTCACCAGGAAGAAGGCCTGTAGGTCCCATGAATCACAAAGCCCAAGAATAATGAATTCAGACACCACAGACTTGTTTGCTTCTTCCATTTAGTTCAGTTCTAAATGCATCTGAAGAAAAAGACAAAACATTAGTTTTTCTGAGTAAACAGAGTGTGAAACAAGATGTCTTAAAAATTATTTTTGGAAGTGGGTTCAATTTGGAATAAAGTTTGGCCTTATCTTGTAACAGTCACACTTTTGCACATTTTATGACCTATCAATTGAACTCTCATTTACATCCCAAAATTCATTCTCACATTTGTATACAAGGAGTAATTTATAATAATGCCCACTGAAGTTGGAAACTATGTTCTGAACCATGGTAAATGAGGCATAGATATATAAAATTATACAGAAGTACCTTTGTAAAATATAATAATTTTTTAAAAAGTGTTGAAATGTGATTCATTTCACATAGCTTTCACATGGGAGATAGTAATAGAAAAAGTAACTGTGTATATGGATTTGATAAACCTATATGTAAAATAAAAAAAGAACATGTACAATATAAAATGAAAGGAGGCCAAAGGTAAGCATGAAACTGATCACAGAAGCATACAAAGGCATTGCAAATTGTTAAGTTATGGCATTATCATATTTTCTTAGGTGTAATTTGATTATTGAATTATTAATTATTATTGAATTAACACATATAGAGTTGTCATTGAAAAATGATGAGAAGATGGTGTAAATCAATAATTATGATCAATACTATGGACCTGAAATAAAATACCATTTTAAAGGGCTTTTTATTGATTATTAAGGTCTAAACATAAAAAAAAATAGTTCTTGTATATAACTTTGAAATGTTTGGAAGAAAATTTAGCATGTTATTAAAGGTCAATAATTGTTTCAAAAATGACTGAGTAAGTACATGAATCAATCAGTAAAAAAACAGAAGTATTAATACTAGTCTTCACAAAATTATTTTCACCAATGAATGTAATTAAGCATAAGAGTAGATAAAGCAGTAAAGGAGAAGATGTCACATTCTGTGACACAATAAACATTCCAGATGAAAAGAAAAGATAGCTCATGAGCATTAGAAAGATATATTCTCTGATCATGAGTCTCAGAGCTCATGGAACCTCTAAGAAGTTACTGAGAACAGAGATATACCTCAGTGAATCCTGAGGTTTAGTGTTGAGAATAGAACTCTAAAACATGTTTGAAAACCCATTTTGCCAGACATGATTTAGTACCACATAATACACCATCTGGCATTTAATTTGCCTTCAAATAAAAAGGCTTCTGAGAAACTGAAATCTGGAAATCTCTGCATGAACTAAAATGAAGTCTATAGTGAAGACTGGGACAGAGACTGTGTATCCACTTACTCGGGATAAAGATATAAGAGTTAAAAATGGGAAGACCTTTGTGACCTGAGACTCAGGCTGCATATTTTCAGAGTCAGATAATTCTCTCCATTTCTAACATCTCTATAAACACTCTTCCAGTCCCTCTTATCTGCCATAGACCAAGAAGCCAAGATTTTTAAAATACCTTATGTTGCCCTCAAATGCTATAGGAAGAAGACTTTCCCCTGAACCATTGTAGGCAGAAGACATAGAGCTGGCTTCTAGCAGGAATGTGCTTTACAGGATTTAATTTGGTTGAGAAGGGATATGATTTCTGAGTCATAAAAAAAAAATAAAACTCTACCTAAGAATACTTGTCATATGAAAAGTGATCTAAGAAAAACTGAAATTGGCCAAATAGTTATATGAAAAATATTCTATACACCTGTAATGATTCTGTTATTATTGCTCTTGGCACTAATTACTCTAGGTTTCTGCCCATGCAGTTGGTGCTTAACCTCACTGTTATGTATAATTGATGTTATTGATGTTGTTTGAATTAGGAATTATTGTCAGATACCAGAGATGACAAAAAGAATAGAATTAGAAAGTATCAGATGTGGAAAGGGCTTTCATATTTTCTAGTCAAGTCAACAAGAAATCATCAAATATTTTCTTAGTGCATTAAACTTTTTCAGAAACTTCAGATGAAAAAGAAATAGATTCTAGATGCTGTAAGTTATACCAAAAAAGTACAATCCTGTCTCTGCTTTTTCACCTTCCTTTAACATTTTTTAGTATTAGCTTAATTACAAAAGATGAAGTATTAAAACTAATAATTCATATTATCAGCAATATTACTAATACCACTACAACTTAGCTTGTAAGCATTCCCAGGTGGTTTAAGTAAATCTCCAGATTCCAAAAATATATATTTATAAAGCCAAAAGGATAAAGCAGAACTTGCCAAAGAGAATGAAACTTAGGGAAATAAAAACAAAGAAAAAAAATGAGACCATTCCCATTTTTATTTTTAAAGGTGCTCATTTCAGAGTTATGTGAAAACTAACTCCACATCCCCCATCTGCCTCTCTGGACACCTTCCATATGCCAGAAACTTTCATCTCATTGTCTAACTTAATCTTCATAATAACCCCATAAAGTGGGTCTTATTCTGAGATGGACTCTGGGTAGCCTGTGAGAAGTCTCAGAGCTGAAGAGTGAGACAAGGTACAGACCCCGTGTTCCCTGACTCTAGGACTTCTGTGGTATTGTACTCATTCATCTCCTTCAGTTAGTTCCAAAAGCATAATTTCATTTCCACAGTAAACACTCACTGTAACAGTTTTTGAGAGATTACCCTCCGTACCCTGCAAGAGATTTTTGTGATCTAATTTATTAACAATATTTTTCCATATAGGGAAATTTCTGTTAATTACAGTCACTTATCCGTGCCTGGAAACATCCCACAATCTAGGAAGATTGTGGACCCTGACGGTTCTCAGTCTATGAGAACAAATTTTTGTCAGCCAAGACATCTAAGAAGTCATGAGACCTTAAAGAAAGCATTAACTTTGTTGCTTTAAGGAGTCCAAAAATCCCAAGATCTCACTGGACAAAGAAATTTATGGAAACTCTGTAGCACTTCCAAACCACCCCAATTAGTATGTGGTAAAATGGTCTAAAAACATAAAAACACTGGGAAATTGTGCTAGAGGAAAGGAATTGGAGAATAAGCTGAGAAATGTATAGACTATATCTTACCAGAGAAACAACAAATCTAACAAGATTTTTTCATGAATAATACATTGCCCGTATTCTAACTAAAGTCTGAAATAAAAACATATTGCAGCAAAACAATTTATCTTCTTCTGTGGCCAGTGTTTATGGGAGACATCAAGCATGTATTTACAGCAGAGAGTAGCCTTTGGGGTAGGGAATTTTCAATTTACTTATGTTCTATTCCTTTGAGACCTCACAATTTCTTAGTTTTTCTGATTTGAGAATGTCACTTGTTGGTGTGTCTGTTGTTCAATTCAAAAATACAAAGACCTGGTGAATATTAAAATAAAGCTTCTGATGATGGAGGTTGAGCACAATTTTTATCCTTTACTTATTTGATTTTTTAAAAAAAAAAATACAAACATAACTTATTTCGGAGCTGGGCTGCGATTCTCCTCCCACGTGACTACCAGTGGGAGATGAGCTAGGCACTGATGCAAATATTCCTGTGAGAGCACAGACCACCTTGAACTGCTCTGGGGGTTCAGTAGAAAACAGAAAAATGTGAAGATTCCAAAATTTCCTGTGCTAAATTGATCAATGTTCTAGGTTTATCATATTCAATAAAAACTATTACTAATATACTTCTACATATCAAAACAATAATAATGAAGACCTACTTTTATTTTCATTTAAAATGTATTCAGTTTAATTGTTCTACATTCTAAAACTTTAGAGTTGGAGAAATAAATATAATAATCTGTCACTTTCTCCTTTTCCAGTTAATTTTTCACCAGAAATAACATTTGTCCATGTTTTAACATTTCCTTTCCATATAATTGCATAAATATACGTGCACATATCAACCTACATACTTGGAGGACTCCTCTTTCTTTTGCAATATACAAGATATGGAAAGATAACTGAATATCCAAGTTACTTAAAGTCAGTTTATGCTTAAATATCTTTCATTCAATGTTATGGCTGCTTTAACAGAAATAAAGAGGAATCGAGGGGATTTTATTATTTTTGGTTTAAAAGTAAGGAGTGTTTTTAAAGTATTCTTATCACAATTTAGGATGGAGACATTGGGTTTGAGAAGGCTAGGGAGAGAGCAGAGTTGTATACCTTGATCTCAACTCCAAGTAAATTCATCAAGGAAAGTGAGAACTGACTTCCTATTGTCCCATTGTTTGTTTCTCTCTCTTCTAATTACTAGAAAACATTTTCTTTTTCTAAACGAACATTTCACTAGTCCTGAGTGATGGGTACACTGGGCAGGTTCCAAGCATTTACCTAAACTTCATGGTCATTGTCCTATCTGGAACAATGTATGATAGATCCCAGAGAGTAAATAAATCTTGTATTTCAACTTGACCAAGTAAAGAGAGACAAGAGTAGAGGAGAGATCCATCTATTTGATTATGGGAAGTATTAGTACTGTTACTCTTTAAAAGGGAGAAGGGGTTAAATACCTCAATTGATCTTGTTCAATTTTGCTCAGGTTAAAGATGGAAGCATGGAAAGCCTCAGAAAACCTGACCTAGGTAAACAAGCATTTATGTAAACCATCTGGGTTTACAATTTGTCTAGAGTGGATCCAATCAAGTAGATGAAAGTTATTTCAAAGGTCTGGGCAACATGGAATTATGATAGAGGATGAAACAATACCTCATCATATCAATAAATTCACTTAAGTGTTATCAAATACTACCAGTTGTTGACATAAAAGACTTGGTCTTATTAGAACTGACTATTCTGCTCACCTTGGACCAGAGCAAGCACCCCCTGGAATAGTATGGTAATTGTCCATTATCATTCTTAGACACATGTCAACATCCACAGGTGACTGGGGAGGCACTGGACTGCTTTCTGGCCAGATGGTCATTAAGGGTGATGATGAAAACTTAAGTGATTAGGAGGTGAAAGCCATACAACCACAGCAATGAGCTGAGGCATGAGAGTTGAACAACATGAACACACCAAGATGAAAATTTCCCTGGTTATTTTTATTATTCTTTAGATATTTAGGATGGAAGAAAGAGGCAAATTGTAAATAATTAGTTAGGCAAATAAGTTGTTGATAGTTTTAAAAGAATTTTGGAGAAGAAAGGCTGACATCTATATCTCAAACTAGGATGCAAGTTTATGTCAGAAAAGCCTACTCAAAGAACATCTCAAAGAACTATAATTTGTCATTAAATGTTGCATAAAAAGGAATTTCCTTGTATGCTTAGGTAGACCTCTTAAGAGTAGAACTGAATCTTTTCCCAGACTAATGATGTGAATAGGCTAAATTACACACACACACACACACACACATACACACACACACACACACACACACACACACACACGGATTGGGGGGGGTGGAGAGAAAGAAAGAAAAAAAAAAAGAAAGAAAAGTGGGGAAATAGCAGTAGGCTAATGGTACATAAGATCCATAAGATCCATTGTTCATCAGATGGTATAACTCGCAGTTTGTGCTGACCACCTAATTATAGACGGCCCTCCATAAAGTAATAGGAAAGTAATTAATAACCATGTTCTTTTCTTTTCTTTATTTTTTTAACCTTTGCAGAAAACTAGAAGTTATTTATCAAGGCAATTTAATCTATTTATGGGGATAGGAAGGATAGTAGAATGAAAAAGACATTATATATTTTTATATATACATATATATAACTATGTATACATATATATAACTATATATGTAATATATATACATGTATGTACATATATATTACATATATATGTAATATATATATAACTGCATGACTGTTGTGATTCTACATGTACAATCAGAAAAATAAAAAATGATACCCCACCTATGAATGATATATCAAAGTGCATAAATGCATTCTACTGTCATGTATAATTAATGAAGACAAATAAAAAAATAAAAAGTACTAAAATGGGCAAAACCTAGTGGTGAAAATGTTATGGAGCATACCAGAACTGATTGAATAAGATCATTCTACAAAAACATTTGTGGAAAAGAAAGTAATTTCTGACAGGGCAACCCTATTAGCATAGTTCATTAAAGAAGATAATGAGTGTTATAAACTATAGAACCTATCTTTGAAGTTAGGGAGACATAGTCTGATGTTAAAAGAATAATAAGGATGGTCTTATCTCTTGCCTGGCTGCCGGCTCACGCAGCCATCACCTCTGGGGCTGGGAATAGAAGCTCCTGACTACAGACAGGGCATGACCAGAGAAAGGGCCCATCCATTCCCTGAGGAACTACGACCTGCCCAGCTGCTAATGGAACAAGCAGTAGACACCGGCCAGAAGGAGCGGCCCAGCCACCAGCCATCCCTACCATCGGCCCTGGCCATCACCAGGACCAGGAACTGCAGACTCCACCCTGTGGAAGGGCCCTGCTGCCCACCTGCCCAACCCCCACTGAAACAACTAGACTGGGAGGAGACCCAGGAGGAGGAGAGTGGGGAGAAGAAAGCCAGACTGCCTGCCCCACCACACTGTGGCCAGGAGGTGACCAGAGAGAAAGGCCCGCTCCATGCCCGCAAATCAGAGAGGCAACCCGGTCTACCCAGAGAGACACACTGAACTGAGATCCCATAGCTACTCAACCAAACACCAATATAATTATAGGCCTAAGGCTACCACTGCCACAAAACTGAGTTAGCTACAATACTACCAAGGAACAACAAAAAGACATCACTAAGGCCCTAGAGACCAGGATGCATTAGAAGGTGCAACCAGTTATGAAGTTGTGAACTAACAGGGAATCTTACACAGGGTTGTCTATCTCTGGATTCTTCTACTAACAGCCAAATTCTAATGATTATACTCTCACTAGTCAAATAATCTAATACCTCTATTTTCTCACATCTTACTTCATAAACATTTAAGCCAACCTCTAAGTCCCCCCTTCTATCATTAGATACTGTAAACCACCACACAAACATAGAGACTATACAGTATAAGATAACTCATCTCATCATTTCTGTTTATAGCGACAAAACTGTAAATATAAATATAGAAACTAACTGATATATGGATACACATTGGGTACATTGAAAGATCTAATATCGATATTTCCCTAAAAAGTGAGGTTCTGGGTAACCTGGAGGGACCTTATAAGACAAAAGGGTGGAAACTGTAATACCTCAGGCTTACCTTGCAAGAGAGGAAAATACATAGACATCATGAGAAACAAGGGAGGAAAATGCCCCAAACAAACCAAGTTACTATAGAGATAGAAGCCATAGAAAGCACAGTAGGTGAAATGTCAGAGAAGGAGTTCTGGATATAAATAATTAAAACAATAAGGGATCTTAAAAACGACCTAAGTGAACAGATACAGGCAAAAATTGATCTGTCCTGTCCAACAAAGAGATAAAAGATCAAAAACAGGCAACCACCGAACACACCAACGAAGAGATAAGAGAACAAATCCAGGTAGCAAAAGATTACTTCAAGAAAGAGATAGAGATTTTGAGAGAAAAAAAAAAAAAAAACCAGAAATCCTTGAAATAAAAGAAACAGTAAGCCACTTATAATTCAATAGAAAGCATCACTAACAGATTGGACCACTTGGAAGATAGGACCTCAGACAATGAGGACAAAATATATAATCTTGAAAGTCAAGTTGACCTCACAGTGAAGATGGTAAGAAACCATGAATAGAACATCCAAGAACTATGAAATACCATCAAAAGACCAAATTTAAGCTTTATTGGAATAGAGGAAAGTGCAGAGATTCAAACCAAAGGAATGCAAAATCTCTCCAATGAAATAATATCAGAAAATTTCCCAAGCAGGAAGAATGAATTTGAAAATCAAATACAAGAGGCCTATAGGATGACAAACGTACAAAATCACAACAGGTCCACATCAAGGCACATTGTAATGAAAATGCCTAGCATACAAAATAAAGATAAAATTTTAAAGGCTGCAAGACAGAAAAGTCAGATTACCTATAAGGGAAAACCAATTTGCATCTCAGCAGATTTTTCAATCCAGACCCTCAAAGCCAGGAGAGCCTGGAACAACATATACCAGGCTCTAAAGGATAAGGGATGCCAACCAAGAATTTTATATCCAGCAAAATTAAACTTTAGATTTGAGAATGAAATAAAAACCTCCCATGATAAACAAAAGCTAAAAGAATTTACAACAAGAAAGCCTGCTCTACAGAACATTCTTGGTAAAATATTCCATGAGGAGGAAATGAAAAATAATAACGAAAATCTGCAAAGGGAAGAACTACAATAAAGGAAAAAAACAACCAAAAGGAAAACCAAGTCAAGCTAAATACCAAAAATAATACAAAAATAAAAATGAATGATAATACAAATCATGTCTAAACAATAACCCTGAATATTAATGGCCTAAGCTCACCAATTAAAAGACATAGGCTAATAGATCTGATTAAAAAAAAACAGACCCAATAATATGTTGCCTTCAAGAGACACATCTCATAGCAAAAGACGCCCATAGATTGAAGGTGAAAGGATGGGAAAAAATATATCACTAACATGGTCTACGTAAGCAAGCAGGGGTCTCCATCCTCATATCAAATAAAGTAGACTTCAAGCCAAAGTTAGTCAAAAGAGATAAAGATGGATATTTCATAGTGCTTAAGGGAATCATAGATCAACAAGATATATATATATATATATATATATATATATATATATATATATATATGCCCCAAATAATGGAGCATCTACATTCATCAATCAAACTCTTCTCAAGTTCAAGAATCAAATACATCACAACACAATAATTCTAGGTGATTTTAACACACCTCTTTTACCACTGGATAGATTTTCCAAATAAAAGTTAAACAAAGAAACTACAGAACTCAACAATACAATTAATAATTTAGACTTAAATGACATATATAGAGTATATTACCCATTAATGAGCCAATACACTTTCTTCTCAGCAGCACATGGATCCTTCTCAAAAATAGACCATATATTATGCCATAAAGCAACTCAAAGCAAATATATAAAAGTAGGGATACTACCCTGCCTTCTATCAGATCATAATGGAATAAAATTAGAAATCAATGATAAAAAAAAAACAAGAGAAAAGCTACACTAACACCTGGATACTAAATAATATGCTATTGAATAATCAATGGGTTTCAGAAGACATCAAGAAGGAGATTATGAAATTCTTAGATGTTGCCGCACTTAGAGGTAAATGAGAACAACGATACAACATACCAAAATCTCTGGGACACCCTGAAGGCAGTTCTAAGAGGAAAATTCATTGCATGGAGCTCATTCCTTCACAAAAGAAAAAGTCAACGAATAAATGCAAGGTTGGTTCAATATAAGGAAATCAATAAATGTAATTCATCACATCAACAGGCTCAAAGATAAAAATCATATGATCATCTCAATAGACACAGAGAAAGCATTTGACAAAATACAACATCCCTTCATGTTCAAAATGCTAGAAAAAATAGGGATAAGAGGAACATACCTCAACATTGTAAAGGCCATCTGTGCTAAGCCCCAGGCCAACATCATCCTAAATGGAGAAAAATTGAAAGCATTCCCCCTAAAAACTGGAACAGGACAGGGATGCCCTCTTTCACCACTCCTTTTTAACATAGTTCTTGAAGCCCTAGCCAGAGTAATTAGACAGATGAAAGAAATTAAATGGATATGGATAGGAAAAGAAGAACTCAAATTATCACTATTTGCAGATGATATAATTCTATACATAGAAGATCCAAAAAATTTCACCAGAAACTTCTAAATCTAATTAATGAATTCAGCAACTTAGCTGGATATAAAATCAATACCCATAAATAAAAGGCATTATAGTACATCAGTGGCAAATCCTTAGAAAAAGAAACAGGCAATCTACCCCATTTACTATAGCCTCAAAAAAATAAAATATTTGGGAAACAACTTAACAAAAAAGTGAAAGACCTCAACCATGAAATCTACAGCAAACTAAAGAAAGAAATTAATGAAGATCTTAGAAGATGGAAAGATCTACCTTGTTCATAGATATGTAGAACTAATATTGTCGAAATGACCATTCTCCCAAAAGCACTATACAGATTCAATGCAATCCCAATCAAAATCCCAATATCATTCCTCATAAAAATAGAAAAAGCAATCATGAAATTCATCTGGAAAAATAAGAGACCCAGAATAGCCAAAGTGATTCTTAGCAAGAAGAATGAAGTGGGTGGCATTACTATTCCAGTCCTTAAATTGTACTACAAAGCAATAGTAACAAATACAACATGGTATTGGCATCAAAATAGACCAGTTCACCAATGGTACAGAATAGAAGACACAGAGACAAACCGGCATACCTACAGTTATCTTATATTAGACAAAGGTGCCAAAAATGTTCACTGGAGAAAAGACAGCCTCTTCAACAAATGGTGTTGGGAAAACTGGAAATCTTCATGTAATAAAATAAATTAAATATCTTTATCTCACCATGCACAAAACTCAAAGGGGATCAAGAACCTATAAATTAAACCAGAGACCTTGCACCTAATAGAAGAAAAAGTAGGCCCAAATCTTCATCATGTTGGTTTAGGCTCCAATTTCCTCAATGAGACCCCTATAGCACAAGAACTAAAACCAAGAATCAATAAATGGGATGGATTCAAATTAAAAAGCTTCTTCTCAGCAAAAGAAACAATCAGTGAGGTGAACAGAGGACCTATAGAATGGGAGCAAATCTTTACCACAAGCACATCAGATAGAACACTAACCTCAAGGCTTTATAAAGCTCTTAAAAGCCTTAACACCAAAAAAAAAAAAAAAAAAAAAAAAAAAAAAAAAAAAAAAACAACCCCCAATCAATAAATGGGACAAGGAACTAAACAGACACTTCTCAGAAGATGATATACAAACAATCAACAAATATATGAAAAAATGTTCAACATCTCTAGCAATTAGAGAAATGCAAATCAAAACAACTCTAAAATTTCATGTTACTCAAGTCAGAATGGCAGCTATCAAAAAATCAAACAACAATAATTGCTGGCGAGGATGTGGGGAAAAAGGCACACTCTTACATTGCTGGTGGAACCGCAAATTGGTGAAGTCAATCTAGAAAGTAGTATGGAGGTTCCTAGGAAAACTGGGAATGGAACCACCATTTGACCCAGCTAGCCCACTCCTTGGCATAATCCCAAAGGACTTAAAAACAGCTTACTACAGGGACACAGTCACATCAATGTTTATAGTAGCATAATTCACAATAGCTAGATTGTGGAACCAACTACGATATCCAACAGCAGATGAGTGGATATGGAAACTTTGGTATATATACACAATGGAACACTACTCAGCACTAAAAGAGAATAAAATCATGGCATTTGCAGGTAAATGGATGGAGTTGGAGAAAATAATGCTAAGTAAAGTTAGCCAATCCCAAAAAACCAAAGGTCGAATGATCTCTTTGATATGAAGATACTTACAAAGGCAAGAGAGAGGGAATGAGAGGAATGAAAGAGCTTTAAATAGAACAAAGAGGGGGGAGGGAGAGGAAGGGGCAAGGGGAGAGGAATAATGGCGACTGAGTTATCCATGATTACCCTAAATACATGTATGAAGACACAATTGTTGTAAAAATACTTTATATAAAACCAGCAACTTGAAAAATTGTGCTCTTTGTATGTAATATGAAATGAAATGTACTCTGCAAATGTGTATAACAAATTAGAATAATAAAAAAATTAAAAATTTTAAAAAAGAATAATAAGGAAATATTATGATCAATTTTAAACCCATAAATTTCACAATAGACACTAACTACCCAAAGTCATATAAGGTAAAAAGAGATAATTTCAGTAGATACTTCTCATGAATAAATTAAATCAATAATTAACCATTTCTGAAAGAAATGAAAGTTTGCTAGGTTTTAGTGGTGAATTCTACCAAGTATTTATGGAAGAAATGATACCAATAGTCTAAAATTTCTTTCAGAAATAGAACTAGTAGAAACATAAGTTATTCTATGAAGCCAGCATTATTATTATATCATAAACAGAAATAGACACTTCAAAAAAAGGAAAACTACAGACCAATACTTTTCATAGAACTAGATGCAAAAACACTTAACAAGATATTTGCTCATCAAATCCAACAATGTACAAAAAGCCACAAACTACACTCTGTTTCAAAGAGTATATTCATTATAGTGATATAAGATTAACTCAGCATTTGAAAATAAGTGCAATTAACAACATCAATAGCCTAAAGAAGGAAAATCACATGATTTTATCAATTGCTGCATCAAAGATGTTTTGTATGACAAAATCTAATACCCATTTGTAATAATAAAAAAAAAATTCTCAGCAAATTAGAAATAGGGAGGAAATTCCCTGAACATGAAAAAGAACGTATATGAAAAAAAAACAATAAACATCACAATTAAAATGAAAAGAAATGGGATGCTTTCCTTAGTTTTGCATTTAGTTTTATGTCAGATTTTCAGTTAACCTATGACCTTATTATAATTGTTTATTTGTTCCAGGAAAAACCCATATTATAAAGTAAATAAATTAAGTATAAAAGGATTATACCTAAACTTAATAAAAAGCTGTATATCATAAGCTCATAGGCAATAGGGAAAACTGAAAGCAATTTCTCTAAAATCAGGAACAAGACAAGGGTGTCCATTATTACAACTCTTGTTCAATATACTCCTGGAAACTTTAGCCAGAGCAATCAGACAAGAGAAAGAAATGAAAGAGTTACAAATAGAAATGGAGTACGATTTCATATAATATGACTCTATAACTAGAAAACCCTAAAGAGTACACCAAAGTTCTCTTAGAACATATAAACACATTCAACAAAGTAGTAAAGATACAAAATCAGCATTAAAAACTTAATAACTTGTCCAAGTACCAATAATAAATTTGCTGAGAAAGAAAACAGCAAAATAATTCTATTCACAATAGCCTCAGAAAAAGTATCCAATAATAAGTCTAGCCAAGGTGGTAAAAAGACCTTTACAGTGAAAACTATAAAACACTCAATAAAGAAATTTAAGAATACACTAGAAGATGGAAAGATCCCAAATGTGAGATCCCATGAATTGAGAGAATTAATGTTGAAATGACCATACTACCAAGAGCAATTCACAGATTCAGATATCAGTGACACTCTTTACAAAACCAGCAAAAAAAAAAAAAAAAAAAATCCTAAAACTTATGTTGAAGAACAGAAGGCCCAGAATAAGCATGTCCAAGTAATAAGAACAAGACTGGAGACATCATAATAACAACTTCAAATTATACTACAGAGCTATAGAAACAAAAATGAAACTGTACTGGCATTAAAATAGAAATGAAGATCAATTAGAAAATAATGCTAAGTGAAGTTAGCCAATCCCAAAAAACAAAGGTCGAATGATCTCTTTGATATAAAGATACTAACTTATAAAGACTAGAGAGTGGGGATGAGATAAATGAAAGAGGTTTAAATAGAACAAAGAGGGGGGAGGGAGGAGAGAGGGCAAGGGGATAGAAATAATGGCAGACCGAGTTATCCATGATTACCCTAAATACATGTATGAAGACACAATTGTTGTAAAAATACTTTATATAAAACCAGCAACTTGAAAAATTGTGCTCTTTATATATAATATAAAATGAAATGTACCTGCAAACATGTATAAAAAATAGAGTAATAAAAAAAATTTAAAAAGAAATAGAATAGAAGACACAGAGACAAACCAGCACAGATACAGTAATCTGAACATTGACAAAGGTGCCATAAACACTGGAAAAAAATACAGCCTTTTAAACAAATGGTGCTGGGGAAACTAAATAGCCATATGTAGAAGAATAAAACTAGACCCCTATCTCTTACCCTGCACAAAAGAGAACAAAGTGGACGAAAAAACCTAGGAAATAAACCAGAAACTTTGAAACTCCTAAATGAAAACATAGGGTCAACATTCTAACATACAGACACAAGTGCTAGCTTCATTAATAAGGCTACTACTAAAGCTCAAGAAATAAAACCAAAAATCAGTCAGTAGGATGGTATCAAATTAAAAATTTCTGCACAGCAAAGGAAACAAGAGTATAAAAAGAAAGCATACAGAATGGGAAAAAATATTTGCTAGCTACTCTTCTGACAGACAATTAATATCTAAAATATGTAAAGAATTCATAAAACTTTATACCAAAAAAAATTAAAACCCACTAAATAAATGGATAAATGCACTAAAAAGACATTTCTAAAAAAGAATAAATAAAAGTAGCCAACACATAAACAACAACAAAAAATGCTCAACACCGTTAGTTATCAGGGAAATGCAAATCAAAACCACACTAAGATTTTATCTCAACCCAGTGAAAATGGCAAGCATCAAGAATATAAATAACAATACATACTAGCAGAGATGTGAAGGAAAAGGTATCCTTCCATTCTGTTTGTGAGACTGAAAATTAATACAACTATTATGAAAATCAGTATATAGATTCTTCAAAAGACTAGAAATGAAACAATCACACGACCTAGGTATCCCACTCCTTTGTATTTACACAAAAGAACTAAAATCACCACACTATAGTAAAATATGCATTTTGATGTTTATAGCAGAACAATTCACATAACCAAGCTATGAAACTAGCCTAGGTGTCCACCAACAGGTGAATGAAAATGTGGCATTAAACACAATGGAGTTCTACTTAAGAATAAAGAAGAATGATATTATGCCATTTACTGGTAAATGGTGGAACTGGAGAATATCATGCTGAGTGAACTAAATTAGACTCAGAAAATTCAAGGGCCAAATGTTTTTTATTTCATATACAAATACTAAAGAGAAAAAACCTCTCAAAATTAGAAGGAAGAATAAAAGGATGCATAAAGGAGACTGAGGAAAGCAGAGAAAGGAAAGATACTAGGAAATGAAATCAATCAAATTATGCTATGTGTTTGTATTAATATAGCACAATAAACCCCAATAGTATGTATAATTATAATGCACTAATAATAACATTTAAACTAGGACTCTAATGGCTCAGGAAACAAATTCAAATATTGGCAAATGAGTTTACATCAAATACAGCCTACAGAATGGGAAAAAAAGTCCCTATCAGATATTCACCTGACAGAAGAATAATGTTCAGAACATAAAAAGAACTCAATGAATTTAGCACATTTGAAACACCGTGTAATACATTCAATAAATAATTTGAGTAAATCATCTGAACAGACACTTCTCAAAAGAAAGAATACAATAGTCAAAAATATATGAAAAAAATGCTCAATACCTTTAGTCATCAGAGCAATGCAAATCAAAACTAAAGTAAGATTCTAATTCATCCCAGGCAGAATGGCTTTTATAAAGAAAACAAAAAATAACAAATACTGATAATAATGTAGAGAAAAAAAGAACCCTGTACACTATTGGGTTAGAATGCAAATTATCATATTTGCTATGAAAAAGAGTATGGAGATTCCCCCAAAAGACTAAAAATAGAATTATCATATAATCCAACTATACCACTCCTGGTTATGCACCCAAAAGAAATGAAGTCAGCATACAAAAGAGATACCTTCATATCCATATTTATCATGGCACTATTCACAATAGCCAACTTAGGAACCACCCTAGAAACCCATCAACAAATGAATGGATAAGGAAAATATTGTATATGTCCATTATGATATATACACTATACAATATCATATTGTATATGTCCAAAATATTGTATATGTCCATCCCAACATAAAGAAGAATGAAATCATGTCATTTGCAGGAAAATGCATGGAACTAGAGTATATTGTGTTAAGTGAAATAAGCCAAATTCAGAAACATAAGTATTGCATGTTTTCTCTCATATGTGGAGTGGAGAAAAATAAAAAAAAAAAAATGAAAGTAGTATGGGGACTATTAGAGAAGGAGAAAGAGATTGAGGTTGAAGGGGTAAGACAGAGGAATAGGGAGGTTGGATATGATCAAATCACATTATATGCCTATATGGAAATTTCACAAGAAAACCCATTATTTAATGTTCTAGTTATTTTTATAAAAAAATAAAGAGAATATTTTAAAAAGTACATTTAATAGTAGTTACTTGGTGTAGGTAACTGAGATAAGGGTTATAAATTTTACTTCTATTTTATATGTATTAAAATTATTTTATCATGAATAATTTTAGCTTTGAATAGAACAAAACAAAGAAGAGCAAAGTTGGAGAAATCACACTTCATCATTTCAAAACTTACTATGCAGCTACAACAATATAAGCATTGTGGCACTGGCATCAGTATACACATATACAATCCAGCTTATAACTCCAAAAATAAACCCCATACATGTATGGTAGTTGGTTCTTGACAAGAGTGTTGAGACTGTTCAAGGGAGAAAGGATAGCCTTTTTAACTAATGCTGCTGGGATTATTAGAAATCCAGAAGCAAATTTTAAAACTAAATCTGTACCTCACACCATATATAAATATTAACTTAAATAACCAAATATCTAAATATAAGAGCTAAAACTACAAAGTATTAAATGGAGATAAATCTTTGTGAACATGGGTTTAGCAATGAATTAGATTTGACTTCAAAAGCACAGTAAAAAAAGAAAATATAAACTGGATTTCATCAAAATAAAAATTTCATCAAAGAATTCTATCAAGAAAGGTAAATGCCTACAGAATAGGAAAAAATATTGCAATCACACACGCGTTAAGGGTCTTATAATCAGAAAATTTAAATAATTCTTACAACTTAAGATAAAACTAGAAAAAAATCAATTAAAAATGGATAAAGGACTTGAATAGAGATTTTTTCCAAAGATACATAAGTGGTCAATAATCACATGAAAATATGCTCAACATTAGTCACTAGGAAAATGAAATAAAAAACAGTGTAATGGTCTGGGGTTGTGGCTCAGTAGCAGAGCACTTGCATAGCATGTGTGAGGCAATGGATTTGATTCTCATCACTGCATATAAATAAATGAATAAAATAAACTTTCATCAAACTTTAAATTCATTAAAAATATTTTTTTTAAAAAGACACAATGTAATACCACTTCAAATCCATCAATAAGTCTGCTGTAAGGAAATAAAGAAACAAATTCTAACAAGAAAGTAGAGCACTTTTACATTGCTATTTGGAATGTAAAATGGTACAACCACTGAAGAAATCTGTATGACAATTCCTACATATGTTAAATAGGTATTCAAACCAAATTTTTGTATATATGTTCATAGTAGTAATAGTCATAATAGTCAAAGGTAGAAAGAATCCAGATGTTCACCACTTAATGAACAGATAAATGAATATGGTACATCCATTCAATGGAATATTATTTAGTCACACAAAAAGAATGATGTGTTGATACATGCTTCAATATACATGAACCTTGAAAACATCATGCTGAGTGACAGAAGCCAGACACTAAATATCAATTCTGTTTTGATTTTATTCACATGAAATATTCAGGAAAAAGAAATATTTGGAGACAGAAAGCATATTGGTAATTGCGAGTAACTAGGGAGAGAGGACACTTGAGAGTGATTACTCAGTGGATATGAGATTTCTGTTTAAGGTAACAAAAATAGTTTAGAATTTTGTGGAGGTGATGATCATAAAATATTGTGGATATGCTAAATATAACTTAATTTTGCCCTTAGCCTAATTAATTTCATGTTGTGTGAATTTTAGTTCAATAAAGAGAAATAAAATTAAAAGCTAAAAAGGATAATGGCGCACGCCTGTAATCCCAGCACTTTGGGAGGCTGAGGCAGGAGGATTGCGAGTTCAAAGCCAGCCTCAGCAATGGCGAGGCACTTAGTAACTCAGTGAGACCCTGTCTCTAAATAAAATACAAAAAGGGCTGGGGATGTGTCCCAGTGGTCAAAGTGCCCCTGAGTTCAATCCCCGGTACCAAAAAAAAAAAAAAAAAAAAAGGATAAATGAACAAATATGATTTTATATTCTGAGACAATATTTTTGTCACTCAATTTGGTTTAGCACAGTTATTTCAAAATCATACTTAGGGTCATCTTTTCTTTTGCTTGATATTAGGTAAAATGTAATTTGTGATTTAAAATTATCTGTTATTATTAACACACTAATTCTCTCATTATAAAACCTCCAGGTTAGATGTTGTGTAAACCATAAGCTAAAATATAGTAAATTGGTGATAATTAACAATAATTTAATTAACAAAAAATCAAGTTTGTTAAAACAACATGTTGAAATGGAGTTCTGATAATCCACAATATCAAACATATGACTAACGATGTATGGCATTTCGTGTCATACCTGTACATGTCATTTTTCTGAATTAGCATTTCAGACATTCATTCAGTAGGCCTGGCATCAGCCTGAGTGAAAACACCACAGTACTGAATTCACAAGTGGGAGCAAGAATTCTAGCTCCCTGTCTGCCTTCAACTGCAGAGGAGACACAATCTCATTTGTTAAAGAGAAATATTGCTTTTTCATCTCACAATCTTGTTAGAATAAATAAAAATATGTGTAAAAAGGCTAAGAAAATGTAAAAGCTAAATAGGTCTGTGAATTCCTACTTGTATATTATAACAATAAATTTTAAAAGGAAACAATATGTTCTAGTGGTTATAACCATTGACTTTGAAATGAGAAATAAATTGGGTTTGAATATCAGATGACACCAGCATGGTGATTTTCACCAATATATTTAATCATCAGTTTACTTAATATTGGCATATCTAAAGAGGGATGTTAATTGCATAAATGGGATAAAAGGCTATAGAGTTGTTTCAGAGAATACTGCATCAATATGCTCCCAAGAGAATTTTAAATTATGCTTATTTAGTGAGTTTGTTAATAGCTATTCTTTTTTTGCTGTTATTGTTCTAAATCATATTTAATGTGTTAATAGACAATAAAATGTCAGGTTTTAATTTTCTTTAAAGATATTTTGCTCTCTCATATTTTATTAGAGTTTCCTTTGCTTTCTATCTACATTTTTAATGCAATGGCTAATAATATTTTTCCTTTAAGGCCATGAACATTCAAAAGTAGAATTCCCATGATAAATGGCTTGGGGACTCAGATCAGCAGCCATCAGGTGGACACCAAATGCTGTTGTTAGGTGGTTGTTAGAGCTGGAGCAGTTGTGAGAGGCACTAAACACACAGCACCAAACAGAGAAATATTTCTTGAAAGATCCAGTAGTAGTGCAAATATTATTTTCCAGCATCATTTTTTTTCTTTTTTGGGGCAAGGTAAGTTGAAACAACACAATGAAAGTTAATAGACTATAAAAATTGTCAGTTATATAGTTTGTAATAGTTTGTACTTAGTGTACCTATGCCAAAACATTTAAACTCTTTTTCATCTCCATTTCTGTTTTCAATTTAACAGCACCTATTGAACATCTACTTAAGCTGCCTTTTCAAAGAGAAATTAGAATTTTTATTGCTTCATGTGCCAGGATTATGTCGTGATTTGTGGGGAAATTTCTGGGTCCAGATTATATTTCCATAGGGACTATTGAAGACTTTAGAAACTTGTTTTACAGCGAATTCTCTCAGACCAGCTATAGATGCACGATAATTTCAGGAGTAATAATTTTAATAATTTTTAATTGTCTTTTAATAATTCCAATGCCATCACTTTTCACAAGGATTGAGATGCAGAGTGAACATTCTTTACCTAAAAACTATCATCAATTATCCTAACATTTCTATACATATGTATGTTTGTACCCACCTAATCACACATCTCTCCAACTCATAGCACTATGGGACAGGATTTCTGAGTAAGATATAGTCTCTGCTCTCAAAAAAGCTCATGGACCTAGTAAGGGACACAAGGAGACCACTCATCGCAAATTACACTGTGATTAGAGGAACACTAGAATGGTCAAAGGAAAGGGAGGGCAAGGGAGGGAGCAGGCGGGGAGAAGGGGGGAAAAATGGTGGTTGTCACTATCCTAAATGCATGATTAAAGATCTGAGTGGTACTTATATACTTTGTATACAAGCAGTTGTACGTAAAAAGATGATATACTTGCACATTATGAATAAATAAATAAATAAATAAATAACAAAAAGAAAAAAGAAAAAAAAATTACACTGTGAAACAAGTAATATAGGAGGTTTGTCAATACAAGGCGAGAGCAAAGAGGGGGAATGTCTAATCCAGGCTGAGTAGAGAGGAAGACATCTCTGATGAATTGACACAAGGGGTGGAATTTTTTTAATGAGAACTGATCAGCTAAATAAAGAAGGCTTTAAAAAACGTGTGAACTTGAGCACTTGTGAAAGAACAAAGACTGGTCATGTCATTCATCAGGTTTGTGAGGGGGACAGGCTGGATGAGAAGCGGAGTAGATGGGAAGTAGACAGATTCCAAGAGCTTTATCACCAACTAGGATGTTCTCATGGTAGAGGTCAGTAGGGATTTTAAGCACTGAGTAGGCAGGGAAGACGCAGGAAATGCTCCATTGGTAAGCTGGTTCAACTGCCTCCTTTTTTACCTTTGTGCTGTTCCTTCTTGCCTCTGATCTTTATTTCTTCCTTTTCTTTCTCCAGATCCCTCTCTACTTTCTTCTCCCTTTGCCTTTCATCTCCTCCCTGGAATGACAGACATATTTGCAATAAGCCAGCAATAGACTGCTCTGGAAGGTGAGGTTTAATGGTGGTGATGCATCCCTTGCTGAGAACAGGCTCTGTGAACTGACTATTTGTAATTTCTTTAATTCAAAAAAAAAACAGTTTTTCTTGGGGGTTGGGGTTGTGGCTCAGTGGTAGAGTGCTTGCCTAGCATGTGTGAGACACTGGGTTTGATTCTCAGCACCACATATAAATAAATAAATAAAATAAAGGTCCATTGACAACTAAAAAAATATTTTTTAAAAAGTTGTTTTCATATTGGTTTTTGCAAAACTTTGTTACAATTTATAAATGCTTATTTGAATGATTCTAACATCTCTACATTGAATTTGCAAGGCTCTTTGCCTTTAACCTCCTATTTTGTACTTAAAATAAACTTTTAAATCAAAAACAACAAAAGGTTATTGTAAATAAATGTTGACATAGGAAGTGAAAGTAGTATGTACCTCTACTTTTCAGGATTCATCATTGGTAATGTTTGGTATGTGTTTCTACAGAAACTTTTATTCAAAGTATCTGATTATTTTTATTGGGCAGTATCTTGTTTTTTGGTTAAGTGGAAATATTTCTAGATTTATATAAGTGGAACTATTTAGGTGATTATAATAGCATCATATTCCTCCATTGTAGAGATGTACTATGATGTGATTAATACCTTCACTGCTGACTCACATTACACTCACATTCTATTATGTATGTGTACATAAACATATACTATCTCATCCCTCTATATCTTTATTTCTCCTCTTCTTCTTCCCTATTGATTAGTAATACAAAACCAATGAAGCCCTTATTGTCTTCTGAGGCTGGGCACCAAGAAACATGTTTATTGGCTAATCATACTTGTTGCTCCTTTTGTGAATTTTGTGAATTTTCTGTGCCTGCCTCTCCATTTCTCCAAATTACACCTTCCCTTTATGGACAATATATTGACATTTTTAGAAAACATAATATTTTGATTAATCAATGACGACATTTTCCCTTCCTGTGAAGATAGTTTTATTAATAAGGAATTTTAAATATTGGAAAATAAAAAAAAGAAAAAGAGAAAAATAAATCTGCCATTTTTTTCTACCACTCAGAAAAAAAAATCTAATAGTACTGCCTGTCTAGAAACTGATTTTTTTTTTATCTTTACAAAAAAAAAATTTTACTCACTTTGGAGAATTGGAAAAATACTGAATGCTTGTGTATGTACATATACAGATACGAATATGTGTGTGTATATACATTATATGTGTATACATATTTTCTATTCCAGAATATGCTATATATACATATATGTATACACACACACATATATATCTGCATATATATGTAAATATATTCCAGGATATGCATATTTTAAATCCATACATTGCATTGTTAAAACCTTTAAACACAGATTTGACTTCAGATTGCAATCACACCTATTGCCATTTACTTCAGTGATTGTCCTATTCCCTGTTGTTTATTTGCGCTCTATTTTATCCCAGCTATTTTCTACAAAATTTTCTACCTAGTTCCCTTGGGGCAGAGCCTTCTGGCATCACTCTTTTGTGATGCCAGCCATAGTACCTCAGGGTGTACCATCCTGTGTGGCCTGCCTGTCCTCAAGTCATTCTTGACTCTAATGTGCTCATGGTCTCCCACCAGCTCATGCTGTTAATTTAACACTAATTTAATTCTTATAACTAAGTTGTAAGTCATAAGTCAAGGAAATTTAAATGTCTACTTTGTGCCTTCTAGAGACAATGTATCAGTCTGCAGTCTCATGATCACTATAGGTCAGTGTCTTTATCTTCATAGCTTCATCCATAAGACATCAATGTTTAAAAACTGACAATTTATTATGTACAACATAACACCTCATAATATCCTACTTATACTTCAAGTGTGAGTTTTACTTTTAATTATTGACTATCTGGATTTCATTTTTTAACAATAGTCTTTATATGTCTACTCACATTAAAATGATTTACCATATTTCTTTTCTTTATCAATATGGAAGAAACAATTTTATATTAAATACATTAGTGATTGCTCTGATATTTGGCAACTTTTTTCTACAATTTGTTTGTACTTAAACCATGCATCTTTGTTTATTAGTCTGGATCATCCTACTTACCCATCAATAGTAATGACCCTGTTCAGCAGAGTCTTAGCAAGCACCACTGTGGCAAATAATATTGTTATCATAGTACTATTCTTTTCCTTATAATATATTATGCAGTGTGGCTGTTTATTTAACTTCACCTGAAATCAGGATCTATGTCCTACCTTGGAACTTGACATAGTTCTAGAGACATAGTAGATGATTAGAAGTATTAGTCCAGCGGATGAATGGTAGGTAGCACAAGTTTTCAAAACACATTGTAGTTATGAGAAATTATTTTTAATTCAGACTTTGAACACAATTAAAATCTGCTGTTTTCAATATTTCTGAAAAATTCTTTTTATAATTCTTTTGTTTTTAATCTTTTAGGTAATACCAGACAAAGTCAATGTATGAAACAAATTATACTGAGGTACGTGAATTTGTGTTTATAGGACTTTCTACATATGGACCAATTCAGCATTTCTTTCTCGCCTTCTCTACAGTGTTGTACCTCACCATTGTTCTGGGAAACATCCTGGTTGTGATTACAGTGACCTTCGATGCTCATTTACATTCCCCCATGTACTTCCTTTTAGGAAACCTCTCATTTATTGATTTATGTCTTTCTACCTTAACGGTTCCCAAGATGATTTCTGACCTCTACTCTGGACACAATACCATATCATTCCAGGGCTGTGTCATCCAGATTTTTGTTCTTCATATCCTGGGTGGATCTGAGATGGTACTCCTTGTAGCCATGGCCTTGGACAGATATGTGGCCATCTGCAAGCCCCTCCACTACCTGACCATCATGAGCCCACGGATGTGCAGTTTGCTTCTGTCTGGTGCTTGGCTTATTGGTATCATTCACTCACTGGCCCAATTAGCTTTTGTTGTCCATTTGCCTTTCTGTGGTCCTAATGAGATAGATAGCTTTTACTGTGATCTACCTCAATTTATCAAACTTGCCTGCTCAGACACCTACAGCATGGAGTTCATGGTGACTGCCAACAGTGGGTTCATTTCCACAGGCACCTTCTTCTTGCTCATTATCTCCTATATCCTCATCTTGTTCACTGTGTGGAAACACCCTTCAGGTGGTTTGTCCAAGGCACTCTCTACCCTTTCAGCTCACATCTCTGTGGTGGTTTTGTTTTTTGGACCATGCATCTTTGTTTATATGTGGCCATTTCCCACAGTGTCAGTGGATAAATTTCTTGCCATTTTGGACTTTCTGATCACACCCATCTTGAATCCTGCCATTTACACAATGAGGAACAAAGACATGAAGCTGGCAATGAGGAGACTGATTAGTCAGCTCCTGGGTCTGAGGAAAATCTCCAAATAACTTATAAGAGCTCATGTAGTACCTTCCATAATCTCACTGTAAACATAAGTGTTTAAAGGACTGCTATCTTGAGACAATTTATTTTCCTTTACTCAGCAGTTAAAATACTTTGTATAGTTTATTTCAAGTGAAGAAGCAATAATATGATCATATTGGTTGACTCTGGGAAATTTTACATGGCCTAATAATTTAAAATAAATTTTGGTGTGGATGACATTTTTATTTTTCCATAGAAAATCACTTTTTACATAAATTCTAATTTATGTTTATATTTGCAAAGCTACTGGTTTAAGTTGAAATTTTCCTCTCTCATTGGGTTGAATAATATTCTCATCTAAAAAGAGTGGCTATTTCTCATCATATTATTTCTTAGCAAACAAGGTAAGTTCACATTCTATGTTCATCAATTTTATTATTCCTACTTTTCCTTCCCTTTTCTATTACTTATACTAATAAATGCACTGTTATTTAAATATAATTTTTGAAATAAATTTAATTTGTTTAGTAAAACAGAAATTGTTTAATATTCACATATACAAAAATAAATAAATAAATAAAGTCAATGAAGTTGACAAAGAAACAATCATTAAGTCCTTGAGTGCCATTTTGGTTTCTGGTCACTAAGAGGACAATGTTAATCATCTTCTCTCATCCATGCCCTTTAAATGTGTACTGGCATATAAAGCTATGAATTTAGAAGTAACATTCAGCAGAGGAAGAAAACTATCTGGGGATTTAAAAACTACTACAGACAGGGGCCTCAGATGTAATCTTGTTTAACAAGGATCCAATGTAGGAATGAACACCACTTCAGGTGCCACCATGAAGTCTGTGCTTTTAGACTCCTAGGCCTGGAAACTGACCAGCAAACAGAATAACATAGTCCCTTTTGTAAATCTTTAGTTGTTGACATTGTATCCTTACCTTGAGATGGAATTTTCTTCCCTATAACTTCATATTATATTGTTCATTTTTTAATGTGAAATTCTACATAATAAATATCTTCCACAGTGCCTCCTTTTTTCATATTTGAAAATGAAAATGATCTTGCTAAGGTTAAGTATTCTTCTTGGGCTGAATATTAAAATCCTTTTAGGCAAAATTCCCTATTTTGAAATTTTCATCATTGGTCTTTTTTATTATGAGACAATGTGGAATGTCAGCTTAATAACAGACACCCAATAAATTCTTCATGGACTATTTCACAATATTGTTAAGTTTTTTAGAAGGTACAAGAAGGGTACCTATAAATTATAATAGTTTCTTACTCGTGTAACCTCAAAATCAGTCAGCCTACATTTAAATTAATTAAGTGGAAGTTTATAAGCAGGACAGTTTGAAGATATGCTAGACTATAATTTGTTGATATTATTCGAAATATTTTTCAAGAGTGTCCCAGAGATTCCATCAAGGTGATCATCAATATCTTCAAGAAGCACACTAGCCAGGTGCAGTGGCACATGCCTGTAATCCCAGCAGCTGGAGTCTGAGACAAGAGGATTGCAAGTTCAAAGCCAGCCACAGCAATTCACTGCACAATCAGTGAGATTCTGTCTCTAAATAAAATACAAAATAGAGCAGGGGATGTGGTTCAGTGGTTGAGTGCCCCCGAATTCAATACTGGTACCAAAAATAAATAAATAAATAAAATAAAATAAAATAAAAAAGAAAAGAAAAGCAACACACAAATGGCTGTCTTCTGTACACAGAGATCATCAGAAATTCACCTATGCCACTGGTTTTCTAGTGTTAGAGGGTTAATAAAATTCTGGAATAGCAAACAGATGAGAACAGTTTACCATCAAATTCAAGGTGGTAATATTGGCTTCAATAGTTAGTATTATGGGTTAAATTTTGTCCCTCGGAAATTATATGTTGTAGTCCCAACCTCAGTATCTCTGAAGGAAACTTTTCTTGGAGATAAGGTCTTTTAAGGGGTGAGTAGTTTAAAATGGCCTAATATTAGTGGTGTTCTTACAAGAAGAGAAGGAAGTATCAGGGATGCTCATGTGTGGAGAAAAGACCAGGTGAGGACATAACAGGAAGGCAGCCATCTGCAAGTCAGGGAGAGAGACCTCAGGAGAAAGGAACTTGCCAATGCCTTGATCTTGAAGTTCCAACCTCTAGAACAGTGAAAAAGTAAGCATGTGTTGTTCTATCACCACTCTTTAGTACTGTGTTATATCAGACCTAGTGAATTAGCACAGGTGGCAACATAATCCATTTTGTGCTGCCGCAAAGACTGAGTGATCTGTGAGGGAAAATAATTTATTGCCCACAGTTCTGGAGGCTGAGAAGTCTAGAACTGGAGAGCCAGCTTCTTATGTCTATTGAGGGTTCGTACAGGGTTAGTCAAATGTTGAAACAAATATCTTTGATGAATGCCTTATTCTCATTAAGAGGGAAGAAACTTCAGGGCCTAATTATCTCTTAAAGATGTTACTGATGGGAATGGAAAATGGAGCAGCCACTGTGGAAAAGAGATTGACAGCAAAAGCATGGACATATTTTGTTGGTTTATACTTTTGTGTGTGTGTGTGTGCCAGGTATTGAACTCAGGGGAGCTTAACCACGAAGCCACATCCCCAGCCCTATTTATATTTTATTTAGAGACAGTGTCTCACAAAATTGCTTAGGGTCTCACTAAGTTGCTGAGTCTGGCTTTGAACTCATGTTCCATCTGCTTCAGCCTCAGGAGCTGCTGGGATTACAGGTATACGCCACTGTGCCTGGCTCTTTTATACTTTTAGTGTAGAGAATTTTTAACTCCTTGGTTAAATCTAATCCTAAGTATTTTATTTTATTATGTGTATCTGGTATACATAGGCTTATTTTCTTGATTTCTTTTTCACATAGTTGCTGTTCATATATATAGACATGCTACTGACTTTTATATCTTGATTTCATATCCTGCAGTTTTACTGAATTTGGTTATTAGTTCTAATAGGTTTTTTTTTTTTTTTTTTTTTTTTTGAGTCTGTAGGGGTTTCTGCATATTCAATTGGTTCACCAACAAAAAGGGGTATTTTAATGTGCTCCTTTCTAACTCAGGTGTTTTTATTTCTTGTCTAATTTCTCTGGTTAAGACTTCCAATACTATGTAGAATACAAGTAGTGAAAGTGGGCAACCCTGTCTTATTTCAGTCTCACAAGAAAAATTTTCAGCTTCTCTGTTTAGTATGATGTTAGCTGTGTTTGCTTGTGAGGTATTCAATAGGTTTTGGATTATTGTGTCTCCATTTTTATTCAGCTTGAGAAAAAATTTTCATTGCTCTTTTAATTTTATTCTTGATGCATTCATTATTTAGGAACTTTTTTTTAATTTCCACTTTTTAATTTTTTTTTCTGTTTTAATCCTTTTATAGATTTCTAGTTTCATGCCATGGTGATCAGAAAGATGCTTGATAAAATGCCAGTCTTAAATTTGTTGAGAATTGTTTTGTAGCCCAATATATGGTCAGTTCTAGAAAGTGTTCTGCCTGTGTTTGGGAAGAATTTTGTGTTCTTCTGCTCTTGGATGGTGTGTTCTGTGTATGTTGGTTATGTACAATTTGTCTAAAGTATAAAGTCCAGTTTTTCCTTATTAATTTTCTGTATGGATATACTGTAGAAAGTGGAATATTAAAGTTCCCTACTCTTATTTTATTGCTATTTATTTCTTCTTTCAATTCTATTAATATTTGCTTTATACATTTAGGTGTTCCAATGTTGGGTACATAAATATTTTATAGAATTGACCACTCTCATATTATATAATGACCTTTTTTTCTCCTGTGACCATTTTTTGCCTGAAGTCTATTTGGTCTTATACATCTTTTTACATCTCTATTTTTAGCTTATAGTGTCCTTAATGATAAAGTTGATCACTTTCAAGTGTAAAATTCAATAATTTTACGAAATCTTGTATTTTTATCTATTGAGCCTCAGCATATCTTCTGATTAGAAAATTTAACTACATGTTTACATTTATTTCTATAATGAGGAACATATAATTTCCACTTTTAAAATTGTTTTATGCTTGATTTTTCTTGTCCCCTGGTTTAGTTTACATCTTACTATCTTTCTTCATGACTTGATTGTTTTTTGTGGTAATACACTTTGATTCATTTATCTTAATATTTTCTATATTCAACTATTTTTTAGTGTGATTAACATCAGACTACTCTCTCTTTGCTTGCAATATTTGTGTGGAGAATCCTCTTACAGTATTATTTAAGCTGCCTTGTATAGGATATGTTGCTTTTAACCTGCTGCTTTCAAAATTCTTCATCTTTTGACAATGTAATTAGAACATTTCTTTTGGACATTTTGGGATTTGGCTTATTTGAATTCCTACAGGCATGTGATCTGAGTGTCCATATTTCTCCAAATTTGGGGAATTTTCAATCATTATTTGTTTAAATAGACATTATATCCTTTTATCTCTCTCCTACTGGATTTTCCATAGTGTGCATGTCCTGTGTACTTTTCGGTATGTCTTAAGTTCCATAGTTCTTTTTTCACTCTTTTTATCCTTCTGTTTTTTTCTCTAACTATATCTTCAAATTCACCTATCCTTTCTTCTGCTTTATTGACTTTGCCATAGAAACTTGTTATTAAATTTTCAGGGAAGCTATTGTTTTCTTCAGCTGTTGAACTTCCAGTATATTTTTTAATGGTTTCTTAATTTTTTGAACTTCTCATTTTGTACAATATTTTTTTCAAATATTTAGTTATCAATATGTGTCCTCTTGTCATTCAATTAAACTCTGTTTTCATTTTTGTTTTTTGGAATTAGGGATTGAACCTTGAGGCACTTAACCACATAGCCACATCCCCATCCCCACCCCAACGTTTTAATTTTTTTTTTGAAACAGAGTCTTGTTAAGTTACTTATGGCCTTGATAAGTTGCTGAGGCTGATGTTGAACTTGGGATCCTCCTGCCTCAGCCCCCCAAGTCACTGGGATTACAAGCACGTGCCACTGTGCCCAGCTTCAATTAAATTCTTAAGAGAATTATTCTAAATTTTTAGACAGGACAGTTCATAAATTTTCTCTTCTTTAGGGTCAGTTATTAGAGCTTTATTATTTTTCTTTGACAGAGTGATGTTTTTTCTGAGTCTTTGGGATGCTGTATCCTTGGGTTGATAAAGCACATACCTTCACTTTAGCAAGTGAACACCATCACCAGTTGATCCAGCCTGGGGTTCTAGACAGGGTAGTGCTAGTAACCTTGAAGAATCAGGGGTTACTGTTTGGGGACTAGCTTGCTGCATGTGCTCTGAGATTGGGTAAGACCCAATCTGGGTGACATTACATTCAGGTGTAGCTGCTGGTTCTGCTGCCCTCTTGGGCTCGGTTTTTGGCTTGGCATCAAGATTAGGGCAGGTCACAGGTTGGTCTCTTTCTTTTCCCTTGGTCTGGTGGTGCCCCAGGCAGCAGTAGAGTAGAGTGTACTGCCACTAGCTGGACTCCATGTGCTGCCTAAATTTGTAGGCAAGACTTTGTATGCATTAAAAAACATGAGTAACTATTTTCAACTGACATGTTTAAAACAAAATTACACTTGGGCATTAACTCCAGAATGTATATAGGTTTTCAAGAACACCTGGAACATTTACCAAAATAGACACTATTGTAATCTTAGTAAAGGAGTGGACCCATATGGTATACATTCCTAGACTATGTTGAATTACTTTGAAAGTCATAGCATAGTTAATTATGCTATATCCATATATTTGGGGATATATACTCCACCTAGGGGAAAAAAACTCCAATGGTAAAGGAAGAAATCATAAAAGAAATAAAAAAGTATTGCCCATGGAAGTAAAAATTTTTGAAAATTCCTGGAACATAAAATATATAACAAGGTTGCAGGAAACAAGGCTCATTTATACAAAAGTCTATTGCTTAGACCTCCAGATATATCTAATGAATTATTTTATTATCATTAAGTTATGCTATATTTATTCTATTTCTTTAATATCAAAATACATTAGAAAGTATACTTCCATTATCTCTCTATCACTTAGAGATATGGCAAAAGGTGATCTTCAGAACTCTACCAAAAGAAGAACTGAAAACAATGAGACTCAAATGCTCCTCTGAGTCATGGCAAGCAGAACAAGTGTGCCCTGAGTCATTTGCCCAATGACAATGTGACAATGCTGAGCTGACCACATTGCCCACCTACATAACTTCAGCCAGGACTGAACCTCCCAGCTTGGTTCAATTGCATGACACAGTAGATACAGAACAAATAGAAGAGTTTTATATCCTCCCTAAAAAGAAAAATAAATAAATAAAAACATACTTTGAGCATCATAGCATCATTTTGTTACTTTTAATAACATCCTTTATTGTAATTTATTAGACTAACTTGAATGTAGATTTATTAAAGGTTTATTATCACTTGAAAATATCATTCAGAGAAAGTAGGTGGCTAAGGGATCCCCCAGAAAATGAGAGGGAGAGACTTTCCGATCTTGGCTCTAATTAAAACATACAGCTGAAAGTTTTTCCATCCAGAGCCCCTTCACATGGAGTGCCACAAAGAGAATGACACATTCTTACTGAAATTCTCACTGCAGAAAACAAACTGGACTTCATTTCAGACATAAGGCAGAATCTAAAGTAACATCATTAGCCAAGAAGGACCTGTTTCCAGAGGTGGTTCCTGTGGGTAAGTATATCACAAACTATCTGATTTGGGACCTTTTGTTCTTCATCCCATCCAATAATTTAAGAATATTTTTCTGTAACATCCTTGTGTAACTACTAGAATTCTTAATGTGTTATTTAGTTGGTGTACTTACCAAAAATAATATAGGTTTGCTCTTCTAATGAATCACTGAGATTTCTGGACTCCCTACAGCAGTTCTACACACTAACAAAAGCAACGTCCTAGCCAGGCACAGTGACAAGTGCCTGTAATCCCAGCAGCTCCAGAGGCTAAGACAGGAAGATCAGAGTTCAAAGCCAGCCTCAGCAAAAGAAAGGCACTAAGAAACTCAGACCCTGTCTCTAAATAAAATACAATAAAGGGCTGGGGATGTGGCTTAGTGGTCAAGTGCCCCCTAGTTCAATCCCCAATACCAAAAATAAATAAATAAATAAATAAATAAATAAATAAATAAATAAATATCAATGTCCTATAAACTTGCAAATTCACAGACCCTGGTTTGGAGAACAATGATTCCCATAGGTTATTTGACTTGCCCTGACATTTTACAATTTTTTTAAAGATTTTTCTGGTCTACCATCTGATCAAAGTAACAAATACAAAAAACTCAGTTATTGATATTAATAGTGTGAAATGCACTCCGATCCAATGACAAAAAAGGACATTGAAATGACCTCAATAATAGGATAAACTTCTATCAAAGCATTTTTGGTCATTTAAATTTTCTTGCCTGGATTCTTTATGTAGGATAAAGTGTCTTATTTTAGAAACCTTGTTTTTTTGTCTTCTTTCCTCAACAAAATTTCTGCCAGAAACCATCTTTAGAATGAAGTTAAACTAAAGAATTTGGAGTCAGACAGACTTCAAATTTTATTATAGGCCTGCCACTTTCTATTTGTATGACTGATAAAATCAAGTATTCACATATGAAAAATGAAAATAAGCACTGTGGTTATTAAAATAAGTTTGCAAAGTGCTTCCCTCATACATAATATGTGTTAGCTAGTGAAATTTACCATGTTCTAGTTTTTTAACTAAAAAAAGTAAGGAAAAATATGGGCATGGGATAAAAGACACAATGGAAGAAAGAAAAGAAGAAAAATGTAAAAAAGAAGGAAGGGAAGGAGGGAATGAGGAAGGGGATAAACAAAAAGTTAAAGGATGAACAATTTGAAAACAGTCTCTATAGTTAAGTAAAATTCCCACACTTTTTCAGGGTGTGCTTCCAAAATTACCCTCCCCCCTTGTTTTTGCTCCTGGAGCATATTTTCCCTTCTGCCTCATTTTTTCCTTTATGGCTATTTTGCATGAGTTCTAGTCATGCTGACATCATCAAAATTTTATTCTCATAGCTGAAATTACAGTATGATATGAACATAAAGTGTTCTTCATAATGCTATTCTGTTTGTTAAAATACCATGTGAAGGATCTTGAGTCTTCCAACCTCTTGCTCTCTGAAGATGAGGATCATGAAGTTAAAGCTAATGTCCACATTGATCCCACCATGCCTACAGACACATGAGAATGTTCTACCTTTACTGATGCTGGGGGACTTCATCACTGTTTGTAGTCTGAAAAATTCTAGCTCTCTTTCTACATGATCATCAAAGCTATCATAATAGACAGAACTTTAGTAATTACTAGAGACCAGATCATTTTCCGGTGTTTCTCTTGTGTCAACTCCTTTTATCCATGAAACATATGAGATAGTGATCTTTTAGTATTTTTCTCTGTAGAAGAAACTGTGGCACCAGGCATTTCAGTAACTCACCCTAGAACACACAGCTAGTCAACAGAGGATCCAGGTATGCAAGCAGTTTGGCCTGCATGGTGCATGTGTCAGCCATTTAGTCAGTCCCTTTTTTGAATAGTTAGTGTATTTCCAATTAGTTCATGTTATCAGAAATACAAAGTACAGCTACAAATACATTTTGTCTGTTGACTATCACTTTTTAAAAGAATTCAATGAGAGCACTAGTATTACAGCTGAAAGAACTTTCTGTCTGATTCCCGTCACCTCTGGAGTGAGTGCACACTTCACATTCCCCTCAACTGGGACTCAGAACTCTCAGCAACCACAGATGTGGTCATTCTGCTCAGGAAATAATGAAAAACTGAAATCTACCTTCTCAATTTGGAGTGAATCTAGAAAAGACTTCTTAACTATGAGTTTTAAAAATTAATTCTTATCTAGTTTATTAAATTTTTATTATTCACCTTTACTTTTAAGACAACTAATCAACCAGAACTACTTTGGTATAAGGTATATGGTAAGAGACAATTTTATGATTCCAATGTAGCTCTACATAGTTAGCAATTGATTGCTATGATTTTTTTCATTAATTTTTTAGTTTCCCCAATAATTAGAGTCCCTTCATTATCATATTTGGAATTCCCTAATATATTTCTAATTCCTACTGGTTTTGTTTGTTTTTTTTTTTTCATCAGTTTTAATCAAATTAATCATTATTTAATTGTTTTAAGTTAATGATATTTTTCAATACATTTAAAAGGGAAAAAAAATGGTTTCAACTCCCCTAATTCCCATTGTTTCCTTTTCAAACATTTCCGGTGTTTTGAAAGGGACATTTGTATCTCCTGATAGCAACTTAGCTACTGGGTGTTTAATGAGCACTGCAGTTGTTGCATACACTATCAAAGAGAATTTTTATTTTCATTAATTTGATTCTTTTTTTAACCTATTAGCATAGCTAAATCACATAATCACATTTTATTTAAATTTTCGAATGCACCAGAAAAGTTTATATTTTGTTAGCAGAATATATATTGCACATTTATTTCATTTATAAATGACATCTCCAACCATATTTTAAAATAAAATTTTGCATATTGATTTAAATTATTGTATTAGATTTAATATTTTGTATTTAATTGACTTTAGTTTTTGAGGCAGGTAATTTTGTGAGTTGTGAATGATTATTATTTGAATACCTTCTCTCAAAGGGTATTGTTTCATTTAATCTTCTTTTCTAGTCATAACACACAATTGAACCACAGTGCTGTAAGCTTCCTTCCTTCGCTTAATGTCACATATACAAGTAGATGCTGATACTGGTTTTAAACTTATATAACAAGAATACTGTTGCAATATTTCCTAATCTTTTCTAGTTTTTAAATTATTTGTCAGTGATCAGTATTTAAATTTATTCAGGAGCCATTTGATAAATTTGTTTGTTAAAATGTTTATGGGATGGTTGGTGCTTGCCTGCCATGCTCAAGACCCTGGGTTCAATCCCCATCACCAAAAAGAAAAAAAAAAATTAAGGATATATCGTGGGGTGAGGGGTCAGATTTTGTTTAAGGATATGTCCTCTGAAATCAAATTGTGCCAATGTCCTTTCAGGTATTATGTGATATTATGTGATAGGTTCTGGGACTTCAAGAATATTCTTGTTATAGACATACCAAAACTTTTAGTAGGAAGGCCATGTGATGGTATTTGACGTTAGATAAAACAATCTAGAAACAGTGTAGAATGGGCAGAACTTGTGGATGAATGGAAGGAGTGGCCTTTTCAATTTCAAGATGGGAAAACATGTAGACTGATAGTAAAAAAAGAAAAAAAAAAAGACAATCTCAATGAAGAAGCAACTGTATTTAGAAATTTTTGAAACTAAAACTTGTTCACCCAAAGGAACATGAAGGACAGACAAGAGCACCATAGTGTCTATATTGGGTGTCTTGGAGAATGATGAAAATGTTCATTACAGCATTGGATTAGATGATAAGATTGTGAGTTCAAATTTGACAGGTTAACTTGAAGGTCAGAGTGGGGCTTGTCTATGTGTGTACGACATAAAATTTTAGACATTTTACTCTGGATTCCAAGGATATCTCATTTATTTTAAATGAAATAACCTGATAGCTAATAAAACAAGTAGAAAAATCTGAGTCACACCCAAAATTAAGGGTCAGGAGAGGAAAAATATTATTGTGTGTTAGTGAAAAGTATAGAGAAGTCAGAAATGAAGTAGAAAATTTGAGGGAAGCTGTCATAGAAATAGATTATATTCAGCTACAATTAACAGAAAACCTGGATTACAGTGGATCAAACTACAGTCTACTTTTTACACATTACTAGAAGAAATCTAAAAACAGGTTATTGCTGTCTTTGGTTAAGCAGTTCAACATGCCCTTTCAGTGCTAAGTTCTTTTGAAAGTTTCACTATTGTTTATAGCATATGAAAATCATAGTTGCTGCAACTTATAACAATAACTTTAAATGAATGAAGTGATAGACCAAACTGATACCTTCACCACATGAAAGCTTTTTCTTTCATTCAAGAAAGTCCTCCAGGAAAGACTTCTTGGTTTACATCTCATTGAGCGTTTCTAATCTCATGCCAATATTCAATGAATGCACAGCCACGGAAATGGAACCACAACCAAGACAGCATACAAAATCATATGTCCTGACCTACTTCTGCTCTATCCAAAAATTGAGAACAAATGGAATTTATGTTAACAAGAAGAGAGAAGGGAAATATCTTTATGAAACCAAGAAGTTAAGGACTAAAGGAGATACAGAAATAAGGCATGAAGAAGAGCATTAAATCCTGAAGGCAGATAAAGAAAATGGTGACTGAAAAATTAACTATTGTATAAAATATTTAGAATCACAGTTTCAGTTTATAAACAATGAATCTTTGGAAAATGGGCGGTTTGACTAATTTAATACACAAAATTTAAGTTTGCTAAAAATAAAAAAAAAGATTGTGTAGAGCAAAAGGTAATTAGGATAATTAGAAGGGACACATAATTGAGAGATTTTATTATTTCTAATGAAAGTTTTCTATGTTGCTAATTAAAAGGACACAAAAAGTTCAAATTTAACTGGAAGATATTTGGGAAAGTTACACAGTGTATCCTTAATGGCACAGTATCCATAGTCAGGGAGCATCATTGTGGTGTCCTATACGTCTGGGCACTATTCTTGGCCCTGTTGCATTATGCCTCCAAGACTCAATTTCTATATTGATATTGTGGGTCCCATTCAACAGTGTCTAAATGTGGAATTTTGTATGGTTTAAAGGAAATGGTGTGCTTAGTACTAAGCTCTGCATGGAGGGAACACATAATAAATTATATATTAACATTATTGTTGTTTAAATAAAAGGGGTTTTGTTTTCCTACTTATTTACAGGTATTTAATTTCCAAGGCATAAGTTACCAAGTGTTGATGTCAAGGCATAGATGATGATGATAATGTGTCGTGA
The DNA here is from genome assembly GCA_025594165.1 of Tamias sibiricus. Lineage (NCBI taxonomy): Eukaryota > Metazoa > Chordata > Mammalia > Rodentia > Sciuridae > Tamias > Tamias sibiricus. The sequence continues at coordinate 89,579,614 of CM046659.1, forward strand.
AATAAATGTGAAGAATCTCAGCCCAAGCACCTGATCGTTCAATTTCAAGATGGGAAAACATGTAGACTGATAGTTAAAAAAAAAAAAAGTAAATTGGTAAATTGTACCATCAAAAACAGAACATGCACATATATAAGAACCAAAATATGAAACTACCAGAAAAAAAAAAAAAAAGAGGAAACTCTCAGGACATTGGAATAAGCAATGTGTTTTGGGTATGACATCCAAAGCACAGGAATGAAAAGCAAATATAGACAAAAGGGATTACAGCAAATTAAAATACTCCTGCACAGCAAAGAAAAACAAATGGTGAAGAGACACCTTACAGAGTAGGAGAAAATATTTGCCAAGTATTCATTTCACAAGAATTAAAATCTATAATTTTAAGGAACTAAAAATATTAACACCAAAAACCCCTAAGTATTCCAGTTTTAAAATAGGCAAATGCTATGAATAGACATTTTCAAAGGAAGAAATACAAATGCCCAACAAATAATAAAAAAATGTTCAATGTCAACAGTCATCAGAAAAAATACAAATCAAAACTACAATGAGACATTTCACTCAGTTAGAATAGCTATTACCACAAATATAAATAAAATAAGAAACACAGACCAGGATATGGAGAAAAAGGAACTCTCATAGGTAGATGGTGAGAATGTAAATTCATATAACAATTCTGAAGAATGGTATGAAGGTTCCTTAAAAAACTGAAACTATGGTCCAGCTATCCCACTTCTGGGTATATATCTAAAGGCAATGAAATCAACATACCAACAAAATACCTTCATGCCCATGTTTATTGCTGTACTATTTACAGTAACTCAGAAATGGAATTAACCAACGTGCCCATTGATAGAGGTAGGATAAAGAATATGTTGTAGATATACATGATAGAATACTATTTGGACATAAAAAATAAAATCTTATCACTTTCACCAAAAAGGACGAAATGGGAGGACATTATATTAAGTGAAATAAGCCAGAAATGGAAAGAAAAGTACATATTCTTCCTCATATGTGGAAAAAAAAATTTAAGTTGATCTGAATGTTATTACTAGAGGTTAGGAAGGGGTTAAGAGTGAAGGTAGATAAAAAGGAGTGTGGATAAAAGGAAGGTAGATAAAAGCACAACTAAATATGTGCTTAGATCAGCACATAAATTATTCATATATTGACATGATGTGCACCAATAATATGTACAATTATTAGAGGTTTATCAAAATTAACATTTTAATTTATAAAGAAGCAGAACATGGGTGAAAGGTGTTAAACACATTTAGCCTGAGAATCTCTACTTCACTAGTGAAATGTTTAATTCAGCACAGGAAAATTTTGCAAGTTAGTCCACAAGCATTAAAGTGTGAATATTTTTTGTCACCTTACACTATTTAGGCTAGGACAACACCTAGGAACGAGTTCAAAGAAAATATCTAGATTTCATTGAGAGGCTGAAAAAAACAAAAGTCTGCTTAGAGCATAAAATACAAAGAACCTATTTGCATTAATCTAATATATTAATAATTTTGTCTCATTTGAGTCTATTTGCATTAATCTAATATATTAATAATTTTGTCTCATTTGAGTAATTACTCGGCTCATCACTTAATTACTTCTATTTATTTATTTATTTTTTGGGGGGGCAATTAAATGTTTTCTTACTCTAGGTTTTGCAACTCACCAAAATAAAATAAAATAAAATAACAACATAAATGAGGAATCCTTTTAGTACCACTGACTCTGGCTCTTCATGTTCTATCCACAGGTGGTTTTAAACCAGCTCTTATCATCAAAGCAATGGATGGAATGAATGGCTCTGTGGTTTCTGAGTTTGTGCTGCTGGGACTCTCAAGTTCTTGGGAAACTAAAGTTATTCTCACATTGACATTCTCTTTGCTCTACTTAGGGATCATCCTGGGAAATCTCTTCATTGTCTTTTTGGTAATTGTTGATTCTCACTTACATTCTCCTATGTACTTCCTGCTGGCCAACCTGTCCTTCAATGATGTGTGGGTTTCCTCCACCACAGTTCCCAAGATGATCTTTGATCTTTTAAGTGAACACAAAGTAATTTCCTTCCAAGGTTGTATGATACAGATCTGTTTCATCCACATAATGGGAGGAGTGGAGATGGTACTGCTCATAGCCATGGCATTTGATAGGTATGCAGCCATCTGTAAGCCTCTCCACTACTTGAACATTATGAACTCCAAAAGATGTATTTTATTTGTAGTCATTGGCTGGGTAACAGGAGTGATCCATGCTATGTCTCAGTTTTCTTTTGTTATAAACTTGCCTTTTTGTGGTCCTAATACAATAGACAGCTTTTACTGCGACTTCCCCAGGGTCATACAGCTTGCCTGCTCAGATGCAGCCAAGTTTGAGTTTGTTGTTGCTGCCAACAGTGGATTCATGAGCATGGGCACCTTCTTCCTGCTCCTCCTTTCCTATGTCTTCATTTTGTTCACTGTCTGGAAACGTTCCTCTGGGGACTTATCCAAGGCTCTTGTCACGTTATCAGCTCACATCACTGTGGTGGTTCTTTTCTTCACTCCATGCATGTTTCTCTATGTGTGGCCTTTCCCCACATCATCAATTGACAAATACCTATTCATTGCTGACTTTGCTATCACGCCTGCCTTGAATCCTGTCATCTATACACTAAGAAACAAAGATATAAAGATATCAATACAAAGACTGAACAAACAAGGCCATTACAACAGATTTTGCTAACCAGGTCTGTTTTTTAGAGCTCTAAAACTGTGCATCCATATGCCTGTTGAATATACCCACTTGAACTTCTGACATTTAATTTGGCCAACTGAATATGGCATCTACCTCACAGAACATATATGTACTCCTCCACAGAAGTTTTACTCATTGCTTTTACTACCATGGGAAAGGTGAATAAACTGTGATATGGTGTTCTTTAGGGACAGATGCAATATGTACAAGCCACGTTGTATGGTTTAACTTGTGATTATTTGACCGTAAAGAAAGGGTATAATGACATTCCTTCTGTTTCCAATTAGGTTCACAAGTAAAATTGCTTTGTTAAATAAGGACTTATCAATCAAATGTTTAAGTGCTTAGGATTAGTAGCTCTACTTAATTATTTAGTTGGATTCTCTCAGAAGAATACCTAAAGATGAACTGGAACTAATTTTTAGAAGAATCAGTGGGGAAGTGATTCCAAGAAAGGGGGAACAATTATATTCATAAACATAACTGGAATGCAAGCTACTTGGCCCTCTAGGAGACTATGCAAACACAGTGATTTAAAATTGTCTCAGTTGAAGGTCACAGCATCTGAAATATTGTTTCATTTTCAAAGGCTGCTTTAATTCCTTGGCATTTCCAATCTGTGTTACAGATAATGTTCTGTGCATTTTTAAGAAGCCAGTACAAGCTGTCAAGTAGATTATCTGGTACTTACACTAAAAAACCATCAACAAATTTAAAAAAAAAAAAAACTTTCATAATATTGGTTTGTTACTTAAAGGAGTGCCAGTTAAACTTTTTCATCTTAACTTTGTAATATTAATCAATATGTAGCATAGAAAATTATGCCCCCTAAAAAACTTCCCTCATTCTCTACTTCGTACATGTACCAAAAAACTAGCAGTTGTGGGAGGCCATTCATCCATGGGCAAGGTTCAGCAAGTCAATGGACTGCATATGACTCCAATTACCATAAATGGCCATGGTCTACAATCAAAATAAGTCATCTGGCTTCTTCTGTGACAGGAATTGACATCTTAGTTCCAGTTTAAAAAATTATAACTATAGACCAAAATATAGCTTGATTCTTTTTTACTCACACACACAAATATCAACTAAACACAGATGATTTTTAAATTTTGAAAAGCCTCCAATTCTAGAAATCATAATGAATGCCCTTTGCATATTTGCTTCTGAATCTGAGAAAAGACATATCAAATGAGTGCTGTCAATCTACAGAAGCTTATAAAATTGGGGGAAACACCATGCCAAGGGACACAGCATGAATAGCTCATCTAGGTAACATGTTCACCCACAACACACAACAAAGAATTTCCCACCCCAGAGGCTACTCTTTGTAGTACATATACTCCACACTGGTGACAATGCTCTCGATGAACATGGCCCAAGCAAAAACTATTGTTTCCTTCATTGGGTTACAAACATATTTCAGACCCTGGTTAGAACTTATAGTCAGCATTATCCATGGAAAATAATCTGATCACATATAATGATTTTACTGTATATTGCACATGTTACAATAATATCTTAATGTCTCCCTTAATTTCCTTTCTCTCTCACATTTAAACCAAATCTCAGATGAGTTTGTATCATAGTTTCAAATGTACCTACTGGGAGACTCTGGAAGTTCTATAAAGTTTCCAGAATCATTGAAGTTTTCCTCTAAAATAATGGGCTTCTGGACCTCTACAGTTAAAAAAAAAAAAAAAAAAAAAAAAAATCTGCACCAAATGAAATGCTTGCTTCTATACAATCCCAGAGATACCTTGACTACAAAATTCTGCTCAGTCTATTCTTAAATCATGATCCACAATTCCAGACAAGAGATTGCCCTGGGAAGAGACACATAATGATAACTAAAAATATTTCTAAAGAGTGTATGGTTGATAACATCATTGTTTCCTGTCGCTGCCTGAAGCAGAAGTCGCTTGGAGCAGCGAATGCCACAGGAAAATTTGGAGGCAGGATGAAAATGAAAAAAAAGGTCTTTTATTCTTCTTCTCTCTCCAGCTCCAGCAATCACTCCAAATGCTCTAACTCCAACCACCACCTTCTTCTTCCCCACACACACTAACGAACCTCACCCAGTTATATACATATAGCTTTAACAAGGACACGTACTTACAGCTCAAGCTTACAGGTGCGTCACGCAGTGTTCACGGGCATACAAAGATTCTTTGAATAATGTATTAATATCAGGTGGAAACTAGAACATCTTTTATGGCTCTCAGCTAACCGCAATCTTTAGCTATCTCCTTGATTATAGGCTCCTTCATTTCCCCCCTTTTTTAGTTTTAAAAGAGGGGATGTTCTAGGACGTCCATGTGCAACCGACATTCTTACCCGTCATGGGAGTCTAGGCTGTCCTGACTCCTGGCTTAGGTTGACATGCCGGCCACATTAGACTGTCCCGTGCAACTGTGCCGTGTCTTAGGTTGTCCCCTTCTGGGGATCTTACCCGTCATAGGCTAACCAGCCATCCAATAGAGCCCTTCAGGATCTACTGTGTGTTGACTAACAGCCGTCCAATTTTCAGGAGATGCTGCGGCTTTAAGGCGGTAAGCTACTGCTGACGAGCCAAGTTTCCATAGCGTATCAAGTTCTTTAAGGCAATCAGCTGCCCTTAGTTTCATCAAGTAACGCACTGAGTTCTCTTAGACAAATACCCGCAAGGCATTGTCCCGTAATGTCCCCAAATAATGGAAAATCAAAATGTCCATAAGTTATAACACATAGATTCAGGAGGCCCCATGCATGCAGAGCAGAGGCCACACTGCTGGTTAGGTTGTTTGATGCTTGAGCAGCAGGGATGCTTGCAGCGACCGCGGTCCCTGCAGTTGTAGCAGCAGCCATCTTTTTTATGTCTAGACATTTCCACCGGCAAATCTTCAGGGCCTGCTACCTAAAAACTCAAGCATCCATTATTAAGGGAAAGGCAGTGCTATTCCAGCACTGAGATCAAAAGGTGAGCTGTCAAACTAAAAAAAGAATTATTAGAGTAGAAAATAAAAGTTGATCTCTGCTCACACACATTGCTGATTAAGCTCCCACAAACATAAGCTGGCAAAATATCACATTCAGAAATAATCAAAGAGAAACTGAGGGTGTTTACTGCATTAAAGATAAAGAAAAGCTAAAGGCATTTTGGAAAAATAATTTGTTAGCTGGAATCCTCGAGTCTCTATATACACAGCAATCCTATACCTGTTGAAATAATTCAAATTAATCAGCTATTAAACAAATGAAGTTAATAACAAATAAACGATCCTCTGTCGGAACACCAAAATATCAGGTTATACAACAATAAACATATTCACAGCTGAAGAGAAGTCCCGGAGACAACTATAAATCAAAATTGATTATCATTATAATTGATTATCTAATTAAAATATATTCTGAACTTATCTAAATATCTATTTATCTATCTATCTATCGATTATCAAATTAGAATATTCTAAGCTTAAATGAATTAACGTTATTTGTTATTTGGATCTATATCTATCTACCTTTTTTTTTTTAAGCGCTTAATTATTTGTGACGTCACACTAGACAGACGCACATATAAACATATTTGTGACATCACATTAACATGAAATTTAGACAAAATGCACAGACATAAAGACATATATAAAAGAGAAAAAAAAATTACAATTGTGTATACACTGAAGAGAGATCTTCTTGTCCCGGCCGGGAAGAATGAAATTTAAGTTGTAAATTTAATGGAGGACTCTTTTAAGGGAATCACTCCATACCTTCATTTTGGTCCTCTTGATTTTGTACTTGTTTATTCAATCTAGACTCCTCAATAACTTCGTCTTGATCCTTTTGACTTTGTACCTGCTTTATCAATCTAGATGGTATCCATATTGGAGAGGATTCGTGCTTTGGAAAAACACAAACAGATCCTCTCCCCCAAATTAATACTGGGTCTGGACCCTTCCATGTACCTGAGAGAACATCCTTCCAGTAAACCAAAGGTTTATGTTGTTGGTGTGGGTTCCAGTGTCTATCTCCAGCCGAATGTCCATTAGAATCTAAAGTTAAGAAATTTAGGGTAAACAGGGCAACTGCCAATCTGTCCTTAGGATTTTTCCAGTTTCCATCTTTTTGCTTTAGTAACATATTTTTAAGTGTCCGATTTGCTCTTTCAATTATTCCTTGTCCCTGAGGATTATAAGCGATACCTGTTTTGTGGATAATATTGAACTTTGTACAAAATTGTTTGAAGGATGTGGATGTATATGCAGGGCCATTATCTGTTTTAAGCATTTTGGGGATGCCCAATGCAGCAAAAGCTTGCAGACAATGAGATATAGTATCTTTAACTTTTTCTCCGGAATGTAAAGAAGCAAAAATCATGCCTGAGCATGTATCTATGGTGACATGAATAAATCGTAATTTTCCAAAACTTGGCTCATGTGTGACATCCATCTGCCACAAATGATTGGGCATCAAACCTCGTGGGTTAACCCCATAATGTGGATTGGGCAAAAGTGTTACACAAGATGGACATTCTTTTACAATTCTATGAGCTTGTTCTTTTGTGATTTTAAATTTTTGTCTTAAGGTAGTGCTGTTAACGTGGAACTGGGAATGAAATAAAGTAGCTTGTTGTACTGTAGTAAATATAAATATTGTTTTAGTGAGGGCATCAGCTTTTTGATTACCTTCATGGAGAGGACCAGGCAGATTAGTGTGAGCTCTTATGTGACCTATAAATAAAGGTTCTTTTCGTTGCCATAGGAGATTTTGGATTTGAGAAAACAATTTAAAAGCTGGAGTATGTGGTGCTATTGGACCTGCTAGCTCCAATTTTGGGACAGCATGTACAATATAATGGCTGTCTGAAAAAATATTCATAGGCTGTTCTTTAAAATTTTCCAGAGCTATTATTATAGCTTCGAGTTCCACTAATTGAGCTGATTTTTGATTAGTGATATGAATCATTTTTTCATTTTGAGTGACTACTGCAGCAGTACCGTTAGAGGATCCATCTGTAAATACATTAAATGCTTTAGGAATGGGTTGATTTTTTATTACCTGTGGGAATATGATAGGATGATTGATACAAAAGGACAGTATAGGAGATTTAGGAATATGATTGTCAAAATTTGCAGAAGTAGAGCATCTAGCTATAGCCCAATCATTATCATTGAAGCACAAATATTCAACCTGTGACGATGAATAAAGAGTAATAATAGTAGCGGGATGAATTCCAAATATTTTAGTAGAGGTTTTAAGTCCTTGAAGAATAAGTTTAGCCACCATGGAGGTATAAGACTCAATTGTACTTTTAGGAGAGACAGGCAAATGTATCCATAATATAGGTCCCTGTTGCCAAAATACTCCTGTTGGAGTATATTGTGAAGGAATAATAATCAATATTAGTGGTTGTGCAAAATCAAATCTATCGCAATGGGATCTTTCAATGGCCTGTTCTACTAATTTTAGAGCTCTCCTGGCCTCAGGAGTTAATGTTCGAGGTGAGGATGGGTCAGGGTTCCCACGAAGGATGTCAAATAAGGGTTTTAATTGTCCAGTAGTGAGGCTTAGTGTAGGGCGAAGCCAATTAATGTCACCCAGTAATTTTTGGAAATCATTGAGGGTGGTCAAATGTTCTTTACTTATTAGAATTTTTTTGGGTTTAACAAAAGTATCCATGATTTTAAAGCCTAAATATAGTATAGGTGATCTGCTTTGAACTTTTTCTTCTGCTATATATAATCCATATTTTTTTAGATTTTTTGTTATTTCACTAAATATATTAAATAAGATTTATTGATTAGGGTGAGCTAATAAAACATCATCCATGTAGTGTAGACACATGAGGTCTTGATATTTGTTTTTAATGGGCTGTATAGCTCTGTCCACATATAGTTGGCACAGTGTAGGGCTATTTGCCATTCCCTGCGGCAATACTTTCCATTGGTATCTTTTATCAGGGCCATTATTATTAATAGAAGGAATTGAAAAAAGCAAACCTGGGGGCATCCAGAGGATGTAGGGGAATGGAAAAGAAACAGTCCTTTATATCAAGGGTTATAAGGTAATAGTTTTTTGGAATAGCTACAGGATTAGGAAGTCCAGGTTGAGTAGGGCCCATAATTTGCATTGTTTTGTTAATTTGTCTTAGATCTTGTAATAGTCTCCATTTTCCTGATTTTTTCTTAATTACAAATATGGGAGAATTCCAGGGAGAGGTGGAAGGCTCTATGTGTCCTGCTTCTAATTGTTCTTTAACTAATTGATGGGCCGCTTGCAATTTTTCTTTGGATAGGGGCCACTGAGGGACCCAAACTGGCTTATTAGAGAGCCATGGTATTTTTTAAAATTGTTTTCTCAGTGGCCCCTAGAAAAAATGTCCTTTGCCTTTTTTATTATGATTAGGATTTTTATTCTTAACACCTGCAGGCTTGGTCGCTAGGTGTAACCCCATTTGATGTAAGATATCTCTTCCCCATAGGGTAACTGGCAAGCTGTTTAAAACATAGGGTTCGAATGTTCCTGTATGGCCTTCATTGTCTTGCCAATTTAAGATTACAGCACTTTGAGCTGGGGTATTACTGTATCCCAAGCCTCTTAAACTGGTTGAGGCTTTCTGTAGAGGCCAGTGCTTAGGCGATTGTTGTAGATTTATGATGGAAGAGTCAGCTCCTGTATCAATCAGCCCCTCCATCTCTATACTATACCTTGAATTTTAATTTTGCACATAGGCCTCCGTGAACAGTCCCTGGACCCAGAAAGCCATAGGTCCTGAACCAGTGGAACCGAATGCTCTGCTATTTCTATTTTGTGGCATGCTTTTAAAAGAATTATGGAGACTGGGAATGAGGAGCAGCTGTGCGATTCTGTCTCCTTGATTTACGGAGATGATGCCCCTGTGTGTTACTTAGCATTATTTTAATCTCTCCATTATAATCTGAATCAATAACCCCTGGTATAAACATTAAAGCCTAATAAACTTTTGGAACTACGCCCAAGGATTAGTCCCACAGTTCCTGAAGGGAGAGGTCCCCTGATTCCCGTAGGAATCAGCTGAACCCCCATTTCAGGTGTCAGGACCATCCGGGCAGTAGAACAGAGATCTAATCCTGCACTTCCTCTTGTCCCTCTGATAAGGGAGTTAATGGGTAGGAGGGACTGTGACGAGGAATCATTTGAATCTGAGGGCCTTCCTCCTCTAGTGCCTCGTACATTTGTGGGCCCCGGGCATTGGGCCCCGTGCCCCGTTTTTTTGAAATCCTTGATAAATCATTTCCATATATATCATATCTAGAATGGCATTGATTGGCCCAATGTATACCCTTTTTGCACCTGGGGCATCGGCCTGGAGCACGGTATGAATTTGATTTTATTACCCTTGGGGGATATTGCTTAGCATATCTTGGTTGATTATAATAATTTTGTCTGGAATATCCTGTTTTCTAGGTTGAAACCTTTGGGAATTTTGAGGGGAGGAATTTTTCATCACTGCAGCAATTACGTTGCCTGTGATAACAGCCTCGTTAATGTCTTTGCACAGTCTGATATAAATTGATAAGTCTTTTTTACTTCTCCACGGCCTTATTGCATCCTGGCATTATTTATTAGCATTCTCGTACGCTAATTGGATAACTAGAGGGCATAGCTTGCTCGACTTCGCCAAAAACTCTAGATGTTGTTTTTAAGAGCCTATCTACAAAATCAGCGTAAGGTTCGTTAGGCCCTTGTATAACTTTTGATAGGCTGCCTTGCAGATCCCCTGTGCCTGAGATTGTCTTCCAGGCTTTCACAGCTGCAGTGTGTATCTGGGCATACACACCTGGATGGTATTGTAGCTGATTTTGTAGTTCGGCGAACTGACCCTCCCCTGTGAGCATATCTATTTTGCGTTGAGGGAAACCTGCTGCAGCATTTCTCTTTGCTATTTCTGAACAAAGTTCCTGGAATTGAGTTTTCCAGATTAGGTATTGTCCCCCACTTAGTACCGCTCTGCATAGACTTTTCCAATCTGAGGGGCTAAGGTTAGGGTGTTAAGTGACTCTATCATACTTAATGTGAACGGAGCTTGAGGCCCATAGGTCATTACTGCCTCTTTAAAATTCTTTATTGTTTTAAAGTCTAGGGACTCATGATATCTTTGTCCCTGTTCATTTTGAAATACTGGCAGTTCTAGGTGCTCCTGCGGTCTATGTTGTTCGAGAGCGTATAAGCGCTCAGAAAGGCCGCCAATTTCTACCTCAAGGGCACGTACACTCTGATCAATACTCTTTATTGTTTCTGTTAGGGATTCTATCCATGAAGGAGCAGAGGGCACTAGTGGTTCCTCTATTTGACGGTCTTTTCTCTTTTTTAATTTCTTTTTGTTCTTTTTATTGGAGACTGTGCTCTCCGAATCGCTTTTTGATTCCTCTTCACTACTAGCTTCATAATTCCTAACCGGCTCAGTAGAGGAGACCGTACTTTCATGGTTTGGCTCCTTGTTACTATTATCATTTTCACTAGTATCCTGAGTTTCAGTTTCTAAGGAGAGTACATACTCCTCAGCTAATTTTATTAAGCTTCTGATGGCTTTTGCAGATCTTACTTTTGAATTTACATTCCTACTCTCCTTGCTGGTCTCAACTGAATCAGAGGATATGCTTTCTTGTTCATTTCTCCTTGATTATAGGCTCCTTCAGTTTCCAAAGTGTTTTTGTCAAGAATCTGAAACAAACATAAGGAGGGAAGTCTCTCAATCTCTCAAATACTATGAAAATCAGTTATTTGCCTTTAAAAGGGAAAAGGCCATTAGAACAGAGTCAGAATGACATCCTAGCAGTAGGAGTGATAGCCCTTTAGTTGTGCACCTCGTTCCCATGGCCTCTCAGCTCTGTTACTTCCAAAAAGTACCCCTTGCAGGGATGTAACCTATCCACAATTACATCCATTCTATAGGGTTAATGTGAGTATTAGGTCACACAATTATGAGTGGAAGCTCCTGGCATGTGAAGTATATTCAGGTTATATGGTTTTTCATTTTAAGCGTCACATATTTATACTCTGTCCTTAAGGAGAGTTTTCCTTGAAGTATTTCATAATAAAAAATAATACTATGAACATAAAAGTTTAACTTTTATATCTTTAGCACCTCATCTTAATAAAGGAATCACCATTTAACTTTTCCCCTGGCTATTAATATGAATTAAATTTTATAGCATCATTAATTGTAAATCGATCTAAAGTATGAGTGACACCTCTCAGAGTGGTGATGGTGAGAAAGCAGGCCTGGGCTGTGGGACTATGCACAGAGCCTAGGGTTTCTGTCACCTGATATGTCCAGTTGTGAGTAGGCTGTGTTCCATGAACATGCTTATTAAATTTCTTTTTCTTCTCTCAAAAAATATTCTATGCAAAACCATTATTCAATATGTAAAATTATCTAATCCTGGCCTCATGCTGTAAACTTTGCTGACCCCCAGTTGTTTCTGACAGAAGGATTCTAGTTTGGTGTTATGGTGAACCCAGACCAATTAAGAAAAAAACTTGTAAAGAACTTGGTCCCTTGAAAGAAAAATGTTTGTGTGTGTGTGTGTGTGTGTGTGTGTGTGTGTGTGTGTGTCACATGTATATATAATGGAGTGTCACACAACCATTAAGAAGAATGGCTTTATGACATTTGCAAGAAAATGCATGGATATGGAGATTATCATGCTAAGTGAAATAAGCCAGTCCCCAAAAGCCAAAGGTCAAATGTTTTTTTCTGATATGTGGAAGCTAAGCCACAATGAGTGGGGAGAGGGAAAGAATAGAAGTTCAGAGGATTAGACAAAGTGGAATGAAAGGAAAGGATGGGGATAGTGAAGCAGGCCAGAGACCCCACCCAGAAGACCCTTGCCACAATTAAGCTTCTCCTTTCATCAGAAAGATTTTTACAGTGTATCAGCAGGCAGAATGCCTGCAGAGGGAATTGTAGTTTGAAGTTTCTTCTTCCTTATGAATGCCGGGTTTCCACACAAAAAGTGTGATGAAGTTAAAAGTCTATAAGCTTGTTGTACAAAAGATAGCATCACTTTTTTTTTTTCTTGATAAAGACTTATAAGACCCCTGCCTGGCCTTAAAAGGCACTTTATGAGAACTCAAAGAAAGAAAAAAAAAAGATTATTTTTACGTAAACCTCCAAATTCCTCCTTCCAGTGGGTATAAAGTTCAAAGAATTTCTAGATTCTTGGTGAGAGGAGAATTTCAGACATGAACCACATTCTGGACCTGGCTGCAGCCAATAAACCTGCTTCCTGCTAATCCCTCATGTGTCCAACCTCTTCTCTCCTACATCAATAGGAAAAGGAAAGACAATGGAATGAATCCAAAATAATTTTCCTATGTATTTAATACACCATAGTGACTCCCACCATTGTGTACATCCATAAGAATGTCGTCCTAATTAGAATTCAATATATTTCATTCTTATATAATCATATCAAAATGAATTCTTCTCTCATGTGTAACTAAAAAGAACATTCATGTTCATTATTCATTGCAGCAATATTCATAATAGCTGTACTATAGAATCAACCTAAGTGTCTATCAATGGATCAATAGGTAAAGAAAATCTGATATGCATATTATATGGAATACTATACATTATGTTTTGAATCTAGAAAGTCCCCCGAAGTTTTTTTGTATTAAGGACTTGGTCCTCAATGCAACAAGATTCAGAGGTGGGGCTGGAGGGAAATAATTAGATCATGAGAGCTTGGACCTCATCAGTGGATTAATGCATCAATAGCTGAATGGACTACTAGGAGGTAGTGGAAAACTGTAAGCAGGAGGCGTATGGTGGAAGGAAGTGGATCTCTGGGAGCGTGCCTGTGGGCACTATATCCTCCCCCTGACCCCTTCTTCCTTCTCTCTTAGCTTCCTGGTTGCCAAGAACTGAGCAGCTTTTCTCTGCCACACCCTTCTGCCTTGATGTTCTACCTCACCTCACACCTAAAGCAATGGAGGCTGCCAACCATGGACTGAAACTTGTGAAACCAGGAGTCCAAATAAATTTTTTGCCTCTCAGCTGTATATGTTAAGTGTTTTGGTCACAGTGACAAACAGCTGACTAATACAGAAGGATATAATGGCTTTTATTACAATATGGATGAAACTGAAGGACATTAGGATAATGTCCTTCATTATTATCATTCATGAAATAAACCAGACTCAGGTTAAAGAATATTATATGATCTTACACGCTCAAACAAAGAAACAAAATAAATAAATAGAAACAGAGGAGAACTACAGTAAATGGTCAGAGTGAGGGAAGGACTAGGGAAATGTAGGTCAGAATTCTAAAGGAAACATTGGATAGCATGAGTAAATCAGGACATATACTAAAGTAAATAATGTTATTACATGTAGAAAATTCGAAAAAATTGGAAGTGCTTTGATCACAAAGACACATAAACATAAACACACACCAAGTGTCTATGCATAAAGTGATATGCTTATTTCCTTGCATAAAGTGATATGCTTATTTCCTTGACTATAAACATTGCACTATGTATATGTGCATCAAAACATCATGTTGTGTATCTCAAGTATATACCATAGAAATGAAATGCATTTTTTTAAAAAAGCACAATTTTGTAACAAAGATTGGATCCTTGGTTGAGTCAAGACTGTGGTACTTGGTTCACTGAAGGTACCACAGGAGTGTTTGGAGTGTAATAAGACTGTGTCAACATCTGGATGATGCTATGGTTTCAAAATGTAAATGTATAACTGCAGATATTTAAAATTTAATTTTATTAGATAAATTATTTCATAATTGAAATTTTAAAGTATAATAATAAATTACAAAGCATTCATAGAATGAAAGGACTTACTTTACTCAACACATCACTAAGTTTTTATTGCTTTTTCAAGATTCACAGAAATCATATGTGCCCTCCAATTCCTCAAAACCCAGCTGCTGCCTTTCATAGATCTTCTACTTCATAGCTGTGTAGCATGGACCAAGCACATAGTCTTTTTTATGTTGCTTTTTTATCTGTAAATGAATCTAAGTGATCATAATTAAATTAGGTAGTGCCAGAAAAGTGTCTGAAGTAAACAAGTAAACAAGCCTTGGAACTTTAAGTTCTGTGACTGAGATAATTATGGACTCTATATCTATGTCACAATAATGGATATTAGAGCAAACAAATTTATGTAACTTCTTTGAGACATGAAATCGAAAGAGGTAAAAAAAAAAAAAAACTATAATGGAGGCTAAGAGATTTGTACAGAGGTAAGAGAGGGGCAAAGGTCAGAAAGGGGTGTGAGAAAAGAAGCAAATAAGGAAGCTATAATAATTTTCACTCCTTATTAAAAAAATAAAACATCAGCCGGGCTCAGTGTCACACACCTGTAATCCCAGCAGCTGGAAAGGATGAGCCAGGACGCAGGTTGAAAGCTAGCCTCAGCAATTTGGTGAGGCCCTCAGCAATTTAGTGAGACCCTGTCTCAAAATAATTTTTTTTTTTAAAAAAAAAAGGGGACTGGGGGTGTGGCTCATGCTTAAGTACTGGGTTCAACTCCCAGTATCACAAAAAAAAAAAAAAAAATCAAACAAGAAAAATATAAAGAGATGAAAAAAATTTCCTGAGATATATATCTGTATAGTAGTCCCACGTGAGCCTCAACAAATAAGATACCAGACCCACAGTGATGTCCAAAAGTGTACATTGAGACAAACCCCATACATATTGTTTTTTCCTATACACACATACTATTGCAACTATAGTTGGAACCTAAGTGTCCCACAAAGTTCTATTTGTTAAAAACTTCCTCCAGCGCAGTGCTATTATATAGTAGTGGAATATTTCAGAAGTGAGTTCTCAACAGCTAGAGGTCTTCCAGTCATTGGAGATGTGCCCTTGAAGAGATTACTGTAAACCCAGCTCCTCTCTTCTTTCTTTGTTGCGTGTCTCTGATGTCACATGATAGAACGCCAGCGCTGGTGGCAGCTGAAGGTCAAAGTACTTCAGAGCCCACAGCTGGCCAGCTCACCATTGCCATGCTGTCATTGTGCTCATGACTCAAGGGCCCACTTGGACATGTGCTTCCTGTGAGTCAGAGGAGCAGTTGGGTCTCATCTTTCTCAGTGCTTCCTTCAGTAGAAGTCTGAAGTTCACTGTTTGATTGTGAAGCCACATTCTGGGTATTTCTCTTAATGATGAAACGCAAAATGGAATGTAACCCTCTACTGTATTACAATATTAAAAACAGCAAATCAATCCAGTCTAATTTAAAAGGTTCATACAATTCATTAGAGACATTTCAAGCAAATGTTAAAGGTGCCCTTCATTTCTGCTCTTCCACTCTTATCCATACTTGGATGCATTACTACCAAGCATAGATGTCATCCTTCTATTAGTATTTACATACACACAGTGAGGAGTGCACATATAGTAGTCGCCCTTATAATGAGTCCCCCTTCTGTGGTTTCAGTTACCCAATGTCACCTATGTTCAATCATGTGATACCAGAGACACACAACAAATAGAGGAGTGTCACATCCTCCTACACACACCAGAGAAACAAATTCTAAACTTCATTTTGCTGTTTGAACCAACTTTTGACTTTCTTTGACTACAGTAACTTGGATTTAGCACGGATGGTTTCATATCCCTTGAGGACTAAGTTGAGAGAAAGCAGGTGGCTAAGGATCCCCGAGAGAAAGAGAGGGAGAGTCTTTACAATCATGTCTCTACTTAAAACACACAGCTGAAAAGTTTCTCCACTCAGAGTCCCCTTCACATGAAATGCAGCGATGAAGAGGACACAGTCTCACTGAAATTCTCACTGCAGAAAACAAACTGCACTTCATTTCAGACTTAAGGTAGAATCCAAAGTAACTTCATCAGCAAGAAGGACCTGGTTTCAGAGGTGATTCCTGTATATAAAAACATCACAATCTTCTGATATTGATCCTTTGACTTTTCATCCCATCCATTAATTTAATAATCTTTTATATAGCATTTTTTCAAGATACTAATGGATTTTAGCACCCTTGGTATATTATTTACCTGTAGTTGCCAAAAGTGTTGCAGACTTTCTCTTCCAAGGAATCTCTGATCTATGTAATATACAGGACAGTTTCACACACCAAAAAAAAGGACTGTCCTACAATCTTACAAATTCCCGTCCTTCAGCTAGGAAACAGTGGTTTTTTACAGGTCACTGAAATTACTCAGTTATTTTCCAAATCCTTTCAAATATTGCTTGCTGTACCATTTGATGAAAGTGGCAAATGTAGGCAATCTCACATTTCTAGGGTGAAGTTCACCCCAATCTGAAAACAAACTGTGCATTGAAATAATATTAATGCACACATAATCTTTTCCTGTCATTATTGGCCATTTCACTTTGCTTGTATCTCAATTCTCTACCTAGAAGAGTTTCTTATTTAAGAAATTTTTATCTTTTGTCTTAGTATCCTTAAAATCAGAAATACTAACAAGAATAATATTACAAACATTTTGTTATGTATTTATTTCCTTTCAAAATAATTCCATGACAGGACTTCTGAGTCAGAGCTGACAGCATTCATGTCTGATCCCCATCAACCTCTGGAGTGAGCACACACTTCACATTCCCCCAGCAGGGACTCACAACTCTTCCTCCGTGTCCACAGCAAACACAGGTGTGGTCACTCTCCTCAGAAAATGATTGAAAACTGGAATCCAGCTTCTGAATTTGGAGTGAATTTAGAAAAGACTTCTTAAGCACAGGTTTAAAAAATTAATTTATATCTATTATATGCAAATTCTATCATTTTTTTTACTTTTACTGTTAAGACTTCTAATCAACTGGAACTATTTTGATACCAGATGTATGGTAAGATACAATTTGATGATTCCAATGTTGACCCACATGTTTAAGAACAATTGAATGTTATGATTTTTTAAATTAATTCCTCTTATTCCCATATAATTCTAGTGCTTTCCTTAATGTATTTTAAAGTTTGTAATGTGTATCTAAATATAATGACTTTTTCCATTTCTCTATTCTAACTCAAATTAATCATCATTAAGTTATTAAGGGTTTATGATATTTTCTGATATCTTCTATAGAAATCATTTCCCTGTTTCCTCCCAACTCCCATTAGGTTTTATTTCAACCTTTGTGAATTTGGAAGTGGACATTTCCATCTCTGTTAAATCTCAAAAGATGAACTGAGTATGAAATGAACACTACAGTTCTTCATAACTGTTTCCAAGAGAGTTCTTACTTTCATAACTTTGATTTTTTTTTTTTGCCTATAAGCATGATTGTATCTCCCATTTTGTCTCAGATTTCAAAAATTTCAGAGAAATTTATATTTTAGGCTGAATGCATACAGTGCACATGTACTTTCTTGATAAGTGCCATCTCTTTAACCATATTTTAAAATAATATTTCACATATTTCAGAGATCATATTATATTTAATATTTTACATTTAAACAACTTGTTTTTGATGCAGATAATTATCTGAATTGTGTTTATTACCTTCTCCTAAAAAGTATTACTTGATTTAATCTTCTCTAATTATACTAATTGTTAAACTTGGCTGCCAGTAGGCTTCCTCACTTTTCCTCTCCATTTAATATTTTGAGTATTATTATAAAATGTCTGCCAGTTTGAATTTGTATTAAAAGAATCCTATTATAATATTTATTAGTTATTCATACTCTATTTTGATTTTTGCAAAAAGAACCATTTTTAAATTTATTAATAACTAGTAAATTTACTCCCCCAAAATCCCTTCTAGATTCAAATTGTGCTGATGTCCTCTTAAGGTTCTAGTGATATGCTCAGGTACTTGCAGAATATTTGGGTGATAGACCCATCAAAGGCTTTCAGTAGGAAAGCCTAGTGATGAGATTTGACTTTACATAGACACATTTGAAAACAGAGAATAGAATGGGCAGAACATGTGGATGAATGGAGGCAGTGACCTTTTCAATTCTCAAGATAGGAAAATATGAAATATGTAAACTTAAAGCCAAAAAAAATGACAGTGGAAATGAAAAGGAGACAACAGATTGAGAAATATTTAAAAAAGAGTAATTGTGTATTTATAAAAGAGCACCATAAGGTATCTACATCGGACATCTGAAACAATGGTAAATAAATTTATGAAGGCCTGGGATTAAATTATAAAATAGTAAATTCAAATTTCTTGAGTTTCTGTTAACTGGAAGGTTGAAGTGGAACTTGTGAGGGTATCCCACATACATCTTTACACATAATACTCTGGTTTCCAAAGAAAAAGCTAAAGACCTAAAATTTGATATATAGGTACTATTGAAAATGAGTAACCTGATAAAACAAATTGGACATACCTGAGTCAAACCCACAATTAAGGGTGAGCAGAGGAAAATGACTGAAAATGGATTACTATGTGAAATATTCAGAATGCAGATTTCCTCTCAATCAGTAATTCATATGTGCAATCTGGATTATTGTGCTTTATTAAGTTAACAAAAATTGAGGATTGCCAAAGAAGAGCTAGGTACAAAAAAATAGTGACTAGAGAAGACCCAAATTTCAGAGATTTCTTTTAACAAAGGCTTACTATACTTAAAGGCAAAAGAACACAAAGTTAAAGGAATTTTAATGCAAGTTTATTTGGGCAAGTTCCAGGTATACCTAAAGGGACTGTCCTTACCAGCACACAGTGTCATGGTCCAGAGCATGGATTATGGTGTTCAACAACCAGGGATACAATCCCAGCTCTGACACTTCAATGCTGTATGTCTAAGTTTATTCATTTATATAATGAGCCTAACCCAAAGCATGAACATATGAATTTTGTGTAATTTTAAAAAATAAAGTGATTAGTAAAAATCTCTACATGTAGAAACTTCATAACTATGTTATCTATAAATATTGTTTAAGAATTTTTTTTTACTTACAAATAGGAGTAAATACAAATTTATTCACAAATTCTTATATACAAATAAAAATTTGTAAGGTTTTACTTAAAAATCAGTTATTGAATATTGAGTACCAGGCACAGACTATGATTAAAATGTTTTGTGTGAATAATCTCAATCTGAACACGTGACCTCTATGATAATGTACAAACAACAAAACTGACAGAAGCTGAAATAAAGTGAAATGAGATAACAATCTCAGCCTGAAAATCTCTTTTCACTGCAAAAATAGGAATTCATAAAAATATTTGTAATTAGTCTATCAACTATAATGTATAAAGACATTGAGTCAACTGATATTATTAGGCTAGGTAAACACCTAAGAAAGATGTCATAGCAAATATCCCAAAATCCTTGACAGGAAAATAAAAAGTAAAAAAGACACAATAAATGTCTGCTTGTGGAAAAAAAAAAAAAAAAAAACAGGAAAATAATCCATAACTGTGATTTCTTGTTAAATTTCTTTCTCTTTTTACAAAATTATTCTCATCTTCATTAATCTAGCTCCTTGATTTATATTTTCTTTGAGTCAATTCAATGATTTTAAACTAAGGCTTTCTGATCTGCAAAAAGATGTAGTAGCAAAAATGGGGAATGCACATTAGTACCACTGAATCTGTCTCTTCATCATGTTCTATCCACAGGTAGTTGAAAACCAGATCTTATAACCAAAGCAATGCATGGACTGAATGGCTCTGTGGTTTCTGAGTTTGTGCTGCTGGGACTCTCAGGTTCTTGGGAAACTAAAGTTATTCTCACGATCACATTCTCCACGCTCTACTTAGGGATTTTCCTGGGAAATCTCTTCATTGTCTTTTTGGTGATAGCTGATTCTCACTTACATTCTCCTATGTACTTCCTGCTGGCCAACCTGTCCTTCAATGATGTGGGACTTTCCTCCACTACAGTTCCCAGGATGATCACAGACCTGTTAAAGGAACACAGAGTAATTTCCTTCCAAAGCTGTATGACGCAGACATGCTTCATCCACGCCTTTGGAGGAACAGAAATGGTGCTGCTCATAGCCATGGCATTTGACAGGTATGCAGCCATCTGCAAACCTCTCCACTACTTGACTATTATGAGCCCCAAAACATGTGTTCTGTTGATAGTCATCAGCTGGGTAACTGGAGTGATCCATGCTATGTTTCAGTTTTCATTTGTTATAAATTTGCCTTTTTGTGGTCCTAATAAAATAGACAGCTTTTGTTGTGACTTTCCCAGGATCATACAGCTTGCATGCTCTGATGCAGCCAAGTTTGAGTTTGTTATTACTGCAAATAGTGGCCTTATAACCATAGGCACATTCTTCTTGCTTCTGCTTTCCTATGTCTTCATTTTGGTCACTGTCTGGAAACGTTCCTCTGGGGACTTATCCAAAGCTCTTGGCACATTGTCAGCTCATATCACTGTGGTGGTTCTATTTTTCACTCCATGCATATTTATCTATATGTGGCCATTTCCCACATCATCAGTTGACAAATACATGTTTATTGTTGATTTTGCCATCACCCCTGCCTTGAATCCTGTCATCTACACGTTGAGAAACAAAGATATAAAGATAGCAATACAAAGACTGAGCAAACAGTGTCATTAATGACAGATTCTGCTGATTAGTCTCTTGTTGAGAGTTCAGAAACTCCTTTCACCTGCATGATGGACGCCTCCACTTAGGCATCTGCCCTTAAATGTGCTCAATTGAAAGTGGCATCTCCATCACTGGCCGATTCCTATTCATACTAGAATTACCTCTATTCCTCCCCTGCAGAATTTAATTAATGCTTTCTTCTAACATTAGAAATGAGTGTACCGTGTTAAGGTTTTTTTGTTGTTGTTTTTTGTTTTTTTAGGACACAGAAGCAATGTATATAAACAAGGTCATATAATTTAACTTATAATCATATGATCAGAGGATATAATGCCATCCCCTCTGTTTCCCATAGAGTTTGCAAGTAACTTCAAACTTTAATTGTTGAATGTCAGAAAATATTACGATGAATGGTTATATAGGTGGGACTAGTAGATCTATTTAGTTACTTAGATCCACTCCCTGCAAACAAAAACTAAAACTAAATTTGTTTTCAAATTTACCTCTTTATTTTTGCTTCATTATTAATTAAACACTTTACATAATGTAATAAGTACCTATAAAACCAGATCCAAAACAAAATTCAGGATATTACAAAAACTATCTTGCACATATGCCCTTCATCTGACCATATGGATATTTCCTTGCTGAGACAAGATTTATTTGAAAGTAGTATATTTGGAGGCTAATATTGGGTCCCATCAGTGGGAAATGAGAAGGGAGGCATGCACATGTGGAAAAGCATACTGGGATACGTGCCTAAATTGGTCCTCTAGCAGACTACATAGACCTGCAGTTTAACATTTCCCAACTGAAGGACAAGGTATTGGGAGCATTTATTCAATTTTAAGGGTGCATTGCCTCTTGGGCATGTCCTGTCTTTCTCACACAAAATATTATGGGCATTTTAAAAAGCCAGGACATTCTGTCAGGCACAATTTCTGTTGTTTAAAATAAAGAAACATCACCAATAAAAGTAAACCACTTGCTCAGTATTGTTTTGTTTTTACAGAGGGGTAAATTAAATATTATTTCTTCTTTACATAATACTAACAAAGGTGTTAGCCTGAAGACTTCTATCTTTTGAGGAATTTCTGTGATTCTCTGCTTTGTACAAGTCACACAACAACCAGCAGTGCAAGGTGTCCCTACAGCCATGGGCATGGTTCAGCAAGTAAGTGGCCAACTATGGTTTCAGCTAGCATGGTGATAGCTGACCTTCATCTCACATCAACACAAGTCATCTGACTTTGATATGACTGGAATCATCGTCTTAGTTACACTTAAGAAACTATAGCTATGAACCAAATTAAGTAAGATTTTCACTACCATCACTAAAAAAGAAAAAAAATCAAAAGAACTCAAAGACTTTTTAAAATTACATTATACTTTCACGTATAGATTCATAGTAATTGATTCTCTCTGTGCCTGGTTTGTGCATTTGAGAGGGAATAAAAGCATATTATGATGCTCTCAATTTAGAAAATTCAGAAACCAAGAGGTCCCAAGAAACTGCCCATAGGTCCAGCGTAACCACAACACAGAACGCTAACACTTATAACTCTAAATGCTATTACCTGCAGCTACTATGTTAACATGTCCCACACCAAAAATAATAGTCTCTATTCTCACTGTCCAAACAAAACTGTCTTGTTTACTTCACTGTGTGACAAATATATTTCAGACACTAATGACAATTTAGAATCAGTATTATCCATGGAAAAGAATGAGATCACATATAATGACATTACTGACATAAATCTAATACTCTGTAATAATGTGATGGCCTGTTTATTTCCCTTTTTTACTCACATTTAAGGCGAATTTCAATGATTTATATTTTTTTAATTTTTCTGGTGCTGTATGCACATAATAATGAGATTCACTGTGATGGGTGTATACATGAATATGGAATATTTTGGTCAATATCATTCCCACTACCTGCCTTCACCTCCCCTCCTCTCTCACCCTGGGCAACTTCCTCTGCTTTATTGATATCCTGTTATTTTTATGAGGTCATATCTTTTGCTCTCTCTTCCCTCGCCAGCTTCCATATAACGAGAGAAAACATGGCTTAACTTTGTCCTCCTGGCTTATTTCATTTAATAATCTCAAGTTCACTCCGTTTTCCTGAAAATGACCTAATTTCATTCTTCTTTATGACTGACAAAAATTCATTGTGTATAGATTGCACATTTTCTTAATACATTCATCCAAGTAGGGAAACCTAGGCTGGATCAATTGTTTGACTATTGTGAATTGTGCTGCTATAAACATGGGTATGTATGAACTGCAGGCATGTTTGCATGTATGTGGCTTTAATTCTTAAGGATAATTACTGAGGGGTGGCACAACAGGACCATGTAATGGTTCCATTCCTAAGCTTTTGAAGGACCTCCATACTGATTTCAAGAGTGGTTGTACTCATTTACAATCCTATCAGTAGTGTCTAAGTGAGAAACACTGCTTTAATGTGAATAAACAGGGAAGAGATGTGGGATAATCCATACTGCTCAGGGTCTCTGTCACCTGATGTGTCCAGTTGGGACTAGTTTGGGCTCCATACATATCCATTAAATGCCATTTTATTCTTTAGTGAAAATTGGGTCTTCCAACTTATAATATTACCTAACTCCAGCTGCATGCTATAAATTTTGCCATCTCTGAGCTGTTTGTGACAGAAGGAAACTACTTTGGTATTATGGTGAGCCCACACAAATTTAGGAAATAAAATACTTTTAGAGACTATGCATTTGTACTCAAATAAATACAGGTATAGATACAACTTTGTATGAATATTAACCACAAATTTAATCTTTTTGAGTACAATTCCTTAAAAGATGTATCATTAGATCTACTTTAAATCATTTTACAAAGCAAACCAGGTAAATAGCTGAGTAAATGAAAATTATATGTAATATAAATATATCAGTGTTTACACAATTCTATTCTTAATCAGTATAAACTGGAAAAACCCTAAAGTTCTAAAGTATGGATAATTGGAAATGAGAGAAGTAGAAAGAAGTGGGGAGAACAGGCATATAGTGGAATAATATTTAGCAATAACACAAAACCGCTAATGCTCAGCATAACATGGATGAATCTCCATTGCAATGAGGAAACATAGACTCAGAAGGGAACACACTGTATTATTTGCAAATACAAACAATATGGGATGGTATATTACTCCTTTCACAATGTCAGTTATCCAAAAGTAAAGAGATATCAAGTTGGTATTGAGTATGTGGAGAAGGTACTCTAGCACTGTTGGTATGAATGCAAACATGTAGCCATTATGGATAATTATATTCTCAAAAATTAAAATGGGGCTAATATTTTACTCAGCAATCTCTCTGTTGGATAAATTACCAAACGCGTTAAATAGGTACTTCCTAGAGTTCTCTGCACTCCCATGTTCATTGCCACAATATGGAATCAACCTAAGTTTCCATCAATGGACCTATAGGTAAAGAAAGTGTGCTATGAATACACTATGAAATATTGTTTAGCTTTAAAAAATTGTAAAGGGACACTTTTTACAATGTGGAGCAAACTGGCTAAATGAAGTAACCCAGACTTAAAAGATAAATAATGCATGAACTTATTCTTATGTAGAAACTTAAAATAGTTGAATGAATAGAAACAAGCAGACATGTTACCAGGAACAGAGTGGAGGATGAAATAGGGAGAACTAGAAGAAATAATTTTTTTTAAAAAGAACATTAGATAGTACAAGTAATATAGAGATGTAATGTAGTGCATGAATATTATAGTAAATAATATATTATTAGATATGGGATATTTTGCTGAGAAAAGATTGTAGCTGCTCTAACCACAAACACAGACTCATCCTACAGATTCCTACTATACACACACAGACACACACATACATACACCCACACACTCAGACACCCAACATGTGTATGTAAAGTGATGGATGTGCTCTTTTCTTTTAACTACAAAAAGCACCTCACTAAGTGCATGTACATCAAAACGACATGTCATACTACTCAAATTTATACCATAAAATGAATTTTAAAAAATGGAAAAAAAGCACAACTGTGGCAACAACCAAAACTGATTGTTGGTTGCCTGATTTGGGGGTAGTGTATGGTTGACTGTGAGATAACACAGGGGAATTTCTGAGTTTTAATTTTTATACATATTATAACATAATTAAATTTAAAAAATTGAAAATTATAAGGCATTCATAAAATGATAGGACTTTGTTACTGTATCACAAACATAATCATTGGTTTTTGAAGATAAACAAAAATCATGTACACCCTCCAACTCTCCTCAAAAATAACAACCTTCCCCAGATGCTACCCCTTATACACTCCTCACTTCATAGCTCTGCTATATTGGACAAGTGATTTGGCTACTGTCATCCTCTTTCCTCAATTGCAAATGAGTATAACTGATCATGATCAAATGGTAGTACCAGAAAAGTGTTTGAAATACACCAGTAATTGAACAAATAGTGAACCTTTAAGTTTTCCAACTGCTTTTCCTAGAACACATATACTATTGCTATACTTTAAACCTTATGTGTCCCCCACAATTCTACATATTAAATAAAGGCCTGGTCCCCAGTTTAGTGTCATTATGAGATGATAAAACATTTCAAAGATGGGGTCAGTTGGAGATATTCCAGTCATTGGTACCATGTCCTTAAAGTGTACACTGGGATATGGGATACCAGCCCATTTTTCTTTTTCTCTTCACTTTCTGAAAGAGATGTGAGTGGGGGTTTTTTTGTTTGTTTGTTTTGTTTTGGAGTAATTTTGTTGTTGTTGTTGTTTCTTTTTTTTTTCTTTTTTCTTTTGTTCTACTTAGTTGTAGATGACATCAGAATGCATTTTAATTCATTGTACACAAATGGAGTTCAACATTTCAATTCTCTGATTGTACACAATGTAGAGGCCCACCTTTTGTGCAATTATACATGTACCTAGGGTAATGATGACCATCTCATTCTACCATCTTTCCTACCCCTTTGTCCTCTCCCTGCTCCCCTTTGCCCAATCCTAGGCTCCTTCATTCTTCCCATGCCCCCACATCATAGATCAGCATTCATTAATCAGACAAAACATTCAGCTTTTAGTTTTTAGGGATTGGCTTATTTCACTTAGCATAATATTGTCCAACTCCATCCATTTATGTGCAAATGCTATAATTTTATTCTCATTCAATGCTGAGTAATATTCCTTTGTGTATATATACCTTAGTTTCTTTACCCATTCATCTATTATGGACATTTAGATTGGTTCCACAATTTAGTTGTTGTCAATTGTGTTGCTATAAACATTAGTGTGGCTATGTTACAATAGCATGCTGATTTTAAGTCCTTAGGGTATAGACCAAGGAGTGGGATAGCTGGATCAAATGGTGGTTTTTGATCCATTCCAAGTTTTCTAAGGAATCTCCATACTGCTTTCCAAAGTGGTTGCACCAATTTTCAGTCCTACAAGCAATGTATCAGTGTACCTTTTCCCCCACATCCTTGCCAACACTTAATATTCCTTGTATTCTTGAAAACTGCCATTTGGACAGGAATGAGATTAAATTTTAGCATAGTTTTGATTTGAATTTCTCCAATTACTAAAGATGCTGAAAACTTTTTCATAGATTTGTTGCTCAACTGTGTATCTTCTTCTGAGAAGTGTCTGTTCAGTTCCTTGGCGCATTTATTGATTGGGTTGTTTGTTTTTTTGGTATTAAGTTTTTTGGGTTCTTAATGCATTCTGGAGATTAGTACTCTATCTGATGTGCATGTGGTAAAGATTTGCTCCCATACTTAACTCTCTCGTCACCTAAATGATTGTTTATTTTGCTGAGAAGAAACTTTTTAGGTTGGATCCAACCCATTTATTGATTATTGATTTCATTTCGTATATTTAGAAGTCTTGTTAAGGAAGCCATGGCCTAATCCAACATGATGGAGATTTGGGCCTACTTTTTCTTTTATAGAGATGTCAGTTGTTTTGCTGAGTCACATGCATATGCTCTGATGTGCTCATTACCACAGACACTAAGAACAGGGCCCTGCAATCACGGATCAAAACCTCTAAAATCATGAGTGAAAAGCTTTTCTCATTGTAAGTTGCCATCTCAGCCATTTTTGACTAAGAGTCAACCTAGGATGAAAGTTGACCTTGAAATGTATCACAGTGAGATACTCAAAACAATAAGCAATGATGGAGTGGAAACATTAATACAATATGTTACATTTAAAATTGTATGAATAGGTTCTCTCTCTCTCTCTCTCTCTCTCTCTCTCTCTTTCTCTCTCTCTCAATAGTCTTATTAAACTCTAATCACCCTTTTCTCACACTGAAGTTTCTAATGGGAACCTGAAATCACATAAAGGGAAATTGTGGATAGGAGAATTTATAGTATGTGTTCTGCTCATTCTAGATGTAGAAACAGAAGTAGAAGATGCTGTCCAAGTATGGTGGTTGTTGCATCCAAGAGTGAGCAAAAGCATGAGAGGAGAAATGAAGGGCACCTTCAGAACAAATGTCTCCAATGAATTATATGAACCTTATTAAATTAGACTGGATCTATATGCTGTTCTTACTATTACAGTACAATGAAGGGTTAGCTTCCATTTTGTTTTCATCATTGAGAAAAATGCCCAGAGTATGTTTTCACAACCAAACAGTGAACTTCAGATGTCTACTGAAGGAAGCACTGAGAATGATGAGACCCAAATCTTCCTCTGACTCACAGGAAGCACAAGTCCAAGTGTGCGCTCGAGTCACCAGCAGTGACAACATGGAGATGCTGAGCTGGCCAGCACTGCCCTCTGCAGAACTCTGATCTTTAGCTGCCACCAGAACACACATCTAGGTTCAGTCCTGTGACACCAGAGACACAAAATAAATGGAAGAGTGTCACATCCTCCTACACACACCAGAGAAAAAAATTCTAAACATCATTTTGCTGTTTGAACCAACTTTTGATTTTCTTTGACTAGAGTAACTTGGATCTAGCAGAGATAGTTTTATATCCCTGAGGACCAAGTTGAGAGAAAGTAGGTGGCCAAGAATCCCCAAGAGAAAGAGAGGGAGACTCTCTTCCCACATGGCTCTGTTGAAAACAAACATGAAAATTTCCTCACCCACAGGCCTATCCACACGAAGGGAGGACACACAAGGAGAACATATTCTCACTTCAGAAAACAAACTGGACTTCATTTCAAATTTAAAGTAGAATCTAAGGTAAGTTCCTCAAGAAGAACGAACTGTTTCCAGTAGTGGTGGCTGTGAGTAAGTATATCACAAACTGATTTTGGAGTTTTTAATTTTCATCACATCCACTAATTTAGGGATTATTTTAGCATACCTATCTATATCTACATATTTATAATTATATGTATTTATAATTTTTCATTAGAACATTTTAATTATGCAGAAAATTAGTTTCATTGTGACATATTCTCACATGTAAACAACATATCAGCCACCATTACCTTTCCTTCCCCCACCATGCCATAATCATGCATGCATTTTCACAAGTTTGGTCAGATTCATTCCACAGTTCTACCCTTTTCTAGTCCTTTCTTCCTCCTCCTCAATCCCCTTCATCTGTTTTACTGATCTTTTCTCTTTTTAAAAATAAAAATAGAAGAAAACAGGTTTAATTTATCCAGTGATTGGTTAATTAAATCCCTTCTTAAAATGCTCAAGGAAATACCCTCTAAATTTCTATTGTACTAATAACCTCTCAGGGTCTTATGAAATATGCCCTAGAAATTTAATATGTTTGTGATAGACCCACCAAAGGCTTTCAGTAGGTGTGCCAAGTGATTATATTTGACTTTAGATATGCAACAGATCTGGAAACAAACTATGGAATAGGCAGAACTTGGGGAACAAAGGGAACAATGACTTCTTCTATTGTCAAGATGGAAAAATATATAACATTGAAAGCAAAAAATGAAAATGACAATAGAAATGAAAAGAAAAAAAAAACTGAATCAAATGTTTGGATGTAGAAACTATGCCCTGGGAAGGAATGTGGAGGACAGAGAAGAGTGCTTATCAGGTGACTGTTGGGCATTTTACAAAATAATAGACATTTATTAAATAGACATTTATTAAATCATTGTATAATATCAGAAGATGGTGAGTTTGAAGTGGAGCTTTTCTATGCATATACCACATACAACTCTGAACATAGTACTCTGGATTCCAGCGATAAAGGAGAACATTGAATTTCATTATGCATGTAATATTTAAAATGAATATAATTGATATTGAATAAAACAAATAGGGGAACACTATGGGACACCAAAAAAAAAAATTTGAAAGATGAGGAGAAGGGAAATGCCCATTGTGTAATTGCAAGAAGCACAAAATACTATGAAATTGACTGAATTATGTTAGGTGCATGTATGAGTGTGCCACAATAAAAACCCATTCCTTTGAACAATTATTATACACCAATGAAAATGATTTTATAAGAAATGTAGGAGAAAAATTTGGAAAGGGCTCTAATAGAAACAGTGTCCATTCTATTGCAATTAACAGAAAAAGAGGCTTATAGTGAATGGAACAAACTAGAGTTTAACTTTTTCTTAATAGAAAATAAAATTTTAAAGACTATTGATGTCTTTTGTTAGGTAATTTAACATGCCCTTTGAGTCTTACTTTCTTTCAAAATCTTAA
This sequence comes from Tamias sibiricus, assembly GCA_025594165.1. Classification (NCBI taxonomy): domain Eukaryota; kingdom Metazoa; phylum Chordata; class Mammalia; order Rodentia; family Sciuridae; genus Tamias; species Tamias sibiricus. The sequence goes on from CM046659.1 coordinate 89,609,531, forward strand.
ATGTGTAATTTGTAGAATGTAAGATTTAGAACTTCATACTTGTTGTACTCTCATGAATAACAGCAGCATTAAATGAATGAAACGATGGACCAATAGAATATCTTGACCATATGAAACTTTGTTCATTTCTTTGAGAAGGAATGGTCATTAGGGAATATCTTGTTTTATATCTAATTGAAAATTTCTGCATCAAATGCTCAATGTTCAATGAATCAAAAGCCAACACAATAAGGTCAGAACTTCAGTATTAGAAAACTCACACTCATGTTCCTAATCTGAGATAAGGCTGATCTCTTCAAAAATTAAGAGATTTCAGCCAAGAGTTTGAACAAATGGAACTTCATTGACAAGAGGTGGAAGGAGAACCACTTCATAATGCCAAGAACCCAACAACTAAAGGAGTTACAAAAACAAAGTCATGGAAACAGAATCCAGTCCTACAGAATATAAAGGACAATGATGACTGAAATGGATAATTGTAGGAAATATTCATAATTTAGCTTTCTTCTCAATAAAAAATATATCTGTACAAGCTGGATTATTTTGATTTATGGAATAAACATAAAGTAAGGATTGCCAACAAAGTGTTGGGTAGAAAAAGGAGTAATTAGAAAGGGTCCATGATTCAGATTTTTCATTTTTTTTAAACGGAAAGTTTGCTGCATTGATAGGTGTCAACAAAAGTTAATGGGAAGTTAAAGGAAGTACTCTAGAATGATATCTGGACAAGTTCCAGATTACCCTAACAGGGGCTGTCCTTTTGGCACATTCCAGAGCATGGATTACAGTATCCTACACCTCTGTATCCAAGTCCTGGCTCTGACAGCTATCCATTTGAAACTCAGACTCTTCATTTACATAATGGATCACATTCAACAGTATCCTCATATGAAATGCTGTGTGGTTTAAAAATGATGATGTGGTTAGAACAAAACTATACATAAAGGATGCAAATAAAAAGTACTAATATTATTATTTGAATAAAGTTTTACTTCACTACAAGGTGTTCATTTTAATGGTCATAATTTATTGAATGTTGATTTCCATACATCATATGAATAACAATCTTGACATTAAAATCTTTACTTCACTGGTGATACATGCATTAAGAGAAGAAAAATTTGCAGCATATTCCAGCAGAATAGTGTGTGATTACTTTCAATAACCTAAGATCATTAGGCTGGGAAAACACCCAGAAAGAAGTTAGAAAATGTTTCTATAAATCCTAGAGAGACAAATTAAGCACAACGAAAATTTCTGGTCATAGGAAAAAAGGAAATAAATTATTTTATTCCCATGTGCTATATCGTGTTCTTTGCTTTTAAATGAATCACAATAATTTGCCACTCCTATTACTTTATTTATTTACCTGATTGTTACTCAATTCTATGATTTTTAACTATCAGCTTGGAGACCCACAGAAAGAAGTAACAGCATAAATGGGGAATGCACATTAGTACCACTGAATCTGACACTTAGCATATTCTATCCACAGGTGGTTGAAAACCAGCTCTTATGACCAAAGCAATGCATGGACTGAATGGCTCTGTGGTTTCTGAGTTTGTGCTGCTGGGACTCTCAGGTTCTTGGGAAACTAAAGTTATTCTCACAATCACATTCTCCACACTCTACTTAGGGATCATCCTGGGAAATCTCTTCATTGTCTTTTTGGTGATAACTGATTCTCACTTACATTCTCCTATGTACTTCCTGCTGGCCAACCTGTCCTTCAATGATGTGGGACTTTCCTCCACCACAGTTCCCAGGATGATCACAGACCTGTTAAAGGAACACAGAGTAATTTCCTTCCAAAGCTGTATGACACAGACATGCTTCATCCATACCATGGGAGGAGCAGAATTGGTGCTGCTCATAGCCATGGCATTTGACAGGTATATAGCCATCTGCAAACCTCTCCACTACTTGACCATTATGAGACCAAAAACATGTGTTCTGTTGATAGTCATCAGCTGGGTATTGGGAGTGGTTCATGCTGTGACTCAGTTTTCATTTGTTATAAATCTGCCTTTTTGTGGTCCTAATAAAATAGACAGCTTTTGTTGTGACTTTCCCAGGATCATACAGCTTGCATGCTCTGATGCAGCCAAGTTTGAGTTTGTTGTTACTGCAAATAGTGGCATCCTAACAACAGGAACCTTCTTCTTGCTTCTCTTTTCCTATGTCTTCATTTTGGTCACTGTCTGGAAACGTTCCTCTGGGGACTTATCCAAGGCTCTTGGCACATTGTCAGCTCATATCACTGTGGTGTTTCTATTTTTTATTCCGTGCATATTTGTCTACATTTGGCCTTTCCCCACATCATCAGTTGACAAATACATGTTTATTGTTGATTTTGCCATCACCCCTGCCTTGAATCCTGTCATCTACACATTGAGAAACAAAGATATAAAGATAGCAATACAAAGACTGAGCAAATGGTGTCATTAATGACAGATTCTGTTGAGAAGTCCTGTTGATTGGAGTACAGGAACTCCTTTCACCTGCGTGATGAACACCTCTACTTAGGCATCTGGATTTCAATGTGCCTAATTGATAGAGGCATCTATATCACTGGCCTATTCCTATTCACACTATGATTATGTCTATTCCTCCTCTACAATATTTACTTACTGCTTTCTGTTAATGTCAGAAATGATACCACTGTGTTAAATATTTTCTTTTTTTTTTTCTTTCTTTCTTTTTTGCTTAGGACACAGAAGCAAAGTGTATATATAAGGTCATATGATTTAACTTGTGATCACTTGATCACAAGAATGTAATGACATCCTCTCTGTCTCCCGTAGAGTTTGTAAGTAAATTCACACTTAAATTGTTGAATGTCAGAAAATATTACAATGAATGGTTATATATGTGGGACCAGTATATATCTATTTAATTACTTAGATTCATTCTCTGCAAACAAATCTTAAAGCAAATTTTTTTTTCAAAGTTACCTCTCTATTTTTGTTTCATTATTAAACACTTTACATAATGTGATAAGTACCTACAAAACTAGATCCAAAACAAAATCCAGGGTTTTGACAATAAATAACTTTTACCTATAACCTTCATATGACCGTTTGGCTATTTCCTGAGACATAATTTAATTGAAAGTAGTTTACTTGGAGGCTAATATTTGGACCCATAAGTGGGAAATGCTATTGAGAAGGGAGGCATGTACATGTGAAAAAGCGTACTGAGATGTGAGCCTCAAATGGCCCTATAGCAAACTAACAGACCCAACTGAAGAATAAGGTATTGGGAGTATCTATTTACTTTTAAGGGTGCATTTCCTCTTGGGCATGTCCTTTCTCACACAAAATATTCTGGGCATTTTAAAAAGCCAGGACATACTGTCATGGAACAGTTTTTGTTGTTTAAGGAAACATTACCAATAAAAGAAAACCACTCCATTTTAGTATTACAGTTTCTTACCAACTGTAAATTAAATATTAGTTATCTATTTATATAATACTAAAAAGGTGTTAGCCTGAAGACTTCTAAACTTTGAGGAACTTCTGTGATTCTCTGCTTTGTACAAGTCCCACATAAACTAGCCGTGCAAGGTGTCCCTTCAGCAGGTACAGAGTTTAGCAAGTAAGTGGCCACCTATGGTTTTAGTTAGCATGATAGCTGAAACCACAGGTGATAGTGTGATAGGTGACCTTTGTCTCACATCAACACAAGTCATCTGATTTGATATGACCAGAATCATAATTTTAGTTCCACTTAAGGAACTAGGCTATAGACAAAAGTAAGAAAGATTTTTTATCACCACAAAAAAAAAAAAATTCAAATGAACTCAAAACTTTTTAAAATTACATGATACTTTCATGTATAGATTCACTATAATTGATTTTCTCAGTGCCTTACTTTTGCAGTTGAGAAAAAGTACACTAACTTATGATGCTCTCAATTTAGGAAACTTAGAAACCAAGAGGTCCCAAGCAACTGCCTGTCAGTCCAACATAAGCACAACACAATAACTCTAATATTTACCACACCAGACACTCCTATCTGCATTTAATAAGTCCCACACTGACAATAATACTCTCCATTCACACTGTCCAAAAAAACTATGTTGTTTGTTTCATTGTGTGACAAATATATTTCAGGCACTAATGAGAATTTAGATCAGCATTATTCATGGAGAAGAATGAATGAGAACACATATAATGATATTACTGACATTCCTCTCATACTATATAATAATGTAATAACCTACTTATTTCCTTTTCTTTCTCACATTTAAAGCAAATTTCAATGAATTCTATTTTTTAAATATTTTGTATTGGTGCTTCATAATTATACATAATAGTAAGACTTTTTGTGAAGTGCTCATACATGAACAAAATATATTTTGGCCAATAACATTCCCCAGTACCTGCCTTTAACTTCTCTCCTCTCTCAACCTTGTCCACTTACTCTACTTTAATGGTCTCCTTCATTTTTATGAGAGCCTCTATTTTTTTTTCTCTCTTCTTTTTTTAGCTTCCATATAACAACAGAAAAAAATGTGACTTAACTTTGTCAGTCTGGCTTATTTCATTTAGTAATCTCAAATCCATCAATTTTCCTGCAAAAGACATGATTTCATTCTTCTTTATGACTAACAAAGCCTCCATTTTATACATATATTTTCTTTGTCTATTCATCCAATGAGGAAAACTAATGCTGGTTCCATTGTTTGGCGATTGTGAATTGTGCTACTATAAACGTGGGTATGCATGAACTGCAGGCATGTTGGCATGTATGTTGGCTTTAATTATTAAGGATGATTACTGAGGAGTGGTACAACAGGACCACGTAAGGGTTCCATTCCTAGGCTTTTGAAGAAACTCCATACTGATTTCAAGAGTGGTTGTACTCATTTACAATCCTACCAGTAGTGTGTAAGTGAGCAACGCTGCATTAAGGTGAGCAAACAGGGAAGGGATGTGGGATAATCCACACTGCTCAGGGTCTCTGTCACCTGATGTGTACAGTTGGGACTAGTTTGGGCTCCGTGAACATGTCCATTAAATGCCATTTTATTCTTTAGTGAAAATTGGGTCCTCCAAAATGTAATATTACCTAACTCCAGCTGCATGCTATAAACTTTGCCATCTCCCAGCTATTTGTGACAGAAGGAAACTACTTAGGCATTGTGGTAAGCCCACACAAATTTAGGAAATAAAATACTTATAAAGACTATACATTAGCAATTTAATAAATATAGCTATAGATATAACTTCGTATGGATATTAACCACTAAGTTCATCTTTTTGAGTATAATTCCTTAAAAGGTGTATCATTAGATCTACTTTAAATCATTTTACAAAGCAAACCTACTCTTAGCTATTTACATGAGCAAATGAAAATTATATGTGATGTAGATATATCAGTGTTTACACAATTCTATTCTTAATCAGTATAAACTGGACAAACCCTAGAGTTCTAAAGTGGTGAGAAGTGGAAGTGAGAGAAGTGGAGAGAGGTGGTGAGAATAGGCATACAGAGGAATAATATTTACCAAGTGACTTGGCTACTGTCATACTTTTTCCTCAATTGCAAATGAGTATAACTGATCATGATTAAATGATAGTACCAGAACAGAATTTGAAGTACACCAGTAATTGAACAAATAATGAGCCTTTAAGTTCTCTGACTGCTTTTCCTGGTACACATATACTATTGCTATACTTTACACCTTATGTGTTCCCGAAGTTCTACCTATTAAATAAAGGCCTGGTCCCCAGTTTGGTGTCATTGTGAGATGATAAAACATTTCAAAGACGGGGTCAGTTGGATATATTCCAGTCATTGGTACTGTGCCCTTAAAATGGATACTGGGATCCCAGCACATTTTTCTTTTTCTCTTTTACTTTCTGAAAGAGATGTGAGTTGTTTTGCTGAGTCACATGCATATGCTCTGATGTGCTCATTACCACAGACACTAAGTACAGGGCTCTGCAATCATGGATCAAAACCTCCAGATTCATGAGTCAAAATCTTTTCTCCTCATAAGTTGATATCTTAGTTGATATCTGACCAAGAGTCATCCTAGGATAAAAGTTGACCTTGAAAGGTGTCACTGTGAGATACTCAAAACAATATGCAATGATGGAATGGAACCATTAAAATAATATATTACAATTAAAATTGTATGAATATTATCTTCTTCTCTCTCTCTCTCTTTTTTTTCCAAAAAATCTTACAGGACTCTAATCACCCTTTTCCCACACTGAAGTTGTTAATGGGAACCTGAAATCAAATAAAGGGAAATCATTGATAGGGGAGATTACATAATGTATGTGCTCTGCTCATTCTCTAGATGTAGAAACAAAAGTAGAAGATGTAGTCCAAGCATGGTAGTTGTTACATCCAAGAGTGAGCAAAAGCATGAGAGGAGAAATGAAGGGCACCTTCAGAACAAATGTCTCCAATGAATTATATGAACCTTATTAAATTAGACTGGATCTATATGCTGTTCTTACTATTACAGTACAATAAAGGGTTAGCTTCCATTTTGTTTTCATCATTGAGAAAAATGCCCAGAGTATGTTTTCACAACCAAACAGTGAACTTCAGATGTCTACTGAAGGAAGCACAGAGAATGGTGAGACTCAAATCTTCCTCTGACTCACAGGAAGCACAAGTCCAAGTGTGCGCTCGAGTCACCAGCACAGTGACGACGTGGAGATGCTGAGCTGGCCAGCACTGCCCTCTGCAGAACTCTGGTCTTTAGCTGCCACCATCACACACATCTAGGTTCAGTTCTGTGACACCAGAGACACAAAACAAATGGAAGAGTGTCACATACTCCTACACACACCAGAGAAACAAACTCAAAACATCATTTTGCTGTTTGAACAAACTGTTTACTTTATTTGACTAGAGTAAACCAGATCTAGCACAGTTTCATATCCCTTGAGGACTAAGTTGAGAGAAAATATGTGGCTACAGATCCCCAAGAGAAAGAGAGGGAGAGTCTTTTCACTCATGGCTCCTCTTAAAACACACAGCTGAAAACTTTCTCAACCCAGAGTTTCCTGCACATGGAGTGCTGCAATGAGGAGGGCACATTTTCACTGCAGAAAACAAACTGGGCTTCATTTCAGATTCAGGTAAATCCAAAGAAAGTTCATCAACAAAATCCTATTTCCAGTAGTGGTGGCTGTGGGTAAGTATATCACAAACTGATTTTGTAGTTTTCACTTTCCATCACATCCACTAATTTAGGAATTATTTTATATTATATACATACATACACATATATATACATATATATACACATATATACTTATAATTTTAATTGGTATTTTTAATTATGCAGAAAATTAGTTTCATTGTGACATATTCTTACATGTAAACAACATATCAGCCACCATTACCTTTCTTTCCCCCACCATGTCATAATCATGGATGCACTTTCACAAGTTTGGTCAGATTCATTCCACAGTTCTTCCCTTTTCCAGTCGTTTCTTCTTCCTCCTCAATCCCCTTCATCTGTTCTACTGATCTTTTCTCTTTCTTTTTTAAACAAATATAGAAGGGAAACATTTTAATTTATCCAGTTACTGGTTAATCAATTTCCTTCCAAAAATATTTATGGAAATGCCCTCTAAATTCCAATTGTACAGATGACCTCCCAGGGTCATATGAGATATGCCCTAAATTTGTCATAGACCTACCAAAGGCTTACAATAGAAGTAGCAAGTAATCATATTTGACTTTAGATATGCAACAGATCTGGAAACAAACTATGGAAGAGGCAGCACATGGGGAAGAAAAGAGACAATGACTTCTTCGATTGTTAAGATGAAAAAATACATACATTGAAAGCAAAAAAAAAAAATGACAATAGAAATGAAGAGGAATCAACTGAATTGAATGTTTGGATGTAAATATTGAGCCCTAGAGAAGGAATGTGGAAGACAGACAATAGTGCTGTCGGGTGACTATTAGGTATTTGAGAGAATAATTGAGACAGTTATTAAAGCATTGTATTCTACTATTAGATTGTGGTTAGAGTTTGGCACATTAATAGGAAGGTTGAGATGAAACTTTTCTATGTATATACCACATACAACTCTTGACACTGTTTTCTGGATTCCTGAGATAAAGGAACAGATTTAAAATTAAATATATATATATAAAATAAATATGTATGTGCTATTTAAAATCAGTTAAGTTGACATTGAATAAAAAATAGGATTAGACCATGAATCACCAAATAAATGAAGAATGAGCAAAAGGGAAATGACCCTTGTGTAATAGCAAGAAGTACAGAACAGTATAAAATACACCCAATTTTGTTACGTGGTGTGTGTACGAATGTGACACAATGACACCCACTCTTTTGCATTATTATATACAAGTTAAAAAAATTTTTTAGAGAAATGTAGGAGAAAATTTGGGAATGAGCTGTAATTTAAAAAGTCAGTTTGTATTCTGCTGCAATTAACAGAAAAAGAGGTTTATAGTGTATGGAACAAACTAGAATTTAACTTTTTCTCATTACTTCATGTTTGCTTGCACCTTTCAGGAATAACAACAGCATTAAATGAATGAAATGATGAACAAATAGAATATCTTTACCATATGAAACTTTGTTTGATGAAATGCTCAATGTTCAATGAACCAGTGGCCAAAGAAATGGGACCATAATATCAGGATTAGAAAAAAATCATATTTATGTTCATAATCTGAGATAATGAATTCCTTCAGAAATTGAGAGATATCAGCCAAACGTATGAACAAAGGGAACTTCATTGGCAAGAGGAAGGAAGGGGAACAGCATTATAAACCCAAGAAGCCACAGACAAAAGGAGTTATAGAAACAAAGTCATGATAAACAGAGTTCAATCCTACAGGGAGATAAAGGGAAATGATGACCAAAAATGGACAAGTGCATGAAATATTCATAATTCAGATTTCATCACAAGAAATAGTACATGTGTACAAAATGGATTATTTTGACTTATGGAATAAACAAAAAGTGAGGATTGCCAGAGAAGTGTTGGGTAGAGAAAGGAGTAATTAGAAAGGGTCCAAGATACAGCTATTTCATTTTTAAATAGAAAGTTTGTTGCATTGATAGGAGTCAATAGAAGTTAAAGGAAGTACAATTGAATCATATCTGGGAAAGTTTCAGAGTGCTTTGAAGGGGCTATCCTCCTGCATGGGTTATGGGATCCTACACCTCTGGATACAAGTCCTGGCTCTAAGTGCTTATCCATTTGAGACTCAGATTCTTCATTTACATAACTGGTCTCATTTAACAATATCTACGTATGTAATGTGTAGTTTTAAAAATGATGATGTGGTTAGACCAAAGCTCCACATAGAGGATGTAAATAATAAGTATTAATATTATTAATATTTAAATAAAAATTTTGTTCATTAACAGGTATTTATTTAACAGTCATAATTTATCCAATATAATGCCCAAACATCATGTGAATAACAATCTTGACATGGAAATTTCTACTTCACTGGTGACATGTACATTAGGCAAAGAAAAATTTGTAGGTTATTGCAGCAGAATAATGTGAGAACACTTTGGTTAACATGAGATCTTTAGGCTTGGAAAACACCCAAAAAGAATTTAGAAAACATCTCTATATCCCAGAGGGGCAAAGCAAGCACATCAAACATTTCTGTTCATATTTAAGAAAGAAATTATTTTATTCCCATATACTATACAGTGTTCTTTCCTTTTAATTGAATCACAATAATTTTCTGCTTCTATTATTTTACTTATTTACATGGTTGTTAGTAAACTCAATGATTTTTAACTAAGGATTTATGACTCACAGAATGGGGAGCACACATTAATTAGTACCATGGATTCTAACTATTCATCATGTTCTACCTACAGGTGGATGAAAACCAGCTCTTATGACCAAAGCAATGCATGGACTGAATGGCTCTGTGGTTTCTGAGTTTGTGCTGCTGGGACTCTCAGGTTCTTTGGAAACTAAAATTATTCTCACAGTGACATTCTCCTTGCTCTACTTAGGGATCATCCTGGGAAATCTCTTTGTTGTCTTTTTGATAATTGTTGATTCTCACTTACATTCTCCTATGTACTTCTTACTGGCCAACCTGTCCTTGAATGATATTGGTGTTTCCTCTACCACAGTTCCCAGGATGATCACAGACCTGTTAACAGATCACAAAGTAATTTCCTTCCAAAGCTGTATGACACAAACATGCTTCATCCATGCCATGGGAGGAGTGGAAATGGTGCTGCTCATAGCCATGGCATTTGACAGGTATGCAGCCATCTGCAAACCTCTCCACTACTTGACCATTATGAGACCAAAAACATGTGTTCTGTTGATAGTCATCAGCTGGATAACAGGAGTGATCCATGCTATGACTCAGTTTTCTTTTGTTATAAACTTGCCTTTTTGTGGTCCTAATAAAATAGACAGCTTTTGTTGTGACTTTCCCAGGATCATACAGCTTGCATGCTCTGATGCAGCCAAATTTGAGTTTGTTGTTGCTGCCAACAGTGGGGTCATAACCATAGGCACCTTCTTCCTACTTTTGCTTTCCTATGTTTTCATTTTGGTCACTGTCTGGAAACGTTCCTCTGGGGACTTATCCAAGGCTCTTGGCACATTGTCAGCTCATATCACTGTGGTGGTTCTATTTTTCACTCCATGCATATTCATCTATATGTGGCCTTTCCCCACAACATCAGTTGACAAATACATGTTTATTGTTGATTTTGCCATCACTCCTGCCTTGAATCCTGTCATCTACACATTGAGAAACAAAGATATAAAGATAGCAATACAAAGACTGAGTAAACAGTTTCATTATGACAGATTTTGCTGATCTTGGACACTGAAACCGTACATCCACCTGTGTGTTGGACATCTACACTTAGGCATTTGCTACTTAACTTGACCTACTGAACATAACATCTACCTCAATGAGTTTTGCTTACTCATAGTAAGACTATTCCTTCTCCTTCTCCAGAGCATTTGCTCATTGTTTTTTACCAACATCAAAAATTAGAATCTACTATGATGTTTTTAGAGAGAGGAAGAATTTGAATAAATAAGGTTATATGAATTAACTTGTGATAATTTGGCCATAATATAATTACATCCTTTCTGTTTCACAGACTGTTCAAGTAACCTCAAACTTGCTTTGTTGAATATCAGTAATCATCTCAAAAAATGGTTATATAGGTAGAGCTAATTCTATTTAGTTGCTCAAATCCATTCCCTCTAAATAATATCTGAGACTAAACTTAAACTGTAGGTAGTTTATTTAAAAGCTAATTTTTTGAAACATCAGTGAGGAGGTTATACCAAAATAGGAGACATGCATATGTCCATAAACAGTGGGACGCAAGCACCTGTGACCCTCTAGGAGCTATATAGATTCTGTAATTTAGTATTATCTCAATTGAAAGACAAGGTATCTGGAGTATTGCTTCACGTTTAAGAGATAATTTGATTTGGGGGGGAAACAACAAGTCTTTCTTAAACAAAATGTTCTGTGTACATTTTAGGCTTCCAGGACATGCTGCCAGGTAGCCTTTCTGGTGCTTACAGTAAAGAGACATCACTAATAAATATTAAAAAAACCAACATCCTCAAATATGGTTTTGTTATTACAAAAGTGGAAGATGAACATTATTGCCCTTAATTTACATAATACTAATTCATATGTGAGCAAGTATAATTCTGTCCTCTGAAAAATACTGATTCTCTGCTTTGCACAAAGTACCATAAAACCAGCAGTTCAAGTTTCCCTTCAGCCATGAACATGATTCAGCAAGACAGTGGCCACCTATATAGTTTCAGCTACCACAGATGTCACCATCTGACATCAACAGAAGTCATTTGACTTCTGACATACCAATAATCAGCTCTTAGTTCCTATTCAAGAACAATAGACCAAAATAAAGCAAGAAATTGACCACCTCAAAAAAAAAATCAAATGACCTCAAAGATATAAATTCTATTGGACTTTCATGTATATAATTGTTGTAATTGAACCACTTTGTTTTTCTTTTGCATTTAGGAAAAGACACACTATCAAATAATACTCTCACTTTAAGAAGCTCATAAAATAAGAGGTATCAAGCTGTCCATATGCCTAACTCATCTAAAACACAGAACTCTTAAATTTACCATCCTAGATGATACCATCTGTACTTAATATGTCCAACACTGACAATATTACTCTTAATTAACACTATGCAAACAAAACTGTTGTTTATTTCTCTGTGTTGAAAATATATTTCAAGCCCTATTCATACTTAGAATCAGCATTATTCATGAAAAAGATCTGATCACAAACAATGATTTTAAGGACCTATACCACAAACTTGATAATATTATCTTAATGTAATCTTTGTTGCCCTTTCTTCCTAATATTTAAGGCAAATTTCAGATGAGTTTTATAACAAACTTCTTAAAATACCCAATGAGAGATCTAGGAAGTTTTTCTCAAATTATTGCTGGGCCTCCACAATTTATATAGCAAAAAGACATATAGAGAATAGCCTCTGAAATGCTATGAGAATCAGTTATTTGTCATGGAAAGGAGAAAAGCCACAAGACTACAAAGTCTGGATGTGACCTTAGCAACAGGAGGCAGAGCCCCTTAGATGTGCACCCCAGTCATGCTGCCTTCTGGCTCTGTGGCTTCCAACAAGTTGCACTTCCCCAGATGCAACCTCTGAGACTAAATTTAAACTGTAGGTAGTTTATTTATTTCAATGAGGTCCACTCTATGGGGTTATTGTGAAAATTAGGTCAGACAATATGAGTGGAAGCTCCTGGCATGTTAGGCATATTCAGATGCTCTAGGTTTTCTTGTAGAGAAATGTACAGCTGTACCTTCAGCACCTCTTCATAATAAAGGAATCACACAGAAGTATCTCCCCGGATATTAATATGAATTAAATTTTATGGCATTGTTAATAGTCAGTTGTAAATCAATACAAACTTTGAGTGACACCTCTCAAGGAGAGTTGAGAGGGTGAGAAAGCAGACCTGGGCAGTGGGATAATCCACAGTGCTCAGGGCCTCTGCCATCTGATGTGTCCAGCTGTGAGTAGGCTGTGCTCCATGAACATGTCCATTAAAGTCCTTTGACTTCACAAGGGAAAACTGAAATTATCTAATTCCAGTCTCTTGTTGTCAACATTGTTACCTACCAGTTCTGTTTGGGATACAAAAATGTCACGTTTTCCACAGCATTATGGAGAGCCTATATTGCTTTAGAGAAAACTTCTGAATGAGTTGCACCAATGTCTTGATACATGTGCTTATGGGCATCATTTCTTTTTTATTAATTCTAATTTGTTCTATATGACAGCAGAATGCATTACAATTCATATTACACATATAAGGCATAATTTTTCATATCTCTGGTTGTATACAAAGTATATTCAATCCATTCATGTCTTCATACATGTACTTTGGATAATGATGTATATCTTATTCCAATATCATTTCAACCCCTTGCTCCCACCCTTCCTCTCCTACCCCTTTGGACAACACTTCTCATGTATATTAGCCAGACATTTCATTTTCTGAACATAATTTTAAAAGGACTTAAATATTAAATAAACCATTTGACTCAGCAAATCCACTCTTGGCCATTTATCTAAGGGAAGAACAAAAGCCATATGTATTACAAGTCCATGAGTGTTCACACAATTTTATAATTAACCGCTATATAATGGACATAGCCCTAATGCCCTGAGTGGAAAATGAATAAGAAATTGAGCATGTAATGGAATGTGACTCAGCAATGAATAAATATTACTAGTACACACAAGCACATAAATGAATGTCAGGTGAAGAAACCTAGACTCAGAAGGGAGCACACTGGGTAGCTCTGGAAATGCAACTCAAAACCACAATGAGAAAAAACTCCTTAAACTGTTAGGATGCACACTACCAAAAAAAAAAGGGGGGGGGGAGAAGAAGGAGGAGGATGGGGAGAAGAAGAAGGAGAGAAAAAGAAAAGAAGGAAAGAAAAAGAGAAAGATCAGATAGGAAAGGAGGCCTACAAACCCCAGTTCTTGGAAGGCTGAGGCAGGAAGATCCCAAGTTCCATAACCAGCCTGGACAAGTTAGGGAGATGCTATCTCAAAATATAAAGTTCTGGTGATGTAGCTCAGTGGTACAGCATTTGCCTAGCATGCTTGGTGTCCTTGGTTTCATCCCTAGTACCAAAAAAAAAAAAAAAAAAAAAAAAAATCTAAGAGAGAGATCAAGTTATTTTGAGGTTGTGGAAAAAGGAACTCTTTTATATAGTAGGTATGCATCCCAGTATAAAGGATTGTCAAAAATTAAAAATAAACCTACTGTATGATGCAGTAATCACAGTTGGACAAATATGCAAAAAATGAAATAGAGGCCTCAAAGAGATATCTGTGTTCTCACATTCATTGCAGCATTATTCACAAAAGCCATTATATTGTTACCTTCAGTGTATATCAATAGATTAATGAATAAAGTAAATGTGGCACACATAAATACAATGGAACACTATTTAGCATGTATAAAGGATATACTGTCTTTTGTGTCAACATGGATGAAACTAGAAGTCATTCAGCTAAATTAAATAAGCCACAATTAGAAATAAAAATAATATGACTTAATTTATATGCAGAAACTGTTTTACAAGCTCAATAAATAGGAACAGAAGGGAAAAGTAATCATAAGAAGGATAATTGGGAGGAAAATAAGAGTGAGTCAAAGTTTTACAATGTATTTTTAGGATGAATAAAACTATGAAAATATACTGCATGAAGACTATCATTTATAATAAGATATTATATGCTGAAAAACTTTATGTGCCCTCTCTACATACATGCACGGACAGATTCTTTGTGAAGTGATAAGATAATCTTAATTTGTTTAAGTATATAAAACACTTCATTATTTTTATGGATATCAAAATGTGTTCCTCACCTTAAATAGATACAACAAAGCACATTTAAAAACTAAAAAAAATAAATAAATAAATAAAAAGAAAAAAGAAAACTGTAGGAACAAAGATCAAAGTCCAGGTTGTCTGAGTCAGGGTGTGGGGCTTAGTTGACTATGAGGAAACACAGTATAGTCTAGAGCTTAATGGGATTGTTGAAAATCAGGACAGTGTGATGGTTTTCCAAATGTATATGTGTAACTGTAAAACTGTAAATTTAAAACTTTTCATATTATTACTCATAAATTGTATCATAACTGAAATTAAAAGTATTACATCATCAATTACAAAACATTTACACGCTGTAAGGAATTGCTTTATTGCATCACTAAGGTCTTACTACTTCTTCAATATTCACAGAAATTCTATACTCACTGCAGTTCTCCTCTAAACAAATGAATGTCCTTGCCCAGATGCTACCTCTCATAGCTCCTTTACTTCATAGAAATGGGATGTGGATAGGCAGGTAGCCTTATTTATGCATTTTCACATCTGTGGAAGAGTCCAGGAGTCTCAGGGCTGAATGAGGCAGTACTAGGAAGGTTATGGAGTCCCAGCCTGAGAGAAAACCTTGAGTCTTTAGGTTCTCTGACTGAGATAACTTTGGACCCTAGGCCTCAGGTTACAATAATGGATGGTAGAGCAAATAAGTTCATGTAAAGGTGTGAGAAAACAAATGAAAGCAGTATGGAAACAATGATAGTGAGGAAGAAAAGAGGGAGGAGAATGGCTGGGGGAAAAAGATGCAAAAGGCAGATGATAATCACACAGTTCACATCAAACTAGTTGAAAATAAAAATTGCAAACCAAGAAATACAAGGGAAAAAAAATCTCCTTTCATGGACATATGTTCAGTTGTCCACTTTTCCAAGAAGGTTGCATTCCATGATCCACAGAAGATGTCTGAAACCAACAAACTCTCATATCTTTGCTTGTTCCTGTACATACTCACCTATGATATAGAATTAATTTACAAGATGAGATTAGCATCAATAACTGATGAAGCAGAACAATTGTCCAAGTGCACTGCAGTAGTAAGTTGGAGCTCTCTCCTCTCCCCTCAAAGTGTACACTGTCCTATACTCACCTTTCTTTTAGGCCATGGTTTATAGTGGGTAACTAAGACTGTGGAAAGTGAAATTGTAAATAAGTGAGGACAACTGTATGTACACTTCTCATTATTTTTATAAATATTAAAAGATGGGTTTACTCCAAACTCAGAAGTTACAACTGCACTTGAATAAAACTGATATATGATGGCTGCATATAATTAATGTGCACAGCATGATGAGATTGACCTGTGCACACACCTGAGAGATTATGATCACAACCAAGATAATAAAAATATCCAGCACTTGCAGGGTTTTGTCGGGTCCCTTTGGTTTTGTGTGATTTTGTGTATGATATCTTGAATTCAGGGGTTAATATATATATATATATATACATATATATATATTTTTTTGGTACCAGGGATTGAACTCAGAACTCAGGGGCACTCGGTACCACTGGGCCACATCCCCAGCCCTTTTTTTTGTATTTTATTAGAGACAGGATCTCACTGAGTTGTTAAGTGCCTCGCCATTGCTGAGGCTGGTTTGAACTTGTCATTCTCCTGCCTCAGCCTCCCAAGTGCTGGGATTACAAGTGTGTTCAACTGCACCTGGCAGGGGGTTAATTTTTTTTTCTACTTGGTGGGATGATGAAATTTGGGGTTCCTCTGCCTGTAACAGGCTGCCTGTGAAATAAAAGCTAAGAAAGAGAAAATAGCAAAGAAACCACAGGACACAGGAAGTAATTTTAGAAAGAAGGTGGAGGGCAGGACAGTTCACTGATCTTAGGAATCAAGCTTCCACTCTGGAAAGAGAAAGCAAAAGAGTCCACATTTGCTTTATTTTTTGGGGGGGGAAGCATCAAAGGTTTTCCATGGAATGTTCTTTTGCCAAATAAGGTAGGAGGTGGGCTATCCAGTTTCCAACAGGTTATGCCCAACTCTGGAGCTATGGGGGTTGTCTCCCTAGCCCAGAGAAGACAGAGGTCACATGCATGTACAATCCACTGAGTGGGAGGGGCCACAAAATAGTTTGCAATGCCAAACCTAAATCTTCCTGGCTCGAGGCCTAGTGAAGAAGCTCAAATAAGCTCAAATAATTTACAGGTGGCATCCCACAAGCACTCAAACATGAGATCTACTCTCTTAAAAGATATTTAAGTGTAAAATGCAACATTATTTAATCTGGATATAATGTTGTATGGTAGAACTCCAGGACTCATCCATCTGGAATAATTAATTCTTTGTAGCCATTGAATGCCTCCTTTCTTCCCTTCCCCCTAGCCACTAGACACCTCTATCCTGTAGTCCTCTTCTATAGGTTCCACCATTTGAGATTCCTCACAAAATAGAATCATGCAGCATCTGATCTTCTGTGACTGGTTTTAATTCACTTTAGTATAATGCCCTTAAGATTCATCCATGTTGTCAGAAATAATAGCATTTCCTTCTTTCTAGAGAGGAAATAATACTTCATTATATGTCTACACCAATAAATTCTTTATTGATTCATTTGTCTGTAAATACTTAGATAACTTGCATTTCTTGGCTATTGTGAATAATATTTCAATTACCATAAGAAATCAAATATCTATTCAAATTATTGATCCATTTCCACTAAATATATGCTCAGTGATGAGATCATTGGGTCTTAAGTTAATTCTATTTTTAATGTTTTGAGGAATTTCTCCATTGTTTTTCATAGCTGTTGTACCATTTCACAAGGCAACTAACATTATGAAATTTCCCCATGTCCTGGCCAAAATAGTTTACCTTTTATTTAAACTTTATTTTCTTACATTGTAACTTGTATTTAACTGGTCTAAATTGCACCCAGCTTTGAAAAGGATGCAGAATCACATGATATTTTCAAATCAGAGAGGCTGGAATCTAAGAATCCCCAAGGAGCATGAAAGCAAAAGTCTCTCCACATACTCAGTCCTATTTAAAAGCAGAACTAGAAAATCTCTAGCTGGAGTCTACTCTTCACTGTGTGTATGTATACACCACACTGAGGTGCACAAACTCTCACCAAATGGGTCACTGCAGAAGCAAACTGGACTTGGCTTGAGATGTAAGGTAGAATGTAGGGTAAGCCTTGTCATCCAGGTCATTCGGCGAGTATCTGTTATCAGAGGTGACTCCTGTAGAGTAAGTAAATCACAACTATCTGATTTTAAACTTCTGCTGCATCTCATCCACTAATTTAAGAATTTTTTTTTCTTTTATTGAGCATTTTCTACAGCTGAATCTGTTATTTAGTTGAAGTGGTATCTGAGATTACAAGTTTTGGTTTTTTTGTTTTTTTTTTCCTTCCAACTGATCCCTGAGACTTCTGGACTCTTTACAGCAGTTTCACAAACTAACAAAAGACAAAAGTCCTTCTACACTCTTACAAACTCCTAGACCCCCAGGTTTGGGAAGCTGGATAACAGGTGATTTAATATTCCCTAACATTTTCTAATTCTTTTTGGACTGTGACTTTTCTACTGTTGCTCAAAGTACTAAAAGCTGCAGAAATACTCAGGCATTATAATTAATAGGATAAAGTATGCTCAAGCTGAAGATAAATGATGAAATTAAAATTATTTTAATATAAAGATGTTTCTTTCCTTATTGTTATTGGTAATTTAAATTTATTTTTTTATTTTTATTATCTCTTCATACAACAGAAAGTGTTATTTCACAAATATTAATTTTCTTATCTTTTTAAAATCCAGATTCCTATCAAAAGCCATGTCTAACATGGAAGTTACATTCATGGCTTTGGTGTCAGGCAAACCTATTCCAGCTTTGCCCCTCTCTAGCTGAACAATGGGGAAATCAAACTTCACATTGGCAAAATGGCAATAAATGTTGTTATTATTAAAATAGGATTCTTTCAACATGCCTAACAGAAAGCTGGCATATGATGTTTCCTAATTGTTGACTTTTGAATCTTCCAGTTTCTAGCCTAAAAATGGCAAGGGAAAAAACCACTGAAATTGAGAATAAATGAAATAAAGAAAGAAAGAGAGGGAGGGAGGGAGGAAAGAAAGAAGAAAAAGAGAGTGAATGAAAGAAGGAGAAAGAAAGAGATAGAGAAAAGAACAAAGGAATAAAGAAAGGAAGGAGGAGAGAGGAAATGAAGAAAAAAGGAGGGGAGAGAGAGGCAGAGAGAGAAGAAAGAGGAAGGAATTAGATAACCTATTTAGGGATTATGACTTACAAATATAAATATTTCAATGAGGGCAATTGAAATAACATGCTTGAATTGTTCAAAGACAAATGAGCTTAGAATTTTATTATACCCCATGAAGGACTAGCTGTCACATAACTATCATTTAAACTAGTCCCTAATATGATATTTGTCTTACCAATAAGAGCCAAGGGCCAGGCAATGTATGACAACAGGTGGCATTGCTCAGGCCAAGGAATAAACAGTATTGAAGAAATACACTCTCATGGGGAAATTCAAAGTGAGGAAATACAGTATATAATGATATAAATGTGCATTCAGCATCTAGGGTCATTTTCTGCACCTAAACATCCTATCTCAAGTGATTTGATGATCAGCGTTTCCCATACTTTCTTATGGACTTTGGTTCGATTCATTATCTTTCTACACATCCATTTATCAATAGATTTATGTCCTGAAATATATCTAGATTGATGCCCTGCATTCACTTTGGTAAAATAAAGAGCCTTCAAATATATTTATATTTGTGCACTGAGGGCAAGTCTTTCTGATTCCCTGCAAAAGCAGATTTAAGACTTGGAAAAACTATTTATGAGGAGTGTTAACTATAGACACTTTTAATCAGAAAATTCATTTTTGACATCCATATGTGTTTTTATTTAATGTATTGACCTGAATTTCTACACTTCGGTAGCCTCCTGCTTAGCCACAAGTCTGTACACACATTTAAATTCAAGAAGGATTTATTTTGGACTTCAAGTTTAGTACAATGCTGAGGTTCCCATTTTGTGCATGAGATGTAGTTATCTGATCCCTGAAAGCTGAACATAATTTCGTTTTTTTATTCTAGAAGTTCATCATTTTCTCTTTGGATCTCATTAGAACAGAAAATACTAAATGGAAGAAGGAAACCAGTCTGTGGTGCATGAGTTCATTTTTCAGGGACTTTGTAACTCAAAGGAGCTACAGATCTTCCTCTTCCTCTCATTCTCCATACTCTACCTGATGACTGTGGTGGGCAACCTCTTTGTTGTGTTGTTAATCATCACTGACCCCCATCTCCATTCCCCCATGTACTTCCTGTTAGCTAATCTTTCCTTTGTTGACTTCTGCCTGTCCTCAGTCACCACCCCTAAACTGACCACAGACCTCCTAAAGAACAAGAAGACCATTTCTTTTGGGGGCTGCATGAGCCAGATCCTCTGTGTGCATTTCTTTGGAGGAGGTGAGATGGTGCTTCTTGTGACAATGGCCTATGATCGTTATGTGGCCATCTGCAAACCACTCCATTATTCCAGCATCGTGGACAGACAAAAGTGCATCTGGCTAGTTCTGACATCATGGATGATTGGCTTTGTGCATGCCATGAGTCAACTGTTTATGATTTTGGAACTGCCCTTCTGTGGTCCCAGAGTAGTAGACAGCTTTTTCTGTGATATTCCTTTAGTGCTTAAATTAGCCTGCATGGACACTAATACTTTGGGAATGCTCATAAATGCAGACAGTGGTATTTTGGCAACAACTTGCTTCGTTGTTTTGCTGGTCTCCTATACCTATATCCTACTAACTGTCCGCCTTCGCTCTGAAGGTGGTGCCTCAAAGGCCCTGTCTACCTGCACTTCCCACATCATAGTGGTGGTGCTGTTCTTTGGACCCTGCATTTTCATCTATCTGTGGCCAGTCAGCATCACTTGGGTGGACAAGTTTCTAGCTGTGTTTTATACAGTCATCACACCTCTCCTGAATCCAGCCATTTACACACTGAGAAATAAAGATATTAAGAAAGCCACAAAGAAATTGGTGAAACGGCGTGTGAAATCCACAGGATAATAAGTAGGTCTCTCATGTAATCAGAAAATCTACTGTGTGCAGCCCAGTTTGCACTTTGGCCTGTCAATTAAATTGTACTGCATATATGACTCATTCTTATCTATGAGCTATAAGTGCTCACAGATGTATGGTTTGTGTTTTTTTCTGTTATTGAAAATTTGATCTTTAATCCAATACTTAAAATCTTACTGCTTGGAGGGAATAATAAGTCTACATTAATACCCCTTTGTATAAGTTCAAGGATTAGTAAATGATAGCTATAAAAATAACAATTACCACAATTTATTCAATACTATGTATGTTCTCAACACTGTGTACACATTTTACCAAGATTATTTAGAACTAATCTAATCATTTTGAATTAGTTATCATTATTGCTCTTTTAAAAATACAACATGAGAAAGCAGGAAATATATCAATATAAAATTCATTACTTTCCTCTAATATAACTTAAAAATTTTAGATCTCTATGGGAGCATCCCATTACTCTTACAAGCTGAAAGTGACAATACCTATATTAAGAAATTAGAGGGCTCATGATAACATGACTGAATTAACTGAGATATAAAATAGTTGTACTCATGGTTTCCCCAAACCAGATGATTATAGAAGCATCATTCACATATGCCAACAGACCTGCATGTGAACATACGGTGACTTCTTGGAATATTTTTTAGATGAAATTTCTCAAACTAGCTCATCAATGTAGCTCTTTATTGTTAGAAATCACTATTTCTTCCTAAGTGATTTGAATCCTGCATGTAACTTCAACTTCCACCTCCCTGTGTACAGAACATAACAGTAGGAGATCCTGACTACATTCTTGCTAGACTATATTAACAGTTCTTGAAAATTGTAAACCAAGGTCTTACTTTCAAGACCCGGATCTGTATAGTGAGATGACTCTGAAGTTTTCTGTGCTTTCCAGCATATTCTCAGGGTATTGTAACCAGGAGCCATCTCCAGAAATTTGTACTGTCTGTGCTTACTGCTCTCAGAGTACAAATCCTGTGCATTTTCCTATTTCCAAGACCTTGAAGCAACATCACTGCACTGGTTCAGCAGGCTGACACGTGAAGAATCCTTTTGGCCCTGGGGAGAGAAAGACTCTGATATAAACCTGCTTAGTCTATGTGGAGGAAAATCAGACTGCACTAGGAGGTAGAGGGCTTTGAGGGATCTTCCTTTAAAATCATCAGATCAGGACAGGCACACGCCTGTAACCCCGGCGGCTCAGGAGGATTGCAAGTTCAAAGCCAGCCTCAGCAACAGCAAGGCGCTAAGCAATTCAGTGAGACCCTGTCTCTAAACAAAATATAAAATGAGTGCCCGCAAGTTCAAGCCCTGGTACGCCCTCTCCCCCCCAAAAAATAAAAAAAATAAAAGATCATCAGATAAGGAATCCAGCTATTAGAGGATGGGGAGTGTAGAACTGCATGTAATTTCCTACCTGGCAGTCAAGTCTGGAAGTATCAGAATCAGGACAGCAAATGATTATGTGAAAAAGATGTTCAACATCTCTAGCTACCAGGGAAATGCAGGTCAAAACTATACTGTGAGATTTTATACTACACCAGTTAGAATAGCAAACATCAAGAATTCACATAATAAATGCTGGCAAAGATGGCGGGGAAGAATACTTATACACTATTGGAGGAAATGGAAATTAGTAGAGCCCCTATGGAAATTGACATGGAGGTTCCTCAAATGGCAAACGATGTAACCACCATACATACTCCTCAGCTATAGCACTTCTCAGCATTTATCCAAAAGAACTAAATACTCTTGTTTATAGCAATTCACAATAGCCAAGTTAATGAACCAGCCTAGCTGACTATCAACAGATGAATAAAAATGTTGTGTATATACACAATGGAGTTTTAATCAGCCATAAAGAAGACCAAAAATTATGTCACTTGCAGAAAATGGATGGAACTAGAGTGCATAATATTAAAAAAATAATAATAATAAGCCAGACACAGATAATCAAAGGTAATATTTTTTTCACTCATGTTTGGAAAACATGAGTGAAAAAAAAGAGGATACAAAGGGATACCATGAAAATAGAAAGGACATCAGTAAGTACAAGGAAGGAGGAAAGGGATAGAGAGAAGGGAAGGGCAAGGGGAGATCCTAGAGAATGAAGTATTGTCAGGAGCTGCCACATAGCAGCTGAGAACCCTTAGCCTTGAGCGATGGAGATGTGTAGACTGGTTTCTGCTGTGCATGGAAACAGGTGGATCGCAACTCTGCTGGGCAGAAGAGTGAGGCTCTGGCAATGGGTGTTCCCCAATGGGAGTGGGCTGTCTTCTTTTTCCTTTGTAATACTACCCTTTACCTTTTATGGATGGAATGTTCTATCCAAAGCTCTCTTTGATAAAAACTAGGGTTCAGGGTGTTCTCTCTCTCTCTCTCTCTCTCTCTCTCTCTCTCTCTCTCTCTCAACAGTCTCCCGTGTTTTTCTCTTGCCCCCCTTGTATGAGCTTACAGTTGGAGGCAGAGAAGCCATCCTGAAACGCCCCAAGAAAAATATATTTTCTGTGTCTGTGTGATTGGTTCATGCCAGCCCAATTTACCCCGAGTGACTCTGGTTCCATAGTCAGCTCAGGATATGGGCTACAAAGTATGTTATGTGCATGTGCAAATATGCCACAATGGAACCCACCTCTCTGTATAATTATTGTGCACCAATAAAAATTTTTTTAAAAGAATCATGGACAGAAGGTCACATGACTTCCACTACTCTCCCCTCACAGTGCAATTCTTTCCTGACTCCATTGCCACTCTCTGCCCTCAGGAGCTTCTGGGGATATAGCCCTGAGCTGACACTAGCCCTGCCTTTAGAGTATGCTGCCCAGAAAGCTCCAGAGAGAAGCTGTACCTATGGGGCTCCACTTCACATGATAGCTCATCCCAGCATGCAAAGCATCTAGTAGCAATTCAAATAGCTTCAGCTGCAAATAAGTCCTGCTGGTCACCAAACCAGTACCACAAAGGAAAGAAGAGTGGGTTCCAACTGGCAGCCTTCGCTCTGTCCACCGGGTGCACAGCCCAAGAAGACTTGGAGACAAGCTTTGATCATCATGGATGGTGAGCATCCACTCTCCCCTCTTCATTCAAGCACCTGGGTGGGGAGGACAATTTTATATTCTAGTAATACTTTTTTTTTCTATAGCTGAGTTTTCTATTTCTTCCTTCCCATATGTGTCTCTTTGTCTCTGTTTTTATTTTTAATCTTTCTTTTCTCTCCCTTTTTATGCTACCATATGATCCATCTATACCACTCCTTTTCCTGGTTGTATACTAAAAGGAAATAAGGTCAGCAAAAAAATGAGATACCTGCATACCCACATTTATTGCAGCACTGTTCACAATAGACAGAATCAAGCCAGTGCCCATCAACAGATGAATAAATAAAGAAAAATCACGCACACACACACACACACACACACACACATATGGATATTATTGGATATTCATATATATGGATATATATGGATATTCATATATATCTATGTATGTATATGTACATATATATATATATAGATATGGAGTATTATCCAGCCATTAGGAAAAATGAAATCACATCCTTCATAGCAATATGGATGAAATAAGAGGATATCACATTAAATGAAAGAAGTCAGACATAGAAAGACAGTATCATATGTTTTCTCTCATGTGCAGAAACTTAAAAAAAAAATGATGAAAGCGGACCATAGAGGGGAGGAAAAAGGGTGAGAAAGGAGGGAAAGAAAGGGTAGAAGGACATGACCAAGTCACCAGATATGCATGTGTAGAAATGGCACAGTGAAGTGATACAAATAATGTTTTATTAAGAAAATAATTAAGTTCCCTAAAGAAAGGATATTTTAATTCAAAATTGAACTATCTTTAAAATAAAAACTTGTTGCCTGGAAAAATAAAATTAAATGTATCAACCAAACCAGTTCATTATTTCAAAAGACAATTAAAATTGATAAATTATTAACAAGACTGATCTAGAAAGAAACAAGGCACAAATACTCAAAGTCAGAAATGAAAAATAATACCTTTCTAGAGAAGCTTTAATCCTTACATATATTATAGAGTATTATATGCAGAATTTCATACCAAATATTTAAAAATTAACATGAAATGGGAAATTTACTACAAAAAAAATCTATTACTAAAGCCAGGACATCTTAGTGTATCTGTTAAATAAATTTATGTTGTAATCAAAACATTTGCTGTACCAATTATTACTGACACACCTCAAAAACTATATCTTCATATTAAGTTAACCCTCTGTGAACCACATTTCTGTTTCCTCTCTGGCTCCCTTCTGTGCTTGGACAATAGGGTCCACTATATACAGAATACAAGACTGAGAAGGAGGTAAGGACCTACGCCCGCCCTCCTGCTTCCTTTACTTTGGATTTCCCTCTGCCTGCTGTGCCTGATGGTCAAAGCAATAGCTCATTCCTCTGGCAGGTACTGAGCTCCAAGTTTTCTAAAAGCCTCATCCTGTTTACCTTGCAGAAAACAGCACTCATCTGCTGGCATCCTGTCTTAGCTTTTCCACTGCTGTGACCAAAAGTTATATGCTATTCATGCCCATCGACATGCATTGAAGCTTTTGGTTTAATGTAATCCCATTTGTCTATTTATGCTCTTGTTTCCTGTGTTTTTGAAATCTTTTCCAAAAAGTTGAGCATAAATTTAACTCAAAAACTGCACAGAGTTAAGAACTAAAATTTATACACTATTCATGCTTATGCTTATGAACATAAATTTTTAAAAATCAAGAAACTGAAACACTAAATTATAAGAATACTATATTCTGAGAAGATTAATTTTATACCTGAAGTAAATGTTTATTTTAAAATCTGGAAATCAATCATATGTTAAAAATAAAAAGATTCTTTTGCTGAGAAGAAACTTTTTAGTTTGAATCCATCCCATTTATTTATTCTTGTTTTTAGTTCTTGCACTATAGGGGTCTTATTGAGGAAGTTGGAGCCTAAACCAACATGATGGAGATTTGGGCCTACTTTTTCTTTTATTAGGTGCAAGGTATCTGGTTTAATTCCTAGGTCCTTGATACACTTTGAGTTGAGTTTTGTGCATGGTGAGAGAAAGAAATTTAATTTCATTTTATTACATGAGGATTTACAGTTTTACCAACACCATTTGTTAAAGAGGCTGTCTTTTCTCCAGTGAACATTTTTGGCACCTTTGTCTAATATAAGATAACTGTAGGTGTGTGGGTTTATTTCTGAGTCTTCTATTCTGTACCATTGGTCAACTGGTCTATTTTGATGCCAATACCATGCTGTTTTTGTTACTGTTGCTTTGTAGTACAATTTAAGGTCTGGAACAGTAATGCCACCCACTTCATTCTTCTTGCTAAGAATCACTTTGGCTATTCTGGGTCTCTTATTTTTCCAGATGAATTTCATGATTTATTTTTCTATTTCTATGAGGAATGATATTGGGATTTTGATTGGTATTGCATTGAATCTGTATAGTGCTTTTGGGAGAATGGTCATTTGGACAATATTAGTTCTACATATCTATGAACAAGGTAGATCTTTCCATTTTCTAAGATCTTCATTAATTTCTTTCTTTAGGGTACTATAGTTTTCATTGTAGAGGTCTTTCACTTCTTTTGTTAAGTTGATTCCCAAATATTTTTTTTTGAGGCTATAGTAAATGGGGTGGATTTCCTAGTTTCTCTTTCTGAGGATTTGTCACTGATGTATAGAAATGCCTTTGATTTATGGGCACTGATTTTATATCCAGCTCTGTTGCTGAATTCATTTATTAGATTTAGAAGATTTCTGGTGGAACTTTTTGGATCTTCTATTTATAGAATCATATTATCTGCAAAGAGTGATAATTTGAGTTTTTCTTTTCCTATCCATATCCCTTTGATTTCATCTGTCTAATTGCTCTGCCTAGCTTCTTCTCAGCAAAAGAAACAATCAGTGAGGTGAATAGAGGACCTACAGAATGGGAGCAAATCTTTCCCACAAGCACATTAGATAGAACACTAACCTCAAGGATTTATAAAGCTCTTAAAAGCCTTAAAACACACACACACACACACACACACACACACACACACACACACAAAATAACCCAATATATTCATGGGCCAAAAAACTAAACAGACACTTCTCAGAAGATGATATACAAACAATCAACAAATATATGAAAAAATGTTCAACATCTCTAGCAATTAGAGAAATGCAAATCAAAACAACTCTAAAATTTCATCTTACTCCAGTCAGAATGGCAGCTAACAAAAAAACAAACAACAATAAATGCTAGAGCGGATGTGGGGAAAAGTCACACTCTTACATTGCTGGTGGGGCTGCAAATTGGTGAAACCAATCTGGAAAGTAGTATAAAGATTCCTAGGAAAACTGGGAATGGAACCACCATTTGACCCAGCTATCCCACTCCTTTGCCTATTCCCAAAAGACTTAAAAACAGCTTAGTACAGGGACACAGCCACATCAATGTTTATAGCAGCACAATTCACAATAGCTAGATTGGGGAATCAACCCCGATGCCCAACAGCAGATGAGTAGATATGGAAACTTTGGTATATATACACAATGGAACACTACTCAGCACTAAAAGAGAATAAAATCATGGCATTTGCAGGTAAATGGATGGAGTTAGAGAAAATAATGCTAAGTAAAGTTAGCCAATCCCAAAAAACCAAAGGTCAAATGATCTCTTTGATATGAAGATACTAACTTACAAAGGCAAGAGAGAGGGAATGAGAGGAATGAAAGAGCTTTAAATAGAACAAAGAGGGAGGGAGGGAGGGGAAGGGGCAAGGGGATAGGAATAATGGCAGACTGAGTTATCCATGATTACCCTAAATACATGTATGAAGACACAATTGTTGTAAAAATACTTTATATAAAACCAGCAACTTGAAAAATTGTGCTTTTTGTATGTAATATGAAATGAAATATACTCTGCTAACGTGTATAACAAATTAGAACAAAAAATAAATTAAATACAAAAATAAATAAATAGAAATAAAAAGAATCAAATAAACATCTCAATAAATACAGAAAAACAATAAAATCTAATACATGTTTATGGTAAAAATCTTAGAAATGAAGCACAGAACAAAAATTCCCCAATCTAATAAAGGATATTTACAAAATATCTCTAATTCATGCTACTTTAATGTTAAAATATTGTAAAGCTTTCTCCTCCTAAGATTTGGAGTGAGAAGAAATGCTTCTTCTCCACCTTGTGTTTCCAATTTATTGCAAAGCCTGGACAGTTTAAAAAAAAAAAAAAGGCTATATAACTAAATAAAACAAAAATAAACTACTATACTTCACAGACAATATTTTTGTTCAAAAGTTAGATATTTCTTCTATATGCTGCTCAAGTCTAAGGTAGTCTACTATTCATAATAACTTTTAATACATAATATTTCTTGTTTATTTGTTTTTCTCAAAAGATGGCAACTGTGGTGACATGCAGGAATTAGAGGGAAAACAGATATAAAACTAGATCAAATTTTGTTTGAGTCAGCATTTTTGCTGCTGTGACTAAAAAACCTGACAAGTGTTGTTGTCCGAAGCGACTGCCGCTTGGAGCAACAAAGCCACAGGAAGAAGTTCATTGGCGAACTGGAAACAAACAGGCTTTTTATTCTGATAACTTCTCTCTCTGGCTCTAACAACGACTTTAACATGCACTACACACCACCAAAAAAAAACCCACACACCAAATGGCGTTGAACCGATCAGCAATCTCAGCTCAAGTCTATCAAGATCCCAGGCCAAGTCCCGTGAGACTACGGAAGGCGGCAATGCCCAAACATCTCCATGGCCCGTAGTCAACTGCAATCTTAGCCATCTCCCCAAACAGGGCTTCTGCAGACAAGAACAATTTTAGAAGAGGAAAAGTTAATTAGGGGCTCACAGTTTCAGAGGTCTCAGTCCATAGACAGCCCGCTACATTCCTTAGGGGGCAAGGTGAGGCAGAACATCAGAAAGTGGCTCACATGATGATAAGAAAGCAAATAGAGAGACTCTATCAGCCAGGTATAAAATATATACCCCAAAGGCATGCTCCCAGTGACTCACCTCCTCCAGCCACACACTACCCTCCTTCAGTTACCACTCAGTTAATCCCAGCAGGGGATTAATTCACCAATTGGTTTAAGGCTCTCATAACTCAGTCAATTCACCTCTGTTCCTTCTTGCATTGTCTCACACATGAGCTCTTAGGGGACACCTCACATCCAAATCATAACATTTCACCTCTTCCAAAAGCTCATGACCATCTCATAAGGCAAAATACATTTAGTCCATTGCCAAAAATCTCCATGGTCTCAAAGTTCCAACACTGCCCAAAAGTTCAAGTCCAAAGTTTCCTCTGAGACTTGGGGCAAACTTGTATGGTGATCTCCTGTAAAAATCAAAAGCAATTTACAAGTGACAAACATATAAAGGTATAGAGTACACATTTTCATTCAGAAAAATAGGGGCACAGAAAGAAGAGATGGGACCAAAGCAAACAAAAGTTCATCTGGGCAAACAAATCCTCTAATTCTGTGTCTGGCATATGTAGCATATGACATGATGATGTTCTCTCCAAAGGGCTTGTGGCTTTGCTTGTTGCTGCTCACATGGCCTCTCTGTTGGGTTGTCTCTGCTCAACTCCTGCAGTTTTCCTAGGATGACATTCCATGGTACTGGCATTTCTTAATCTCAGGGGTCTCCACTGCAGCTGCAGCCTCCTCCTCACGTCTCCACACATCACCTTCTCAGGGCAACCTGCAAGGATTCTAACCCTGATACACTGTCTGGCTTTACAGGCATTCCTTTGAAATCTTGGTGGAAACCTCCATGACCCCCTAACTCCAGCATCCTGAATTCATACAGAACCAGCATGACATGGATAACCCCAAAGTCTGCCACCATCTGGAGAAGTAGCCAAACCTCCATGGACCCTGGCTACAGAAGCAGTCTGTGAGAGCCTGGGTAGCTGAGCATGTTGAAAAAACTTCCTCTGCCATCCTATGCAAGATCCAAGCAGTGTGCCTCACTATTTTACTCCCTTAAGCCTGAGATGGGTGGGTCTTGCCAATTCCTGAGATGTCCTCAAGCCATCTTTCTTATTGTCTCTGAGCAAAGTCTTTAGCATTTCTATACTGGCAGTAATGTCTTAAAAAAAAAAAAAAAAAAAAAAAAAAAAAAAAAACTGCAACTTCCTTAGCCCTAGTTTTACTTCCACCTTTCAAGTCCAAGATTTTTAATTTTTTCTACTCACTTTTTGCTCCTGATTATTGCAATAAATTTGTCTGAGTGCCACCAGCAATATCCATGCCACCACCTGAATGCTATGTTTCCTAGACATTTCTTCTGCCAGATTAAGAAGTCCATCACTTTTAAAATCGGTTTCACAGAAAGTTTCAGGATACTAGAAAAACATAGACAACTTCTCAACCAGAACATAACATGAATGGCCTCTAGTCCAATTACTAATTGTGTCCTCCTTCTCTTCTGAAACCTCATGAGCTTTGTTTTCACTTTGCATAGTCTTATCTGCATTCCAGTCTACTGAGCTTCCACTAGAATTCCCCATTATGCTTAATTTACAGCAATCTAAACCTTTTCCAGTTTGCATAACTAAACTTCCCAAAATTCCTTCTACAAATTCCAGAAAGCTCCAAAAGCTTCTGGCCAGGTTAGTCACAGCAATGATCCCACTTCTGGTACCCATTTCTGTTTCAGTCAGCTTTTTCACTGCTGTGACTCAAAGA
This sequence comes from Tamias sibiricus, assembly GCA_025594165.1. Taxonomy (NCBI): domain Eukaryota; kingdom Metazoa; phylum Chordata; class Mammalia; order Rodentia; family Sciuridae; genus Tamias; species Tamias sibiricus. The sequence goes on from CM046659.1 coordinate 89,640,329, forward strand.
CCTGATAAAGACAATTTTAGAGGAGGAAAAGTTTATTTGAGGGCTCATGGTTTCATAGGTCTCAGTCCATCAACAGCTGGCTCTGTTCCCCAGGGCTCAAGGTGAGGCAGAGCATCATGATGCAAGAATGTGGGCAGAGGGAAGTGGCTCACGTGATGATCAGAAAACTGAGAGAGACATTTTGCTTGCAGATACAAAAAATATGCCCCAAAGGCACACCCCAAATGACCCACCTCCTCCAGCCACAGCCTTCCTGCCTTCAGTTACCCATCAGGGGAGTCATCCACTGATTGGTTTAAGGTTCTCATTACCTAATCATTTCTCCTCTGAACTTTCTTTCATTGTCTCACACAAGAGATTTTGGGGAATACCACACATCCAAACCATAAAAAATCATTTTTCAGAAGCAAAGAAATAGAAATGGGCCTCTGTTAAAACAAAACCAAAGTAGGAGCACTAAGAAAATTCAATAAAGATTCATATGGCAGGGGCCATGATCCTGGAAAGAGACAGCTAGCACTGAGCAGAGTTGATTAAGTTCTTACTAGCAGCATCACTCATGGACCATGTTTAGAACTCAGGTAGCCAGATTTGCATAAGAAATGGGCAAATGATGGAAAAATAAACTTTATACAATTTTATCAGACTAGAAAGAAGCAGCTGGAGAAGTGTTGATCCAAGACTCAAAGAAAAGACCACCAACTCCAATTTTAGATTAAAGCAAGCTTATATTGTATACATATAAAGAGAGCTGGCCAGGGCTGCCCCTCTCAAACACTGGGCTTGGGGTTAGCCCCGCTCTCTGGGAAGACAAGGTTTTTATAGTTCAAAGAGTTACAGAAAATTTTGGGAACTTACAGCTAACAAGGTCAGACATGTGTAATTCAAAGCAAGTAGCAAACTAATATCTACATGGCATTGCATTCTAAGAAAAAAGGGGAGTAAAAGTCAAACCCCATATCAAAAGTTTATGAGGCACCGTTAGTTTGAGAGAGAGAGAGTTGTTATCTGGTCAAGGAAAGCCAGGCCTGAGCGAGCTCAAGGCCTGGGAATAAATGCCAGACAATAAGCTCAAGCCAAATAAGAATTGTAGCATTTCATAGAAAACTGAAGTGGGCTTTTCATAAGTTTTTGACAGGATGGCTCCCAGTCTTAAGATGGAATTAGGCTGGTTTATCATCCCCCCCCTTTTTTTTTTTTTTTTTTACTTTTCAAATCTTTGAAAGGGAGTAATCGTATAGGCTAATTTTATCGATGGTACATAATAGAATTAAATTGCAGCCCAATAAACCGGAGCATATAGTTAATAACACATGGGACAATAACTAGTAAGAGAAGGATACAAATTATAGGACCTAAGAGAGAAGTTAACCATGGAAACCAATCTCCCAAGTCTAACCAATAATTACTCATTTTAATTTTGTTAATCTCCTGTCTTATCTCATCTACCTGTTGTTGGATAACGTTAGAATAATCTGTAACATTAAAACAGCACATGTCTGGGAATTGTTGGCAACCTAAGTGATGTTTCAATAAAAGAAAATCAATAGCCGCTCTATTTTGTAACATTGAGGTTTGAAGTTTTTTCATCTCTTGATTAATTTCTGTCAAAACTTGTGCAGTAAGGTTAGCTGTTTTACTAAAACTACAGGCTAATTTTGTGATTTTTCTTTGTATTTCTACAACTAGACCCGGAAGTGGCAAAAGAAAGGCTGCTGCAATTGCAGTGTCTAGTGGGTCTAGGAGGATTAAATTGTCATCGCAGTTGGAGGGCAGACTTCGGGCCATTCAGTGGGGAGCTGTCAGAGATGGCAGTAAAGGAAAGATCCGTCCAATAGAACAGATCCCAGAAAAGTTTGTAGGCAAAGCCTGGAAAGTTGCTTTATTATAGAGAAAAATCCATCCTGTTGGCAGTCGTTTGCCATTGGGTAGGAAGATATTTTGCTCAATAGAACAATTGGGGGGGGGGAATCGGGGAAGGATGCAATCTATGCATAAACAATGCTTTTGAATAACCAGTGAAGCTGGCAAAGCTGGCTCTGCATGGTATATTGGCCAGTCTTGCTGCGTTGCTCTATCACCAGTGACTTTAACATAGTATATTTTATAGATAGACCCATAAGATTGTTAGCTAGCAATTGATGGATGGAGTTTCCTACTTGTATACAGAAGGAACTTTTGTCTATAGTGTCAATAGCCAATTGTAACCAAAAATTTTGAGTAGTTACAGAACTTAGGGGACTCACAGAAACATCTACCTTTAAAGTAGCTTTTGAATAAACAGTATCTATTGGGGCCCCTTTTTTTTAGCTTAGTACAGGAATACTGTCCTGAATCTTGAGGGTGAGCAGAGTATTTATAGATTTTAAAATTTATATTATCTCTTCGAGATTGGTCTGTAAGATTTCTACATGGTCCCTCCTTGAATATTTGACTAAAAATTTCTTGGTTATCTTTATATCATTTGATAGGGCCAATTACTGGATCTTGACAAGAGTAAGTACAATTTAGTATTAGTGGAGATCCTGCAATAGCAGGTCCTTCTTGGGCTATAGATGGGGTACAAGGTTTGTTGAGGCCAGCATAGCTAAAACCCAAGGATACATGTATACTCTAACAGGCAAAAATTATTAGCATAATGCTTATAATAACAGGGAAAGCAATAAAAATCTAGTGACAAAATATTAAACCTTAGTAATTTTAACTTTAAAAGGCCCACGTTTAGTCACTTTCTACCTCTGGCTGTTGGATTCTCTTCCAGTGGGTTCTTCCTCCGTGGTTTCTGTAGGTGCCTTCTTTAGCTGTGAGTGATGGATCCAGGCAGGAATACCAGCAACTTTGATGGCAGTAGGAGTGCGGAGAATCACGATGTAAGGTCCCTTTCATCTGGGCTCAAGGCTGTTAGTTCTCAAACGTCGTATCAGCACAGCATCGCCTGGTTGGAATGAATGATCAGGCAGTCTGTGTCCAACGGGCTGAGCAGCCTGGACCTGGGGAAAGATCTTATCTATGATTAGTTGTAGCCCTTTGAATGTTTCTGAGATTGGAATGTCTCCCACCAGATTTTGGTGTACTCTGGGAACCAAAGGCGGTGGCCGCCTATAAATTATTTTATAAGGGGTAAATTTTTCCCGGTAAGGAGTGTAATGGGCCCTTAAGAGAGTAAAAGGCAGGAGATCAACCCAGTTACCACCAGTCTCAAGTATTAATTTAGTCAAAGTTTTCTTTAATGTTCTATTTATCTTTTTTATTTTTCCTGAACTTTGAGGATGGTACATACAATGTAATTTCCAGTTTATATTTAGGGCTCTTGAAATTAATTGAGATAATTTGGCCGTGAAGGCCGGGCCATTGTCAGACCCCAAAGTTAGAGGAAGGCCAAATCTAGGAACAATCTCAGTTATTAGTTTTTTAACTATTATTTGTGCTGTTTCTGTTCGAGTAGGAAAGGCTTCTACCCAGCCTGAGACAGTTTCAACAAAGACTAACAAGTATTTATATCCATATAGTCCTGGTTTAATTTCAGTAAAGTCCAATTCCCAAAATTTACCAGGTACAGTACCTTGACTTCTATTTTCCTGTGGAAGATGGTTCTTTTTAGCATTTACCTGTGCACATGTCATGCAGCGATTTGAAATGTTTTGGAGTATCCCTCGGTGTCCCGGGAACCAAACGTGGGGTGAAATTAGTTCTGAAGTCTTCTTGGGGGATAAATGTATCGCCTGATGAAGATCAGTTAACCACTTTCTTCCTAAAAGCTTAGGCATGTAAATTTTCCCATCTGGGAGAGTCCACCAGCTGTGAGAGTTTTGTTGGGCTCCCATAGAGGAGTATAAGTTTATCTCTTCAGTAGTGTATGAAGGAGTTTCTTCCTCAATTTTAACTGGGAGTTTGGGGCAATTTGAGAGTTCAAGAATAGTTTGACATTTTGACTCCCCAAGGGCTATTTCCCTGGCTGTTGATCAGCCAAGTTATTACCTTGGGTCTGGGGGCTATTGTCTTTACGGTGTCCAGGCCAGTGGATAATAGCCAGTTTATCTGGCAACCAGATAGCCTCCAGTAATTGAAGGATTTCTTGTTTATTTTTGATAGTCTTTCCATCTGAAGTTAAATATCCCCTTTGTTTGTATATCTGTCCATGCACATGTACTGTAGCAAAAGCATAATGGCTGTCCGTGTAAATGTTTACCCGTTTTCCTTCTGCCCATCTCAATGCCTGTGTTACTACAACGATTTCTGCTTTTTGGGCTGATGAGCTTCTGGGCAAAGCCTGTGCCCAGATAATTTTTTTTTGGCCCGTAACTACTGCTGCTCCCGCATACCTTATTCCATCCCGGACATAACTGCTACCATCGGTGTAAAGGTCTGCGTCTCTGTTGGTGAGAGGAATGTCAGTCAGGTCTGGTCGGGTACCTTGGATGACATCCAGCATCTCTGAGCAGTCATGAATTGGCTCCTCTGGGTTATCATCAGGCAGCAGGGTTGCAGGATTGATTGCCAGGGATTTACTGAAGGTCAATCTGTCCTTGTCTAGGAGGAGTGCCTGGTACTGAGTGAGACGAGCATTTGACATCTATCGACTGGTGGCATCCCTCAATAGGGTTTCCATTGTGTGAGGGGCAGTCACAGTGAGAGTCTGCCCCAGAGAAAGTTTGTCTGCTTCCTTTATCAGTATTGCAGTAGCTGCTTTGGCTCGTAAACAAGGAGGCCATCCTGATACTACAGGATCCAGCCTTTTTGAAATGTAGGCAATTGGTCTTTTCCATGGCCCTAAATTTTGGGTAAGAACTCCTTTAGCAATACCCTTTTTCTCATGAACATAAAGATGAAAGGGCTTAGATATATCAGGGAGGGTTAAGGCAGGGGCCTGAACCAGAGCCTCCTTTAAATTTTTGAAGGCCAATTTATTTTCCTCAGTCCAAATTAAAGGTGACTTGTCTCTTGCAGTTGCAGTATATAACGGCTTGGCAATTTCAGCAAATGTAGGTATCCAAAGGCGGCAGTATCCAACTGCCCCTAGAAATTCCCTAACCTGCTTTTTAGTGGTTGGGGTTGGTATCTTCATTATGGCTTCTATGTGGGATTGGGATAACAGTCTTTTCCCTTCCCTCAGCTCATATTCCAAATAAGTAACCCGAGAGGAACAGATTTTTGCCTTTTTCTTGGAGACTCGGTACCCCAATTGAGCCAAGGTTCCTAGCAAACCCCGAGTGGCCCTTAAACAGTCCTCTTTGTCTTTTGCTGCTAACAGGAGATCATCCACATATTGGAGCAAGGTTACCTCAGGGTACTTACTGTGAAACAGTCTCAGATCTTGATTGAGAGTTTCATCAAAGATAGTGGGGGAATTTTTAAATCCCTGAGGTAGTCGAGTCCAGGTCAGTTGTCCCGATATCCCCATCTCCAAATCCATTCATTCGAAAGCGAAGATAGGCTGACTCAGTTTTGACAAAGGGATGGAGAAAAATGCGTCTTTCAAATCCAATACAGTATAAACTGTATGTTCTGGTGGCAACAAACTGAGCAAAGTGTAGGGGTTAGGGACAGTTGGGTGTATAGTTTCTACCCGTTTGTTCATTTCCCTTAAGTCCTGTACTGGTCTGTAATCTTGAGTCCCAGGCTTTTGGACAGGCAACAAGGGGTGTTCCAAGCCGATTGACATCTAATTAGTATCCCCATTTCTAGGAGACGCCTGATGTGGGTTTTAATTCCTTCTTTGGCTTTAAAACTGATGGGGTATTGTTTAACCCGGATGGGCATAGCCCCAGATGTTAGTTGTATTACAACTGGTGGCACATGCTCAGCTAGCCCTGGAGGGTTATCCTCAAGCCCAAACTGTAGGAATTTCTTGAATTAATAATTTTTCTCATTTTTCTTCTGAAGTTTGGATAGGATTTTGAAAAAGCAGATATTTCTCATTTAATGGTCAGGTTATAGTTAGGGCCTTTGCAGGATTCCCCAATTCTAATGTAGGCATATCTCCAGAAAATGAGATAGTTGTCTGATGTTTGCTTAAAAGGTCCCGTCCCAGCAATGGGAAAGGGCATTCAGGGATAACAATGAAGGAGTGAGTTACAGTTCCTCGTCCTATGTTAACAGTCCAGTCTGTAGTCCATTTATACTTTTTAATTTCTCCTGTTGCCCCTTGCATTTCCATGGTTTCATTAGTGAGGGGTCCTATGGGCTTCTGTAACACTGAATGTGAAGCTCCTGTATCCACTAGGAAATTTACAGGTTGGCCCCCAATTGAGAAAGTTACCATGGGCTCTCGGGAGCCTAATTTGAAAGAGCCATGGCCCCCCTATTCTTCTAAAGTTAAAACTGGTTTTGCCTGAGGAGCTCTGGCCTGTGATCAGGGCAAGCTTTTCGGATTACGTTGGGGGCATTCATTTTTCCAATGTCTAATTTCTTTGCAATAAGCACATTGGTTTTGTAGCAGGGAAGACCGCTTTTTGTCTCTCTTGTATGTGGTCTGCCTTTGTCTAGGATTGGAGGTTTCAGAAGCCTGTAATGCGGCCACTGTGGCCCTGTTTACTTTCCTTATCAGTAGATCATCTCGGCTATCTCTATTTTCAAACACCTTTTGGGCTATTTCCAATAATTCTGACCTGGTTTTTCCTGCAAAACCATCTATCTTTTGAATCTTTTTACGGATGTCTGGGGCTGACTGAGTCACAAAAGCCAGATTAATCGCCTTGAGGCTTGTCGGGTCCTCAGGGTTTATAGGAGTATATAGACGGTATGCCTCCAGGAGGCACTCGAGAAATGCTGAAGGCGACTCATCTGGCCCCTGTTTCACATCTGCTACCTTAGAAAGATTTGTGGGTTTCGAGCTGCCCTCTTAAGGCCTTCTAACAGAGTCTGGTGGTACTCACCGAGTGCTCTTCTACCTTCAGTTGTCCCATAGTCCCAGCTTGGTCTTCTCCTAGGTAAAGCTCGTTCAATCATTTCTGTTTTTTTTTCGTCGCTTGTAAGAGCACTTATCTCAGGCAGCGCTTTAGCCGCTTCTGCCAGGATTCGCTCCCTTTCCTCCATGGTGAAGAGAGTATGGAGAATCTGTTGACAGTCATCCCAGGTGGGGAGGTGATTAAAGAAAACGGAATCAACCAGAGAAATCAAGGAACTAGGATCCGTGCTAAAAGGGGGATTCTGGTTTTTCCAGTTATAAAGGTCTGTTGTGGAAAATGGAACATACACGTAGTGACCTTCTGGAATCTGGCGGAGAGGAAGAACAGGGGCCGGAGTCGGTTCCACTTCAGGGATATTAATAGAAATGGAGCCGGCAGGTCGGCCAGGGGAAGCAATTGAGTCAGGCCTTCCATAAGGGTGGCCCTGTTGGGTATGGGGAGGAGAAAGAACAGGGGCTGGCTCCTTTGGGAAGACTAGAGTTGGAGGAGTGGATGAGCGGGGCAATTGAGGAAGCGGTTGAGGGGAGGGAGAGGGAGATGGTGGAGTAGTTAGTGGAGCAGCTGCGACTGCACCCGCGGCAGGAGGATAAAGAGGAGCCAAAGCATCTGGGGGAAGGAGGAAATCCTCTGGAGAGTCCTGTACGACAGGGCTCTTAGTGGATTTATGGTTTGTTTTTGAGGGACCCTGGGGAGTTCTCCCAGCCATAACCAGGGCTTGCCCTCCCTGTCCGTTCCGGACCATCCAAACCTTCATCCAGGCGGGGGAATTAGTTGTTGCTTCCGCCCAGGGTAGAATATATCCTATTTGATCTGGGTGGCCAGGATTACCAAGAGTGATGTTAGATATAGCCCATGCCACTTGGGGATCAAAGGTGCCCTCAGGGGGCCAGCCGACTCCGAAGGTGGGCCATTCTACCTCACAGAATGTTCGGAGGCGTTTCTTGGTGATGGGATAATTCATAATCCTGCTTAACAAAATGGGGATAAAGTTTGTCAAAATTCCTTAAAACACAGTTCAAAGGAGTATCAGGCTTACTTGTCTTATTACCCATGTTGTTCAATTTTTTTACATTTACAACAGAGAAGACACAATGAGAAAGCAGAAAACAAAAACAACAAAACAAAAAAAACAGAACACAGGACAATACACAAAAGAACAAGAACCAGGCGCCAAACCAACCAGGGAGCAGTGCAACGTCTTGCTAATGCTCTGGACAGGAGTGCGTATGTGCCTCGTCAGGCACCTCTCTGTCCCCAGTGGGAATTCCCGACCAGAACCAGAAAGCAGTGTGACCTTTCGCTACTGCCCTGGACAGGAGTGTATGTGCCTCGCCAGGCACCTCACTGTCCCCAGAAGAGATCTCAAAACCAGATACCAGATTTTACTAGGGCGCCACTTACCTGTGGAGGTTTTTTTTTTTTTTTTTTCTCTTTCCACTGGATGCTTGCTAATTTTGATGCGGCAGTTCACTCCAGTAGTCCGAAGGACTGAAGGCACACCCTGGGGCCTTGGAACGTCTCAAGGTGCGCACCCCCCTAGGGTAGCACTCCGCCCCGGAGTCCCAGAGTGAAGGTCCGGCTTCAGAATTTGTAGTGGTCTGAATCTCGCTGGGGCCTCCAAAAATGTTGATCCAAGACGCAAAGAAAAGACCACCAACTCCAATTTTAGATTAAAGCAAGCTTATATTGTATACATATAAAGAGAGCTGGCCAGGGCTGCCCCTCTCAAACACTGGGCTTGGGGTTAGCCCCGCTCTCTGGGAAGACAAGGTTTTTATAGTTCAAAGAGTTACAGAAAATTTTGGGAACTTACAGCTAACAAGGTCAGACATGTGTAATTCAAAGCAAGTAGCAAACTAATATCTACATGGCATTGCATTCTAAGAAAAAAGGGGAGTAAAAGTCAAACCCCATATCAAAAGTTTATGAGGCACCGTTAGTTTGAGAGAGAGAGAGTTGTTATCTGGTCAAGGAAAGCCAGGCCTGAGCGAGCTCAAGGCCTGGGAATGAATGCCAGACAATAAGCTCAAGCCAAATAAGAATCGTAGCATTTCATAGAAAACTGAAGTGGGCTTTTCATAAGTTTTTGACAGGATGGCTCCCAGTCTTAAGATGGAATTAGGCTGGTTTATCATCCCCCCCTTTTTTTTTTTTTTTTTACTTTTCAAATCTTTGAAAGGGAGTAATCGTATAGGCTAATTTTATCGATGGTACATAATAGAATTAAATTGCAGCCCAATAAACCGGAGCATATAGTTAATAACACATGGGACAATAACTAGTAAGAGAAGGATACAAATTATAGGACCTAAGAGAGAAGTTAACCATGGAAACCAATCTCCCAAGTCTAACCAATAATTACTCATTTTAATTTTGTTAATCTCCTGTCTTATCTCATCTACCTGTTGTTGGATAACGTTAGAATAATCTGTAACATTAAAACAGCACAATGTCTGGGAATTGTTGGCAACCTAAGTGATGTTTCAATAAAAGAAAATCAATAGCCGCTCTATTTTGTAACATTGAGGTTTGAAGTTTTTTCATCTCTTGATTAATTTCTGTCAAAACTTGTGCAGTAAGGTTAGCTGTTTTACTAAAACTACAGGCTAATTTTGTGATTTTTCTTTGTATTTCTACAACTAGACCCCGGAAGTGGCAAAAAGAAAGGCTGCTGCAAATTGCAGTGTCTAGTGGGTCTAGGAGGATTAAATTGTCATCGCAGTTGGAGGGCAGACTTCGGGCCATTCAGTGGGGAGCTGTCAGAGATGGCAGTAAAGGAAAGATCCGTCCAATAGAACAGATCCCAGAAAAGTTTGTAGGCAAAGCCTGGAAAGTTGCTTTATTATAGAGAAAAATCCATCCTGTTGGCAGTCGTTTGCCATTGGGTAGGAAGATATTTTGCTCAATAGAACAATTGGGGGGGGGGAATCGGGAAGGATGCAATCTATGCATAAACAATGCTTTTGAATAACCAGTGAAGCTGGCAAAGCTGGCTCTGCATGGTATATTGGCCAGTCTTGCTGCGTTGCTCTATCACCAGTGACTTTAACATAGTATATTTTATAGATAGACCCATAAGATTGTTAGCTAGCAATTGATGGATGGAGTTTCCTACTTGTATACAGAAGGAACTTTTGTCTATAGTGTCAATAGCCAATTGTAACCAAAAATTTTGAGTAGTTACAGAACTTAGGGGACTCACAGAAACATCTACCTTTAAAGTAGCTTTTGAATAAACAGTATCTATTGGGGCCCCTTTTTTTTAGCTTAGTACAGGAATACTGTCCTGAATCTTGAGGGTGAGCAGAGTATTTATAGATTTTAAAATTTATATTATCTCTTCGAGATTGGTCTGTAAGATTTCTACATGGTCCCTCCTTGAATATTTGACTAAAAATTTCTTGGTTATCTTTATATCATTTGATAGGGCCAATTACTGGATCTTGACAAGAGTAAGTACAATTTAGTATTAGTGGAGATCCTGCAATAGCAGGTCCTTCTTGGGCTATAGATGGGGTACAAGGTTTGTTGAGGCCAGCATAGCTAAAACCCAAGGATACATGTATACTCTAACAGGCAAAAATTATTAGCATAATGCTTATAATAACAGGAAAAGCAATAAAAATCTAGTGACAAAATATTAACCTTAGTAATTTTAACTTTAAAAGGCCCACGTTTAGTCACTTTCTACCTCTGGCTGTTGGATTCTCTTCCAGTGGGTTCTTCCTCCGTGGTTTCTGTAGGTGCCTTCTTTAGCTGTGAGTGATGGATCCAGGCAGGAATACCAGCAACTTTGATGGCAGTAGGAGTGCGGAGAATCACGATGTAAGGTCCCTTTCATCTGGGCTCAAGGCTGTTAGTTCTCAAACGTCGTATCAGCACAGCATCGCCTGGTTGGAATGAATGATCAGGCAGTCTGTGTCCAACGGGCTGAGCAGCCTGGACCTGGGGAAAGATCTTATCTATGATTAGTTGTAGCCCTTTGAATGTTTCTGAGATTGGAATGTCTCCCACCAGATTTTGGTGTACTCTGGGAACCAAAGGCGGTGGCCGCCTATAAATTATTTTATAAGGGGTAAATTTTTCCCGGTAAGGAGTGTAATGGGCCCTTAAGAGAGTAAAAGGCAGGAGATCAACCCAGTTACCACCAGTCTCAAGTATTAATTTAGTCAAAGTTTTCTTTAATGTTCTATTTATCTTTTTTATTTTTCCTGAACTTTGAGGATGGTACATACAATGTAATTTCCAGTTTATATTTAGGGCTCTTGAAATTAATTGAGATAATTTGGCCGTGAAGGCCGGGCCATTGTCAGACCCCAAAGTTAGAGGAAGGCCAAATCTAGGAACAATCTCAGTTATTAGTTTTTTAACTATTATTTGTGCTGTTTCTGTTCGAGTAGGAAAGGCTTCTACCCAGCCTGAGACAGTTTCAACAAAGACTAACAAGTATTTATATCCATATAGTCCTGGTTTAATTTCAGTAAAGTCCAATTCCCAAAATTTACCAGGTACAGTACCTTGACTTCTATTTTCCTGTGGAAGATGGTTCTTTTTAGCATTTACCTGTGCACATGTCATGCAGCGATTTGAAATGTTTTGGAGTATCCCTCGGTGTCCCGGGAACCAAACGTGGGGTGAAATTAGTTCTGAAGTCTTCTTGGGGGATAAATGTATCGCCTGATGAAGATCAGTTAACCACTTTCTTCCTAAAAGCTTAGGCATGTAAATTTTCCCATCTGGGAGAGTCCACCAGCTGTGAGAGTTTTGTTGGGCTCCCATAGAGGAGTATAAGTTTATCTCTTCAGTAGTGTATGAAGGAGTTTCTTCCTCAATTTTAACTGGGAGTTTGGGGCAATTTGAGAGTTCAAGAATAGTTTGACATTTTGACTCCCCAAGGGCTATTTCCCTGGCTGTTGATCAGCCAAGTTATTACCTTGGGTCTGGGGGCTATTGTCTTTACGGTGTCCAGGCCAGTGGATAATAGCCAGTTTATCTGGCAACCAGATAGCCTCCAGTAATTGAAGGATTTCTTGTTTATTTTTGATAGTCTTTCCATCTGAAGTTAAATATCCCCTTTGTTTGTATATCTGTCCATGCACATGTACTGTAGCAAAAGCATAATGGCTGTCCGTGTAAATGTTTTACCCGTTTTCCTTCTGCCCATCTCAATGCCTGTGTTACTACAACGATTTCTGCTTTTTGGGCTGATGAGCTTCTGGGCAAAGCCTGTGCCCAGATAATTTTTTTTTGGCCCGTAACTACTGCTGCTCCCGCATACCTTATTCCATCCCGGACATAACTGCTACCATCGGTGTAAAGGTCTGCGTCTCTGTTGGTGAGAGGAATGTCAGTCAGGTCTGGTCGGGTACCTTGGATGACATCCAGCATCTCTGAGCAGTCATGAATTGGCTCCTCTGGGTTATCATCAGGCAGCAGGGTTGCAGGATTGATTGCCAGGGATTTACTGAAGGTCAATCTGTCCTTGTCTAGGAGGAGTGCCTGGTACTGAGTGAGACGAGCATTTGACATCTATCGACTGGTGGCATCCCTCAATAGGGTTTCCATTGTGTGAGGGGCAGTCACAGTGAGAGTCTGCCCCAGAGAAAGTTTGTCTGCTTCCTTTATCAGTATTGCAGTAGCTGCTTTGGCTCGTAAACAAGGAGGCCATCCTGATACTACAGGATCCAGCCTTTTTGAAATGTAGGCAATTGGTCTTTTCCATGGCCCTAAATTTTGGGTAAGAACTCCTTTAGCAATACCCTTTTTCTCATGAACATAAAGATGAAAGGGCTTAGATATATCAGGGAGGGTTAAGGCAGGGGCCTGAACCAGAGCCTCCTTTAAATTTTTGAAGGCCAATTTATTTTCCTCAGTCCAAATTAAAGGTGACTTGTCTCTTGCAGTTGCAGTATATAACGGCTTGGCAATTTCAGCAAATGTAGGTATCCAAAGGCGGCAGTATCCAACTGCCCCTAGAAATTCCCTAACCTGCTTTTTAGTGGTTGGGGTTGGTATCTTCATTATGGCTTCTATGTGGGATTGGGATAACAGTCTTTTCCCTTCCCTCAGCTCATATTTCCAAATAAGTAACCCGAGAGGAACAGATTTTTGCCTTTTTCTTGGAGACTCGGTACCCCAATTGAGCCAAGGTTCCTAGCAAACCCCGAGTGGCCCTTAAACAGTCCTCTTTGTCTTTTGCTGCTAACAGGAGATCATCCACATATTGGAGCAAGGTTACCTCAGGGTACTTACTGTGAAACAGTCTCAGATCTTGATTGAGAGTTTCATCAAAGATAGTGGGGGAATTTTTAAATCCCTGAGGTAGTCGAGTCCAGGTCAGTTGTCCCGATATCCCCATCTCCAAATCCATTCATTCGAAAGCGAAGATAGGCTGACTCAGTTTTGACAAAGGGATGGAGAAAATGCGTCTTTCAAATCCAATACAGTATAAACTGTATGTTCTGGTGGCAACAAACTGAGCAAAGTGTAGGGGTTAGGGACAGTTGGGTGTATAGTTTCTACCCGTTTGTTCATTTCCCTTAAGTCCTGTACTGGTCTGTAATCTTGAGTCCCAGGCTTTTGGACAGGCAACAAGGGGGTGTTCCAAGCCGATTGACATCTAATTAGTATCCCCATTTCTAGGAGACGCCTGATGTGGGTTTTAATTCCTTCTTTGGCTTTAAAACTGATGGGGTATTGTTTAACCCGGATGGGCATAGCCCCAGATGTTAGTTGTATTACAACTGGTGGCACATGCTCAGCTAGCCCTGGAGGGTTATCCTCAGCCCAAACTGTAGGAATTTCTTGAATTAATAATTTTTCTCATTTTTCTTCTGAAGTTTGGATAGGATTTTGAAAAAGCAGATATTTCTCATTTAATGGTCAGGTTATAGTTAGGGCCTTTGCAGGATTCCCCAATTCTAATGTAGGCATATCTCCAGAAAATGAGATAGTTGTCTGATGTTTGCTTAAAAGGTCCCGTCCCAGCAATGGGAAAGGGCATTCAGGGATAACAATGAAGGAGTGAGTTACAGTTCCTCGTCCTATGTTAAGAGTCCAGTCTGTAGTCCATTTATACTTTTTAATTTCTCCTGTTGCCCCTTGCATTTCCATGGTTTCATTAGTGAGGGGTCCTATGGGCTTCTGTAACACTGAATGTGAAGCTCCTGTATCCACTAGGAAATTTACAGGTTGGCCCCCAATTGAGAAAGTTACCATGGGCTCTCGGGAGCCTAATTTGAAAGAGCCATGGCCCCCCTATTCTTCTAAAGTTAAAACTGGTTTTGCCTGAGGAGCTCTGGCCTGTGATCAGGGCAAGCTTTTCGGATTACGTTGGGGGCATTCATTTTTCCAATGTCTAATTTCTTTGCAATAAGCACATTGGTTTTGTAGCAGGGAAGACCGCTTTTTGTCTCTCTTGTATGTGGTCTGCCTTTGTCTAGGATTGGAGGTTTCAGAAGCCTGTAATGCGGCCACTGTGGCCCTGTTTACTTTCCTTATCAGTAGATCATCTCGGCTATCTCTATTTTCAAACACCTTTTGGGCTATTTCCAATAATTCTGACCTGGTTTTTCCTGCAAAACCATCTATCTTTTGAATCTTTTTTTACGGATGTCTGGGGCTGACTGAGTCACAAAAGCCAGATTAATCGCCTTGAGGCTTGTCGGGTCCTCAGGGTTTATAGGAGTATATAGACGGTATGCCTCCAGGAGGCACTCGAGAAATGCTGAAGGCGACTCATCTGGCCCCTGTTTCACATCTGCTACCTTAGAAAGATTTGTGGGTTTTCGAGCTGCCCTCTTAAGGCCTTCTAACAGAGTCTGGTGGTACTCACCGAGTGCTCTTCTACCTTCAGTTGTCCCATAGTCCCAGCTTGGTCTTCTCCTAGGTAAAGCTCGTTCAATCATTTCTGTTTTTTCGTCGCTTGTAAGAGCACTTATCTCAGGCAGCGCTTTAGCCGCTTCTGCCAGGATTCGCTCCCTTTCCTCCATGGTGAAGAGAGTATGGAGAATCTGTTGACAGTCATCCCAGGTGGGGAGGTGATTAAAGAAAACGGAATCAACCAGAGAAATCAAGGAACTAGGATCCGTGCTAAAAGGGGGATTCTGGTTTTTCCAGTTATAAAGGTCTGTTGTGGAAAATGGAACATACACGTAGTGACCTTCTGGAATCTGGCGGAGAGGAAGAACAGGGGCCGGAGTCGGTTCCACTTCAGGGATATTAATAGAAATGGAGCCGGCAGGTCGGCCAGGGGAAGCAATTGAGTCAGGCCTTCCATAAGGGTGGCCCTGTTGGGTATGGGGAGGAGAAAGAACAGGGGCTGGCTCCTTTGGGAAGACTAGAGTTGGAGGAGTGGATGAGCGGGGCAATTGAGGAAGCGGTTGAGGGGAGGGAGAGGGAGATGGTGGAGTAGTTAGTGGAGCAGCTGCGACTGCACCCGCGGCAGGAGGATAAAGAGGAGCCAAAGCATCTGGGGGAAGGAGGAAATCCTCTGGAGAGTCCTGTACGACAGGGCTCTTAGTGGATTTATGGTTTGTTTTTGAGGGACCCTGGGGAGTTCTCCCAGCCATAACCAGGGCTTGCCCTCCCTGTCCGTTCCGGACCATCCAAACCTTCATCCAGGCGGGGGAATTAGTTGTTGCTTCCGCCCAGGGTAGAATATATCCTATTTGATCTGGGTGGCCAGGATTACCAAGAGTGATGTTAGATATAGCCCATGCCACTTGGGGATCAAAGGTGCCCTCAGGGGGCCAGCCGACTCCGAAGGTGGGCCATTCTACCTCACAGAATGTTCGGAGGCGTTTCTTGGTGATGGGATAATCATAATCCTGCTTAACAAAATGGGGATAAAGTTTGTCAAAATTCCTTAAAACACAGTTCAAAGGAGTATCAGGCTTACTTGTCTTATTACCCATGTTGTTCAATTTTTTACATTTACAACAGAGAAGACACAATGAGAAAGCAGAAAACAAAAACAACAAAACAAAAAAAACAGAACACAGGACAATACACAAAAGAACAAGAACCAGGCGCCAAACCAACCAGGGAGCAGTGCAACGTCTTGCTAATGCTCTGGACAGGAGTGCGTATGTGCCTCGTCAGGCACCTCTCTGTCCCCAGTGGGAATTCCCGACCAGAACCAGAAAGCAGTGTGACCTTTCGCTACTGCCCTGGACAGGAGTGTATGTGCCTCGCCAGGCACCTCACTGTCCCCAGAAGAGATCTCAAAACCAGATACCAGATGTTACTAGGGCGCCACTTACCTGTGGAGGTTTTTTTTTTTTTTTTCTCTTTCCACTGGATGCTTGCTAATTTTTGATGCGGCAGTTCACTCCAGTAGTCCGAAGGACTGAAGGCACACCCTGGGGCCTTGGAACGTCTCAAGGTGCGCACCCCCTAGGGTAGCACTCCGCCCGGAGTCCCAGAGTGAAGGTCCGGCTTCAGAATTTGTAGTGGTCTGAATCTCGCTGGGGCCTCCAAAAATGTTGATCCAAGACGCAAAGAAAAGACCACCAACTCCAATTTTAGATTAAAGCAAGCTTATATTGTATACATATAAAGAGAGCTGGCCAGGGCTGCCCCTCTCAAACACTGGGCTTGGGGTTAGCCCCGCTCTCTGGGAAGACAAGGTTTTTATAGTTCAAAGAGTTACAGAATATTTTGGGAACTTACAGCTAACAAGGTCAGACATGTGTAATTCAAAGCAAGTAGCAAACTAATATCTTCATGGCATTGCATTCTAAGAAAAAAGGGGAGTAAAAGTCAAACCCCACATCAAAAGTTTATGAGGCACCGTTAGTTTGAGAGAGAGAGAGAGTTGTTATCTGGTCAAGGAAAGCCAGGCCTGAGCGAGCTCAAGGCCTGGGAATGAATGCCAGACAATAAGCTCAAGCCAAATAAGAATCGTAGCATTTCATAGAAAACTGAAGTGGGCTTTTCATAAGTTTTTGACAGGATGGCTCCCAGTCTTAAGATGGAATTAGGCTGGTTTATCAGAAGCAATCCAGCTTCCCACCCCCCACCCCAGGTCCCACAGAAGCCAGTGCCATTTATAGAAACAAAGCCAGGTGATACACAGGTATAGGTTATGTAGACTGTGTTAGTCTGTGTCAGTCATAATTGCCTTTGCATCTGTCCTTAGCATAAGAAAGTCACTAGTCTCAGTATGAAGATGTTAAGAAGATAAAGCAATTGGAGCTTTTAATTTTAAAGGGTGTTGTTTCAAAGTCTATATGGATAACAAATGTTGTAATTATATATAAATATTGCTTCTCCTTAGATTATGGCTTCTGTTACTAATATGAAAAAGAAAAAGTAGTTGGTAAATACTGTATTCTTAGCTCCTTTATTCTGGACCTATTTTCTTCCTTTCTTGTATTTCAGTCTAACAGGAAATAATAAATATTTATTATTTAGTTTTACATAAAATATACTTTACCTCTCATGTACTGTTCCACACTGCTTTCTTGTCTTGAATTTCCTCTTCTATGCAATTCAGACTTCTTACAGTGCACTACATTTTCATTAATTCTCAGACTCTTTATATTCTCATTGTTTTATATTCTATTTTTATAGCTTATATGTAGGGAATTGACAAATATTTTTATCACAAAATGCTCTGCTATTTTATCCAAAGATGACTAAGCTAATGCTTCCGGGGGGTTGGGGGGAGAATTCCCCTTAATAAAATAGCTTCTATTTATTTACACAGAAGTGGAATAATTAATCTCACTATAGTGAATCCCAAGCAACACCTGTACAGGTACAAGTCAAAGAAAACCTGCAAGGAAGCCCAATGTGATGCTTCAATAAGTGGTTTTGGAATACCATAATAAACCCTTTTTAAATATATCTACCCTATGCATATACATTGCTTTTTATCCTGAAATTTTAAAATTAAAAAAAAAAAAACTTCAAAATAGAATCATTTTAGGTATTAAAACTCCAAGTGAAGATGTTAAATATTCTCTTTTCAACACTCCCATATTTGTCAAATCCTAATTTATCATTTCTCAAAACCATAAGTTGAATGAACAGTTAAGGGGACATTTGGTCCTTAACCTGATATTAATGCCAAGGTGATATATTTAGAGATTTTGATAAATTTCAAAAATCCAATAACTCTTTAATGTCTAATGTAAAACCATATTTTCAGAGCCAAATAATTACTGCTAATCACAGGGAATTGGTCAGTTTCCATTTTTCTCTATTCACAGCTAATGACACTCAACCCTTGGGGAAAGCAATGTGCAGGGAACACCTAGTTTCTCCAGAAAGCCAATACCAGAGCAGATACTGGTCATTACTCCAGTCCTGATAATTGGCTTCATTCTTAAAGATAAAAGCTATTTATTGCTATATATCTTGAGAGGTACTGATGTCCATAAAAAAGAAGAAAATCTCTCTGCATTTCTCATGCCTTAGAGCTGCTGAGGTGAACTCTCTGCTGGCACAGGTAGGGAGGATGTCCATCCTTTAATTCTTCAGCATCAGGTTGCATTATTATCCTCCACATTGCGTTTTTGCTCCCCATTATGTATTTTTCTTTCTCTCTCCATTTTTCTTTATTAGCTCACTTCAATGAATGATTTCTACTCAAGTTGTTTTGTCTCCTCTTGTCTTTCTTCATAGTTGAAATTATGTAATGAGATGAACTCAAAATATCCTTCAAAGCTATAATACTTTTAAGTGTTATGTGAAATACTTTGGTTCTTCCATCCCTTCTCTCTCCAAAGACTAGGATCATAAAAATTAAAAGCAATGTCTATATATTGGCTATCACCTTCTTACTGATACACATGAAAATGCATGCTAGTTTATTTTTGCCACAGCCATTCAATCACTGTTCCCACTCTGAAAAACTCTAGATCTCTTTCCTAAACATTATCAAAATTGTCATTATGAATAACAGTCACTTAGGATTTACTATGTGCCAAAGTATTGCACAACATTTAACATAGAAATTCCTCCATACAACTTTTCCTTTCCCCTGTATTAATTTTGATACAATTTGCTTTTGAATTAAAAAACAATAAATATTTTAAAATAGAGCAAATCAAGTCATGAAGAAAGAAATAGGCATAAAGTTATTTAAATCCCACAACCTGTAGAAATTTTTAGTAGCTGTTGAACATTTACTAATATAAAATATTATCTGGTCCCCCCAAATAAAATGATATATACTCTACAACTGTTTCCTTGATTTGCTGATATCATACTATGCTCATTAAGGTGGATTTAACAATCATTTGTAAAGCCTGTATCGAAGAAATTTATCTATTTACTTACCTAATTTATCCCTAATTCTTTAATAATCTGTTTCAATTTACTATTACAGGAACACTCACAAATAAGCAAAGGAACTGTCTATACATTTTTTTTTCTGTTTGTTTATTTCCTTAAATTTTATTCCATGACAGAGGACAGCTGGGTCACAGCTAACAGTGATGGCTATTACCACGTCACCCTCTGCAATGAGCCCACACTTCATCTTCCCCTCAGGTGGACTGAGCAGCTCTGCCTTCCTGTCCTCAGCAGCCACAGGTGTGATCATCTGTTCAGGGGAGAAGGTATGGGGGTAGAAAGGATAGTAGAATGAATCAAACATTATCACCCTATGTACATATGTGACTACCTGACCAGTGGGATTCTACATCATGTACAACCAGAAAAAAAATGAAAAAAATATACTCCATTTTTGTATGATGTATCATAGTGCATTCCACTGTCATGTATAACTTGTTAAATCTTAAAAAAGAAATCAATATGTAGGTACTAACTTAAATAAATAAGTCAGCATTGAATTTAAAAGAGACAGTTGGGTCAGAACTCTGAGTCATGTCAATTATTAAATATTAGCAGAGGACAAATAATTAGTGTCTTGTTAAAATATATAGAGAAGAAGTTGGAAAATAATTAGGAAAGAGCTGTCATAGAAATACTAGAATTGCATTCAGCTTCAATTTACAGAAAATGTATAGTGTAACAAACAAATTAGAGATATTTTTTCACATTACAAAAAAACTGGAGAGACCATTGTTGGCTTTGGATAAATGGTACAATTTGCCCTTTGGGTCCTAAGCCTCTTCTAACTTCATGCTATAGATTTAGTTTATGTATTTTAGAATTTCGTGGTTCCTTCATACTTAACCATATCATAAGTACAGGGAAAAAAAACCCTTCTCTACATGAAGGTGTATCCTTTCATTTATGAAAAGAAGTCCTCCAGAGAAGCCATAGGTTTAAATCTCATTAAACAGTACTGAGTCACAGGCACCATCTTGAACAAACTTAACGCTTATGTGAATGGAATTAAAACAATAAATTTAGAAAAATAATTCATTGTGATCTTGATCTGGAGTAGAGGTATTTTGTCTAAAATTGATAAATTTCAAATTTCTACCTGAAAAAAAATGGAATTTCTGTTATCAAGAAGTAGAAGGGAAACTACTTCATAGATAAAGTCAAGAAGCCAAAAATAGGAAAAGTTACAGCAACAAGGCCATGACAAAAGTATCAAATCCTGCAGGGACATCAAGAAAATAAGATTGAAAAATCATATTGTATAGAATATTAAGGATTAGAATTTCTCTCTAAAAAAAAAAAATCTATAGAAACAACGTGTTTCAGTTGAATGAAGGAAAAGTGACGATAATCTTCCCAATGAAAGTAGGAGAGAGAAGGAAGACTTGGTAGGGGACATGGATTTATTAAAAGACTCATTTTTAAAAGAAGTTCACTACATTAATAGTTTAAGGAAAGCAAAAGTCAAATGAAGTTTAATTGAAGGATGTTTGGGAAATTTTCATGAATATATACTTGAGGGTGCAGAGTACTGTGGTTAGGTACAAGATTAACATCTGCTGAGGTCTGGATGCAAATCATGCTTCTGACACTTCATCCTCTGAAACTCAAGTTTCTTCATTTATTAAATGTGTCTAATAAAATAGAAGAGGGAATTTTGTGTAGTTTAAGTCTGATAATGTGTAGTTGAAGTCTAGTGCCTTGCCTGAAAAAACATTCAGTAAATGCAATCTATTAAAATTAGCACTCCTGGGCTGGGGTTGTAGCTCAGCAGTAGGTGCTCACCTAGCACGTGCCCAGGTTAGATCCTCAGCACCATGTAAAAATAAAAATTGTGTACAACTAAAACAAATAAATAATTTTTAAAAAAATTAGTACTCCTTAATTATCACATTTTACAATCTAATTGGTATTCTGTATTTGTAGGCAACAAAGTATTGAGTATGAAAGTCCTTGTATTCATTATGATGAGTTCTGAGTCAAATATTATGAATCTTAATCTATGCCCCTGGCCTCTGTGGTAAGTTATTTAAATAAAAACAAAACACACACAAAAGCAAAATTGGGTGAAATGTATTAAACAGTTTTGGCCTGAAAACATTGGAGATTGAAGTAAGAAATTCAGCTAAGGATAATTTGTGAGTTGGTACAAACCATTAACATGAAAAGAACTTAAATTATTGTCACCTGAGATTATGAGAGAACACTTAGAAAATGAAGGTGGTGGTGGTGGTGGGGCAATGTGCAGAAATCCTTAAGAAACAAAATAAAAACAGACAAAAAGCCTGCTCATGGCATAAAAAGTAGAATAACCAACCTCTTTGCCCCATTTGCCCATTTGCATTCATCTGATAGACATCATGCTCTTTCTCTTTTTATGTGGTCTATCATAGTTTTTCTATTTCCTTCTGTTGTTATCAGGTTCAATGATTTCTAATTGTCATATCTGTAACCTACAGAATAAGTTAGCAGGACTAATGAGGAGTACACATTTTACCACTGATTCTGACTCTTTCTTAGTTTTTATCCACAGATGTTTAAAACCAGCTCTTCTGCCCAAGACAATGGATGGACTAAATAGCTCTATGGTTTCTAACTTCGTGTTACTGGGACTCTCAGGTTCTTGGGAAACTAAAGTTATTCTCACAGTGATGTTCTTCTTGCTCTACTTAGGGATCATCCTGGGAAATCTCTTCATTGTCTTTTTGGTAATCACTGATTCTCACTTACATTCTCCTATGTATTTCCTGCTGGCCAACCTGTCCCTCATTGATGTGGGACTTTCCTCCACCACAGTTCCTAAGATGATCTCAGATCTTTTAAATGAATACAAAGCAATTTCTTTCCACAGTTGTATGGCACAGATATGCTTCATCCACATTGTAGGAGGAGTGGAGATGGTGTTGCTCATAGCCATGGCATTTGACAGGTATGCAGCCATTTGTAAGCCTCTTCACTACTTGAACATTATGAGCCTTAAAAGATGTATTTTATTTGTAGTCATTGGCTGGGTAACAGGAATGATCCATGCTGTGTCTCAATTTTCTTTTGTTATGAACTTGCCTTTTTGTGGTCCTAATAAAATAGACAGCTTTTACTGTGACTTTCCCAGGGTCATACAGCTTGCCTGCTCAGATGCAGCCAAGTTTGAGTTTGTTGTTGCTGCCAACAGTGGATTCATGAGCATGGTCACCTTCTTCCTGCTTCTCCTTTCCTATGTTTTTATTTTGGTCACTGTCTGGAAACGTTCCTCTGGGGACTTATCCAAAGCTCTTGTCACATTATCAGCTCACATCACTGTGGTGGTTCTTTTTTTCACTCCATGTATGTTTCTCTACGTGTGGCCTTTCCCCACATCATCAGTTGACAAATACCTGTTCATTGTTGACTTTGCTATCACACCTGTCTTAAATCCCATCATCTACACATTAAGGAACAAAGATATTCAGATAGCCATAAAAAGATTAAGCAAGCGAAAATATTATGTCAGATTCTGCTGACCGATCTGTTTTGTAGTTCTAGACCTATTCATTGGCCTGCCTATTGGACATCTTTATTTAAGCACATGGCATTCAACCCACTGTCCAGGCCAGACTAGGCATGGCAGCTACCTCACTGAACAAATTTCTATTACATCTACAAAGCACTTATTTTTTTAGTACTGTGGGAAATATGAATCTATCATGATATGGGTTATTCTAAAAGATAGCAACATTATTCATAAATAGTACTTTATGATTTAAATTATAATCACTTTGACATAAGAAAGAATATCTTTTGTTTCTCATAAACTTTGCAAATAAAATGCATACTTTTCTGGTAAATGTTAGGAGTCATCAAATTGAAGTGTTATTTATGTAAGATAAGCGAATCTACTTAGCTACTCAAATCGGATTCCCTCCCAACAAGACCTAAGACATAATTTGATAGCAGATAGTTTATGTGGAAGCTGATTTTTTTTTTTTGAAGCATCAGTAAGAAAATGTGGAAGTAATCATAGACGTGAAGTATTCTTATGTTGATAAACTTAACTAGGACGCATGCCCACTATGGCTCCCCAAGTGACCCTGTCAATCCTGAGATTTAGAATTGTTTCACTTGAATGGCAAGAAGTATGGATTTTTTTTTTTTCATTTTTAAGGGTACAGTAATTCTTTGGCATGTCCAGACTGTCCTGCTCTGTGCATGTTAGGAGGCCAGAGACATACTAGCAGGTAGACTTTCAGGTGCTAGCAGTAAATAACCATTTTCTCACATGTAAACAAAAAATGCCAAGGTTTATTCACCTGCAAGGACACTTAGGTCCCACTTAATTTCACTTTATCCTATCACAATTCCTCAAACACACACACACACACACACACACACACACACACACACGTGCATGCATGCACACAAAGACCTAGAAATTAAAGGTGACAAAATAATCTATAGCAGGTTTTTCATTCCTAATTAATAATCATTACCTTCTTTATTTCTTTATCTAAATTGCCCTCATCCTTATGCTGTACTCTGCTGATCTAAGTTGCTTGATAAGTGAGGTAGCCCACTCATTTATAAGAAGTACAAGTCCCTGGTTTAAACACCCTTGCTAGTTTATTGTTGCTACAATTGTTCTTTCACAGATCTATCTCATTAATCATGGAACCACCAGGTGGTGGTGCCTTGGTTGATCCCTTATTTAGACAAACTTTTCATATCATTGCCCATTACAAAGCAACACTCTTATATCCAATATGAGATAAAAATGAGGTAATTCACTTTTCTGCCTACTAGTCCTCTGACATAAGAAGGCTTCAATGACAAGAAAACAGCCACAAATTTTAGAATTACTATAATCTGTACTGTGCCTTTCACTCCCCACCCCCTGGGGCAAAAAAAAAAAAAAAAAAAAAAAAAGCATTCTACAGACTCTAGTAGATGATAAAATTTCAAAAACAGAAGATAGACTACATATTTCATCATTATGACAATCTGAAGACCACTGACTTAAAACATATATCTTAAAGCATATATTACCAACTTTGCAGGGGGTTATATTTAATTTGTTGCCTTAGTTGCAACTTTAAAGTACTATTTCAGTGTTCTATCAGATTGACAACTTTAAGTTGTAATATATGCTATGATTAATGGTTTTCCTAGTTGGTGTATTGTGCAATTTCCTTGCAATAAAAGTGGGTATCCAGGGTCTAAGAAAACATTATACAAGATTTCATATTGGAAATGAAACAGTCTGTGAATTCTTGGGTAATGGCACTGGCCAAAGTTCTGAAAGACAGCCCATCCTCAGAAAATATATTAATACTATAAGGATAAACTTATGAGGAAAATTCTGTCTCCTTCAATATGAAAGGAATTCAATGTATGCAACTCAGTGATTGATTTCAGTCCACAAAAGATGTAACCATTTTGAGGATCTATCATTTAGCTTACAGGTTAAACATTCTGCACTGGCAGAACCTAGCAAAATCCTATGTGAGAAGAGAGGCCCACTCTGTGGGACTCATACGTAATTTTCCTTTCTATCATTTCATAGTTTTCATTCATGGGCCCATTGTGCAAGTATAGCTTTGGTTGAGGAGAAATTAACAATGATTTACTCTTCATTAACAAGTTAAATACTTTATACCTAGTAAATAATTACTTTAATAACATGTATTAATTGTATTTGTAAATGGGTACAGCATGATATTTCCATAGCAATGAAATGATTTTAAGTGTAATAAATTTTTTTCACTGATACATAACATAAAACATGTACTGATCAATTCAAGGTAATTGCTATTTCCCTGTTCTTATCATTGTATCCTTGGAAGTTTGGATCATCTCTTTTGGTTAGTCACAAAATATATAATAGGTTATTATGAACCATAATCATCCCTCTGTGCTTCAGAACACCAGAATTTATTCCATCTACCTAACTGTATTTTCATACCCATTATCCAACCTCCCTTTATTTCCCCTTCCTCTCAGGCTTCCTAACGTCTAGCAGTTGCTATTCTACATATACATTGATGGTTTTTAGTTTATGCATATGAGAGAGAATGTACAGTGTTTATCTTTCTGTGTCTGGCTTATTTCAGTTAACATAATGCCCTCTAGTTCTAGATATTTTGCTGCAAATGACAAGATTTCACTCTTATTTAGGACTGAATAATATTTTGTCATGTATATATATCACATCTTCTTTTTCCATTTATCAATGGGCCATTAAGATGATTCTGTACCATAACAATTGTGGATACTACTGCAATCAACATGGGCATGCAATACCTTTTTGATAAACTCATTTCATTTCCTTTGGATATATATACCCAAAAGTGAGATAGCTACATATGGGAGGTCAAATTTTTTTTGAGGCATCTTCATCCTGTTATCCACAATATCCACACTAATTTACAGACCTTAATTAGCCAAATCAATCTTTAACAAAAAGAAAAAAACTGAAGGCATCATAATAGTTGATTTCAAGATATTGTATGGATACACAGTAACTAAAACAGCACAGTACTGGCATAAAATCAGACACACAGAATGAAGAAAATAGAGATCCCAGAAATAAGTCCATGAATCAACAGCCAACTTATTCTCAAAAAGGTAATTCAAAAACTTACACTGAAGGAAAAACAGGCTCTTAAATGAAGGATGCTGGAAAAACTGGATATCCACATGCACAAGATTGAAACTTGACCTTTCTCACTCACCCTGTACAAAAATCCATTCAAATCAATCAAAGACCTAAACATAAGAACTCTGAAACCATTAGAGTAAGAGGCAGAAGAAACACAACAAGACAGTTTTTGGATATGACCCCAAAAGCACAGGAAATAATAACAAAAAGACAAATAGAATTACCATAAACTAAAAACAGCGGAGTGAAGAGACAACTTACAAGTGGGAGAAATATTTACAACTGTTCATCTAGTAGAGCATTAATATGTAGAATATATAAGTAATTTGAAAAACTCAATGAAAAAATAGATAATCCAATTAAAATTTTAAATTATTTAAAAGCAGAGTTTCAATGTATGAAACTCTATCATTAAAAGTTATATGTAACAACTTATTTCCTAACTGCATAGAGTTATTCAAAATATATCTGAGATAGCAGAAAAAAGGATCAGTAAACATGAAGATAGATTAATATAATTATTCAATTTGAACAACAGAAAAAAGTAAGTAAAATGAACAGAATCTCAAATATGTGATACCATCAAATACACCACTATGTCTACAATGGGTATCCAAGACAAAAAGGAGAAAATAATAAAGTGATAAATATTATTTAAAGAATTAATACCCCAAAACTTTCAAAATTGGATAAGAGATGCAAATCTACAAATCCAAACTTTAAGAAGCTCAACAAATTCTAAATAAGATTTATGCAAATATGATTTTAGACCCTTATCTCAAATTATGGATCACAAAATGGATCAAATAACTAAATATAAGAGCTAAAAGTTGAAACCTTCAGAAGAAAACATATATGAACCACTCTTGACCATGAACCAAACAAAGAGTTTTAGATAAGACATCAAAATAATGGTCAATAATATAAAGAACTACATCAAAACTAACATTTATGATTCAAAAATACCATAAACAAAATGAAAAGAGAAGCTACTGACCTACAGAAGTATTTTTTAAAATTATATCTAGCCAGGCACAGTGGTGCACACCTATAATCATAGTGGCTAGGGAGACTGAGTCAGGAGGATTGCAAGTTCAAAGCCAACCTCAGCAACTTAGTGAGGCCCTAAGTAACTTAGTGAGACCCTGTCTCCAAATAAAATCTAAAAGGTCATGGGGATATGGTTCAGTGATTAAGTGCCCCTGGATTCAATCCCTGGAACAAAAAAAAAAAAAAAAAAAAAAAAAAAAAAAAAAAGTTATATCTAAGAACATGGATACATAAAGAATGCAATAAAGCAATTAAAAAATCTAATTTTCAAATGAGAAAAAAATTCAATATGCATTCCATCAAAGAAAATATAAGAATAATCATTAACCCTAACAAAAGATGTTTGGCATAAATACTTATTAAGGAAATGCAAATCATGACTACAATATCACTTCACAGCTTCCAGAATCAAAGATACACAATGATGATTGGTGGTGAAACTTCAAGAAATAAGAAATCTAATTCAATGCTGATTGGAATGGAAAATGGTACAACCACTTTGGAATATAGTAACAGTTTCTTAAAAATATTAACCATAGACCAACATGAATCTGACTATCTCCTTCTAGCCACTGGCTGCCAAAAACTAATTGAAGTGGATGATGAATGCAAACTTTGTATTTTTTTTATGAAAAACATATAGCCACAGAAGTTGCTGCTAATGCTCTGGGTAAGGAATGGAAGAGTTATGTGATCCGAATCAGTGACAAGAATGACAGACAAGTTCTCCCCATGCAGCTGGGTGTCTCGTTCCATGACCATGTTCACCTGGTACTAAGAAAGGGAAATTACTGCTATAGACTAATGCAAACTGCAGAATCTATTCAAGGTTGCATCATGGATGCCAATCTGAGTGTTCTTGACTTGGTTATTGTAAAAAAAAATGGATATTCCTGGATTTGCAGTCTATTGTGCCTCATAGACTGAGACTCAGAAAAGCTAATAGAATCCACAATCTTTTCAATCTTTCTAAGGGAGATTCTTTTTCACTAATATATTGTCAGAAAACCCTTAAACAAGGAAGGTTAAAAATAAAACAGGACCACAGTAGAATAAATTGGACATAACTTTTTTATGTTCACATATGAATACACCACCGGTAAAACTCCACATCATGTACAACCACCAGAATGGAATCTTAATTAGAATAAGTTATATTCCATGTATGTATAGTATGTCAAAATACACTATACTGGCATGTATGTCGAAAAAGAACAAAAAAATAGTATAATTTTATTTAATTAAAAAGAAAAGAACCAAAGCACCAAAGATTCAGCCCCTTCTTCCTCCATGTGTCCTACAACACAAGTGCCCATCCCAGTGTATTCCTCTGAATAAACAGAGTACTAAAAAGGATAAGAAAGAGGCTGCAGAATATACCAAACTTTTGGCCAAGAGAATGAAAGAAGCCAAAGGAAAATTCCAGGGACAGGTCACCAAAGGAACTTCTGACCAGTCAAAACCAAGAACTTTTAAGAATAAAAATAAGTAAGACCAGACCACCAAAAACATTTACCATAAGCTTATCATATGACCCAGCAATTCCACTGCTAAGTATATCTAAGAAAAAAATCTTAAACATGAAATTAAAAATATTAACAATCTTAAACATGAATGTGCATAGCAGCATCATTCATAATTACTTAATCCAAACTGGAAATATTCCAAATTCCCTCCTGTGAAAAAATAATAAATAAAATATAGCATGTGATGAATGGGATACAAAGTAATAAAAAGTAATAAATACCCAAAATAGGATGTTAAAATTTCTGAACATTTTACCTAATTTCAACTCTTACATTCTCATTTTGCTTAGCAAAAAATTCAAGCACAAGGATGGTGAAAATTTAACTCTCTAGAAGGTTAGATAGTACTGATTTCTAGGCAGCCTGGTTCTGGAATAAACAGTCTTTAAGCTGTGTCATTACACCTCTTGTTACAAAATCATGAAAAATGATAAGTATAAAACTATTCTCAAAGTGAGTACTGGCTCTGTTGAATGTGTTAAAAACTATTGAATTGTACATTTTAAGGGATTAAGCTTCTGTCTATGTGAGTTATAGCTCAATGAAGTTACTACTTAAAAAATTTAAAAATAGTATATTAAGTGGAAGAAGCTAGTCACAAAAGATATTGCATGTTCCATTTATATGATACATAGAGGAAAAAGTAAATGTATAAAGGCCATAAATAAATTGTTTTTGCCTATTCTGGGATTAGAAGTGAAAATTAACTACAAATAAGCACAAAGGATCTTTATGCTTACTGAAGGCCGGCTGCAGCAAAGAAGCAAGGTTTATCTCAATGGTGCTGATGAAAAGAGTCGGAGAATCGATGGAAGAAATCAGCACGCAGACACACAAGCCAGGCTGATGAATCTTCTTCTCTTTGCTTTCTTTTTTTGCAAGTATATAAGCATACTTTTTGACAATATACATTAACTTTTTGTGGTTACATCACAGTCATAAGATCCAGGGAAGCAGCAACATCTGCTGATTACATTTCAGACATTTTAATCTTTTACCCTACATGATTCAAGGTCCTGGGCAGACTGGGGCCACATATTGTCTGAACATCTTACAATTTTTGCCATACTTATCTGTAACTAGTCTGGGTCAAATTCATTTCTCACGGATTCCCTGAAGCCATTCCTCTGCACACCTGCTCAACTGCCTGATAGAAGTTAATTTTTTCTGCCTGGAATTCAAAGCATTATTGTTTCTCTATAATAGTTTTATTTAGAACCTAGGGGCAGGGAGGGGAGGCATAGCCAAATGTTAGCTCTGAAGGACTTCTACCCTAAGGAATTTATATGTCTATTTTAAACTTATTCTAAAAGTAAAAGAAATCCCTTTCAATCACAAAAGGACTCTTAAAGCCTTTTCTTGGTGCATATGATTATAACAAGAAGAGGTTAAACAGCAGGCATTTACAAAGCTGTTTCTCTAAGCGGAAACTTGCTATTTTAGAAAATGTTTTTATGCTTCTAACTCAGATTCCAAAAGGTTATAATTTCCAGAGCCAGTCTCATTCTAAATAATTAAAATAGCGACACCTGGCAGCCACATATATGAACACAAAACAGAACAGTAAGAATATACATAGACATGAGACAGCTGGAACATAGACAGATAGGGTTAACTCTTTCAGCGCCACATTTGAGTGGCATCTCTCCAGCAAAGGGGGGTACTTTTGCACTGCTCCCCTTTGTTTATGAAGAGGGACTTTTGCCCGGCTGCTTTGCATGGAAGATGCCACAATGCTCCAAAAAAATTGTTCTAAAATTGAATTGGATAATGGTTCCCTAGTTATAAATTTGCTAAAAATTGTTGAATCATGCACTTAAAATGGATGAATTTTCTGGCATATAAATTAAATTTCCATGAAGCTATGAAAAAATAGATAAATTTTCCCATTCTAAGTTTGCACTACTTTTGCAACTCCCATGATTTATTTGTTCAATGATTGATTCATTATTTCACAAAAGTGTATGGGAGACAAGTAAATCAAGATTTCTGATCCTTGGAATAACTAAGTTTACATCTAAAGTAAACCTAAATTTTTCTCTACTTGAAAAAATATATAAGCACAGAATCACTGATTACACTAAACTATTTAACATCCCCATAACATATACCATTGGGAAAATGGTGAGCACAGAAAATGTGGTTTCTTCTAGAAGCAATTATAGATTATATCCAAACCTACTCTACAGTCCTGGTAATTGGCTTCCTTCCTAACCATCTGAATTATTTACAATTATTTACTGTAAGAAAAAGTGGCAATTCAAAAGAAGCTGCTAATCTTTTTGTGCATCTCGGTCTCTTGAAGTTTTCCTTGAGTGACTCCTGAGCAGGTACAGAAGAAATTTGCTCTTCAACTCTCTGGAAACTGGTTACATTGCTACCTCTCCTTTTTAATTCTTTTCATTCCTAAATATCCTTTCCTTTTCTATTTCCAGTTCCCTTTTGCTAGCACCTCCTATTTAAATCAGATATAGATAAATGGCAGATAGATAGATATGTAGATAGATAGATAGATACTATAATATACATATGTAATACCTATACATGTCAATATCCTTGTGCTCTTGTTTACATAATTTCAACTCTATTATGAGATTACTATCTCTTCAAAGAACCGTTACTTTTATTAAGTTGAAATTGAGATGGATATTATTATACTAAACGCATGATTGAAGTCCTGAATGATATGAATATACTTTGTGTACAAACAGTTGTATGTAAAAAGATGCTATATATGTGCACTATGAATTATAATACATACTATTATAAATAAAATAATAATAAACAAAATAATAAACAAAAAATATGAAGTTATTTTTTTCATCCTTTTCTCTCTGAAACTACATAGCAACTAAGTCTTAGCTTTTTTATTCTGAATATAATTTGGCAGACCAAGCTATTCTGGACAGAATTGAATCACCAAGTGTTTCATGCCTAAAGGAAAGAAAGACAGTAAAACACCATGTCCCTGAATTCCCTCTTGCTGTCTCTCCCTCCAAAGAGGAAAAAAATAAATAAAAAACTAGTTTAATTAAGGAAAGAGAGCAAGCCTGGGCCAGAAAATCCAGGTACATATTATCTTGAAGAATGCTTTCTTTCTCTCATGCACACCGGAAACCAGGAAAAGTTAGTATTGCCTGTGGAAAGCTACTTTCTTTCACGATAGCTGCTCCTTGGGATGTTGGTCATAGAAGCAGACTAAGCAAGCTAATGCTAATTATGTCACTGCTTCTGCAACCTAATGTATAAACTCTTCCAAATTGTAAGCACCTGGGCTGTCTGCCAAGTACTCAGGGGTTATCTGCTTGGGCAATACTGTTATAGACAAAGTTCAAGTTTTCCAAATAGTCACAGACCTTCTTTGGATTATTGAGATGCTGGTGTTCTTCCATTCCATATTTAGCACAAATGTTAAAACTATTGTGTGATTTAGTAAAAACGAAAGCCTGATAGGACTGAAAACATCAACATCTCAAGGCCTTCTCTCAAGCAAAATTAGCTGTGGATCAATTGCAAGCCTTGGGCATATTAGTCCAGGAGCACCTATGTTGTTAGCTGCCCTGATGTATTTGAGTGGGTCCTGTGGCAACATCAGTGTGATAAATGAGTTCCCTTAGGACAAGTCATAACTATGGAAGGGGCAAAGATATGAAGACATTTGGAAACAATTGCCATATTTGGAACTGACTGTGCATTAAGTAGCAAAACATAGCCATGCTTCCCTACCAGATAATCAGGAAGCAGATGATCTAATTAAAGTTAGATGGCTAAAAGACATGCCTGCTGAAGATGTGACTACTCGGCAACATAGGAAGACAGGTCACAAGACAAAGAAAGCTATCTGGCCCACAGCAAAGCAAGGGGAGCTCCAAGATGCTCAGACAGACATTGTGAGTGTGTGTGGTGTGTGTGTGTACCTCTTACTCTTCCTGTTAAATGAAGCAACCATGCCTTTTGTTGATAGCTCAAAGAGTGCAACTTGCACAACAATAACAGGTTAATTTCATAGTATCCTCGCTCCTATCAGAAAGCTGCAAAATTTCTTCAAATGCTTTGTACTATGTATGGCACCCCTATGTACAAAAGACAATGTCATGGAAACACACCCTACTGGCCACATGGTACAAAAATGGCCAAAATTTTGAACATACATTGGCACTTCCACTTGCCTTATAACAACAGAAATATTAATTGCATGAATAAATGGATCAGTAACAGAAACTAAGCATGGAAGGTATATCCTTGCAGCATGAAGCTCGAGAGGAACATCAATGAACATGACTGCAGTACTTGCCCTAGTGCCTGTCTGGTGTTGATAAAAGAACCTGACAACATCACTTAGATACAAATGATTATGTTTTAGAAGGACCTTGTGCTCCACAATTGCAAATTTAGGATAATTTGCTGTTATTGTTGCCACAGTACCTGCCACAAGTGGGGCAGGCAGTCTATTAACCATGAGAATGACAAATAGGACCTTAATGATATAAGTTCCTAGGTCCATGGGCAAAGGAACGAGGACAAACATAGGAATAGGGGGGGGGGGGGGAGTACTAATCCAGGTCTTTAAAACTCTAAAGAAAAATCCATAGTTTCATCACAGTCTGGAACAACCCCACTATTATTATACTTTTATTTAACAAAACCACAGGGAACACTTAGACAAGAGATATTGGATTGCAAGCATGGGCTTGAGCCACAGGCTGGTACTATTCTCAGAATGATCAGGTTCCTTATATATTATTGAATAAGCAAGACTTGGCTGTATTAATACCCGTTAAAAATGTTATTTCTTTTTTATTTTATTTAATTTGTTATACATGCTTGTAGAGTGCAATTCCTTTCATATTACATGTAAAGAGCACAATTTTCCAAGTCACTTGTTTTACACAAAGTATTTTCATACCATTTGAGTTTTTTATACATGCACTTAGTGTACTTATGCCCAACCCATTCTGCCATTATTCCTATCCCCTTGCCCCTCCTTTCTTCTCCCTCCCCTTTTTTCTATTTAACATTCCTTTATTCTTCTTATCCCCCCTCCCTTGCCATTATAATTTAGTATCATCATAGCAAAGGAATCAATTGACCATTGTTTTTTTGGGATTGGCTGACTTCACTTAGCATTATTTCCTCGAACTCCATCCATTTACTTGCAAATACCATGATTGTATTCTCTTTTAGTGTTGAGTAGTGTTCCACTGTGTATATATAACAAAGTTTCCCTATCCATTCATCTGCTGATGGGCATTGGTGTTGTTTCCACAATCTAGCTATTGTGAATTGTGTGGCTATAAACATTGATGTGGCTGTGTCCCTGTAGTAAGCTGTTTTTAAGTCCTTTGGTTATAGACCAAGGAGTAGGATAGCTGGGTCAAATGGTGGTTCCATTCCAAGTTTTCCAAGGAATCTCCATACTGCCTTCCAGATTGGCTGCACCAATTTGCAGCACCACCAGCAATGTATGAGTGTGCCCTTTTCCCCACAACCTCGCCAGAATTTATTGTTATTTGTGTTTTTGATAGCTTCCATTCTGACTGGAGTGAGAGGAAATCCTAGAGTAGTTTTGATTTTCATTTCTCTAATTGCTGGAGATGTTGAATATATTTTCATATATTTGTTTATTTATTGTATATCATCTTCTGAAAAGTGTCTGTTCAGTTTCTTAGCCCATTTATTGATTGGTTTTTGTTTGTTTGTTTGTTTGTTTGTTTGGTGTAAATGTTTTTGAGAGCTTTATATATTCTTGAAGTTAATGTTATGTCTAATGTGCTTGTGGTTAAAATTTGCTCCCATTCTGAGGATTCTCTATTCGCCTCACTGATTGTTTCTTTTGCTGAGAAGAAGCTTTTTAAATTGAATTCATCCCATTTATTGAATCTTGGTTTTAATTCTTGTGCTATAGATTTGGGCCTATTTTTTCTTCTATTAGGTGCAGGGTCTCTGTTTTAATTCCTAGATCCTTTGAGTTGAGTTTTGTGCATGGAGAGAGATAGAGGTTTAATTTCATTTTATTACATAAGGATTTCCAGTTTTCCCAACACCATTTGTTGAAGAGGCTGTCTTTTCTCCAATGTATGTTTTTGGCAACTTTGTCTAATATAAGATAACTTTACATGTGTGGGTTAGTCTCTGTGTCGTCTATTCTGTACCATTTGTCTAGTGGTCTATTTTGGTGCCAATACCATTCTGTTTTAGTTGCTATTGCTTTGTAATACAATTTAAGGTCAGGAACAGTAATGCCACCAGCTTCATTCTTCTTGCTAAGAATTGCTTTGGCTATTCTGGGTCTCTTATTTTTCCAGATGAATTTCATGATTGCATTTTCTATTTATGTGATGAATGATATTGGGATTTTGATTGGGATTGCATTAAATCTGTATAATGCTTTTGGTAGAATAGTCATTTTGACAATATTAGTTCTACCTATCATGAACAAAGTACATCTTTCCATCTTCTAAGATCTTCTTTAATTTCTTTCTTTAGTGTGCTGTAGGTTTCATTGTACAGGTCTTTCACTTCTTTTGTTAAGTTGATTCCCAAGTTTTTTTTTTTTTTTTTTTTTTTTTGTTGTCTGTGTGTGTGTGTGTGTGTGTGTGTGTGTTTTGAGGTTATAGTAAATTGGGTGGATTTCCTAGTTTCTCTTTCTGAGGATTTGTTGCTGATGTACAGAAATGCCTTAGATTTATGGGTATTGATATTATATCCAGCCACTTTGCTGAATGTGTTTATTATCTATAGAAGATTTCTGGTGGAATTTTTTGGATCTTCTATGTTTAGAATCATATCATCAGCAAATAGTGATAATTTGAGTTCTTCTTTTCCTAGTATCCCTTTTATTTCTTTCGTCTGTCTAATTTAACTGGCTAGGGTTCCAAGAACTATGTCATATAGTAGTGGGGAGAGAGGGCTTCCCTGTCTTGTTTCAGATTTTAGAGGGAATGCTCTCAACTTTTCTCCATTTAGAGTGATGTTCATCTGGGGCTTAGCATAAATAGACTTTACAATGTTGAGGTATGTTCCTGTTATCCCTATTTTTTCTAGCATTTTGAACATGAATGGGTTCTGTATCTTGTCACATGCTTTCTCTGCATCAATTGAGATGCTCATATGATTTTTATCTTTGAGTCTATTGATGTGGTGAATTGCATTTTCTTATGTTGAACCAACCTTGCATGCTGGGACTGCTGTGTTATTAATGTGGCTGATTTCTAAAGCTACCCCCCTTTTTGGGCCCTAAAAGGGGGTTCTTTCTGCCAGCAGAAAGAAAGTAGCTTACCTGGCGAAGATAGGCTTAGCGGGCAAAAATCGCCGGGTGTCTCCCCCCCCCCCCCCCCCCCGATCGACGGACAACACACCACACACCCGGGGAGTTTTGTAGAAAGCAAGAGCCAAAACTCAAATTTATTAAACAATGAATTGCACTTATATAGGCCCAGAAATAACCAATCCTCGACCTACAGGGCGGTTCGGACTCTCAAGATACGTCATAGCCACACCCCCTTGCTTAGCCCCAGTCCTCAAAAGGGCGTGGTAAGCAACCAGAGCTCATCCCCTTGGCAGACAGCGTCCAGAAAGTCCCAACACTTGCATCCCTGGAATGAACCCCACTTGATCGTGATGTACTATATTTGATATGTTTTTGTATTCAATTTGCCAGAATTTTATTGAGAATTTTTGCATCTATATTAATTAGAGATATTGGTCTGAAGTTTTCTTTCTTTGTCTCTGCCTGGTTTTGGAATCGGGGTGATATTGGCCTCATAGAATGAGTCTGGAAGGGTTCCCTCTTTTTATATTTCATGAAAGAGTTTGAGAAGTATTGGTGTTAGTTCTTCTTTAAAGGTCTTGGAGAACTTTCTTGTGTATCCACCTGGACCCTGGGCTTTTCTTGGTTGGTAGGTTTTTGATGGTGTCCTTTATTTCTTTGCTTGAAATTGATCTATTTAAATTGTGTATGTCATCCTGATTTAGTTTGGGCATATTGTATGTTCCTAGAAATTTGTTAATGCCTCCATTATATTCTATTTTGTTGGAGTATAGATTTTTCAAAATAATTTCTAATTATCTTCTGTATTTCTGTAGTGTCTCTCATGATGTTTTCTTTTTTTAATTTTTATTTATAGTAGTAGTGTGTATTACAGTTCATACTACACATATAGCGCATCTTTTTACACAAAACAGTTTGTATGCAAAGTATATTCATAGCATTCAAGTCTTCAATCATGCATTTAGAATAATGATATCCATCTTATTCAACCACTTTTTCTTTGTTTTCCTCCTTCCCCCTTGTTTCTCCCCTGCCCACCCTTCCCTTTGACCATTATAGTGTTCCTATTATCCTCCTATGTACCCCGACCCAACAATACTGTGAACCAGCCTCCTTATATCAGAGGAAACATTCAGTATTTGGATTTTTGAGATTGACTGATTTCACTTAGCAATATATTCCCCAACTTCATCCATTTACCAGTGAATATCATTAGTATATTCTCTTTTATTGCTGAGTAAAATTCCATTGTGTATATATACCACATTTTCTTTATCCACTCATCTACTGAGGGACATCTAGGTTGGTTCCACAACCTAGCTATTATGAATTGTGCTTCTATGAACATTGAAGTGGCTGTGTCACTGTAACATGCTGTTTTTAAGTCCTTTGTGAATAGACTCAGGAGTGGGATGGCTGGGTAATAGGGTGCTTCCATTCCCATTTTCCCAAGAAATCTCCATACTGATTTCCATAATGGTTGTACCATTTTGCAGTCCCACCAGCAATGCATGAGTGTGCCTTTTTCCCCACATCCTCTCCAACATTTATTGTTGTGTTCTTGATAGCTGCCATTCTGACTGGAGAGAAGTGAAATCTTAGAGTAGTTTTTATTTGCATTTCTCTAATTTCCAGTGATGTTAAGCATTTTTTAATGTATTTGTTGATTAATCGTGTATCTTCTTCTGAGAAATGTAATTTCAATTCCTTAGCCCATTTATCGATTGGATTATTATTATTTTTTTAGTGTAACTTTTCTAATTTCTTTATATATTCTAGAAATTAGTGCTCTATCCGATGTGCCTGTACTAAATATTTGTTCCCAGTTAGTTGGCTCTCTAGTCACCTCACTGATTGTTTCTTTTGCTAAGAAGAAGCTTTTTAGCTTAAATCTATCCCATTCATTACTTCTTGGTATTAATTATTGCGCTACCAGATTCTTGTTAAAAAACTTGGAGCCTAATCCAACGTGTTGGAAATTGCAGTTTACTTTTTCTTCTATTAGGTGTACTGTCTCTGGTCTGATTCCTAAGTCCTTGATCCACTTTGAATTGAATTTTGTGCATGGTGAGAAATACAGGTTTAATTTAATTTTGTTGCATATGTCTTTCCAGTTTTTCCAGCACCATTTGTTGAAGAGGCTATCCTTTCTCCACTGTACATTTTTGGCACCTTTGTCTAATATAAGATAGCTGAAATTATATGTACTAGACTCTGTGTCCTCAATTCTGTACCCTTGGTCCACCAGTCTGTTTTGGTGCCAATACCATCAAAAAGAACAAAAACAAACAAAAAACAAACAAACAAACAAAAAAGAGTCAAACCCAGGAACAGGTCTCAAATAAACAGGACCCTGGGAAGCCCTTCCAGATAAAGCCAGTTGTCCCGGATCACACCGAGACAGCCACAGAGCACCAATTAGTGGAGTCTAGTCTGCACCTTTGACCAGCAGCAGATTGGCACAGAGGAAGAATGGATGGGGTGGGGGGGGTCAGTATGTGAATAGCACCAGGAAAGGGTTCATCCAAAAGGCACGCATTCTCCAAGCTCTCCCCCAGTTATAGCTCTCATAGTTGCTGAGCTGGTCTCAGGCCCTTCCCTGCTGGCTGTCTGTGCATGTCTCACCCAGGTGTGTGTTGTACTCCGGGCCCTGGACCACTCCTTTGATGCCTGTAGCTGTTTTTCTTCTTTGTTTCTTTGTCCAGGTCAGCCACATCTTTTCTCCTAAATGGCGGCGCTTTTCCCGGTCTCAACAGCAGTACCCCGGACCTGTGTGTCACTCCGAGGCATGTAGGTCTCATTCGGCAATTTACATGAAAGAAGTCTATGTGGCCGCTGCTCACTTCTGGCTTTCTTTTTATTCTGCGCTGTTCGAGGCCGTGGTTCGTACTTCCCGTACTGCAATGTTACCATGGCAGCTGCACCATTAAAGCTGGTTCGGTTTGTGGGCCGCTCACAC
The DNA here is from genome assembly GCA_025594165.1 of Tamias sibiricus. Lineage (NCBI taxonomy): Eukaryota > Metazoa > Chordata > Mammalia > Rodentia > Sciuridae > Tamias > Tamias sibiricus. The sequence goes on from CM046659.1 coordinate 89,678,976, forward strand.
TAGACTCCGTGCATTGGCAGTCTGGAGATCATTGAATTTCACCATCTAGATGTGCACGGATGTCTCAGCTCCCTCCCAGTTGCAGAAATATTGCTAGGAACGCATTCAAACTTCCCACTAAGCCTCTTTTAGTGACAGTCTCTTGAGAGCTCTTCTCTGCTGTCCGCCATCTTTCCCAGCTCTCCTCGTGATTTTTTTCTTTTTCCATCATAGATGTTGGTAAATTGAGTTTTTTTCCTCCTTTTCTTAGTTAGCATAGCTAATGGTTTATCAATTTTATTTTTTTTTCAAAGAACCAAACTTGGGGCTGGGGTTGTGGCTCAGCGGCAGAGCGCTTGCCTCCCATGTGCGCGGCCCGGGTTCGATCCTCAGCACCACGTAAACATAAATGCATTGCATTGTGTACAACTAAAGCAAATAAATAAATATTTAAAAAAAAAAAAAAAAGAACCAAACTTTTGGTTCTGTCAATTTTTTCAATTGTGTGTGTTTGTGTCAATTTCATTGATTTTGGCTCTGATTTTAATTATTTCCTGTCTTCTATTGCTTTTGGGGTTAATTTGTTCTTTTATTTTTTTTTTTTTTTGAGGGCTTTGAGGTGTAATGTTAATTCATTTATTTGTTGACCTCTTCCAGACTTATGAGGATTCAACTGTAATTTTTTTTAACTTCATGATAGTGTAAAAGTGATATGCATTCAGTATAAACCACACTTCAGTTTTTTAATTTTCATTTTTTCTGGTCTAGTAATATGTAGTATGATACTATCTCCAGATACTGGGCAACAACAGGGAGCCACACTTCCTAGCCAGCCACACAAACATAATGTAAAACAATGGATACTTTACAGTATACTGTGTTCTAAACCAGATGGCATTTGGTAGGTTGTGCATATTAAGTACAGTTTCAACATAATATTTTCAACTTATAATGGCTCATCTGGAGATAACCACATCATAAGTCGGGGGCAACAGTAATATGAAATTATTAACAATGGTATGATGGAAAATATATTATTTAGTTTGGTGGGTTAACACCAAGGGAAGTAGTGATGAGGGAATTTATCAAGAAATATTTTAGAGAAAAATAAATTACTTTAATTCTGAGATTTAAAAAAAGTACCACCACACCATGGCCCGGTGATCCAGAGGCAGGCCCAACCGCACTGGGGTTCCTTATGCACAAAAGTGTGGCTGCACAGCCCAACATCAGGATAATTATAGGCTTGAGGCTGCCACTACCACAAAACTGAGACAGTGCTGCTTCTATCAAGGGACAACAATAAGGACCTGGTAAGATGTCACCAAGGTCCCTTTGGGCCTGGCTGCACCAGTGGTTTCTCTACCAGAGGTGCTAACAGTTATCCTGTTATCGAGATAACAGGGAGTCTTGCATAGGGATGCCTAACTCTTGTTTCTCCTACTAACCAATAACTTCTTATGATTACCCTTTCACTAGTCAAATAATCTAATACTTCTATTTTCTTACATCCTACCCCATAAACATTTCAGCCAACACCTCAGTCCCCTCTTCTACCATTAGAAACTGTAAACCATTACACAAACCTATTGACTATATGGTAGAAGACAACTAATCTCATTATTTCTGATTATAGTGACAAAACTGTAAATATAAAAATAGAAGCTAACTGATACCTGGCTACATGTTAGGTACATTGAATGCTGTAATATTGATCTCTCCCTTAAAATTGAGGTATTGGTAACCTGTAGGGATACTATAAGACAATAGGGCAGAAGCCATAATACCTGGGACCTACACTGCAAGAGAGGAAAACACATAGACATCATGAAAAAACAAGGGAGAAAAATTCCCAAAACAAACCAGGGTACTACAACAATGGAATTCATAGATAGTGCAGTAGGTGATATGTCAGAGAATGAGTACTGGATATACATAACTAAAATGATTTGGGATTTAAAGAGTAACCTAAGTGAGCAGATACAGGCAAAAATTGATCTCTCCAACAAAGAGATAAGAGATCAAATACAGGCAGCCATCAATCACACCAACAAAGAGATAAGAGAGCAAATACAGGTAACAAGACATTACTTCAAGAAAGAGATAGAAATTCTGAAAAAAAAATAGAAATCCTTGAAATGAAAGAAACAATAAGCCATTTAAAAAGCTCAATAGATAGCATCACCAACAGACTAGATCACTTGGAAGACAGGACCTCAGACAAAGAGGACAAAATATACAATCTTGAAAATAAAATTGACCTCACAGTGAAGATGGTAAGAAACGAGGAACAGAATATCTGAGAATTATGGGATTGTGAGAGACTCCCGGCCCTTTGGCTAACAGCTGCAAACAGTTCAAATACATTAGAAAAGCCTATGTATGCACAATCCCCCAGGAAAACCTGGGCAGGATGGAACGTTCTGCTGTGGCCAAGCCAAGTGAGAAAACCACTTCCTCAATAACCTTGCCACTATCTGAAAAACTAGCTGGCAGGCAAGCTGTCAGCTACTGCAAAGCTGATAGGCAAAGTTGGGCAGAAAAAGGGTCTGCGCTTTTGTAGACTATGGCACAAAGTGATTGGACAACTTGCAATCACCGGGCAAACTTGCTATTGCCAGGGAGAAGTTAGAGGTTCTGAGAGTCTGTGCCCCATGGCATTAAGCGATTAGATTCTATGCTAAACATGTAAACATTGATTGGCTACTAATGATATATAACCACTTGGCAATTCCGTAATAAACTGAGTTTGCAAGACACTGGCTACTGCCTTGCCAACCTCACTAACTCCCAGAGTCTGAGTTCTTGACCAGTCATTCCCTTCGCATGTGGTTCGCATGCTGACTCCATAGCCTACTTACTCCATTGTTGAGTGGGACCCACCACAACTTGCAACACCAACCCGCAACATGGGATACCATCAAAAGACCAAATTTAAGAATTATTGGAATAGAGAAAGGTTCAGAAATGCAAACCAAAGGCATGCACAATCTCTTCAAAGAAACAATATGAGAAAATTTCCCAAGCATGAAGAATGAATTGGAAAATAAAATACAAAAGGCCTATATGTCACCAAATGTACAAAATTACAACAGATATACACTAAGGCACAATATAATAAAAATGCCTAGCATATAAAATAAGGATAGAATTTAAAAGACCTCAAGGGAGAAAAATCAGATTACCTATAAGGGAAGACCAATTCAGATCTCAGCAGATTTTTCAACCCAGACCTTCAAAGCCAGGAGATCCAGGAATAAGATATACCAGGCTTTAAAAGATAATGAGTGCAAACCAAGAATATTCTATCCCTCAAAATTAAGATTCAGATTTCATGATGAAATAAAAACCTTCCATGATAAACAAAAGCTAAAATAATTCTGGACAAGAAAGCCTAAACTACATAATATTCTTGGCAAAATATCCCACTAGGAAGAAATGAACAAGAACAATGAAAATCTGCAAAGTGAAGAACTACAATAAAGTAAAAACCAACTTAAGGAGAAACTAAGTCAAGCTAAATACAAAAAAAGAAGAAGAAGAAGAAGAAGAAGAAGAAGAAGAAGAAGAAGAAGAAGAAGAAGAAGAAGAAGAAAAGAAAAAGATTGGTAATACAAACCATGTCTCAATAATAACCCTGAATGTTAATGGCCTAAACTCACCAATCAAAAGACATAGGCTGGTAGATTGGATTTTTAAAAAAGGACCCAGCAATATGCCACCTTCAAGAGACTCATCTCATAGGAAAAGACATCCACAGACTGAAGGTGAAAGGATGGGATAAAATATACCATTCACATTGTCTACATAAGCTAGCAAGGGTTTCCATCCCCATATCAAATAAAGTAGACTTCAAGCCAAAGTTAATCAACAGAGATAAATATGGACATTTCATACTGTTTAAGGGAACCATACATCAATAGGACATAACTCTTATAAATATATATGCCCCAAATAATGGAGCATATATGTTCATCAAACAAACTCTTCTCAAGTTCAAGAGTCAAATAGACCACAACACAATAATTCTGGGTGATTATAACACACCTCTTTCACCACTGGATAGATCTCCCAAACAAAAGCTAAAAAAAGTAAAGAATTCAATAATACAATCAATAACTTAGACTTAACTGACATATAGAGTGTTCTATACATCAACTAACAAATATACTTTCTTCTCAGCAGCATATGGATCCTTATCTAAAATAGACCATATATTATGCCACAAAGAAAATAGTAATGAAGTAGAGATACTAACCTGCATTCTATCATATCATAATGGAATGAAATTAGAAATCACTGATAAAATAATAAATAAAAACTACTCCAACACCTGAAGACTAAATAATATGCTACTGAATGAACAATGGGTTGCAGAAGACATCAAGGAGGAAATTAAAAAATTATTAGAGGTAAAGGAGAACACTGATACAATATACTGAAAACTCCTGGACACTAGGAAGGCAGTACTAAGAGGAGAGTTCATTGCAAGGAGTTCATTCCTTCAAAGAAGAAAAAGTCAGCAAATAAATGACCTAATATTACATCTCAAAGCCCTAGAAAAAGAAGAACAATTCAACACCAGCTGAAATCAAAGAAATTGAAACAAAAGAAATGATTGAAAAAAATTGACAGAACAAAATGTTGGTTCTTTGAAAAAATAAATAAAATCGATAAACTATTAGACATGCTAACAAAGAAAAGGACAGAGAAAACTTGAATTACTAATATCCATGATGAAAAAGAAAATATCACCATGGACACTAAAGAAATACAGATGAAAATTAGAAATTATTTTGAAAATTTATAGTCCAATAAAATAAAAAATGTCAATGACATCAACAAATTTCTAGAGGCACATGATATGCTCAAACTAAATCAGGATGATATAAACAATTTAAACAGATCAGTTTCAAGCAAGGAAATAGAGGATGCCATCAAAAACCTACCAATCAAGAAAAGCCCAGGACAGGATGGATACACAGCTGAGTTCTATAGGATCTTTAAAAAAGAACTAACACCAACACTTCTCAAACTGTTTCATGAAATAGAAAAAGAGGAAACACTTCCAAACACATTCTATGAGGTCAATATCACCCTGATTCCAAAACCAGGGAAAGACACATCAAAGAAAGAAAACTTCAGACCAATATCTCTAATGAATATAAATGCAAAGATTCTCAATAAAATTCTGGCAAATCGAATACAAAAACATATCAAAAAGATAGTACACCACAATCAAATGGGGTTCACCCCAGACCTACAAGGTTTCTTCAACATAGGGAAATCAATAAAATTTAATTTATCACATCAATAGACTTAAAGATAAAAATTATATAATCATCTCAATAGACACAGAGAAAGCATTTGACAAAATACAGCACCACTTCATGTTCAAAACACTAGAAAAACTAGGGATAACAGGAATATACCTCAACAATGTAAAGTCCATCTATGCTAAGCCCCAGGCCAACATCACTCTAAATGGAGAAAAATTGAAAGCATTCCCTCTAAAAACTGGAACAAGACAGGGATGCCCTCTTTCATCACTTCTATTTAACATAGTTCTTGAAACCCTAGCCAGAGCAATTAGACAGATGAAAGACATTAAAGTGATACAAATAGGAAAAGAAGAATTCAAATTATCACAATTTGCAGATGATATGATTCTATACCTAAAAGACCCAAAAAATTCCACCAGAAATCTTCTAGAACTAATAAATGAATTCAGCAAAGTAGCTGGATATAAAATCAACACACATAAATCAAAGGCATTTCCATACATAAGTAACAAATCCTCAGAAAGAGAAACTAGGAAATCCACCCACTTACAATAGCCTCAAAAAAAAGAGATACTTGGGATTCAACGTAATGAAAGAGGTGAAAATCCTCTACAATGAAAACTACAGCATGCTAAAGAAAGAAATTAAAGAAGATCTGAGAAGATGGAAATATCTACCTTGTTATTGGGTAGGTGGAATTAAGATTGTCAAAATTACCATAAGCTGCCAGTTTGCCTGTCCTCCAGGACCCAGAGTAGCATCTCCCTGCTGCTGCACGCAGGGCCAGACCTGGGGAAGGGCTTCCTCCACTCTCAAGGGGGAGTGCAACCTGCCCAGCTGCAACCAGAGCAAGAGGTAGGCACCCGCCTGCCGGAAGGAGAGAACCAGCCACCAGTTTGCCTGGCCTCCAGGGCCCAGAGTAGCATCTCCCTCTGCTGCTGCATGCAGGGCCCAACCTGAGGATAAGCCCCCCTCCACTCTTCCACTGTGCCATTCTGCAACTGGGCAAAGGTGCAGCCTTCACTCCACTAACAGGATTGCTGACTGGACATCATCCGGGTCAATTGGCTTAAACTGAAAGGGAAAAAAGAAGGGCTTCCAAGGGTCCATTTTGTTTGAGATTTGTTCTTGGGTTCAAAGTTTTTGTTTTTGTTTGTTTGTTTGTTTTGTTGTTTATTGGGGGTATTTTGTTTGTTTTTGCTTTGAATTTGTTTTGATTCACAGTGTGTTTGTTTGCTTCTGCTCCTCTTTTCTTTCTTTCTTTTCTTCCTTCTCACTTTTGAATTTTTTCTTCTTCCTTCATCTTCTCTATTTACACCCTGCCATTGCATAAACAACAAAGGCAAAAACAAGTCATACGCAGAAATTGGGATTTTTAGAACGGGTACAATTGAAATATATAGCAAAGTGGTGTTATATATAGTTTACTCTCTATTTTCTAGACTCACTCTCTCCTCTCTCTTACACTAATTTCTACTCCTTGGTCATTTTTTTTCTTCTCTCTTTTTTTTTTCTTCTACTTCTGCTTTTCTTTTCCATCTTTCTTTATTTCTTCTCTCAACACACTGCATAAGTTAGGCTTATATATATAAATCAGTCTTTCCACCTAATCATTCACTCCATTATCTTTCCTCTCTCGTCTGCTGATACTAAACCACTTACATAGAACTCTCTTTTCATACTTTCTAATAAAGAACAAGTCAATACACTCACTTCCTTCTTCCTAAACATATCACCTCTGTGTCCATTACTTGAAATTATAAAACCCCATTAGAAGAGTACAGAGTAAATTGGAAACAATATCTGAATTAACTAAATCTGTACATTGTGATCAAACTGGGATTCTCTGAATAGGAAGTGTTTGATTTTAAAGTGTAAAGAAAATATAAGGGGAACTGATAGCATTGTACTACAGGAGCAACGTAAAGTTTTAAGGCAAAATCAAAATAGTCAAGGTCCCACAGTGCAGGAAGAATAGATGCACAAGCAATATGAAGAAACAAGGGAAGAAAGTGAAACAAACAAATCAATATACCTCCTCAGTAGATTCCAGGGCATGCACAGTTGGAGAAATGCCAGAGATGGAATTTAGAAATTACATATTCCAAATGTTTGCGGAACTTAAGAATGAACTAAAATATGAGATGAGGGAGCAAAAACAGGTGGCAAAATATCATTTTGGCAAAGAACTCCACAAATGCAGGAAGTAAAAGATTACTTCAATAGTGAGATAGAGGCTCTAAAGAGAAACCAAACAGAAATTCTGGAAATAAAAGAAGCAATAAACCAAAATAAAAGCTCAATTGAAAGTATCACCAACAGAGTAGATCACTTGGAAGAAAGAACCTCAGACAATGAAGACAAAATATATATTCTAGAAAAAAATCTAGATTACACAGCAAAAATGGTAAGAAACCAAGAACAGAACATTCAAGAATTATGGGACAACATAAAAGACCACATTTAAGAGTGATTGGGATGGAGGAGGGGGCAGAGTTTCAAGCCAAAGGAATGAGTAATTTACTGAATGAAATAATTACAGAAAATTTTCCAAACATGAGGAATGAATGGGAAAACCAAGTTCAAGAGGCTTACCGAACACCAAACATACAAAATCACAACAGATCCACACTAAGAAACATTATAATGAAAATGCCTAATATACTGAGCAAGAAGAGAATATTAAAAGCCACAAGAGAAAGGAAGCAGATTACATATAGGGGGAAACCAATCAGACTATGTTCAGATTTCTCAACCCAGACCTTAAAAGCTGGAAGATCCTGGAATAGCATATTTCAAGCTCTGAAAGAAAAGGGAAGTCAACCAAGAATCTTATATCCAGCAAAATTGAGCTTTAGATTCAAAGATGAAATAAAAACCTTCCACGACAAGCAAAAGTTAAAAGATTTCGCATCTCAAAAGCCAGTACTTCTGAACATACTGGGCAACATTTTTCATGAAGAAGAAGAGAAAAATAACAACAAAAATCAACAAAGGGAGATATTAAACTAAGGGAAATACCAACCAGAAGAGAAACCAAATCAAGCTAAAGATCCTAATACAAATAAAAATGGATGAGAATAAAAATCACATCTCAATAATAACCCTGAATGTTAACTGCCTAAACTCGCCATTCAAAAGACACAGATTATCTGAATAGATTAAAAGAAATGACCCAACAATTTGCTGTCTCGAAGAAACACACCTCATAGAAAAAGACATCAATAGACTGAAGGGGAAAGGCGGGAAAAGTCTTATTAATCACATGGCCTGTGGAAGCAAGCAGGGGTTTCCATTCTCATTTCAAATAAGGTAGACTTCAAGCCAAAGCTAATCAAAAAGGACAAAGATGGATATTTCTTACTACTTAAGGGAACCATTCATCAACAGGCTATAACAATTATAAATCTATATGCCCCAAATAATGGAGCACCTACATTCATCAAATAAACTCTTCTCAAGTTCAAGAGTAAAATTGACCACAACACAGTTATTCTAGGGGACTTCAACACACCTCTCTCACCAATGGATAGATCATCCAAACAAAAGCTAAACAAAGAAAACGTAGGCCTCCTTAAAACAATTAATAACTTAGACCTAATAGACATATATAGAATATTTCATCCCTCAGTAAATGACTACACTTTTTTCTCAGCAGCACATGGCTCCTTCTCCAAAATAGACCATATATTATGTCACAAGGCAACTCTCAGCAAATATAAAAAAATAGAGATACTACCCTGCATTTTATCAGACCATAAAGGGATGAAATTGGAAATCAATGACAAAACAAGGAATAAGAAACACTACTCCAACAACGGGAAGTTAAACAACATGCTACTGAATGAACAAGGGGTTGAAGAAGACATCAAAGAGGAGATCAAAAAATTCTTAGAGGTAAATGTGAACACAGATACATCATATAGAAATCTTTGGGACACTATGAAGGCAGTAGTAAGAGGAAAATTCATTGCACTGAATTCATTCCTTAAAAGGAAAACAACAACAACAACAACAAATAAATGACTTAACATCACACCTCAAAGCACTAGAAAAAGAAGAACAAATAACACCAAGAGTAGCAGAAGACAGGAAATAATTAAAATCAGAGATGAAATTGAGACTAAGGAAACCATTCAAAGAATTGACAAAAGTATAAGTTGGTTCTTTGAAAAAATAAACAAAATTGACAGACCCTTAGTGATGCTAATGAAAAGAAGAAGAGAAAAAACTCAAATTACTAACATTCGTGATGAAAAAGGGAATATTACAACAAACACCTCAGATATACAGAAGATAATTAGAAATTACTTTGAAAACTTGTACTCTAATAAAATAGAAAATACTGAAAACATTGACAGATTTCTGGAGTTATATGATTTGCCTAAACTGGATCTGGAGGCTATACACAATTGAAACAGATCGATTACAAGTGAAGAAATAGAAGATGTCATCAAAACTACCAACAAGGAAATGTCCAGGACCTGATGGGTTTACAGCCGAGTTCTACAAGACTTTCAAAGAAGCACTAATACCAATGCTCTTCAAACTATTTCAAGAAATAGAAAAAGAGGGAGCTCTTCCAGACTCTTTCTATGAGGCCAATATTACATTAATTCTAAAGCCAGGCAAAGACGCATCCAAAAAAGAAAACTTCAGGCCAATATCTTTAATGAACATAGATGCAAAAATCCTCAACAAAATTCTGGCAAATCGAATACAAAAACATATCAAAAAGATAGTGCACCACGATCAAATGGAGTTTATCTCAGGTATGCAAGGCTGGTTCAACATTTGGAAATCAATAAACATAATACATCACATCAATAGTATTAAACATAAAAATCATATGATTATCTGAATAGATGCAGAAAACGCATTTGACAAAATACAGCACACCTTTATGTTCAAAACACTGAAAAAATTAGGAATATCAGGAACATATCTCAAAATTATAAAAGCTATTTATTCAAGGCCCAGAGCTAACATTATCTTAAATGGAGAAAAATTGAAAGCATTCCCTCTAAAAACTGGAACAAGACCGGGATGCCCCCCCTTTCATCACTGCTATTTAACATAGTACTGGAAACTCTGGCCAGAGTAATTAGACAGACGAAAGAAATTAAAGGGATCCAGATAGGAAAAGAAGAGCTCAATTAGCACTATTTACTGATGACATGATAATATACCTAGAAGACCCAAAAAACTCTATCAGAATCCTTTTACAACTAGTAAATGAATTTGGCAATGTAGCAGGATACAAAATCAATACACATAAGTCAAAGGCATTTTTGTACATCAGTGACAAAGCCTCTGAAAGGGAAATGATGAAAACTACCCCATTTACAATAGCATCAAAAAATAAAATACCTGGGAATCAACTTAATGAAAGAGGTGAAAGACCTCTATAAGGAAAATTTTAGAACACTAAAGAAAGAAATCATAGAAGAACTCAGAAGATGGAAAGACCTACCATGCTCTTAGATAGGTAGAGTCAATATTGTCAAAATGTCCATACTACCAAAGGCATTATACAGATTTAATGCAATTCCAATCAAAATTACAATGTCATTTTACAAAGAAATAGAAATAGCAGTCATGAAATTCATCTGGAAAAATAAGAGACCCAGAATAGCCAAAGCAATCCTGAGCAAGAAAAGTGAAGCACGGGGCATCACCATACCAGACTTTGAATTATACTATAGAGCAATAGTAACAAAACAGCATGGTATTGGCATCAAAACAGACTGTTGGACCAATAGTACAGAATTGAGGACACAGAGACTAATACATATAATTTCAGCTATCTTATATTAGACAAAGGCGCCAAAAATGTACAGTGGAGAAAGGATAGCCTCTTCAACAAATAGTGCTGGGAAAACTGGAAATCCATATGCAACAAAATGAAATTAAACCCTTATCTTTCACCATGCACAAAACTCAATTCAATGTGGATCAAGGATCTAGGAATTAGACCAGAGACAATATGCCTAATAGAAGAAAATGTAAGCTCCAATTTCCAACATGTTGGATTAGGCCCCAAGTACTTTAAAAAGAATCCTGTAGCGCAAGAACTATTACCAAGAATTAATGAATGGGATAGATTTAAACTAAAAAGCTTCTTCTCAGCAAAAGAAACAATCAATGAGGTGAATAGAGAGCCAAGAAATTGGGAACAAATATTTAATACATGTACATCAGATAGAGCACTAATTTCTAGAATATATAAAAGAACTCAAAAACTTAACACCAAAAAAGTAAATAACCCTATCAATAAATGGGCTAAGGAATTGAAAAGACACTTCTCAGAAGAAGATACACAATTAATCAACAAATACATGAAAAAAAAAATGCTCAACATCACTGGCAATTAGAGAAATGCAAATCAAAAGTACTCTAAGATTTCATTTCACTCCAGTCAGAATGGCAGCTAACAAGAACACAAACAACAATAAATGTTGGAGAGGATGTGGGGAAAAAGGCACACTCATACATTGCTGGTGAGACTGCAATGTGGTTCAACCGCTATGGAAAGCAGTATGGAGACATCATTGGAAAATGGGAATAGAACCACCCTATGACCCAGCCATCCCATTCCTTGGTCTATTCCCAAAGGACTTAAAAACAGCATATTACAGTAACACAGCCACTTCAATGTTTATAGCAGCACAATTCACAATAGAACCAACCTAGATGTCCCTCAGTAGATGAGTGGATAAAGAAAATGTGGTATATATACAAAATGGAATTTTACTCAGCAATAAGTGAGAATAAAATAATGGCATTTGCAGGTAAATGGATAAAGGTGGAGAATATAATGCTAAGTGAAATTAGTCAATCTCAAAAATCCAAATACCAAATATTTTCTCTGATATAAGGAAGCTAGTTTACAGTGTTGTTGGATGGGGGTACACAGGATTAGAATGAAGAATGAATTAGAAAACCAAATACAAGAGGCTTTTTTTTATTTATAATTTTTAATATGTACAACTCATAGTACATGTATTTAGCATCTTTTTACCTACAATTGTTTGTATACAGAGTATATTCGTACAATTCAGGTCTTCAATCATGCATTTAGGAAAATGATATCCATCTCATTCAAACACCTTTTCTTTTCTTTTTCCTTTTCTCCCTCTCCCTCCCCCCTTGCTCCCTCCCTTACTCTCCCTTCCCTTTGACCATTCTAGTGTTCTTCTAGTCCTCGTATGTACCCTCCCATCCAACAATACTATGAACTAGCCTCCTTATATCAGAGAAAACATTTGGTACTTGGATTTTTGAGACTGACTAACTTCACTTAGCATTATGTCTTCCAACTTCATCCATTTACCTGCAAATGCCATTAATTTATTTTCTTTTATTGCTGAGTAAAATTCCATTGTGCGTATAATTAACAAATACATGAAAAAATGTTCAACATCGCTGGCAATTAGAGAAATGCAAATCAAAACTACTCTAAGATTTCACTTCACTCCAGTCAGAATGACAGCTGTCAAGAACACAAGCAACAATAAATGTTGGAGAGGATGTGGGGAAAAAGGCACACTCATACATTGCTGGTGGGAATGCAAAATGGTGCAACCGTTATGGAAAGCAGTATGGAGGTTTCTTGGAAAACTGGGAATGGAGCCACCCTATGACCCAGCCATCCCACACCTGGGTCTATTCCCAAAGGGCTTAAAAACAGCATATTACAGTGACACAGCTATCTCAATGTTTGTAGCTGTGCAATTCACAATAGCTAGGTTGTGGAACCAACCTAGATGTCCCTCAGTAAATGAGTGGATTAAGAAAATGTGGCCTCCTCCCCAGAGCAGTGAAGTGAAAGTGAATTGAGTTTTGTGCATGGTGAGAGATAAGGATTTAATTTCAATTTGGTGCATATGGATTTCCAGTTTTCCCAGCACCATTTGTTGAAGAGGCTATCCTTTCTCCACTGTACATTTTTGGCACCTTTGTCTAATATAAGATAGCTGAAATTATATGTATTAGTTTCTGTGTCCTCAATTCTGTACCATTGGTCCACCAGTCTGTTTTGGTGCCAATAACATGCTGTTTTTGTTACTATTGCTCTATAGTATAATTCAAGGTCAGTATGGTGATGCCCCCTGCTTCACTTTTCTTACTCAGGATTGCTTTGGCTATTCTGGGTCTCTTATTTTTCCAGATAAATTTCATGACTGCTATTTCTATTTCTTTGAAGAATGACATTGGGATTTTGATTGGAATTGCATTAAATCTGTATAGTGCTTTTGGTAGTATGGACATTTTGACAATATTAATTCTACCTATCCAAGAGCAAGGTAGGTCTTTCCATCTTCTGAGTTCATCTATAATTTCTTTCTTTAGTGTTCTATAATTTTTGTTATGGAGGTCTTTCACCTCTTTCGTTAGGTTGATTCCCAGGTATTTTATTTTTTTTTTTGATGCTACTGTAAATGGGGTAGTTTTCATCATTTCCCTTTCAGAGTCTTTGTTGCTGATGTACAAAAATGCCTTTGACTTATGTGTGTTGATTTTGTATCCTGCAACTTTGCCAAATTTATTTACTAGTTGTAAAAGTTTTCTGGTAGAGTGTTTTGGGTCTTCTAGGAAGATTATCATGTCATCAGCAAATAGTGCTAATTTGAGCTCTTCTTTTCCTATCTGGATCCCTTTAATTTCTTTCGTCTGTCTAATTACTCTGGCCAGAGTTTCCAGTACTATGTTAAATAGCAGTGGTTAAAGGGGGCATCCCTGTCTTGTTCCAGTTTTTAGAGGGAATGCTTTCAATTTTTCTCCATTTAAGATAATGTTAGCTCGGGGCCTTGCATATATAGCTTTTATAATGTTGAGATATGTTCCTGATATTCCTAGTTTTTCCAGTGTTTTGAACATAAAGGGGTGTTGTATTTTGTCAAATGCTTTTTCTGCGTCTATTGAGATGATCATATGATTTTTGTCTTTAAGTCTATTGATATGATGTATTATGTTTATTGATTTCCGAATGTTGAACCAGCCTTGCATCCCTGGGATAAACCCCACTTGATCATTGTGCACTATCTTTTTGATATGTTTTTGGATCCGATTTGCCAGGATTTTGTTGAGGATTTTTGCATCTGTGTTCATTAAAGATATTGGCCTGAAGTTTTCTTTTTTGGATGCGTCTTTGCCTGACTTTGGAATTAATGTGATATTGGCCTCATAGAAAGAGTCTGGAAGTGCTCCCTCTTTTTCTATTTCTTGGAATAGTTTGAAGAGCATTGGTATTAGTTCTTCTTTGAAAGTCTTATAGAACTCGGCTGTAAACCCATCAGGTACTGGACTTTTCCTTGTTGGTAGCTTTTTGATGACATCTTCTATTTCTTTGCTTGTAATTGATCTATTTAAATTATGTATAGCCTCAACATCCAGTTTAGGCAAATCATATGACTCTAGAAATCTGTCAATGCATTCAGTATTTTCTATTTTATTAGAGTACAAGTTTTCAAAGTAATTTCTAATTATATTCTGTATATCTGAGGTGTTTGTTGTGATATTCCCTTTTTCATCACGAATGTTAGTAATTTGAGTTTTTTCTCTTTTTCTTTTCGTTAGCATCGCTAAGGGTCTGTCAATTTTGTTTATTTTTTCAAAGAACCAACTTTTAGTTTTGTCAATTCTTTGAATGGTTTCCTTAGTCTCAATTTCATTAATTTCTGCTCTGATTTTAATTATTTCCTGTCTTCTACTTCTCTTGGTGTTGGTCTGTTCTTCTTTTTCTAATGCTTTGAGGTGTGATGTTAAGTCATTTATTTGTTGGTTTTTTTTCCTCTTAAGGAATGAACTCAGTTCAATGAATTTTCCTCTTACTACTGCCTTCATAGTGTCCCAGAGATTTCTATATGAAGTATCTGTATTCTCATTTACATCTAGGACTTTTTTTATCTCCTCTTTGATGTCTTCTTCAACCCCTTGTTTATTCAGTAGCATGTTGTTTAGCTTCCAGTGATGGAGTAGTTTTTCTTATTCCTTGTTTTGTCGTTGATTTCCAATTTCATCCCTTTATGGTTCGATAGCATGCATGGTAGTATCTCTATTTTTTATATTTGCTGAGAGTTGCCTTGTGACATAATATATGGTCTATTTTGGAGAAGGAGCCATGTGCTGCTGAGAAAAATGTGTATTCGTTTACTGAGGGATCAAATATTCTATATATGTCTGTTAGGTCTAAATTGTTAATTGTTTTAAGGAGGCTTAAAGTTTCTTTGTTTTAGCTTTTGTTTGGATGATCTATCCATTGGTGAGAGAGGTGTGTTGAAGTCCCCTAGAATAACTGTGTTGTGGTCTATTTTACTCTTGAACTTGAGAAGAGTTTGTTTGATGAATGTAGGTGCTCCATTATTTGGGGCATATAGATTTATGATTGTTATATCCTGTTGATGAATGGTTCCCTTAAGTAATAAGAAATATCCATCTTTGTCCCTCTTGATTAGTTTTGGTTTGAAGTCTACCTTATTTGATATAAGAATGGAAACCCCTGCTTGCTTCCGCCGGCCATGTGAGTGATAAGACCTTTCCCAGCCTTTTACTTTCAGTCTGTTGATGTCTTTTTCTATGAGGTGTGTTTCTTGGAGACAGCAAATTGTTGGGTTGTTTCTTTTAATCCATTCTGATAATCTGTGTCTTTTGATTGGCGAGTTTAGGCCATTAACATTCAGGGTTATTATTAAGATATGATTTTTATTCCCATCCATTTTTATTTGAATTATGGTCTTTAGCTTGATTAGGTTTCTCTTCTGGTTGGTATTTCCTTTAGTTTAATATCTCCCTTTGTTGATTTTAATTATCATCTTTCTCTTCTTCTTCATGAAAAATGTTACCCAGGATGTTCAGAAGTGCTGGCTTTCGAGTTGTGAAATCTTTTAACTTTTGCTTGTCGTGGAAGGTTTTTTATTTCATATTCGAATCTAAAGCTCAATTTTGCTGGATATAAGATTCTTGGTTGACATCCCTTTTCTTTCAGAGCTTGAAATATGCTATTCCAGGATCTTCTTGCTTTTAAGGTCTGGGTTGAAAAATCTGAACATAGTCTGATTGATTTCCCCCTATATGTGATCTGTTTCCTTTCTCTTGTGGCTTTTAGTATTCTCTCCTTGCTCAGAATATTAGGCATTTTTATTATAATGTGTCTTGGTGTGGATCTGTTGAGATTTTGTTTGTTTGGTGTTCAGTATGCCTCTTGAACTTGGTTTTCCCATTCATTCCTCAAGTTTGGAAAATTTTCTGTAATTATTTCATTAAATAGATTACTCATTCCTTTGGCTTGAAACTCTGACCCTTCCTCTACGCCAATCACTCTTAAGTTTGGTCTTTTTATGCTGTCCCATAATTCTTGGATGTTATGTTCTTGATTTCCAATGAGTTTTGCTGTACGGTCTAAATTCTTCTCTAGGACAAATATTTTGTCTTCATTGTCTGAGGTTCTTTCCTCCACGTGGTCTACTCTGTTGGAGATGCTTTCAATTGAACTTTTATTTTGGTTTATTGCTTCTTTCATTTCTGGAATTTCTATTTGGTTTCTCTTTAGAGCCTCTATTTCCCTATTGAAGTAATCTTTTACTTCCTGTATTTGTTTTTGGAGTTCTTTGTCAAAATGATCTTTTGCCTCCTTACTTGCTCCCTCATCTCATTTTTGAGTTCATTCTTAAGTTCCCTAAACATTTGGCATATGTAATTTCTAAATTCCATCTCTGGCATTTGACCAACTGTGTTTGCCATGAAATCTACTGATGAGGAATCTTGATTTGATTGTGTTACTTTCTTCCCTTGTTTTTTCATGCTGCTTGTGTGTCTTTTCTTCCTGCACTGTGGGACCTTGACTGTTTCAATTTTACCTTAATTCCTTATGTTGTTCCTGTAGTACAAAGCTATCAGCTCCCCTTATAATTCCTTTACACTTTAAAACCTAACACTTTCTATTCAGAAAATTCAATTTTGATCACAATGTACAGATTTTGTTAACCCAGATATTATTTCCAATTTACTCTGTATGCTTCTGATGGGGTTTTATAGCTTCAAGTATTGGATACAGAGGTATTATGTTTAAGAAGAAGGAAGTTTCTTGAATTGTTCTTTCTTGGAAAGTATGAAAGGAGAGTTCTATTGAAGTGGTTTACTGGAAGTGGTTTAGTATCAGTAGAAGAGAGAAGATAGAGAATGGAGTAGACACTTAGGTGGAGAGACCAATTTATATATAAAGTAAGATGGAAAAGAAGAAAAAAAATGATAAAAGAGTAGAAATTGGTGTAAGAGAGAGGAGATAGAGAATCAAGAAAATGGAGAGTAAACTATATATAGCACCTCTTTGCTTTCCAGTTTAATTGCGCTGTTTCTAGAAATCCCAAATTCTGCGTACAGCTTGTTTTTGCCTCTGTTTAGTATGCACTGGCAGGGTGCAAATATGAAATATGAAGGAGGAAGAAGCGATGCCAAAGTGAGAACAAGAAAAGAAGGAACGAGAAAAGGAGCAGAAGCAAACAATCAAACACACTGACAATCAATGCAAAAAAAAGCAAAACAGAACAAAGCCAAAAAAAGAGAAA
Source organism: Tamias sibiricus (assembly GCA_025594165.1). Lineage (NCBI taxonomy): Eukaryota > Metazoa > Chordata > Mammalia > Rodentia > Sciuridae > Tamias > Tamias sibiricus. Next base: position 89,696,803 of record CM046659.1, read on the forward strand.
GAACAATAAACAATCTAACAAAAACCAATAACACAAGCAGACCGACCAACCAAAACAAAAAAACAAACAAAAAAAACAACAACAAAAAAAAAAAACAAAGCAAAAAAAAAAAAAGTCGAACCCCAAGTCTCAAACAAAACGGGCCCTGGGAAGCCCCCCTCTCTTTTCCCTTTCCAGTTTAAGCCAACTGCATTGGATCACGTCCAGAAAGTCTGAGAGTCAAGTCTGGACCCTATGCCAGCGACCGTTCAGGGGGAGGATTGGCTCAGGGTGGTTGTGTGTCAACAGGTGAATGGTTCCAGGAAGGGGACCCTCCAGAAGGCACCCTTTCCCCACGCCCACCCACAGTTGTAGCTTCTTGTGGCCGCTGGGCTGGCCTCAGACACGCCCTCCCCTGCTGGTTACCCGAGTCTCACCCATGTGTGCGCTGCCTTCAGAGCGACGGGGCTCCCTGGATGTCTGCAGCTGTTGTCTCCTCCGTCTTTTCCCCTTTGTCTGGATCAGCCTCTGCACTTCTCAAAGATGGCGGAGTTCTCCTCCCATTCAGCAGCTGCTCCGCAGACGCTTGTGTCAGTCCAGATCATGCAGGGGTCGGCTTGGCAAGCAGTGCAAAAGAGCTCCACGTGGACACCGCCCACACCTCTAGGCCATTTTTTATCCCTCCTCGCGGATCGGTTTCAAAGCCGCTGGGTGGATCGTCTCCTTGCCGAGATGGTATTGGCCCCTATGCCTGCAGCACCGACAGCGTTGTTTCGGGCTGTGAACCGCTGGGACTCTGTTTCTGGTTGTTGTGGTCTTGAGAACTTTGTATTTCACTGTCCAGAGGTGCAGGAATGTCTCGGCTCCCTTTCCATTGCAATAGAACCGCCAGCAAAGTGCTCAAACTTCCCACTCCGCGTCCTTCAGCAACTGCGTCCAGAGAGCACCTCCCTCCTGTCGGCCATCTTCCTGCTCCAGAAAAAGCTACAAGAGGCTTATAGGACACCAAATGTACAAAATTACAACAGATTGACACCAAGACACATTATAATGAAAATGCCTAGCATACAGAACAAGGATAGAATTTTAAAGGCCACAAAAGAGAGGAATCAGATCACATAAACGGGGAGACCAATTCGTATCATAGCAGATTTTCAATTCAGACACTCAAAGCTAGGTGATCATGGAACAATATATTCCAAGCTCTGAAAGAAAAGGGATGCCAACCATGAATCTTATACCCAGCAAAATTAAGCTTTAGATTTGAGGACGAAATAAAAACCTTCTATGATAAACAAAAGTTAAGAGAATTTACAAGTAGAAAGCCAGCACGACAGAACATCCTCGGCAAAATATACCATGAAGAGGAAAAGAAAAACAATGATGAAAATCAACAGAGGGAAGTATTACACTAAAGGAAAAACAATTAGAAGAGAAACCATGTCAATGTAAATACCAGAAATAAAAACGTCTGGGAACACAAAACACATCTCAATAATAACTCTGAATGTTAATGGCCTAAACTCACCAATCAAAAGACATAGACTAGCAGATAGGATCAAAAAAAGACCCAACAATATGCTGCCTCCAAGAGACTCATCTCATAGCAAAAGACATCCATAGGCTGTGGGTAAAAGGTTGGGAAAAGTCCTACCACTCATATGGACAGAGGAAACAAGCAGGGGTTTCCATCCTCATATCAAATAAAGTAGACTTCAAGCTAAAGTCAATCAAAAGCGATAAAGAAGGACACTATATACTGCTGTAGGGGAACCATACACTAACAAGACTTAACAATTATAAGCATATATGCCCCAAACAATGGAGCATCCATATTCATTCATCTGCCGGGATTGCTGCGTTACTTCTTAATAGGGCCGAGGTCTAAAGCTACCCCCCTTTATGGGCCCTAAAAGGGGGCTCCTTCTGCCAGCAGAAAGAGTTAAAGTAGCTTACCTGGTGAAGATAGGCTTAATGGGCAAAAGTCGCCGAGTGTCTCTACCCCCGCCTGATTGACGGACATCACGCCACACCCGGGGAGTTTTGGTAGAAAGCAATGCCAAAAACTCGGTTTATTGAGCAAGTTGGACGGTCTTATATAGGACATGGGCCAATCAACAGAAAGATCATAGGGACACATAAGGATCATGGGCGGATGCCATTGGCGGAGCCATTGGCCTATCTTTGGGGTGGTTTCAGTTCTCACAGCCACGCCCCCTGCTTAGCCTAGGTCCTGTAACAGGGCGTGGTAATGTAGCAAGCAGCCAGAAAGCAGTGTAAGGTCCCAACATTTCCTCGTTTTGTTTTTTTTCAAAATGGGGCTCCCCCATTTTGTTTTAATAAATGGGTGTCCATCAGGTGGACACACCCAGGGCCAGCAAGTGGCCAGGGGAAGGACATGGGACAGGACAGTCGCCTTTGCAAAGGCTTTTCAAGGATGGCTGGTTTAGACCTCCGCATCTTGTTGAGGACCATGGCCAAGTCTGTAGGGGTCTCACTCAGCATCGCTGAAGGCATTATTTGCAGACCACCAAGCTGTACACAGGGCCCAAAGGTGAACACAAGGAAAATGACAGTCAGTGATTTCACAAAAAAAAAGGAGAAGGTAGGGATTAGACAGATATAAAGTCCAGCATGAGGAAGTAACCGCTTAAGCTAAAGCCGACCCATTTAGTTCAGTCCAAAGGAAGCCGTCTAGAACAAAGTCTGGACAGTTGGCAATGAAATAGCACTTTTCTCTCAGGAATAGGCATAGTCCCTCTTCTCTCATCGCAGAGAGTTGAAATACTGACAAAGGGAGAGTCCAAGGCAACAGTGCTCATGATGAACATCAGGATAGAGATGATGAGAAGTCTAATCACAACAAGACAGAGGGTCCATCATGGTTTTTTTTCATTCCTGTGGAAAAAGGGAAAAAATCACCCCTCAAGAGCATGTGCTCTTGGGTAGTCATTTTGTTCTAATTGGCAGTATTTGAGGTCCCTAGCAGGTACCCGAATAGGGCTTGGTTCTCCAATTGGAAAGACACATAGGTAGGGTGTCTGGTTGGATCAATGTCTCTGAAAGACAGTCAAAGGCTGATGCTTGGAAAAATTTAAGCATCACTGTTTTTAACTGATCATGGGGGCTGTTTCCCCCTTTTTGTTTTATTTTAACCTGGGTTAAAGCATCTTTAAACCCTCAAGTGGAGAGGATTTAATAAGCCATTGAGTGAAGACAGATACCAACTATCTATGAGATTTTGGCTTTTTTACCCTTCTAATTTTAGGAACTCCTTACTACTTTAAGGGAATAGGACGACGATTGAATCTGGCTTCTTCAAGCTGAAAGTGGGCAAAGTGATGGGAGATGTAGTTTGGAGTTCCCTTATTAGAAGTCAGGTCAGATTGAAGCCTGGGGAAGGTTGTAAAGTCATCAGGTATGGGAGCTTCTATTAGAGAAACAAAAAACATGAGTACTGAATAAATGTTACAGCATCTGGAACATTTCAATGTATACCATGAGGATGATAATTTAAATCTTTAGCATGTATAGAGTTATCAGGAACGTAAACACAACATTTAATGTTACAGATGTCTATCTAGATAAGATGGTAATTAAGCTACTTAATGTCATCTGATGCTATAAAATTTTTCTATTGGCATGACCTCTGTGTTTAGTAGATAACTCTTTTATCTCTTTCACTTAGGGCTAGATAATCATCCTACTGAATATTAAGCCTACCTGTGTAGGTTAGGAAGATCTGTAGGCCTTTAAGTGATTAAAACCTTTTGACTTGGCAGTTACTTAGTTGTTAAACTGTTTACAAGTGTATATCTGAAGTTACCTTCATTTCTAAAAAATGCCCAGGAATGGCTGCATTTTTGGTTTTAACTGTTTTTGCTAGGTGTTTAAAATGAAGTTAAGTCGAACTGACTTTTGCCTTTATCTATTGCTAAGAGTCAGTTGAATTCCCATGGGAGTAATTTTGGGGGAACTTGAGAATAGCTTTTTCCATTCTGCTAGTGCCTTCCATGAGGATGGATCCAGGTCTTGCTTGACCATGTGGCTTCTCTTGGAAGCAGCAGGGATGCCTCCCTTTTTTAGGACCCTCCTCTTTATAGCAAGGTCACTGTTTGGCTTTCTTTTCTCTATAGGTCTCACAACCTCTCTGATCGGGAAGTTATGTGGCCTAGAGTTGCAAAGCTTTTTAGAGAACCTCCCTGTCTCCTGGATTCAGACTTGACTCTGAGGGCAAGAACCAAATATTGGTTTTCTTGACCCTTTTAATTTAGCTTAAAATATTGATTTTAAGCATCTAGCATGCTAATCTTAAATTAAGATTGCTGGGCTTTAACTTTAATGCTTATAAACTTACAGTTGTCATTTACTCTTTATTAGCTGGGGTCTGTGGTACAAAACATTAACAGGCAAACTTAAAAACACATTTAGTTTGTGTAATAACCATCTTGGATTTTGAGTTATATACTATAATCTCTGTTTCTGAACAACAAGAATCACTCTCTAGACCATACATTCTGGCATGTAAGACCAGAGCCTTATCTTATCTCAGGTATGGTGGGATTCTTTAATCTTAGGTTAGGTGTTTTAATTTTGAAGTTGATCCCTGTTTCTTAAATAAAATTTCACAGTGTTTACATATATTGCTGCTTGAGCTTTCATGAACTTTAGCTGACAAAATATCACATTTAGAATGGATTAAAGCAATTTTGAGAGTATTTAACCTTTTCGGAAAAGTAGGAAAATGCTTTTACAATATATAATTACATTGATGTCTTTATAAATCAAGTTTAGCTTTTAAAGAAATAACCTTATAATATTTTAAATTAATAGTTGTTGTTTAATAATAGCTGTGTAATTTTTAATTTCCTTTAGATTACTTGTGTAAAAAAAAATAAAACCCAAAACTTAACAAATATAATGTTATATAGAACTCTTTTATAAACCTTTATATAGAATCATACACATCTGTTAACCACTTTATAAGAACATAATATTTATGCATATAGAATTAGACCTGTTGAAATTTTAATCTGTTTCATTGATGACAAAGACTAATTTATGAAAACAATCAATAATGTTATTCGATGTGTTAGAATTTGTTAGGACAAGAAGTTACCCTGGAACGCCATGTTGAAAAGGGATGGTTTATTGGGGTTCCACGTGGCGTGGTAGGGGACAAAAGTGGCATAGAGGTAAGGGAAGGTGATGGCCAGGGCATCTGCTAGTCAGGTTTGCAGGCCAGGCTGAGGCACCTGGGAAATGTAGTCTTTTTCACAAAGTATCTGGGAGGTGTGGCCTTCCACCTAGGAGGTGCAGCCTCCTGCCTGGAACCCAGCACAATGGAATTTAAGAAGTTATCTGATGGCATATTTAACAGTATTTTAACCTTGAAAACGAATGTCTAACAAACAAAGTTACTTATAAATTTACTTTTCTTACATTTACTCTAGAGAAGAGACACAATAAAAAGGCAGAAAAACCGTAGAATACAAGACAAGACATAAGATGGCAAGAACTAGGAATTATTATTATTATTGTTATTATTTTCTGTTTGATGTGGCAGTTCACTCTAGTAATCCAAAAACAGAAGGCACATCTTGGGGCCTTGGAACTTTTCCAAGGTGCGCATCCCCTTGGATGGCATTCTATCTTGGAGTTCCAGAGTGAAGGTCCAGCTTTAGAATTTGTGATGGTAAAGCACTTTTAAATCACGTGAGTTAAAGGTATTTGGATCCATATTTTAAATTTTCATGAGCGCTCAGTCTACACACACAAACATACAAACAGAACACAAGTGTACACACAACATAACCAAAACATCAATATGGGTGCACAAAATTAGAATTATGAGCTCAAAAAATCTTAGAAAAATGACAGGCTGGTAAAAAGACATTTTAACCATTTTTTTTTTTGCGGGGGGGGGGGGGGGCTTGAGCTTACTTTTCCATTTGCATTTCAGTGTGAGTCCTGATTTAGGTCTGGAAGGGTGGGGGACTGCAATTGTGAGCAGGTGCCTTCGCCTAAGGCACTTTTTTTTTTTTTTTTTAAGGCCTAAACCAGTTGAGTTTCCCTAAGAGCTCCCACAGCTCTACCAAAGAGTAAGGGGACAGACAGAATCTAATTTAAGTTTAGCTCTTAAGATTTTTAAAAGAGGTATAGTTTGAACCTTGTTGACAGAAGGATGGGCTATCGGCATGTGTCCCAGGGGCTTTGCCTTTGTAAGGCAGGGTGCAGTGGCCAGCGTGGGGGTGGGGGTAGGAACCTCTCTTGATGGAGAATTGATCAAGGTTGCCCAGGCTTAGGGCTCAGGCAAATTGCCTTGGCTCGGCTGTTTTGGCGCATAAGACTTGGCTCAAGGAACAGAAGTCTATTCGCGCTGTAGCCAGCCAGTGAAGGGATCTAGAGGACATAGGCTGTATGTAGCCGCTGGGCTCAGACAAAGAACACAGGCCGCTCGCAGCTGCCGAGAGGTACCGCGTTGCACAGGCAGGAGAAAGCTGGCGCCCCAGCCATAGCGAATTGGCTCATCCTGTGGGCCGCCCCAGCCATTGACCCAGGAAACCCCGCGGGAGCCGGTGTGCAGCATGAATGTTGCATTGGTCCCGCCGAGCTGTGCTGGCTGCCTGCGTGTCTCGCCATGCGCGGGTCGCAGGAGATGACGTCAATGGTGCGACGGTGGCAGCGCTTTTGGGCGGCCATTTTATACACCATTGGCAGCCCGTTGCCAGGCAACAACCGGATGTACCCGCATGTGTTTGGCCCTGCAGGTGACTCCGGTTTGGATTTCGTTTGCCTCCAACTGCAGGCAGCAGCTCTTTTGCCTTCGCTCCCCCTTGCACCCCACTGCGCCAGGCTGCCCCGAGGCGTCCCAGCTGGCGAGGCCCCGTGCACGCCCGGTCCCACCCCCAGCAGTTTGGACGCAAGCTGCAAGCCACACACCAGGCAGGCCAAGACACAAGCCCGGGCCATGTAGCAGTACACTTTTTCTTTTCGCTGAGCCATGGAACTGCGAGCCCCGGTGATGGTGTCAGCCATGTACTCGGGATGAAAGCCTGGGGCCACGTGGCAGCGGCAGCAGCCCACCGTTTGTACACCATTAGCAACCCCATATGGTTGCCACCCACATGGTGCTGCAGAGGGCAGCTGTTCTTTGTTCTTAAGTTTGGGCTCGCTCTGAGTTTTTTTCTGCACCCAGGCTGGCGCTCCCTTCAGTGAGCGAGTTTTTCCCGGACATCTTTTTGTTCTCCCCCACCAGGCACATACAACAATTGCAGGTTTACTTGCGTAGAGGTTCCAGAAAAGGGAGAAAAAGAAAGAGAGAGAAAGTGGATGAGAAAGAGAGAGAAAGATATATGGTTGCCTCATTTTCTAGAGGATACTTTTGCCAGAGAGACGCTGCGTCTCTAACCGATTGTTAAGCCTATCAATAATTTTCTTTTGTTTTCGTGCCCCGCGCTTGGGCACCAACTGCCAGGATTGCTGCGTTACTTCTTAATGGGGCCAAGGTCTAAAGCTACCCCCCTTTTGGGGCCCTTAAAGGGGGCTCCTTCTGCCAGCAGAAAGAGTTAAAGTAGCCTACCTGGCGAAGATAGGCTTAACGGGCAAAAGTCGCCGAGTGTCTCTACCCCCCCCCCGATTGACGGACATCACGCCACACCCGGGGAGTTTTGGTATAAAGAAATGCCAAAAACTCGGTTTATTGAGCAAGTTGGACAGTCTTATATAGGACATGGGCCAATCAACAGAAAGATCATAGGGACACATAAGGATCATGGGCGGATGCCATTGGCGGAGCCATTGGCCTATCTTTGGGGTGGTTTCAGTTCTCACAGCCATGCCTCCTGCTTAGCCTAGGTCCTGTAACAGGGCGTGGTAATGTAGCAAGCAGCCAGAAAGCAGTGTAAGGTCCCGACATTCATCAAACAAACTCTCCTCAAGTTTAAGAGTCAAATTGACCACAACACAATAATTCTGGGTGACTTTAACACACCCCTTTCACCACTGGATAGATCTTCCAAACAAAAGCTTAACAAAGAAACTATAGGACTCAAAAATACAATAAACAACTTAGACTTAACTGACTTATATAGAATATTTCATCCTTCAACGAGTGAATACACTTTCTTCTCAGCAGTACATGGAACCTTCTCTAAAATAGACCATATACTAGGCCACAAAACAACTCTGAGCAAATACAAAAAAGTTGAGATTCTACCCTGCATTCTATCCAACCACAATGGAATGAAATTAGAAATCAATGATAAAATAAGAAATAAAAGCTACTCCAACACCTGGAGACTAAATAATATGCTACTGAATGAACAGTGGGTTGCATATGACATCAAAGAGGAGATTAAAAAATTCTTAGAGGTGAATGAGAACACAGACACAACATATCAAAATCTCTGGGACACTATGAAGGCAGTTCTAAGAGGAAAGTTCATTGCATTGAGTTCATTCCTCAAAAGAAGAAAAAGTCAACAAATAAATGACTTAAAATTACATCTCAAGCCGGGCGCGGTGGCGCACGCCTGTAATCCCAGCACTTTGGGAGGCTGAGGCAGGAGGATCGCGAGTTCAAAGCCAGCCTCAGCAATGGCGAGGTAGGCACTTAGCAACTCAGTGAGACCCTGTCTCTAAAAAAAAAAAAAATACAAAAAAGGGCTGGGGATGTGGCCCAGAGGTCAAGTGCCCCTGAGTTCAATCCCTGGTACCACAAAAAAAAAAAAAAAAAAAAAAAAAAAAATTACATCTCAAAGCTCTAGAAAAAGAAGAACAATCCAACACCAAAAGTGGTAGAAGACAGGAAATAATTAAAATCAGAGCTGAAATGAATGAAATTGAAACCAAAGAAACAATTGAAAAAATTGACAAAACAAAAAGTTGGTTCTTTGAAAAAATAAATAAAATTGTCCAGGCTACCAAAAGAAGGAGAGAGATAACTCAAATTACTAATATATGCTATGAAAAAGGAAATATCACAACAAACACTATGGGAATACAGGAAATAATTCGAAATTATTTTGAAAACCTGTACTCCAACAAAATAGAAAACACCGAAGGCATCGACAAATTTCTAGAGTTGTATGTTGTGCCCAAACTTAAGCAGGAGGATATACATAATTTGAACAGACCAATTTCAAGAAGATATACAATCAATCAACAAATACATGAAAAAATGCTCAACCTCTCTGGCAATTAGAGAAATGCAAATCAAAACCACTCTAAGATTTCATCTTACACCTGTCAGAATGGCAGCTATTAAGAACACAAACAACAAGTGTTGGAGAGGATGTGGAGAAAAAGGCACACTCACACATTGTTGGTGGGACTGCAAAATGGTGCAGCCAATATGGAAAGCAGTATGGAGATACCTTGGAAAACTTGGAATGGAACCACCTTATGACCCAGCTATCCTACTCCTTGGTCTTTACCCAAAAGACCAGAAACAGCATACTACAGGGATACAGCCAAATCAATGTTTACAGCAGCACAATTCACAATAGCTGAACTGTGGAACCAACCTAGATGCCCTTCAGTAGATGAATGGATAAAGAAAATGTGGTATATACAGACAATGGAATATTATTCAGCAATAAGAGAGAATAAAATCATGGCATTTGCAGGAAAATGGAAAGAGTTGGAGAATATAATGCTAAGTGAAGTTAGTCAATCCCAAAAAGTCAAATGCCAAATGTTTTTTCTGATATAAGGAGGCCAATTCACAGTCGGGTTGGGATAGTGAGCATAGGAGGATTAGAGGAATACTAGAATGGCCAATGGGGAGGGAGGGGAAGAGAGGGAGAAAAAGGGTGAAGGAAAAAAAAAAGATGGTAGAATGAGATGGATATCATTACCCTAAATGCATATATGAAGTCATGAATGGTGTGAATATACTCTGCATACAACCAGAGATTTGTAAAAAAAAAAAAAAAGTGCTCTATATATGTGTAATATGAAATGTAATGTATTCTGCTGTCATTTATAACATCTTAGAATAAAAACTAATTAAAAATAAAATAAAATAAAAAAAAAAAATTTAAATTAAAAAAATATATAAAAAGCAGTCATGAAATACATCTGGAAAAATAAGAAACCCAGAATAGCAAAAGTAATCCTTAGCAAGAAGAGTGAAGCTGGTGGCATTACTATTCCAGACCTTAAATTGCATTACAAAGCAGTAGTAAAAAAACAGCATTGTAATGGCCCAAATTAGACCTGTAGACCAATGGTACAGAATAGAGGACATAGAGACTAACCCACATATCTACAGTTATCGTATATTAGAAAAAGGCACCAAAAATATATTGGAGAAAAGATAGCCTCTTCAACAAATGGTGCTGAGAAAACTGTAAATCCACATATAACAAAATGAAATTAAGCCTCTATCCCTCACCTTGCACAAAACTCAACTCAAAGTGGATCAAGGACCTAGGAATTAAACCTGAGACCCTGTGCCTAGTAGAAGAAAAAGTAGGCCCAAATCTCCATTATGCTGGATTAGATCCCAACTTCCTTAATAAGACCCCTATCACACAAGAATTAAAACCAAGAATCAATAATGGGGATAGATTTAAACTAAAAAGTTTCTTCTCAGGAAAAGAAATAATCAGTGAAGCGAATAAAGAACCTACAGAATGGGAGCAAACCTTTACCACAAGCACATCAGATAGAGGACTAATCTCTGGGATATATAAAGCACTCAAAAACCTTAACACCAAAACACAAGTACCCAATCAATAAATGGGCCAAGGAACTGAACAGACACTTCTCAGAAGAGGATATACAATCAATCCACATATGAAATCAATATATGAAAAATATATATTTTTTAATATATGAAAAAAGTTCAACATCTCTAGCAATTAGAGAAATGCAAATCAAAACTACTCTAAGTTTTCATCTTACTCCAGTCAGAAAATGGCAGCTATCAAAAATACAAACAACAATAAGTGTTGGTGAGAATGTGCAGAAAAAGGCATACTCATATTGCTGGTGGGACTGCAAATTGGTGCAGCCAATCTGGGAATCAGTATGGAGATTTCTTGGAAAACCTGGAATGGAACCACCATTTGACCCAGCTATTCTACCCCTTGGTTTATACCCAAAGGACTTAAAAACAGCATACTGCAGGGACACAGCCACATCAATGTGTATAGCAGCTTAATTAACAATAGCTAAATTGTGGGACCAACACAGATGCACTTCTGTAGATGAATGGATATGAAAACTTTGGTATATATATACACAATGGAACACTACTCAGCATTAAAAGAGAATAAAATCATGGCATTTGCAGGTAAATTAATCAATTTGGAGAAAATAATGCTAAGTGAAGTAAGCCAATTTAAAAAAACCGAAAGCCAAATTACTTCTTTGATATGAGGATGCTGACTCCTAATGGCAATGGGGTTGGGGGGTGGATTGGGGCATGGGAGGAATAAAGGGATGGGGTTAGGGGTTAGAAATGATGGTGGAATGAGTTAGACATCATTACCCTAAGTACATGTATGAAGACACGAATGGTGTGAAAATACTTTGTGTAGAACCAGTGACTTGAAAAATTGTGCTCTATATATGTAATAGGAAATGAATTTCATTCTGCAAGCATGTGTAACAAATTAGAATAAATAATAAATAAATAATTTTTATGAAAGTACCCACTTTGACTTCATCTGCAAAATTTAGTCACATTTCCCCCCTTTACTACTCCTTTACATAATAAATTTATTTATTGCTGATCTTGTTTCTTCCATATTCCCCATTTTTCTATACCCAAATATATCTAACTTAATTACCAGGGTAAATAGGTAATCTATGTTTGCTCCAGTGATGCTTTTTTTTTTTTTTAATTTTCTCCTCAGATCACTCAAAAATCTACTCTTCTGTCCCAATCTTTGTGTTAACTAAATTATTCTATGGTCACTAAACTCAGTTCTTCTATAGAGACAAATATTTTTTTCTCAGTTTTCTTTGTTCTTTTCTCTACTTATGGATCATCCTAGGATACCTTTTCATTTGCTTTGGGTAACTGTTGATTCCATTTAGAGTCCTGGATGTACTTCTGCTGAACAACCTGTGCCTTTCCTCTACTACAATCCCCCAAGAAATCATAGCCCTTTTAAATGAATACAAAGTCATTTCTTTCCAAGGTTGTATAACACAGGCATGCTTCACCCCTGTTATGGGAGATGTGAAGTTGATGTAACTCATAGCCTTGGCATTTGACAGACATGTACCAATCTGTAAGCCTCTCCATTACTTGAAAATCATGAATCCTAAAACACGTGTTTCATTTGTAATCACTGGCTAAGTAGGGTGACCCAGTCTTTGCTTCAATTTGGTTTTGTTACAAGATTTCTTTTCTGCATGCCTAATAAAATATTTTTTATTGTGATTTTTTTCAAAATCATACAACTTGCATGCATAGATGGAGTCAAGTATGAGTTTGTTGTTGCTGCCAACAGTGGCTTCATGACCATGGGCACCTTTATCCTGCTTCTGCTTTCCAATGTCTTTATTTTGCTAACTATCTGGGAATGTTCCTCAGGGAACTATCCAAAGCTTTTGTCACTCTATCAGCTCACTCACACTGATTTGTTGTTGTTGTTGTTGTTGTTGTTTTACTTTCCACACATAATTCTTTGTTTGGCCTTCCACCCCCCACCTCCTCAATCACCTGATAAAAGCCCATTTATTTTTTCCTTTGTTATCATACCCCGATAAAAGAGGCCTTATTCCATGTTTCATTGACCATGTCTCTCAACAGTGGCTATAGCTCAGCTCTCTTAATGAGAAAAGACCGTGACCAAGAACTTATGAAAAGATATCATCTCTGCCACTCTGGCCCACATCCCATGTGGGCAGTGGAATTTGGGGTTCCTCTGCATGAAGTTGGCTGGCTGCAGAATAAAACCTATGAAATAAAGAAATAAAATCTAAGAAACCACAGGACACAGGAAGTAATTTTAGAAAGTAGGGGGCAAGATGGCTCTCTGATCTTAGGGATCAAGCTTCCACACTGGAAAGAGAGGTGAAGCCCATGCTTGCTTTATTTATGTGGGGGGACATCAAAGGTTTTCCATGGAATGTTCTTTGCCAAATAGGGTTGTGTGTGGGCTGTCCAGTTCCCAATGGTGCCGGGGTCCAGCCCCAGCACGGTCGGGGGTCTTCCTGGTCGAGGGATTGTGACGGGGTAGACAGTGTCGGCGATGGATGGACAGCGACCACACAGACTCACAGGCCAGTGTAGAATGCTGACAAGTTTATTGAGTTCACACACAGTTTTTATACATTTTTTAAAGTATAACATGCCAAGAATGTAGTTAACATAAAACCCATAGAATTCCTGGTACAGAATAGGCTTACTGGAAAAAGTGATTGTATGAGACAATAACATCCCCACCACATCCCCTACTATTGTTCTGATTTAATATCTAAACTATGAACGTAATAAGCAAAGTTGATCTTAAGTTTCTATTTCATCATAAATGCTCTTGACATAGTGCTTAGCTGTGGTAAACAAGCTAGACTCTTAACTCTATTAGCCTAAATTAATCTTTAAGTTCAGGCTTGCAAGAGGGCAATGATTTCAGCGGTTCCCATGACTACTTTTCTTTGTATATAATTGTTATATTGTTTAGCAAAGGTAATCTTACTAAAGCAGGATCACAGGCACCAGAATCTAACATTTAACTTATGCCTATGAATACTTTTATCCCTCCACCATATCACAATATTTTCCTGATTCTGAATCTAACTAACCCATGGGACACAAGAGAGGGTCTCTGTAGTAGGAAGCACTATAATTTTATTCTGTTTCTGATTACTAACAGTGAGACTATGTGCTTTTTGCATACTCATGACTGGAGAAACAGGTGGCTCTGTGACTGTTCTCATATATAACAATATATGTTTAAAACAATCACCCCAGGAAAAAGACACATCACACGGTGGCAGAAAATTATTTACTATTTGTGGTAGGGAAGGGGTTATGGTTTCTAATATTTTATTAATATTCTCAGAAAATGCTGTAGTATTCCCCTCACCCCCAGCAATCACCACTAGATATTGAGTATTATATTATTAAGAAAATAGTGCAAAAAAGGCACCAGAGCCCAGAGGCACACATCTGGCATTTTCCCGAGATGATGAGTCCTTGCAAACATCATTCTCCCAGTGGATCCTTGTCAAACACTGGTTGGATTGCCAGGTGCCCTCGCACAATGGGTTACCCCCAACTCCAGAGCTACAAGAACTGTCCTACTAGTAGAGCTGGGGCAGAGATCTTACACCTTGGGCAGCCTGATACACAAAGGAATGCTGGTATCATTCCCAAGGGGAGACCAAAGTTCCCCATGGCTTGGTATGGAGAAAAACACTACTCAAGTAGCTTTAGGGGTGGTGTCCCATAACACACCTGATAGATAGGCTTGGGCTGATGGGCCACCTCCCCCATAGAAATTTCCATGAGAAGCAACCTGGTTTTATTTTCCCTGGGCAGGAGCCAATTGGCTTAAAGGTCTCTCTGTTCTCCAGGCAAAGAGCCAATAGCTTTAAAGGTTGCTCTGGTACACCCCCCATCAGAAATCCCTACTTAAACTCCTGCCTGCCCAGAGCTCAGACACAACAGTTCGTCCCTGCTGAGAGGAGGCAGCCACTGTGATAGCTCCAGACTCACTGTCTCCAGCCTGGTGGCAGCTGCCCCAGATGACAGCTCCAGCCTCCAGCCCAACAGCAGCTGCCTTAGCCAACAGCTCCAGAGACCACAGCCAGTGCAACCAGGCACCCACTTTCCATTCAGAGCTTGCACACTCCCCTCTCCCTGACTCCTCTCTCCCACCAGAGCTTGCACACTTCCCTCTCCCTGACTCCTCTCTCCAAATACTTCTTCTACCTCCAACCAGTCATAAAGGCTGGTGAATAAATCTCTTGGCTGCATGGTTGTATTCAGTGTGATTTTTGCCCTTCAACACCTACTTCATTCATGAGTCCATCATGCAAGCACTGAAGTAGATGAGTCAGATTATCAGCTGTGCTGTTCTACACTCCCCTTGGAATAAAACAAGGTGAGAAACATTAATAAATGCATGTCGTTCATCTTGCTTTTTTCCAACAAATGTACCAATTATATAACATATCAAATTGTAATTACCGGTATTGATTTGAAATGACAATCCTTAGTTGTGCAGAAAATTTAAAACTGACCCACATAGAAAAACTACTTATAAGAACAAATATCATCAACAAAAATCATTGTATAACTACTAGCAAAGTTCTAGATTGATTGCTATTTTGCCTTTCTTAAACACATAAAATAGAAAAGTTAACCCATATGCTATGGAATGGAGAAAAGAAATATCAGATTCAAAAATGAATCTGGCAATTTGAAAGGAAATTCTGTGCTACTGAATGTATGTTCATTGGTAGGCCCTTAAATTATGCTCAATAAAGAAACAAGGATTAGAGTAAAAAAAAACACCCAGACAAGAGATATAAATTTTGTCTCCTGAGTGAGGTGTATTTTCAAAACAAAAGAGAATGAATTCATATACTGTGAAAGATAATTAACTTTTGAACAAACAAACATTGGATTTTTCAAACAAACACAAATTGGATGTGTATATTCTAAAGTAAATTAATTGGCCCAAAATATTTGAAATTTCATCATGAAATAACTTTTTAAAATCATGCAAAATTTATAAATTTTACTTTTATTGGTCTTCTGTGTACCAGCACTCTTCCTGATGCTATGAATAAACAATCTTTGTGACGAGTATATTCTAATACATAGCACTTGTTATACAATAGTCTTGCTATAATACTTCCATTACTGCATCTAATATATGTAGTATATGTAGCCCATTCACAGGAGGAATTAACAGAAACTGTCCTTGCAGAAGCACAGAAATTAGAATTCCTGGGGGTAAAAAAATTCAAATAGTTCATTCAATAGCTGCTGAATACACATTCTCCTCATTAACATATTCAAAATAGATTACATGATAGGTCACAAAATAAGTCTCAATTATTTATTTTCTGACCACAATGCAATAAAACTGAGAATCAATAATAAAAACACATTAGAAACTACATATGCATGAAAATTAAAAAATTTACTTCTGAAAAACCAAAATATCAAGGAATAAATGAAGAAGGAAATTTGAAAACTCCTGAAAAAGTTAAAATGGAGACATTACAGCAAAACAGCAAAAGCAGTAAGTTTTAGGATAATCAGTGCTCATATTAAAAAACAAGTATAAAGATTTCATGGGGCTGGGGTTGTGGTTCAGCAGTAGAGCACCCACCTAGCACGTGCACAGCCCGAGTTCTATCCTCAGCACCACATAAAACTAAAAAGGCATTGTGTACAACTAAAACAAATAAATAAATATTTTTAAAAATTTTCAAATAAAGAACATATCACTGTGTCTCAAAGAACTAGGAAACAAGAATAAACTAAACCCAAAATTAGAATCAGAAAAGAAGTAATAAAGATCAGAGCAAAAATAAAGATTTTTAAAAATACAAAGGAACAAAGAAAGAAAGAATTGATAAATAAACAAAATAGACAAACCCTTAGCTAGATAAAGAAAAAGACAGGGAAGAATCAAATAAACAAAATTAGAAATGAAAAGGAACACATTTCAACTGACATCACAGAAATTCAAAAGATCATAGGAAATTATTATGAACAACAATATGTCAACAAATCTGATAATCTAGAAGAGATAGGAAATTTCCCAGACACACACCTTACCCAGACTGAATCATAAAGAAATAGAAAACTTTAATAGACCAATTATAAGAAATGAGACTGAATGAATAATTAAAAGCCTCCCATCAAAGAAAATCTCAGAATCAGATGAACTCACTGCTGAATTCTACCAAACATTTAAATTAGAACAAATACCAATTTTTTTTAATTACTTCAAAACATGAAAGAGGAATAAATTCTTCCAAAAACATTCTATGAAGCCGGTATTCCCCTGATGTCAATCCAGACAAGGAAACATAAGAAAGAAAAAAAGAAAACTACAAGCCAATATCCTTCATGAACAGACATGCAAAAATCTTCAACAAAATGCGAAACATAATCCAACAGCACATTGAACAGATTATTCACCATGATCAAGTTGGATTCATCCCAAGAATGCAAGAATGGTTTGATCATGTAAATCAATAAACCACATGAACAGAATGAATGGCAAAACCATACACTTATTACTGCAGAAAAGGCATTCAATAAAATTTAACATTTCTTCATAATGAAAAACACTGAACAAATTAGGTATGGAATGTACCTCAACATAATAAAGACCATTTATAGGAAGACAACACCTAACATTACACTGAATGGGGAAAAGTTGAAAGCGTTCTCTCTGAGATCCAGAAAAAGACAAGGATAGCAACTTTTACCAGTTTCATTCAACATAGCCCCAGCCAAAGAAGTCATACAAGAGAAATAAAAAAAGGGGACATCCAAATTGGAAAAGAAGTCAAGTCACCACAGTTTGTAAATGACATGATTTTATATATAAATGTGGCATCATCCATACGACAGAGTGAGCAAAGCGTCCTCTTCTCGTAAGATAAGGGGGTAGAAGCAACGGTAAACCCCCCTTACTGGATAGATGTTCACTCAAAGGCAGTATTGAGAGAGTTAACCCTATCTATGTATATTCCCGCTGTCTCCTGTCCATGCTCAACATTCTGTTTTCTGTTCATATATGTGGCCGCCAGGTGTCGCTATTTCTATTAATTAAAATGAAATTCGTTCTGGAAATATGTAACCTTATTGGAATCTAAGCTGGAAGCATAATAACCTTTTCTAAATTTGTACTTATATAGCTAGCTTTTGGTTAAAAAGCAGCTTGATAAAATGCTTGCCATTTAACCTCCTTTGTTATAATTACTTGCAGCAAGAAGAAACTTTAAGAGTCCTTTTGTGACTAAAAAAGACTTCTTTTACTTTCAGAGTAGTTTGAAATAAATGAAAAGAAATTCCTTAGAGTAAACGTTCTTTAGAGCTAACATTTGGCTATGTTTCCCTTTTCTCTGCCCTTGGGTTCAAAAAAGACTATTGTAAAGAGATGATGGTGCTTTGAAACCAGGCAGAAAAAATTACTTCTATCAGCTAGCTTAGCAGGTGTGCGGAGGAATGGTTTCAAGAGATTCATAAGTTTGAGTCGGACCCAGGCTAGGTCAGATAAGCATGAAAAGATTGTAGTGAGTTTCAAAACAGCATGTATATGGTTCTTGTCTAGACAAGACCTTGAGATGTTAGGAAAAAAATGGCAAAGTCTAAAAATCTATTCAACAGAGATTGATATTTCCCTGGGTCTTGTGACTATTTTTGTAACCACAAAAGAATTCATACTGCCAAAAAAATATGCTTTTATTGCTTGCAAAAAAGAAAGTAAAGGCAGAAGATTTTAGCAGCTTGACTCTCGTGTCTGCATGCTGATTTCTTTCGCTGCCCCCCCCCCTCCATTCTCTGATGCTTTTCACCAGCACCAAGTCAAGAAACCCTTTCCCCACTGCTGAAGCCGGTCTTTGGCATATAAAAACCTGAAAAACTTCACCAAAATACTAAGGGAACTAATAAATGAATTCAGCAAAGAATACAAAATCAACATACAAAAATCAGAGGTTTGGCTATATGCCAATAGCAAATTACTTGATGTGGAATCAAGAAATCAATACCATTCAACAAAATAATTAAAAGATCTCTACAATGAAAATTATCAAACATTGATGAAAAAAATGAAGAGAACACAAAAATTTGCAAGGTATCCTGTGTTCAAAGATTGGAAGAATCAACGTTATTCAAGTGTATCTATTACTGAAGTGATTTACAAATTCAATGCAATCCCTATCAAAATATCAATGGCATTCTTCAAAAAGATCTCTGATCTTTTTATTAATTATGACATCATTTCTTTTCCCAAGTTCATGATACAGATATCTTTAACTTATATAATGGAGTTGATGTGGTATTGCTCATTTCCATGGCATACGACACAGACACTACAAGCTATAATCCCCTTCATCACGAGCCCCAAACTGTGTGTATCCCTTGTAGCAGCAACATGGACATTGGGTATAATCCATACTGTATATCATTTGGTTTTGGATAAACTTTCCCTTTTGTGAATCTAAAAGGCAGATGATATTTTATTGTGATTGTTCTTAGGCCATAAAACTTACTTATATAGACATTTATAAGCTAGTGTTTATATTACTAACAATGAGCTTATATACATGGCTACCTTCTTACTTTTAGTTATATGCTATATCTTCACTTTGATCACCATCTGGACACATTCTTCAGGAGACTTCACCAGAGCATTTATCACATTGTCAGTTCACATCACATTAGTGATTTGGTTTTTATACTATGGATATTTCTCTATGTGCATACTTTCCTAACATCTCAGAACAACTATTCATTTTTAACTTAGCTATTACCCCTTTCTTAAATTCTGTCATCTAGATATTAAGAAACAAATACGTAAAATTTACCATTAGAAAACTGGGAAAATAGATTGTGGATTCCAGCAGAAACTCATAATAATAACCACTAGTGCAAATCCAGAGTACAAGGTTATTCAGTTTTCACCAGGAACAGTGAGAGCCACATGACTGTCTTCATTACTACGATACGAACCACTATATGGGGAGATAGTTCAACAAAGGTCCACCTGTAGAAATTGATTTTCAAGTCAAAAGTGACTTCAATTTGCCAATCACAGAGGATAATTTCATATACTTTCACTGAGAAGAGTGATAGGAATGGAAAACAGCTGATTTGCTAGATTAAACTTGATATTTACACATCATTTTCCTGATAAGATTTTCTGGGACATACTAATTATAATTACTTTTACTTAGCAATAAATACTGAAACTAATATATCTTATAATAAGCTTATGAACCAAATATATAACAGATGAGTATAAATAAAATATAAACCAGCAAAACATTTTTAAATATCTATTTTAACTTCAGTTTAAATTAGAATAAGAGGAATATTAACTGTATGTTATCTATATAACACCTTGAATTCTGATTTATTTCATCTTGAACTTTGTTGGTTGAGATGCTATTCCATCTTTGTGTTCATATTTGAGTGATTACAGGTAAAGAATGAATTCTTTAACATTATCAACGCTTTAGATAGAGAAAATACTTTTGCACTTTTTTCTCCCTCTGTTATTCTTAAAATGAGAACCTTACAATATTCAATCATCTCAGTTTATTCTAAAAATATTCACAGTCAAATAATCACCCAAGTATGTGACCATGATATTGGAGGTCCTGATTTCCTTTTCTGTGGTTTCCTGTTCCTCACAGGTTCTATATCTGTGGTTGATATTTTGGATCAAAATGAAACCAAAAACGGTGAGACATACTCAATTTTTAATTGAGAATTTCTACATATGGAATAAAAACTTTATTGAAGTTATATGGACTTTTTCATATATTGTTTCTACTACTTTGTCAATTAAAAATGCTCAATTAAAAAAAAATACCAATGTTATTGTATCCTGATTTTCCAGGAAACATCCAATAATATCTCTGGCTCTTTCTGTGCAACTAAATCAATTATAACTCTTTCTATTTTTTTATTATTTATATGTATGGTACTTTCATCTCTTAATCATTGCTTATATTCCCCTCTATCAAGTACTCTACAAGTGTTCTGGAACACCAGTCTCCTGGCTTTTCCTATCTCTTGGGCAATTCCTTCCCAGTGTCCTTTGTTGAGTTTCCTTTATCTACTCAATTACCAATCATGATATTTATCAGAATTTCATCTTTGTCCTGTGTTCACTTGTATTCTGTCCCTAGGTGTCATCCATTCCCATGACTTTAGTTACCACCTGAACACTAGAGGCTCCCAAACAGGTTACTATTTCTTGGGTTCTTAATCTACAAATCTAAGTAACAAGTTACCTGGATGTCTTATGGACATTTCCCACTCAACATGTATAAAACTAAACTATCTCCTTTTCAAGCCTATTCTTTTTCAGTGTCTCCCATCACAATAAGTGGCACGAAATTGTACCTAGTTGCACAAACCAAAATGTGGAAATAATGATGGATCCCCCTGAATGCTAATTAGTCAATAAATTATCAAGTCCTATTAAATCTACTTTCTGAACATCTCTTAAATAGGTCTCTTTGTATTCATTTGCAATACTGCCATTCTTGTCTAACGTTTCACATGTCATTTTTGGAAAAGAATATTATAATCTATAAAGTCTTCCTACTTTCAATCTTGTTTTCCTAAATTTCCATTATCAACACTTAAGTAATTAGAGACTTTTTAAACCTAAGTACATGATCCTTTTGCTTAAGTATCAAAATACAAAGTCCTTTTTAGGATATATCACACTATCCAAGACCCAGCTTTCATCCCCATCTCCTAGCTTCAGAGAAAAATATACAGTCTCCCTGCAATTCCAGAGCGACTTAGATTTTCCCTTACTTGCTCAAAAACTTCAAACTCTCTCCTCTGAGGCTTGCACTACTAATCATACTGTAGGAAACATTTGTCCTCCTGTTTTGCCTATTGTCACCTTTTCATTCTTCAGATCATCAGTTTCATCATTTTACCAGGGAAGGCTTCCCTAAACCTAGGTTCAGGAGAGCTCTTCTCATTGTATATTTCTCCAGCATTCACTATAATCACTTTTGTAACATTAATCTTAATTTCTTACTCAAAATATGTCCTCCTCATTACATTTTAAGTTCCATGTGAGAAAAAGCTGTGTCACTGCTATAAAATCATAAACCCAACAAAAAGTAAAAAATTTGCAACATGAATAATTTAACAAATGGAGCTTAGACTTTCCTTGTACATTCAATCAATGGTCATATGATTAAAGAAGTTCCCTTTTGTTTTCTCTTTTCAGTTAATTTTCTCTACCTTTATCTTTTCAAGTTTTGAAATACTTTTGCAGGATTAGTCTAATTCAAAAATTAAACCAATCTCAGCTGAAATAGTCTTCAATTATTTGTCTCTACTTTCTCTGCTTCTTCTTGGTCTCTTGAACTCACCATTGGCAGCTTCGGCTCTACTGTTGACACAAAAGCCTTCTGGTTCTAAGAAAATTCATGAACCGTGTCCAAGGTGATAGCCTTCAAATCATGGTATGCTCTTAACCTAACAACTCTTTAAAACTTTATTTCTGCCTAGATTCTCCCTCATTCATCCTAATATGCTGTTCTGTTGGGTATCCCAATCTCCCATTTAGAACAAAGATACATGAGGATAGAAGCACATTTATATGGAAGGATGATTTAAGGGGCTCTGTACTGCTCACAGTGACTTCTATAGTTCAACAGGAAACTTCCCTCTCATGTAAGAATAGTCATGCTTCCCCTGAGCAATGAAATTGTGTTACTTCATTTTATATATACAAAGATACATGTAATTAACTATCCATTCTTATTTTTCTAATATATTTGCCTACATTGTTCTCCACTTTTTGTCTTTCTTATAAATTTTAAGAACATCACTATTTTTTTAAATTAATTTGCAGTCAATCCATATTCCTAATTTTTTTTTTTGCTGATTTGGAGATTTCTCATTCCTCATTTCTGAAAAAGAGAAAATTATATATAGCTCTAGGGCTGGGGTTGTAGCTCAATGGTAGAGCACTTGCCTAGCATGTGTGAAGCACTAGGTTCAATCCTCAGCATAACATAAAAATAAATAAACAAAATAAAGGTAATTTGTCCATCTACCAAAAAAAAATTTTTTTTAAAAGAAAATTATGTACAGCTCTAAATTAACACAGTTCTAAACAGAGACAGTGCCTTCACACTTATCCTCCATGAAAATTTGGAGATCAGCTCTCTCTATATACATTGATGATAAAACTTGGCTTCTCCAGGGAGATCCACTAGGCTTGTCTCAATAGCTTGACACAGGTCCTTGTAAATGATTTTCTTCCTCTCAGGCAATTATACTTCTATTGCACACAACTGAAAACAATTCTCTACATATTCTTTGTTTGCAGTTATGTCTCTTTTCCCAAAATAACTTAAAAAATTTGATCAAATAACCTACAAGCTTTACTTGTAATCAGTCAATTCAAAAAGGATAAAGGTCAAGCAAGAGCTTTCAAACAGACCTTCATCCCCAACACCCTGAAGTTTGGGGGACACAGGTAGGCATCCAGCTGCAACATTTACTGTAATTGAAAACTGGATAAAGATCTGTTTATTCCCCTGTTATCAATTATAGCCACTGAATTTACAGACCAGGTGTTTTAGTTTTATTTCTTCAACTTCATTTATGGTATCATGGGTAAGGTTATGTTTGTCTACCCTGGATATATTTTCTATCTCTCATCTCAATCATTCTAAGGAATTCATACTCCAAGATTATCTACTCTCAGTGGGAATTATTTTATATTAGCCAATATATTACTTTAAAATCATCCCACTTCCCCATTGTTCCATAACCAGGCAATTCTTTTGAGGCTTTTCTCTTGGGGAAACCAGTGTGACTCAAAGATTTAGTTCCCAGGAGACACTAATAACGAGATGAGGGTTGGCAGTCTCAGCACCATCAGTGGGTCACTCTCATGTGCAGCTAATTTACTTCTTTCCCATTATTAAAAAAAAAAACATATATAGCTTTGTCGTTAGGGGTATTGTTTACAGAAATGTAAGGTATCTGAATTTCTCCTTCTAAAAATGCATCTCCTATGACTTAACTGGTAAGAAAGAAGCTTTT
Source organism: Tamias sibiricus (assembly GCA_025594165.1). Taxonomy (NCBI): domain Eukaryota; kingdom Metazoa; phylum Chordata; class Mammalia; order Rodentia; family Sciuridae; genus Tamias; species Tamias sibiricus. Next base: position 89,720,537 of record CM046659.1, read on the forward strand.
AAATGACAAAATTGCCCCTTACCATTGCATTCATCTCTCGATCCCTTTCAATATCCTTTCAATTTCTGTCTTTCTGTAAAATATTAGTGTCAGTAATTTCTCTTTTGTGAAATATTTTTGTCCTTTTATTCCATATTCTATCTCTCCTATTTTGAAATTTCACTTAGCTGCATTGTCTTATTGAATTCATTTCGTAGATACACCCTTTGGACATGTTTTATTCATGTCCTGGTGTGAAGATTTTTCCAGATTCATGTGCTTCTGTCTTTTTTACTCTCCAATTCATTGTAAACTTGATTCTCAACTCTACAAAGCAGGCATCTGGTCTCAGATGTTCCCACCCTATTTGTAGTCCAGATTCTTTTTTAAATCAGAGGAAAATAATCTCAAGCCTTGACCTCTGGTATTCGGGCATGGTTCTCTCAGCTTGGGCATCACTTTCCTCATGTTCGTAGGCCCCAGACAACATCTAAACTGAAGGGCTATGCTCAGATTCAGAAATATTCTGGCCCATGCCCATGCATGGTAGTGAGAAGCTGGTGGCTCTGGGTTCTAAAATGGAATCTTTTTAGGAAAAGCCAGGTCATTGAAGAAATAATAAAAGAAATTTGGAAAAGCAATGCCCAGTGGGTGGGGGTAGGGAGAATCAAAAATAGTCATTTAGGAATGGAAGGCAAATTTTGTGTTAAACAAAATAGGAACTCAAAGAATGGGGTCTTATCAATAAGTTAGAGTGATCTATCAAATATAAATTAATCTAACTTTTTTTTTTTTCATGACTGTTTCTACTAAGCAGATGAGAGCATTATTGAAGACCAACAGACTGGAGTCTAGGCTAGTCATTTAATCACACCAGGTTGTTTCTCTACCTTTAGAAAGAAGTGATTGGATAAGTCTATTTCAAATGTCTTTCCCACTTCTGTACAATTTTGATAATACTTTTTTCTTTAATATGTGTCCACATTCCCTCTTTCAAGATATGTGTACCCAAGCCCTGAATGACTGACAAACTTTAAATCTTCAATAGGAAAGATGACAAACTCTATGGGGACTTGGCTCCTGAAGAACTCCTAGGAGCTCCACAAAACCTCTAGTGTTTCCTGAGAAGGCAGAGAAACTAAATACTTGTCTTTTCCTCCAAACAAGCTCTCCTAGCCCATCAGATTCCTTCAGCAATAATATGTAATATATCAGATTCTTACAAAAAAAAGAGTGAGACTTTCTTGACTTACTTAAATCTTCACTTTTTTTATAACTAGATTGCCATTAAGAAGTACAAACTGGCAAAACAGTATTATTAAATGCAAGTTTCCAGACTGGAGATGTAACTCAGTGGTAGAGTGTTACCTAACATGCATGAGACCCTGGGATTGATCCTCAGCACTGGGAAGAAGAAAAAAAGAAGGTAATTTCCCTCTATAAATATTTGTGAGAGCTATGATTCTGCTTGTATGAGAACAATTTTGTTGGTACTTTTAGAAATGCATTCATTGGCTTATTTTATGAGATTTGTCTATATGCTTTTAACTGTTCTAGCCAGGTAATATATATTTGGACAATACAGAAAAATAACCTGCACTACTGAACTTTAATTTTACATTTATGAACAACTACAAATATTAGAGCTAGGTAAGTAAAATGCTGCTTGGAGGATAAAGGCATTATTTTGATCAGTTGCTTCCTAATGATTTTTAGGAGATGACCCACTGGTCAGTAGGCTGAACAACCACCAGTATTGTCCAATTATCCACTTTTCCACCTTACCTCAGGGTCACATCCAATCACTCACATGCTTACTCTTTTAACTTTTCTTTACATCAGCAATTATTCTCCCTACAGCTATTCTATTGTTTTTCAAACCTCCAGAGAAAATAGACATAAACAGTGTTTAAAAATTTGAGCAAATTCCACTCTCTCAGGCATTTACATTCATCAACATGTATTGGTTTAGACCATGACAGGCAACTAAGCAAAGAGGTACAATGTTCCATCAGTGCTTCCTTTGATCACCATTTTATTCTTCTTGTTTCTCCATTAGGGATCTTTCTTATTCCTTCCCCTGCCATTCCTTTTATTCTCTAATTCCCTGTTAAATTCATCTTTACTCTTTTTTTCTTTAGATCCTCTTTTACCTGTTCTTAAAACGTGCTATTGATTCTGACACCACTGAGTCTATCACACTCATAGTCCCACATTTTGGCTTGTAATCATCCCATTTCAGAATGATTAAAGACCATTAATAGACAAAATTCATGTTATGAATGGAATTTCTGAGTCTTTAGACTTAAAAGTTCATGTATTTGGGATTTTCTTCTTTAAAAAAATTAATTATTACCTATACTCTAAAACAAATACCTCTTCGGTGGTATTAACCTAACAGTGATATGAATTTCTAACTTACAAAATAACTCCAACACTTCCACTATTTTTAATTGATTTACAATTTCTTTTATAAGCTGAAAGGTCTCTTTCATGATGGAAGTCCTAGAGTATTTGGTTTGTATGTTGTGTCTTAGTTTAATAGAATGAAACATTTCATTTTAAGCAGTTCAACATGATTCTTCAACTTCATTTCTCAAACAACACAGAATTGAACTTAGTAAGTCACCAAACACATTCTGCTCAGCAGAGTAGGGGTAATCAGCATGAATCCTTCCAGCAATGGTCTTCTTACTCTGTAATGCTTCTAAGGTTTAATTCCTCCCTCAGAATCCTTTTTCTTCAAGCCCCAGTGACCCAAATGATTGAAATATGGATGGGAACGTCAGGAAAAGTAGTATTAATGAACTGAAAGTGGTGAGCACAGCTTTTAAATGTACTAATACAATGAGAAAATGCTAGAAAGATAATTTAGGAGGATATCTAGGTGGGAGAAGATAGGAAAAAAATGCAGAAATTGGAAGCCACAAAAATAATTGTGTATTGTAGAAATAGAAAAGAAATCAAATCAATCTGTTTCCATTCATCATATTCTCACTAAAAGATTATCTCTTCTTATTCCATTGCACCTTGCTGTCTCTATTCATTTGACCAGTTAGTGTGTCTCTCTTAATATCCCCCACTGCAGCATCACTAACTTTCTTCACTCTCAACTTGATGAGAGTAATGGAACATCCATTTTCCTTATATTTATTTCATTATTACCAGAAGTTATTCAGAATTGCCAACTCTGTTCAAAGTAAAGCATAGGAGATGTTTTTCCAGTGGAAGGTCCAAGAAGGTTTAAGAAGTTTAAACAAAATCCTTAACTTATTTAACTATATCTACCCCCTAGATAATCTTGACTATGAAAAAATTTCTAGCATTCACTAAAATGGGGTTTTATATAAGGAAGTATTGGAATCCTTTATTTGTCAGTCAGTTTGTCCTCTTCTGAGTCAATCCCTTGTCATTGGATGTGTTTGGAAAAAAAAAAAATCTAACATGAATATAATATAATCACTGAAAAACATTTCAAAATCTACAAGCAGACTTTAAAACTCTTAAATAATCAAAAGCAATGACTGTTATTTAAAAAATTGGACTATAAAATTTATTTGTCTTTATTGTACTTAATATGCAAAAGCAGTTTTCCTAATGTTATTGTAAATTCTTCTGTCAATATTTAGTTTAATAACTGTATTACAGTTCATCATGTGAATATATTATAACATACTTAAACCTAGTGTTTGGTATTTAAATTGATTCAAGATTTTACCACCATCAATAACATAAATGAACATTTATTTTTGTCTTGAAGACATCTTCTGTATAAATAAAATTCCAGAAGAAATAGTATTGCACTAAATAAATATGGATCAAGATTCTTGATAACTGATTTCAAAATTTTCTTCAAAATTTTCTTCAAAATTTTCTTCAAAATTTAAAATCAGTCTCTATTTCCTCCAAAAATGTATAAAAGTGCCTGGTTCACTGAGCCTTTGACAGTTTTGATAATAATAATTGTGAAACTTTTTTCTACTTTAATAACAAAATAATAGTATTACATTTTATCATATTTCTTTGATTTCTAAGATACACATACACACATATATGTACATATGTACTATATATGTGTATATATGTACATATTTATAGCTTTATTTCTCAATTATCTCTTTGCATCATTTGATCATTTATTTATTAGGTATTTGATGTTCTCCTGAATGATATAAACTCTTTTTCATGTTGTGAAGATCCAAACTTTTGTCTCTCTATGGAATTCAAATAAAAGTACAGAATGATTCATGTGTTGGTTTGAGGTACATTATTTCAGGTATAGGCAGAAATCGGTTTTCAGAAATGTCTTAGCTATTATTATGCAATTATGTTTTAATGTATAATTTTTTATTTAAATTTATCATTATTACATTTTTTAAATGTGTTTATTTTTCATTGTTTGAGAACAATTTTTATGTGTTCATATACAACCTTCCTATTATTTGGGATTCTATATTCATTTATATTTGTTTTTGAACTTTATTCTTTTCTTTCCCATGAATTCCTTGAGTTTGTTTATGCATTTTTCCAAACTCTTTGTTTTTCTCCTCCTTCAATACTGGGAATTGAACTCACAAGAACTCTTCTGAGCAACACATGCAGCAATTTTTATGTTTTATTTTGAGTCAGGGTATTGCTAAATTTCCAAGACTGGCTTCAAACTTGTAATCCTTCTGCTTCAACCTCCGGAGTTCCTAGAATTACAGGCTAAACAACTACACATGGCTTCTTTCCAGCTTCTTAAATTAACTTATAAGTTTATGAATTTGAGCAAATGAGAGCATTTACAACAATAAATTTGCTCTAAGTGCTGCTTTGTCCATATTACATAAATGTTTTATACCCTGGGTTCCCATTATTTTGTAAATAGTCCACTACCAACTAAATAAAAATCTTGTTAGTAATCAAATTAAAATTATCAACTTTTAACACATTATTTTCAGTGCCTCTAAGTTGATGCCTTCTTTTCTTTCAGGTCATTTCACTCTCTTCCCTACTTTCTGATTCAATGGACCAAGTAAATGCCTCTGTGATAACTGAATTTGTGTTACTAGGACTTGCACAATCCTTGGGAATGCAGTTTGTCCTTCTTCTTGTCTTTTCTTTATTTTACATGGGAATTATTCTGGGAAACCTCTTCATTGTGTTCATAGTGATTCTCGATCCTCACTTACACTCCCCCATGTATATACTTTTGGCCAACCTATCACTCATTGACTTAGGCCTTTCATCCACCACAGTTCCTAGGATGATCTCTGATCTTTTCACTGATTATAAAGTAATTTCCTTCCACAATTGCATGATACAGATCTTCTTCATCCATGTTATGGGGGGAGTGGAGATGGTGCTGCTCATAGCCATGGCATATGACAGGTACACAGCCATCTGCAAGCCTCTCCATTACCTAACCATTATGAACTCCAAAACATGCACAATTTTGGTAATAGCTGCTTGGGTCATTGGAGTGATTCACGCTGTGTCTCAGTTTGTTTTTGTCATAAATTTACCCTTCTGTGGCCCCAATAATGTGGGGAGCTTTTATTGTGATTTTCCTAGGGTTATTAAACTTGCATGCATGGACACTTATAGGCTAGAATTTGTAGTCACTGCCAACAGTGGCTTTATATCTATGGGCACCTTCTTTTTCTTAATTGTTTCCTACATCTTTATTCTGGTCACTGTGCAACATTCTTCAAATGATTTATCCAAAGCCTTTTTCACCTTGTCGGCTCACATCACTGTAGTGGTGATGTTTTTTGCTCCATGCATGTTTCTCTATGTGTGGCCTTTCCCCACTAGGTCGTTGGATAATTTTTTTGCTATTGTGGACTTTGTTGTCACCCCTGTCTTAAATCCTGTCATCTACACTTTAAGAAATAAAGATATGAAGCTGGCAATGAGAAGGCTGAGTAGACAGGTTGCAAGTTCTAGGGTAAGGACATAGTACCTTTCCTTGACAGGAGCACAGGATGAAAGTCACAGACTATTAAGATCCACATTGTAAACAATAACACTATGGAGTGCATACTTTTTGAAAATTTCCTTTAGAAATCTGAGAAGTCTGCAGAACAGAAAGTATTAAATCAAAGAATTTCATTTCAGATGGAGTTGTAACAACTTTTGTTAATCATTTGAAAAACTAAGTGTTATATATTTCCATCTAACCTGCATATCAAAATTGTAGTTACCAACAATGACTATATTTAGTTTTCATGTGGTTATTTTATATCTTTGTGTAATACATATACATACACATGATTTAACTTTATCTGCATCTTTTTACTAATAATAGGCATCACTGGCCATTAATACATATTTCTCATGGAAATTATGTGGATCCAATGGATAATCTATGGGTTTATATAAACCAAGAGATTTTTAAAAATAATATCTTACTTTTATTATTTTTTATTTGTTCTAGTTAGTTATACAAGACAGCAAAATGCATTTTAACACATTGTACATAAATGGAGCACAACTTCTCTTTCCTCTGGCTATACATGATTCAGAGTCATGGAAGTTATGGAAACATACATGTATCTATGGTAATAATGTCCATCTCATTCCACCATCCTTCCTGCCTCCACACCCCTCCCCTACACTCACTTCCCTCTGCCCAATTCAAAGTTCTTCCATTCTTCCCTGTCCCCCGCCCACACATTATGGATCAACATCCACCTATCAAAGAAAACATTCAGCCTTTAGTTTTGGGGGATTGGCTTATTTCACTGAGCATGATATTCTCCAGTTCCATCCACTTACCAGCAAATGCCATAATTTCATTCTTCTTTAAGGCTGACTAATATTCCATTTTGTATATATACCACACTTTCTTTATCCATTCATCTGATAAAGGGCATATAGGTTGGTTCCATAGTTTGGCTATTGTGAATTGAGCTGCTATAAACATTGATGTGTCTGCATCACTGTAGTATTCTGATTTTAAGTTCTTTAGGTATAAATTGAGGAGTGAGATAGCTGGGTCAAATGGTGGTTCCATTCCAAGTTTTCTGAGGAATCTCCATACTGCTTCCCAGAGTGGTTTCACCAATTTGCAGTCCCACCAGCAATGTATGAGTGTACATTTTTCCCCATAGCCTCACCAACACATATTTTTGCTTGTGTTAATCAATAGATACTTAAATTGAGGGAAAAATGATCTTTAAGTTAGATAAGTAGGAAGATAAACACTATGTTACAACTCTTAATTATTCTTTGCAATTTGATTTTCAATATGTTTTATACAATGTTGTTTTAGAATAGATTAGAACCATACACGATGCAAAATCTGTGAATGTTCCACATTTTTAACAGCACAATTCTATTCTATCACCCTTGAAGTCTTCCTCAAAGAATTATTTGATTCTGAAAAAAAAACAAACAAACAAGCAAAAAAAAAAAAAAAAACCTCTTCAATTCTAAGAGTCTTTTTAGGGACTTATTTTCTAGAGGAAAATACAACACTGAGATCTCAAAAGCTTACTAAATGTGCCTGCTTTAAGCTAGGTTGTTTAAAACAGATGTGCCTGCTTTAAGCTAGGTTGTTTAAAACAAAGAAGATAATTGACATATTTAGGATTAAATCTGGAACAGATCCTAGATGGCGCGCTAGAGTGAGGTTGCATTCTGTGTCGACCCAGGACCTGGAATTCAAGAAGTGGGAATACTGTTTCTCTGCGAGTGATTAGAGGAACCCTGACAGCTGCTCCCACACAGGAAACACGGCTGCCATGCCACACAGGTCTCCAGGCCTCAGCGTCAGCACAGGGTTCCCGGACACTCAGCCACACAGGTCCTCCAGGTGCCCCACTAGGACCACTGGCATTAGCACCCGTGCAGGACTCCTGGTCGCCCACCCATGCAGGATCCTGGCCACTACCCACATCCAGGAACTCCAGCCAACACTCCCTTGTGGATCCCCATCTACCAAAGTGGAACTCCTCTGGTCGCCTCCAACTTGGGACACCCGCATCCACTTCCACAGTCCCCTACACATGGTAGCCTGCACCTGGGGACACAGCGCTGGGTCCAGAGACAGCTTCCAACCACAATACTGCACACCACAGAGCTGCATCTCTGAACACACCGCTCAACACCACAGCCGGGGGTCCCCCACCCCCACCCTCAAACCCCATCTCTGAAAGAAGGTGCCTCCATCTTGGGACACCTTTGTCTCCATCTTTAGTTGGGGCAACTCCTAGCTTAGAACAATGGCTGGGGCTTAGAAGCAATATCAAGGTACCAAAAGTCCCCAACTTCCCCTTCTCCCTGGCGGCCGATTACCCAGCACAGTGCCTGCAGCTATGCGAAAAGTCCATAGATCACAAAAACTGGGTTGCAAATCCAGGTCCTGAGCTGCCCAATATAAAACAGTGTTCCATGACAGGTGGACAGGTCCAGAGAGAAAGGTTCCTGATTGAGAAGTAGAAAAGGAGGGGGAGAGTGAGATACAGTTTAGAGACTAAATTAGAGACCAGGAATTGTGAGGTCTACAGGCAAAATAAGGAGATAAGACCATATACCCACATCACACAACAAAGAAAATCCTTAGACCAACCCTCCCACTCTAATAATCTTCACCATCCTGAGGGTAGAGATACCAGCAAACAGCAAACAACCCCACCTATTGGATGAGAAGGGAAGCTGAAAAGATACTGATATCCAACAAAAATAATCCTCATATCTTCCTTCGAGGTTTTTTTTTTTCCTCTCTCTCTCTCTTCTCCTGCCATCACATACCCAACATTTGTAAAACCAAGTAACTTTCATGAATTAGGCTACTGAGGACGGGGCCATCTGAATAGTATATTAACAGTGGTGTTGTGTCAGGAGCCATCCATGGTCTGTGTGTGTGTGAGCTATGTGCCTTTGAGCCTATGAGGAGACTGGTCTGGCATTGTGCACTGATTGGGCTGTGTGACGCAAGAATGCCTTTTCTCTTACTCTGCCTGTGATCCCACACAGCACCTGAGATGGTTATGACTAGCCAAGATGTCAATCAATCTGCTGACCACAAGACATCACAAAGCAAGTTTCCACCTTTGAAACCCTATTCCCTGCCTTATTTAGTGAAGAACATTCCATCAAACCTCCCTCATGTCTGTACACCCTATAAAATAAAAAAAATCTGGGTGCACATTCTCTGTTTCCAGCACTGCCCAGCATGGAGCTGACCCTTGGGGTCACCGAGCAGTCCAACCCTCAACCATAGAAACTCATTTTCATGTGTTGCATGGTTTCTTTGCCATTTTTCTTAGTTATTGATACAGCCAGCTCCTTTGAACCCAGCTCATCTCACCAACCTGGCCAGCTGGCAACAGTATTGTATATTCTTTTATCTCTGATTTTCACATTTTTTACTTTTCTTAATATATATGTTTGTTTTCTGTACACTACTAACTTCCCACTCACTTGTCTCCCCCAAATCACACTTTATCTCTTCTCCTGCTACTAACCAATTTCTTTAGATTCCTCTTTCATGCTTTCTAAAATCTATTAATTCTGTGTCCTCACTTCCTACTCCCTCAACATCTCATCCTACACCTCACCCCTGGTTCTTTGTCTACCATCCAAAACCATAGACACTTTTGCAAACATACAGTTTATATAGTAGATAATAATTGAACTTACCATTTATGTATATTGTGACAATACTGTAAATGTCTTAATATTAGCTATTTGGTTTAAGGCTGTATATTGTTTGTATTGGGATCTGTTCACATTGTTCTCCCCTTTAAAGGAGAGGCATTGAAAACCTGCAGAGACACTAAAAGCCTATGGAGCAGAAAATGTAATGCCTCAGATCTGCAGTGCTAGAAGGAAGACACACGAACAACATAAAAAAATAAGGGAATAAAGTGCCCCCAACAAGCCAAGATACTACATTATTAGAATCTGTGGCCAGCACAACAAAAAAATGACAGAGAAGGAGTTCAGAATGTGCATAATTAAAATGTTCTATGAATTAAAGGATGATATAAGAGAGCAAATACAAGCAGCAAAAGATCATTTTGATAAAGAGCTACATAAGCAAATACAGGAAGCAAAAAATTACTTCAATAAGGAAATAGAGATTCTGAAAAAAACATAAAATTTTGAAATAAAGAAACAATGAAGCAAATTAAAAGCTCAATAGAAAGCATCAGCAAGAGATTAGATCACTTGGAAAACAGAACTTCAGACAATGAAGACAAAATACATAATCTTGTAAAGAATGTTGACCACACAGTGAAGATGGTTAGAAACCATGAGCAGCACATTTAATAATTATGGAATAACATTAAAAGGCAAAATTTAAGAATTATTGGGATAGAGGGAGGTATAGAGTTCTAATCCAAAGGAATGAACAATCTATTCAATAAAATAATATCAGAAAATTTTCCAAACATAAAGAGTGAATTGGAAAATCAAATACAAGAGGCTTATAGAATGCCAAATGTACAAAATCACAACAGATCCACACCAAGGCACTTTATAATGAAAATGCCTAGCATACAGAATAAGGAGAGAATTTTAAAAGCCACAAGAGAAAGAAATCAGATTACATATAGGTGGAAACCAATTAGGATATCTGCATATTTTTCAACCCAGACCCTGAAAGCTAGAAGAGCCTTGAAAAACATATGTCAAGTTCTGAAAGAAAATGGATTTCAACCAAAAATTTATATCCAACAAAAGTAAGCTTTAGATTTGATGATGAAATAAAAACCTTCCATGATAATCGAATGTTAAAAGAATTTACAATTAGAAAGCCTGTACTACAGAACATCCTCGGCAAAATATTTCATGAGGAGGAAATGAAAAACAACAATAAAAATCAGTGAGGGGAAGTAATACACTAAAGGAAATGCTAATCAAAGGAGAAACCAAGTTAAATTAAATACAAAAATAAATACCAAATATAAACAAATATGCTGGGAATACAAATCATTTCTTAATAACCCTGAATGTTAATGGCCTAAACTCGACAATTAAAAGATGTAGACTGTCAGATTGCATTTTTGAAAAACCAACAATATGCTGCCTTCAAGAGACACATCTCATAGGAAGACATCTACAGACTGAGGGTGAAAGGTAGGGAAAAAACATACCACTCACATGGACTGTGGAAACAAGCAAGGGTTTCCGTTCTCATATCAAATAAAGTAGACTTCAAGCCAAAGCTAATCAAAAGAGATAAAGAAGGACATTTCATACTGCTCAAGGGAACTATACATCAACAAGACATAACAATTATAAATGTATATGCCCCAAAAAGTGGAGCACCTATATTTATCAAACAAACTCTTTCTCAAGTTCAAGAGTGAAATAGACCAAAACACAGTAATACTGGGTGACTTTACCCATCTCTTTCACTTCTGGATAGAGCTTCCAAACAAAAGCTAAACAAAGAAACTATAGAACTCAATAATACAATCAATGACTTAGACTTAACAGACATATATAAAATATTTCATCCATCAATGAGTGAATAGACTTTCTTCTCAGTAGCACATAGATCCTTCTCTAAAATATACCATATATTATGCCACAAAGCAACTCTTAGAAAATACAAAAAAATAGAGATACTATCCTGCATTCTATCAGATCATAATGTAATGAAATTAGAAATCAACAATAAAATAAAAAGTGGAAATTACTCCAATACCTGGAGACTAAACAATATGCTACTGAATGAAAAATGGGTTGCAAAGACATTGAAGAAGAGATTAAAAAATCTTAGAGGTAAATGAGTACACTGATACAACATATCAAAATCTCTGGGACACTATGAAGACAGTACTAAAAGGAAAGTTCATTGCATGGAGTTCATTCCTTCAAAGAAGAAAAAGTCAGTGAATAAATGACCTAACATTAGATCTCAAAGCCCTAGAAGAAGAAGAACAAATAAACAACAGAGGCAGTAGAAGACAGGAAATAATTAAATTCAGAGCTAAAATCAATGAAATTGAAACAAAAGAAACAATTAAAATATATGACAAAGAGTTGGTTCTTTGAAAAAATAAATAAAATTGACAAACCCTTAGCCATACTAAGGAAGAAAAGGAGACAGAAAACTCAAATTACTAACATCCATGATGAAGAAAGAAATATCACAGAGACAATACAGAAATTACAGAAGACAATTAGAAATTATTTTGAAAATTTGTACTCCAATAAAATACAAAATATCGAAGGCATCAACAAATTTCTAGAGTTGTATGATTTGCCCAAACTGAATCAGGATGATATACACATATTTAACAGATCAATTTCAAGCAATGAAAGAGAAGATGCCATCAGAAGTCTACCAACTAAAAAAAAACCCAGGACCAGACAAATACACAGCTAAGTTCTACAAGACCTTTAAAGAAGAATTAACACCAATACTCCTCAAATTATTTCATAAAATAGAAAAAGAAGGAACCCTTCCAAACTCACTCTATAAGGCCAATATCACCCTGATACCAAAACCAGACAGACACATCAAAGAAAGAAAACTGCAGACCAATAGCTCTAATGAGCATAGATGCAAAAATTCTCAATAAAATACAGGCAAATTGAATATAAAAACATATCAAAAAGATAGTGCACCACAATAAAGTTGGGTTCATCCCAGGGATTCAAGTTTGGTTCAACATACAGAAATAAAAAACTGTAATTCATCACATCAATATACTTAAAGATAAGAATCATAAGCTGGGCACGGTGGCACACGCCTGTAATCCCAGCACTTGAGAGGCTGAGGCAGGAGGATCATGAGTTCAAGGCCAGATTCAGCAATGGCAAGGCACTTAGCAACTCAGTGAGACCCTGTCTCTAATAAAATTCAAAAAAGGCTGGGGGTGTGGCTCAGTGGTCAAGTGCTCCTGAGCTCAATCCCTGGTAGCAAAAAAAAAAAAAAAAAAAAAGATAAGAATCATATAATCATCTCAATAGATGCAGAAAAAGCATTCAATAAAATACAGCACCCCTTTATGTTCATACTATAGTAAGACAGCCACATCAATGTTTACAGCAGCACAATTCACAATAGCCAAATTGTGGTACCAATCTAGATGCACTTCCATAGATAAATGGATAAAGAAACTGTGGTATATATACACAATGGAATATTACTCAGCATTCAAAGAGAATAAAATCATGGCATTTGCAGGTAAATGGATATAGTTGGAAAATATAATGCTAAGTGATGTAAGCCAATCCCCCCAAAAAACAAAAGCAAAACGTTTTCTCTGATATGAGTATGCTGATCTATAATGGGGATAGGTTGGGGAGCATGAGAGGAATGGAGGAACTTTAGATAGGGCAAAAGGGAGGGTGAGGAAGGAAGGGGGTATGGGGTAGGAAAGAGGGTGGAATGAAATGGACCTCATTACCCCAAATACATGTATGAAGACACAAATGGTGTGACTCTACTTTGTGTACAACCAATGACATGAAAAATTGTGCTCTATTTGTATACTATAAATTGAAATACATTCTGCTGTCATATATAACAAATTAGAATAAATAAATAACTTTTTTTAAAAAAATATTAAATCTGGAAAGCCTGGAGGTCAAGAAACACAATTGAGATGTCACTTGAAAGCATTCCTAAGACAAATTTAATAAACATTAATTGCCGTGTCTCCACTCATTTTTATTTGCAATATAGTAATTAAAGTTACAAAATAAAATAAATGATAAGAAATGAGACTTTTTGATATTGGTCGAGGTGTTTTCCTTATATATTCTCCACAACTTGGTCATGAATGTTCTAAGCTATTGTCTTTTTATAGAATCCAAGTGTTATTACTCACTATCTTATTAACCTGTCTATATTTTAATTTCATAACTTTTATCTCATCTGTTTTCTATAATTCTTTTAAAAATCACCTTTAGACTTAGTGAGATAGCAAAAAGATCCATATGGACAAAGAAATTAAGAGATATTCCTTAACTCAAGAAGATTCTGTTTCCTCTAATGAGCAGGGGAAAACCTGTGAGACTATAAGAGTAACTCTCAGTACCCAAATCTCAGCCTGAATACTTCCAGATCCTTTGGGCTGATTCTGATCACTTTCAGAAAGAGATTATAACTAACCAGATAGCTTGTTAAGGTGGATAATTCATATAAATGTTTTTCTCTTAAAAATTTTAATGGTTTGAGAGAGTGCAAATAAAATGAAATTTGCACTCCTCTTTTTCTGAAAATTGCTGTACTCTCTTCCAATTATGAAAGAGGTAGGTGGATTGATAAAACTGAAATATAGTACTCTCTTCCAGTTATGAAAGAGGTAGGTGGATTGATTAAACTGAAATATATTAGTATAACTAACCAAATTGTAGCATTTTATTAACAATATACTTCTATTAGTAGAAATCCATTTTACAGAATTTAATCATGTCTTTATTTTCAGGAAAATAGAAAGATTGTGTAGGGTTGGCTTAAATACCTAGAATAATTAATGTGAAAAAATGTTAGGAAAAAAAAAACTTGTTATATTAGTGTTCTACTGGCAGCAATTATTGAGTCCTTCTCCTTAATTTTCTGGGCTACTCTATTCTACCCTCCTTACTTAGTGGTCCTATCCTCATTTTCCCCAAATCTAGTGTTTTTTGTTTTTGTTTTTGTTTTGCCCAGCTCCTTATAATTCCAATGAAAGCTGGTTTGGGACATTTCTTTCATATAAAGGTGCAAATCATACTATTAAACCTGGGAAGATTTTTGACAGCTTTTGATTGACTGAATCCATTTTAAAGACACAAAAACTAAGGATCAAAGATTTTGAATGCCATGTCCAAGATCATGCAGTGAATTTGTATTAGAAACCAAGTCCCTGACTTCATCTCAATGACACCTTATAAAGACATATGGTATTTATCTGTTAAGAGGGGTTAAAAAAAAAAACATTTAAGAACAATAAAGTGCTAGTAGGGGGAAATATTTTCATTTTCAAATGTGTCTATCTCTTGTGATCAATATAACCAGTATTATTTTAAAACTTAAGATTCCAAAAAACTCCTTCGATTAGCTTACTGTTACAATCAGTACACTGCTTCAAAAACTTAATGAATCACTTTTGAAGAGTCATAAATGAGCTTTGAAAGGATTATGGTGAAGGGTCTTCTACAGCTGAGAGCCCCCTGTTATTGCTCTACTCAGAGCAGCGTAAGCTTAGGGGATATGATGTTTTAAATAAGTAAGAAATTTCTTTTGCTGGAGAACAGCACTCCTGAATTCTTACTTGCTACTATGATAGAAAATATTTTTGCCAGAGGAGAAAACTTGGGCCAACCACCCTTGGCATATCTCCTATGGAGATATAATTTCAAGTATGCACTTTTCAATCTGTGAATTGAGTTTCACATCAGTAAATACTACAGTCAATTCTAAATTGCATATTTTGATTCTAAAAAAAATCCCAACTGGGGCTGTGGCTGTGGCTCAGCAGTAGCACACTTGCCTGGCATGTGTGAGGAACTAACTTGAATTCTCAGCACCGCACATAAACAAATAAAATAAAGGTCTATCAACAACCAGAAAAATAAAATTTAAAAAATCCCAACCAATTAGTCACATCAGAAATGATCTCACAATCAGAAATTCCAAATTTTTATTGCCAAAAATTAGTACAATTTTATTTATTATTGTGTTAGCAAGAGGGAACTAAAACAAGTATTCAGGACTTATTTCATCAATAGATTCTCTGTGCTTGGGGAAAATTAGAATTATTCAATCTTTATTGGACTTTGTAAACAGTAATGTGGTATTTGAGTGAGTAGGACTAAGAAATTGAATTCAGGATAATGAAAAGTGTAATTTCCAAGGACAATGGAAAATTATGATTAAATAAATATCCAAATAAATAATAGCATTCCTCTGAGAAATTTTGCAAGTATAACTTTATATATCTTCATGTCTCCCATAGAGCATTGTCCATCCATTTCTCTCTTTTACATTTTACTTCCACCTAATCTGACAGGTATTCATTCTCATGGCTATTTTTCACATCCAGCATACATTATACTCCCTACTTCACTGCAATACTTCTTGAAACAGTATTTATTGTCTCTCCTAGATACACAATTGAAATGACTCTCTCAAATTATGTCCAGTAGTCACTGTTTGACCTCTCACCTAGGAGAGAGCAACTTACGAAGACGCCCCAACAGCTCCTCTACGTATATAGGCAACTACCATCATCCTTTACCTCATTTCCAAATTGATTTCTACTCCTAAAAGTGATCCTTATGTTAAACATTACTACTTTAAGGTTATTGTAATTATTATCAGAGTTAAACCCATCACAATGCTCAAAATACAAATATCTGAATAATATTTTTATCATCTCCTACGTACTGTTGACAAATTTTCTATTATTTTCCCTTAACAAGGACTTCTATATATTGACCAGTTACTATTCATGGCCACATCTAATCCTTTTAGCAAGCCTTGTCCAGATGACTCAAAGTATCTATGTGGCTTGTCCGAGGTCATCCATTGACATAATAGACACAGCCTGGACTTGAAGCCAGGCCTCCTGGCACAGAGGCTCATATCTTACAGAGGTGTTGCTTGATGGACCCTCACAAATCTTCCCTCACCTGTTTTGTGTTTGTTTGTTTGTTTGTTTGTTTTTGGCTCAAACAACCACAACCTGCACTTATTAACTATTGTTGGGCTTAAAACAATCAGTTTTACTTCCAGTCTTCCCCCTTGCAGTTTACATTGAGAAGAGTTAATTTACTAAACAGTTGTTTACAATTCTTCAATAGCTCTTCAACCTTTTCCTGAATCCCTTTCAAATTTGATCTCCCATTAAATTTCATACTTTCTCTCATGTAAACTTTATCACATTTTCTTCTTTCTTGCTCAACCTTTGGTTCCCCATTCTTTTATCCTCTCTCACTTTCAAAATTTTATATCTTGATGTTTTCACTTTTTTGTCCTATTTTTCATCATTCATATCATTTTGGTGTATGTCTTTTTCTTCCAAGAACTTTAATATCATCAATTGATATAAAATGTGTGCTAGGGAATTTGAACTGTTTTTGAAATTGAGAGGAAAAGGAGATGAATGTAGTAACAGTACAGACAATCTGGCAGAGAGGATAACATAGTCACTAGTACTTTATTAGAAATAAGCAGTATGAGTGGGGATACTGTAAAGACTTGGATAACTTAACTATAAGGTATAAACAGGGAAGTGGTGTGAGGTAAAATCCTAACTTTAGATTTTAAATTAGAAAACCTTATGTAGTGAACCACTCATCCTATGAGTGAGGAGAGTGCACAGAATGAGGCTTTGGATTGAATATAACAATGTTGACTTCCTTTTCCTTCTCTTCTCCAAGGAAACTGCAGAAACTGTCTCCTGGAATGAATCAATAAGAGGAGCGAATAACTCTGTGGTGACTGAGTTCATTTTCCTTGGACTCTCCAATTCTCAGGAACTCCAGATTTTCCTATTTCTGTTCTTCTTTGTTTTCTATGTAGGAATTGTGTTTGGAAACCTTCTTATTGTCATAACCGTGGCTGCTGACTCACACCTTCACTCCCCCATGTACTTCTTGCTGGCCAACCTCTCACTCATCGATCTAGCTCTGTCTTCAGTCACAGCCCCCAAGATGATTGCTGACTTTTTCAGTACGCACAAAGTCATCTCTTTCAGGGGCTGTCTGGCACAGATATTTCTCCTTCATCTCTTTGGTGGGAGTGAGTTGGTGATCCTCATCGCCATGGCCTTTGACAGATATACAGCCATCTGTAAACCCCTACGCTACACTACAATTATGTGTGGTAATGTGTGTGCTGGTATTGTGGCCACTGCGTGGGGGATTGGCTTCCTTCACTCTGTGAGCCAGTTGGCCTTTGCAGTGAACTTACCCTTCTGTGGTCCCAATGAGGTGGATAGCTTTTACTGTGACCTCCCTCGGATAATCAAACTCGCCTGTACAGACACCTACAGGTTGGATATCATGGTCATTGCTAACAGTGGTGTGCTCACTGTGTGTTCTTTTGTTCTCCTCATCATCTCCTACACCATCATCCTAATGACCATCCAGCGTCGCCCTTCAGATAGGTCATCCAAGGCTCTGTCCACTTTGACTGCTCACATCACAGTAGTTCTTTTGTTTTTTGGACCATGCATCTTCATTTATGCCTGGCCATTCTCTGTCAAGTCATTAGATAAATTCCTTGCTGTGTTTTATTCTGTGGTCACTCCTCTCTTGAACCCAATTATATACACACTGAGGAACAAAGACATGAAGACTGCAATGAGACGGCTGGGAAAATGGAATGGGACTTCAGGATAAAATCTTAGGTCTTCTGTAACTGTGAGATTGATTTGATATAATGACATAATATATAGTAAATTTTGTAAGTTATTTAGAGAAGCTCACAAAAATTGTTACTTCCATTCCCACATCATTTAATAATTGTGAAACACATATGCTGCATCAGTTTAGCTTTCAACATCTGTGTGTGCTTTATTTTTGGATACAAATTCAAAATTAATATCATGCATTCAAAAGATAATACAAATTTTTACAACAAAGAAAGCCTTAAATACATTAGTATCTGTGAGACTTCATGGGTAATTTTGTGTTTAACAGAGGTCAAGATGAAAACTAGCCTGGCTTATACAAATATTTTTCAATTTTATTTGTCTCACAATAAAAACATCAATAAATGAATTATCACATGTGTAACACAAGAAAGTATGCTTAGTGATATGGATTTATGTCAACTTTTAAAAGGTTAAAAAATTATGAGGGGCTTAACAATTTATAGTTTGCCTCCTGTCCCTAAAACAATCCTTAATCTATGAGTGAATTATCAGATAGTGATAGGAAAGGTAAGGCTACCAACATGAAATTTACCTTGAAGGCACTTGATATACTGTGGTATATGACAACACCTTATAAGCAACAAAAAGAATTTAAAGGGATCCAGTTTCTCAGTATGTTGGCATGAAATGTATTGCTTGGATCTACCTGTATCATTTTTCATGATTAGCTTTTTAAAATAAAAAATAAAAAAAAAAACTAGGTTCAACTCTACTTACCTCTTACTAACCATGTCTTTAGGTAAATTATTTAGCTATCATAGTTTTAGTTTCCACATTTTTAAAAAAGAGATAATAATACTAGTTGCATATGGTTATTATAAGAGATAATGAGCTAGGCGAGGTTGCACACACCTGTAATCCCAGCAGCTTGGGAGTCTGAGACAAGAGAATTGCAAGTTCAAAGCCAGCCTCAGCCATGGCGAGGTGCTAAGCAAGTAAGTGAGACCCAGTCTCTAAATAAAATACAAAATAGAGCTGGAGATGTGGATCAGTGGCTGAATGCCCCTGAGGTCAATCCCCAGTACCAAAAATAAAAGAAAGTGAGAGAGAGAGAGAAAGAAAGAGAGAGAGAGAGAATGAAATAATGTATATATATCAGACAACACAATTTGTGGCATATTCATCACTCTATACATATTAAGTAATTTTATAATCATTATATAAACCCTATATATAAACAAAGTCAAAGTTCTCAACCATTATTTTTTCCCTGACACTGCTGAGGGATACAGTATATTCTAGTCTTAGCAAATGCTCATTAAAAGCACAGCAGTCCTAAGAGGAAGGATGTATATTTATGTGCCAGTGTGTGTGTATTTATGTGTGCACTCCTGCAGTCAGACTTTGCCATCCTCGGAAGGCACTCTAAACACTCAGGATGGAAGTAGGTAAGAATACCAGTTGAAAAAAAACATACTTAATACATGATTCTGACAACTCTCTCCTCTTCCCAGTGAGAATCCTAAGGAAAAAGGAACATATTTTCAAAGTTTGGCTTGAATTAATAGATAAGGAGAGTAAGGTAATAAAAGGGTTCAGATTATTTCTACTTCAGGAAAAAAATAGATGAGATTTATAAGTATATTTAAAACACCTAAGAAAATTAGCATATGGTAATGACAGCATTTCAAATCAGTGAGAAAAGGAAGGGCCCATTAAACGGACAGTGAAAAAAACCTATATAGCAATATGGAAAAAAACAGCTCAAATATTAAAAGAAAACATGACCTAGTGTCTTTATAATCTATAAATGTGGTAAAGATTAATAATGTTGACTACATAAAATTAATTTTTAATGCTTGATAAAAAGGTAGAGTACTTGCCTTACATAAAGATAAATAAATAAAGGTATTGGGTCCATCTACAACTAAAAAATATTTTTTTAAAATCTGAAAAAAGTAAGAAGATAATGAGAAAGTATTTGCAATTCACATCACAAGGAGTAACAGTTCTAATATGTAAAGAACTTCCAAAAACCTAACAAATTAATCAAAAAATGGACAACTGATATAAACTTACAGTTCATACTTAAAAAGATGGACACCATCTTTAAATACATGATAAAATGTTCAAGCTCTCTTATGTGGAGATATATGCAAAGTAAAATGATACTTAAATGTCAGATCTGGTCTATACAGTATCCAATACCTGACCTTAGTATGTGATAACACAACCTGTTGATGAATCTATAAAGAGGCACTAGTGCCTTCTTGGTGAAAATAAAAAATAGTACAACCTCCTAGCACTAGCTAGAAAAATTAACATTCCACTTATTTTTTTATCTAGAAATCTTCTAAGAATGTGTAAGCAAAAATAAAAAACAACCAACCACAAGGCATTGAGATATTGTTTTTAATAGCAAGAAATGGAAATACTTTATAAGATCAGTAAGAAAAAGAACTCCGCGCAAAAATTATATTAATGCAGTTTTACACAATTAATATCTCCAAATGCTTCTCTGGCATAAAAGACAAGGCATTTCTTAAGTGAAAATAAGAAAGTGCCAAAGAGTGTCTCTACAATGTTGGTTTCTATCTTAAAACAGAGATACATATATATTAGATTTATATGTATATGTAGATGTATAAATATTTAAGTAAGCATTTTAAATAGAAAATGAAAAACAACAAAAAGTTTTCTTTTGGCAGGATGATGAAACAGGGCAAGGCACAGAGATAAAAGCCAGGTTTCTCTGAATATATCTTGTGTTTTTTTTTTTTTTTTAATTTATAATAGTAGTATGTATTACAATCATAATGCACATATATAGCATCTTTTTACATACAACTGTTTGTATACAAAGTATATAAGTACCATTCAGGTCTTCAATCATGCATTTAGGATAATGATATCCACGTCATTCAACCACCATTTTCCCCCCTCCCTCCCCTCTTGCTTCCTCCCTTCCCCTCCCTTTCCTTTGACCATTCTAGTGTTCCTCTAATCCTCCTATGTATCCCCATCCAACAACACTGTGAACTAGCCTCCTTATATCAGAGAAAACATTCGGTATTTGGATTTTTGAGATTGACTAATTTTACTTAGCATTATATTCTTCAACTTCATCCATTTACCTGCAAATGCCATTATTTTATTCTCTTTTATTGCTGAGTAAAATTCCATTTTGTATATATACCACATTTTCTTTATCCAGTCATCTACTGAGGGACATCGAGGTTGGATCCACAACCTACCTATTGTGAATTGTGCTGTTATAAACATTGAAGTGGCTGTGTCACTGTAATATGCTGTTTTTAAGTCCTGTGGGAATAGACCCAGAAGTGGGATGGCTGGATCATAGGGTGCTTCCATTCCCAGTTTTCCAAGAAATCTCCATACTGCTTTCCATAGCGGTTGCACCATTTTACAGTCCCACCAGCAATGTATGAATGTGCCTTTTTCCCCACATCCTCTCCAACATTTATTGTTGTTTGTGTTCTTGATAGCTGCCATTCTGACTGGAGTAAAATGAAATCTTAGAGTAGTTTTGATTTGCATTTCTCTAATTGCCAGCGATGTTGAGCATTTTTTCATGTATTTGTTGATTAATTGTGTATCTTCTTCTGAGAAGTGTCTTTTCAATTCCTTAGCCCATTTATTGATTGGGTTATTTGTTTTTTTGGTGTAAAGTTTTTTGAGTTCTTTATATATTCTAGAAATTAGTGCTCTATCTGATGTGCACGTATTAAATATTTGTTCCCAATTAGTTGGCTCTCTATTCACCTCACTGATTGTTTCTTTTGCTGAGAAGAAGCTTTTTAGTTTAAATCTATCCCATTCATTAAATCTTGGTAATAATTCTTGTGCTACAGGATTCTTATTAAGGAACTTGGGGCCTAATCTGACATGTTGGAAATTGGAGCTTACTTTTTCTTCTCTTAGGCGTATTGTCTCTTAATCTAATTCCTAGGTCCTGGATCCACACTGAATTGAGTTTTGTGCATGGTGAGAAATAAGGGTTTAATTTCATTTTGTTTCATATGGATTTCCAGTTTCCCCAGCACCGTTTGTTGAAGAGGCTATCCTTTCTCCACTGTACATTTTTGGTGCCTTTGTCTAATATAAGATAGCTGAAATCATATGTATTAGTCTCTGTGTCCTCAATTCTATACCATTGGTCCACCAGTCTGTTTTGGTGCCAATACCATGCTGTTTTTGTTACTATTGCTCTATAGTATAAAGTCTGGTATGGTGATGCCACCTGCTTCACTTTTCTTGCTCAGGATTGCTTTGGCTATTCTGGGTCTCTTATTTCTGCAGATGAAGTTCATGACTGCTTTTTCTATTTCTTTGAAGAATGACATTGGGATTTAGATTGGAATTGCATTAAATCTATATAATGCTTTAGGTAGTATGGACATTTTGACAATATTGATTCTACCTATCCAAGAGCAAGGTAGGTCTTTCCATCTTCTGAGTTCTTCTATGATTTCTTTCTCTAGTGTTCTAAAATTTTCCTTATAGAGGTCTTTCACCTCTTTCATTTAGTTGATTCCCAGATTTTTTTTATGCTATTGTAAATGGGGTAGTTTTCATCATTTCCCTTTCAGAGGCTTTGTCACTGATGTACAAAAATGCCTTTGACTTATGGGTATTGATTTTGTATCCCGCAACTTTGCCAAATTCATTTACTAGTTGTAAAAGTTTTCTGGTAGAGTTTTTTGGGTCTTCTAGGTATATTATCATGTCATCAGCAAATAGTGCTAATTTGAGCTCTTCTTTTCCTATCTGGATCCCTTTAATTTCTTTCTTCTGTCTAATTTCTCTGGACAGAGTTTCCAGTACTATGTTAAATAGCAGTGGTGAAAAGGGGCATCCCTGTCTTGTTCCAGTTTTTAGAGGGAATGCTTTCAATTTTTCTCCATTTAAGATAATGTTAGCTCTGGGCCTTGCATAAATAGCTGTTATAATATTGAGATGTGTTCCTGATATTCCTAGTTTTTCCAGTGTTTTGAACATAAAGGGATGTTGTATTTTGACAAATGCTTTTTCTGCGTCTATTGAGATGATCATATGATTTTTATCTTTAAGTCTATTGATGGGATGTATTATGTTAATTGATTTCTGAATGTTAAACCAGCCTTGCATCCCTGGAATAAACCGCACTTGATCGTGGTGCACTATCTTTTTGATATGTTTTTGTATTCGATTTGCCAGAATTTTGTTGAGGATTTTTGCATCTATGTTCATTAAAAATATTGGCCTCAAGTTTTCTTTTTTGGATGTGTCTTTGCCTGGCTTTAGAATTAATGTAATATTGGCCTCATAGAAAGAGTATGGAAGAGCTCCCTCTTTATCTATTTCTTGAAATAGTTTGAAGAGCATTGGTATTAGTTCTTCTTTGAAAGTCTTGTAGAACTCAGCTGTAAACCCATCAGGTCCTGGACTTTTCCTTGTTGGTAGCTTTTTGATGACATCTTCTATTTCTTCGCTTGTAATCGATCTGTTTAAATTGTGTATAGCCTCCAGTTCCAGTTTAGGCAAATCATACGACTCTAGAAATCTGTCAATGCTTTCAGTATTTTCTATTTTATTAGAGTACAAGTTTTCAAAGTAATTTCTAATTATCTTCTGTATATCTGAGGTGTTTGTTGTGATATTCCCTTTTTCATCACAAATGTTAGTAATTTGAGTTTTTTCTCTTCTTATTTTCATTAGCATCACCAAGGGTCTGTCAATTTTGTTTATTTTTTCAAAGAACCAACTTTTAGTTTTGTCAATTCTTTGAATTGTTTCTTTAGTCTCAATTTTATTAATTTCTGCTCTGATTTTAATTATTTCCTGTCTTCTACTGCTCTTAGTGTTGATCTGTTCCTCTTTTTCTAGTGCTTTGAGGTGTGATGTTAAGTCATTTATTTGTTGGTTTTTTTTTTTTTTTTTTCCTTTTAAAGAAGGAACTCAGTGCAATGAATTTCCTCTTACTACTGCCTTCATAGTGTCCCAGAGATTTCTATACGATGTATCTGTGTTCTCATTTACCTCTAGAAATTTTTTAATCTCCTCTTTGATGTCTTCTTCAATCCCTTGATCATTCAGTAGCATGATGTTTAGCTTCCAGTTCTTGGAGTAGATTTTCTTATGCCTTGTTTTGTCATTGATTTCCAATTTTATCCCTTTATGGTCTGATAGAATGCAGGGTAGTGTCTCTATTTTTTTATATTTGCTGAGAGTTGCCTTGTGACATAATATATGGTGTATTTTGGAAAAGGAGCCATGTGCTGCTGAGAAAAAAGTGTATTCGTTTACTGAGGGATGAAATATTCTATATATGCCTGTTAGGTCTAAGTTATTAATTGTTTTAAGGAGGCCTAAAGTTTCTTTGTTTAGCTTTTGTTTGGATGATCTGTCCATTGGTGAGAGAGTTGTGTTGAAGAATAACTGTGTTGTGGTCAATTTTACTCTTGAACTTGAGAAGAGTTTGTTTGATGAATGTAGGTGCTCCATTATTTGGGGCATATAGATTTATGATTGTTATATCCTGTTGGTGAATGGTTTCCTTAAGTAGAAGAAATACCCTTCTTTGTCCCTTTTGATTAGCTTTGGCTTGAAGTCTCCCTTATTTGATATGAGAATGGAAACCCCTGCTTGTTTCCGCAGGCCATGTGAGTGATAAGGTTTATCCCAGCCTTTCACCTTCAGTCTATTGATGTCTTTTTCTATGAGGTTTGTTTCTTGGAGACAGCAAATTGTTGGGTCATTTCTTTTAATCCATTCTGATAATCTGTGTCTTTTGAATGGCAAGTTTAGGCCACTAACATTCAGGGTTATTATTGAGATGTGATTTTTATTCCCATCCATTTTCATTTATATTATGGTCTTTAGCTTGGTTTGGTTCCTTTTCTGGTTGGTATTTCCCTTAGTTTAATATCTCCCTTTGTTGATTTTTATTGTTATTTTTCTCTTCTTCTTCATGAAAAATGTTGCCCAGGATGTTCAAAAGTGCTGGCTTTTGAGTTGGGAAATCTTTTAACTTTTGCTTGTCGTGGAAGGTTTTTATTTCATCTTTGAATCTAAAGCTCAATTTTGCTAGATATAAGATTCTTGGTTGACATCCCTTTTCTTTCAGAGCTTGAAATATGCTATTCCAGGATCTTCTTGCTTTTAAGGTCTGCGTTGAAAAATATGAATATAGTTTGATTGGTTTCCCCCTATATGTAATCTGCTTCCTTTCTCTGTGGCTTTTAGTATTCTCTTTTTGCTCAGCATATTAGGCATTTTCATTATAATGTGCCTTGGTGTGGATCTGTTGTGATTTTGTATGTTTGGTGTTTGGTAAGCCTCTTGGTTTTCACATTCATTCCTCATGTTTGGAAAATTTTCTGTAATTATTTCATTCAATAAATTACTCATTCCTTTGGCTTGAAACTCTGCCCCCTCCTCTACCCCAATCACTCTTAAGTTTGATCTTTTTATGTTGTCCCATAATTCTTGAATGTTCTGTTCTTGGTTTCTTACCATTTTTGCTGTGTAATCTTGATTTTTTTTCTAGGATATGTATTTTGTCTTCATTGTCTGAGGTTCTTTCTTCCAAGTGATCTACTCTGTTGGTGATACTTTCGATTGAGCTTTTATTTTGGTTTATTGCTTCTTTCATTTCCGGAATTTCTGTTTGGTTTCTCTTTAGAGCCTCTATCACCCTATTGAAGTATCTTTTACTTCCTGTATTTGTTTATGGAGTTCTTTGTCAAAATGATCTTTTACCACCTGTATTTGCTCCCTCATCTCATTTTTTAGTTCATTCATAAGTTTCACAAACATTTGAAATTTGTAATTTCTAAATTCCATCTCTGACATTTCACCAACTGTGCTTGCCATGGAATCTACTGAGCAGGTATATTGATTTGTTTGTGTCACTTTCTTCCCTTGTTTCTTCATATTGCTTGTGTGTCTTTTCTTCCTCCACTGTGGGACCTTGACTATTTTGATTTTACCTTAAAGCCTTATGTTGCTCCTGTAGTACAATGCTATCAGATCCGCTTATAATTCCTTTACACTTTAAAATCTAACACTTTCTATTCAGAAAATCCCAGTTTGATCACAATGTACAGATTTGGTTAACCCAGATATTGTTTCCAATTTACTCTGTATGCTTCTGATGGGGTTTTATAGTTTCAAGTATTGGACACAAAGGTGATATGTTTAGGAAGAAGGAAGTGAGTGTATTGACTTGTCCTTTCTTAGAAAGTATGAAAAGAGAGTTCTATGGAAGTGGTTTTAGTATCAGCAGATGAGAGAGGAAAGAGATTGGAGTGAATGATTAGGTGGAAAGTCCAATTTATATATAAACCTAACTTATGCAGCGGTTGAGAGAAGAAATAAAGGTGGAAAAGAAAAAAAAAATGTCAAAGGAGTAGAAATTAGTATAAGAGAGAGGAGAGAGAGAGAGTGAGTCAAGAAAATAGAGAATAAACTATATATAACACCACTTTGCTATATATTTCAATTGCACCCATTCTAGAAATCCCAATTTCTGTGTATAACTTGTTTTTGCCTCTGTTGAGTATGCAATGGCAGGGTGTAAATAGGGAAGATGAAGGAAGAAGAAAAGATACAAAAGTGAGAAGGAAGAAAAGAGGAGCAGAAGCAAACAAACACACTGTCAATCAAAACTATAACAAAGCAAAACAAAAACAACAACAAAACAAACAAACAAAAAAGTTGAACCCAGGAACAAATCTCAAACAAAATGGACCCTGGGAAGCCCTTCTTTTTTCCCTTCCAGTTTAAGCCAATTGTCCCAGATCACGTCTAGTCAGAAATCCTGTTAGTGGAGTCAAGGCTGCACCTTTGGCCAGTGGCAGAATGGCACAGCGGAAAAGTGGCTCAGGGGGATTGTGTGTCAGCAGATGAATGGCACTGGGAAAGGGACCCTCCAGAATGCACACTTTCCCCAAGCCCACCCACAGTTGTACCTTCTTGGGGCCGCTAGGCTATCCTCAGACACACCCACCCCTGCTGGCTGCCAGAGTCTCACCCAGGTGTGTGCTGTTCTCAGAGCGCTGGCTGATCCCTGGAAGTCTGCATCTGCTTTTCCTTTCTTCTTTGTTTCTTTGTCCCAGTCAGCCACTGCTTTCCTCAAATATGGCGGTGTTCTCCTCAGGCTCAACAGCAGTTCCGCAGACCTCTTGTTCAGGTCGCAGCTGGGCAGGTTGCACTTCCCCCGGGAATGGAGGGGACTTTTCCTTTGGTCGGGCCCTGTGTGCCACAGCAGGGAGCTGCTACTCAGGGCCCTGGAGGCCAGGCGAACTGGCGGCTGGGTGGCTCCTTCCGGGCAAGTGCCTACCTCTTGTTCTGGTCAGGTGCCTACCTCTTGTTCTGGGCGCAGCTGGACAGGTCACACTTTCCCCGGGAGTGGAGGGGGATTTTCCTCTGGTCTGGCCCTGCGTGCAGCAGCAGGGAGCTGCTACTCTGGGCCCTGGAGGCCAGGCAAACTGGTGGCTGGGTCACTCCTTCCCGGCGGGTGCCTACCTCTTGTCATCTTATGGTTTTGACTTTGGAATCATATAACTATTTTACATAATTAAAATTAAATTAAATCAACAGAAAAAGAAACTTCAATCTTAAAAAAAAATCACATTTAAACCAAAATAGTGATTTAGTGACATTTTAATTGGGTGACATAACATCAGAGAAAATAATCATTTCATTAGATATTAAAACAAAGTCAAAATGCTTTGAAAAATATCCTGAGAATGGATAACTTTATAAAAAGAACTGAAATGTCTTACTTGCTCTTAGTGAAAATATTAGTTTTACTATTTTAGAAAAATTTTGAGATAAAGTAAATAAGTAATTGTGTTAATATCAATAGGAGTCAAATTTTTCAGCATTAAAGAAGTTACTAATTAAAACAGCTAAATAATATTTTCCTATTTGAATTAGAAATATGAAGTATTAACTTAGTTTTCTTTTACTAATAATATAAGTATTTCTTAACTATCCACTGAAAAGACTTTGAAGCAATGACAGCCAAGTAGCAATGAATTCACCTAATGGCCTTGTGTGGCCTTCAAATACTATTTCCCACTAAAAAGAATCAGGGATTTTTAGATAAATAGCTCATTATAGATCTGAAGCAGAAACACAAAAGATTGTTCTGTAACATATTTTTCAGGTCACAATGAACGGAAGATAAATAAAACTATTGGGATCATATAAAAAAAAAAAAAAAACCACAGGAGCCAACTTGAACAGTCATTAGTAAATCAGCAATGAAACCATATGTTCATAAATAATAGGGATAATGAGTTCAACAATAAAGGTATTCATAAAAATCACAATAATTCGGGGCTGGGATTGTGGCTCAGCAATAGAGCACTCGCCTAGCACATGCGCGGCCCATGTTCGATCCTCGGCACCACATAAAAGTAAATACATTGTGTACAACTAAAGCAAATAAATAAATATTTTTTAAAACTCACAATAATTCTCAAAATAAAAAATAGTATTTTTCCATCCTTTGGAGGTAATATGTCTACTAAATATTCTGAAACTTGATAACAAGAACGAAAGAACCAAGTAATATATTCTGCCCTTCCCATATTATAATCTTGAGAGGAGGTAACCACATCGTTGATGAAGAAAAATATTTGTAAAGAAATTCAAGATACTAATTGCAATGAGAACTATAGAATTAAAAAACCAATATTTTTCAACTCACAATGAACTAATGGGTTTAAGGCAACAATCAATAGAAACTAAGATGATTGATTAACTGTTACAGGAAAAAATAAAATTTATAATATATAGATAGGTTAACAATACCTTAACACATTGGTCAATATTCATATCACATGGAGGAAATATGTAAAAAATATAACACAAAGTATTAATGAGCCTGATTAATAAAAGCTCTCTAAAGACAGTCTACAGGGTATCTGTAGTGGAGAGAAATATGTGAGACACTACATGAATTCAATGACGTAAATACAAAGCATGGATTCTTCAGATCCGTTTCTGGAGGCCCTCTTCTATGCTCTGGAGCTCGAGGTTTCTGTGCTATACAGGGGCTGAAAGAACCATAGGAAGAATGCTGGGCATCCTGAAAACCAGGAAATGATATGTCTTCTCATCTAACCCAAGAATTTTCACCACAGGAGAAAACAAAAAGTTTATTCCAAAAGCTGAGCTTCGTTCATTATGTTGGCACAGAGTTTGGATATTGTCAGAAGTTGCTCATTCTGCTCTTTGACCTTTGAAGATTTCCTACCAGGGACTCGTTTTCTTCAAATCTGGAGATCAGTCCTGAGAAATGAAGATAATGATCTTGGAGGCCACTAAAGGTATCATCCCTGATTGAAAGAGATTCCTGTGGACCCACAGAGCAATGACCTAAGTTGACCTGACAAAAAGGACATTTTGTGCATGTGTTTCAACCCCTCAGAGGAAACCCAGATTTCCTTCACCATTAAAAACCATATCTACTGTGGGTTTTTTGTTTGTTTGTTTGTTTTGTTTTTGTTTTTTGGTACCAGGGATTGAACTCAGGGCACTCAACTATTGAGCCACACCTCTACCCCTATTTTGTATTTTATTTAGAGACAGGGTCTCACTGAGTTGTTTAGTGCCTAGTCATTGCTGAGGCTGGCTTTGAACTCGCGATCCTCCTGTTTAGGCCTACAGTTTTGACATGTCCCTGACAGAGATCAGCAAGCCATGGCAGATATACAATCAATCTACAGAAAACTTGGACTGGAACCACCATTTGACCCAACTATCCCATTCCTCACTTTATACACAAAAGACTTAAAATCAGCATACTACAGTGACACAGCCACATCAATGTTTATAGCAGCTCAATTCACAATAGGTAAACTATGGAACCAACCTAGATGCCCTTCAAGAGATGAATGGATAAAGAAAATGTGGTACATATATACAATGGAATATTACACAGCCTTAAAGAAGAATGAAATTGTGGCATTTGCAGGTAAATGGTTGGAACTAGGGAATACCATGCTAAGGGAAATGTGCCAATCCCAAAAAACTTAAGGCCAAATGTTTTCTCTGATAAGTGGATGCTGATCCACAGTGGAGGGGGGGGGGGGGTAGGGAAAAATGAAGAAACTTTGGATTTTGCAGAGGGGATTGAAGGGAGGGTGGGACAGTGGAGATGGGAAGGATGGTAGAATGCAACAGACATTATTACCCTATATACATGTATGATTACTATGGTGTGACTCAGCACCATGAGGAATGAGAAGAGGAATGAGTCAGAGGAATAAGAAGTTATGTTCCATTTTGTACAATATGTCTGAATGCATTCTACTGTCAAGTATAACTAATTAGAACAATTTTTTTAAAAAATGAAATGACCTTTGAGAGATCAGTAGAAAAAAGCAACTAAGGGGTAGGAGGCAGAGAGGGAGTGAGAAGTCCTGTGGCATGATATTGACCAAATTATATTGTTGTTGTGTGCATATACAAATATGTAACAATAAATCCCATCATTATTGCACAATTATAATGCATCAATGAAAATGTAGGAAAATAATAAATCCAAAGCATAGAATATCCAACAAGACAAATACTCTGGATTATCAGCAAATGAATTCATGGAGTGAAAGCAGAAGTGAGGAATTGAGATAGGTTAACAGACTGAAAAGACATAACAAACAAATCAGTGTTGACATTGTCTAAACACACTTTAACAAAAGTTTTGACAGAATCAGGAAAAGTGAATAAGGACTAAGTATTTGGTTCTCATAGATAATAAGAGAGAGAGAGAAATTTGAAAATATCAGAAGCAGCTAGGAATTGAGGAACTAAGAAAAGAAAAGTTCATTGAGATAAGCCCAACCTAACTTTTGCATATAATTTTCTACCATGGAGTATTTATCAATTCTTGGTGTAATCAAAAGGCTGAAAATTCAGACAGAGGGAAGTTGCTAAAAAAAAAAATAAACTAAAAAAAAAAAAAAAAAATAAAAAAAACCACACAGCAGAGCTTCTGACAACCTCATTGAGCTAAAAGAGCCAAAAATGACACCTGAGTACTACTGAGGCAGCAGAGTTGTTTTCTTTTTTGGTTTCTGGTTTGGGAGGTGAGGAGGTAACCAGGGAGAAACAGAGTTTTCTAATTGAAACTTGTAATGGTCTGCTGAGTATTCTAATGTGTATCTCTCTCTGTTTATTTGGCTCTTCCTTAATTTCTTTCAGTAGTGTTTATATAATTTTCAATACACAATTTTGTAGAAGATAATCCTGTAGCTACATGATTTTTTTATAAATATAATGTTCTAATAAGTTAATTAAATTCATATATTTGATCTAGTGATTGCTTTGTAGAATTTTTAGTTATTTGCCAAATCAGTAATGATGTCATCTATAAATGGAAACAATTCTAAATTTTTTATCATTTCCCCTTTTTACTTCTCTTATTGCAATGCCTAAGATTTCTAGTACAATTAAGTATAGAATTCTGAAGAGATGATATTTTTGCCTTGTTCCAAATCTCGAGAAAAAATATGCTTTTTGACAAATTTGTCAATTCCATCTAAGCTATTAAATGTATTAGTATAAAATTCTTTTCAAATTTCTTTGTGATTTTTTAATAGTATTAGTCTCTTCATTGATTTCTCCTCTTTCATTCTAATTCAGTCATTTTTTTCTATTTTATTGATCAACCTAACTAAGGACTTAATCAAATTTACTAAACATTTCAAAGATTTAAGCTTTGGTTGGGTTTTCTTTATAGTGGTTAATTTTATGGGTCAACTTAAGCTACAATACCCAGGTATTTTGTCAAGTGCTAGTCTAAATGTTCCTGTGAAGGTATTCTTATTAGATGAAATTAGCATCTAAATCAGTAGACTTTGAGTAAAATAGAGGAATCTCTATAGTGTAGAGAGGCCTCCTTCAATCAGTTGAAGTCCACACACACACACACACACACACACACACACACACACACACCAAAAAAAAAAAAAAAAAAAAAAAAGATGAGATTCTACCTCTAGACTCTAGTCTTTCAAACTCACCAGCTGCAAAATCTATTATTCCTTGGATCTCCAGCCTGCTGGATTTACACTTGCCAGACTCCACCCTTGTTTGAGTTAATTCTTTAAAATAGAAGTAAATACACACCCTATGGTTTCTGTCTCTCTGGAGAACACTAATGCATTAATTTAGTATATTTTGTCTACTTTCTATTTTATTGATTTCTGCTTTTATCTGTCATGCTTCTTTCTTTCTGTTCATCTGAATTTAATTTACTAATCTTCTTCTAGTTTCTTTTTTCATCTTTTTTGAAGCATAATTGACCAAAAAAATGTATGTACTTAAGCTGTATGGCTTCATGTTTCAATATATGTGAGCACTGTAAAATAACCTCTACAATTGAACTAATTTATATCTTACATCGTCACCAGTAGGCACATGTATGTGCATGTTACCAGTGTGCACACGTAGCAAGAACACTTCATGTCTCCCCTGAGTTTTACCATCTTAGAGTCCACATGTAAGTAGATGATGCAGTCTTCCTCCTGATTGTCTCTTAGCATAAGGACTCCAGTTTCATCCACATGTAGCAAGGAGCAAGATCTTCTTTTTAAAGGCTGAATATTATTTTTCTGTGTATATGTGTCATATATTCTTTATCCATTCATCTGCAGTGGACTCTTAAGCTGTTTCCATGTCCTAGCTATTTTTAGTAATGCTGTAGAGAACATGGGAATGCAGATATCTCTTGGATACACTGATTTCATTTCTTTCAAATATAGACCAAGGTATAGAATCATATGATAAGTCTTCTTAATTGTTTGAGATATATACTAGTTCTATAATGGCTGTATCAATATAGAGTCCCAGCAACAGTGTGCAAGATTTCCATTTCTTTGCATCTTAACCATTTGTTAACTTTTGTCTTTTCATGTAATACAGACATTTTAACAGATGGTTTTGGTCTCATCGTGGTTTTGATTTGAATTTTTCTGGTAACTAATGTTGATAAGCATCTTTTAATATGCCTATTGGGTATATATGTCATCTTTTGATGTCTTTTCAGGTTCTGTACCCATTTTATAGTTTTTGCATGCATGTGCTATTCAGTAGCATGATTTCCTTATAAATTTAAGATATAAGTTCCTTTTCAGATATATGGTTTGAAAGTATTTTCTCCCAAGCTGTAAGGAGAATTTTTTCCTCTGTTAATTGTTTTCCATGCAGAAGGTTTTAGTTTAACACACTTCTCCTTGTCTATTTTTGTTTTGGTTGTTTATTTTTTTGGTATCTCTTGGTCAACTTTTCTTTATCAAAACAAAACACCTGAGATAATCAACTTAAAGTGGGAAAGGTTTACTTTGACTTGTGGTTTTGAAGGTTTTAATCCATGATCAATTGGCTCTATTGCTTTTAAAGCTGTGGCAATGCAGTATATCATGGTACAATAGTCAATCACTAAAACAGTGACAAAATACCAACCCTGAACTCACAGCAAACTTGGAATTAGGGCACCATCTAGTGCTGAAATAGTGGAAGACACTGCAGACTAAAGAAATAAGAAACCTGATTAGAACTTCTGGAAAGATAGGAACAAACCAAGCCAGATTATAAACTGGAATAAATACCTAACCCTTCAGTGCACAGACAACATCGCACACCATTAAGCATAAAGAACTTTCAGGGAAACATGTGCTCATCACACAGTCAAAATAAGGCAGCGAAACTAACCAGATAGCAAACATTATAAGCGAATGCTTGGGTGGATCGTTTAAAACAGCTGTTTTAAGGAAACTGAGTGAACTTTAAGAGAAAATAGAAAAATGTTTCGATATTATAACAGAAAAACTTCACAACAAAATGGAAGCAACTAGAAAATGAAACCAAAATCTTCAAGTTGAAAAATACACTAGCAAAATTTAAAACATGACAGAAGGCATTAGCAGCAGAAGAAGGAATTGAGCTCAAAGATGAGTTATCTAAAAGTACACAGAGAAGCAATTCATATTAGCTAAACTATGGAGCCAATGTAGGTGCCCTTCAACAGATAAATGGATAAAAAAAAAGATGTGACATATATATATATATATATAGTATATATATATATATATATATATATGATGGAATATTACTCAGTCTTAAAGAAGAATGAAATTATGGCATTTGCCTGTAAATGGATGGAGCTGGAGAATATCATGCTAACTGAAATAAGGCAATCCCCCAAAACCAAACGCTGAATGTTTTCTCTGATATGCAGATGATAATTCACAATGTGGGGGGTAAAAGATAGGGGTGCAGCTAGGGAAGAACAGAGTTAGTTTAGATTAGGTAGAGGGGAGTATAGGGAGAGGAGCGGGTATGGGGGTAGGAAGGATAGTAGAATGAATCAGACATTATTACTCTATGTACACATATAATTATACAACCCGTGTGATTCTACATGACATACAACCAGAACAATGAGAAATTATACTCCATTATATATGATGTGTCAAAGTGCTTTCTACTGCCATGTATAACTAATTAAAACAAATTTAAATTTTCTTTTCAAAAAAAGGTACACGGAGAGGGAAAGCAAGAATGTAGAGGAATGAAGAAATCTTCAGAAACATTAGGACAGCATTAAAAGAGCAAATATCCAAGTTATTGGGGGTTCAAGAGGGACTTGACAATACCAAAGGGGTAGAAAATCTATATAAAAAGATAATAACAGAAAATTTTCCAAACCAAAAGGAGGATTCAAATTCCAGGTACAGGGAGGTCTAAGGTCATCAGTCAAATTTAACTCAAAAAAAAAATTTTTTTTTAACTCAACCAAGTCTGTCCCAAGATAGCTTACAATAAAGCTCTCTCAAAGGTGAAAAATAAAGAGCAGATTCTTGAAGGTGCGATGAAAAAAAAAAAAAAATAGGTGTGTCTCAACTGGTCTAACAAGTGACTTCACAGCAGAAATCTTCCAAGCCAGGAGAATGGAATGAAATTTTCACAGTACTAAAGGGGGCCGGGGGACTATCCACTGAGAGCTCTGTACCCAGTAAAGCTATCCTTTAGAAATAAAGAGAGAAATACATTCCCAGAGAAGCAAAGCACAGAGAATGTGTCTCCTACAGATCTGTCCTACAAGAAATTCTAAAGGGAGTTCTTCCAAACTGAAAGGAAGAAACACTAATGGAAAGAAGAAAACATGGAAAGGCATAAAACTTGTTAGTAATAGAAAGTATGCAAACAAATTTGGAATCTCCTAATGTAATAATGGCATACAAACCATTCACATTTTAATAGTAAATGAAAATAAAAAATAATTAAAATAATAATAGCTACATTAACATGTTGAGATGAGCAATACAGAAAGATATAAAATTAGAAATAAAAAAATTCAAAGTGAAAGGATAAATGGAGTGCAAGTATAGAGGTTTTCCATTAGTATATTCACACCCCTCTCTGTCTTCCTCCCTCTATTTCATTTCTTACTTTAAGATCATGTTATGCTGCTATCATTACAAAATAAGGTGTTAAATCTGGAAGTGTTTTTGCAAGACTCATGATAACCACAAAAAAAATCTATAAAAGACAAAGCAAAAATAATAAGCAAAGAATCAAAACACACTACTAGAGTAAATCACTTAACCACAAAGGAAGACTATAAGAGAGGGGAAAAAGAAAAAGGAACAAGAGGGAGGGAGGGAAGGAAGGAAGAAGGAAGAAAGGAAGGAAGGAAGGCAGGCAGGCAGACAGGAAGGCAAAATAGAACACAACTTATAAAACAGCTGTAGGAAAACCATGCCTATTGATAACTACCTTGAATATAAATGAATTAAATTCTCCAATCAAAAGACATAGAATCACTGAATGGATAAAAAATCAAAACCCAACTATGTTGTTCATAAAAATCTCACTTCACCTCTAAGATCATGCATAGACTAAAAGAGAATGGATGGGAAAAGATATTCCATGAAAATGAAATCCAAAAGAAAGCAGGAGTAGCCATACTTATATAAAATAGACTTTAAATCAAAAGTAGTAAAAAGAGATAAGGAAGGACATTATGTAATTATAAAGGAGTCAATCCAAAAATAGGAAGTAACAAATACATATATTATATATTTGTATACACACACACACACACACACACACACACACACACACACGACCAATACAGCACACACACGACCAATACAGGAGCAGCAAAATATATAAAGCAAATATTAATAGACCTAAATGGAGAGATAAACTCCAATATATTAACAGTAAGGGAATTTGGTACCCCACTTTCAGCAATAGACAAATTGTCCAGGCAGAATATCAACAAAGTAACAGCAGAATTAAATTGTATTCTAGACCAAATGAACTCAATAGATATCTGCAGAATATTCCCTCCAACAAATGCAGCATAAACACTTCTCAATAGCACATGGAAATTTTATCAGAATAGATCAGACGATGGGCCACAAAACGAGTCTCAACAAATTTTTAAAAATTGAAATTGTGGTATGCTGTGGTTTGGATCTGGAACGTCCTCTAAAAGATCCCATGTTAAAGGGGAATCTTCAAGTGGCACTTATTGGGAGGTAAAGAAACATTTAAGACAAGGGTCCTGTGGGAGATCTTCAAGTCAATGGAGGCATATCTTTGAAAGAGATTGTGTGACATCCCACCCTATCCCACCCCCCCATCTCTTCCTCTCTCTTGGTCCCTGGCTATAAGGTGAGCAGTCGCACATTACCACCATGATGATCCACCTTATCACAATTCTAAAAGCAACAAAGCTAAATGTTCATGGACGTGAACCTCCAAAATCATAAGCCAAAATGAAACTTTTCCCTTTACAAGTTGATTATTTCATGTATTTTCTACAGTCATGGAAAATTGACAAAAACATGTCTTTTCTGACAACATGCAATAAAACTATACAACAATAAAATAAAATAAAAATGACAAGGACACATTTAGAAAATATCCAAATCATTTACATGAAAATTAATTCTTCTTGCAAAACCAATGTGTCAGGAAAGATATCAAAAGAATATTTTAAAGTTTTCTTGAAACAAATGAAAATGGAAACACAATACATCAATACTCTTAGGATATAGCAAAAGAAATTCTAAAAAGAAAGCTTATCGGAAAACACTTAAATCAGAAAGACTTAAAATAAACAAGTTTTTGCTGCACCTCAGGAACTAGAAAAATAAGAAAATATCGAATCCAAAATTAATAGAAAAAATTAACAGAGATCAGAGAAGAAAATAGAAACTAAAAAAGTATAAAGTATCAAATATTTGAGTTAGTTTTTTAAAAGATAAACAAAATTGGCAAATCTTTAGCTAGACTAAGAAAAAAAAGAAGACTCAAATAAATAGAATCAGTGATTAAAACAGACATTACAATTGAAATCACAGAGATAAAAAAGGAGCATTAGGAATTATTGTGCAACGAGCATATGCTAACATATTTGAAAACATAAAAGAAATGGATAAACTTCTGAACACATGTAACCTACCATTGAAATTGAAACATGAAGACATAGAAAACCTGAACAAACCAGTAACAATGAGATTGAATTAGTAATAAAGTCTTCTAAAAAGAAAATCTGATGACTAGATAAGATAGCTTAACATTAATTTTTCCAAACTATTCCAAGGAATTAAAGGGAAGGGAATTCTTCCAAACTCATTCCATGAGGCCAGAACAACCCTAATACAAAAACCAGGCAGTGATAATGCAAAAAAGAAAACTATAGACTACAATGGTGAATGAATATAGATGAAAATTTTTTCGGCAAAATACTGACAAATGAAATCCAACAGAACTTCATAAAGATCATTCATCATGATCATAGGAAATTCATCCCAGGAACACAAGGATGTTTCACTATATGCAGATCAATAAACGCAATCCATGATACCAACAAAAGAGAAAAATCATAACTGCCTCAATAGATGCAGAAAAAAAATAAATAAATTTCAACATATCTTCATGATAAAAACTCTAGACAAATTTAGTATTGAAATAACATACCTCAACAAAATCTATATATTACAATCCCATAACCAGCCATTTGAATGGGGAAGATGAGAGTTTTTCCTCTAAGATTTGGAACAGTACAAGGATGTCCATTATTACCACTCTTATTCAACACAGTGATGGAATTTTTAGCCAGAGCAATTATACCAAAGAAAGAAACAAAAATCATGCAAATAATAAGGGCAAAAATCAAATTATCCTATTTGATAATAACTAAAGACTCCACAAAATGACTACTGGAACTGATAAATTCAGTAGATTCAAAGGATATAAAGTAACCATACATAAATCAATAGCACTTTTATACACTAATAATAATGTCAATAAGAAATCATGAAATCAAGCTCATTTTCAATAGCCATAAAATAAAATACACCAGAATAAATTTAACCAAGGAAATGAATGACCACCACAATGAAAATTACAAAACACTGATATAAGAAATTGAAAACTATGAAAAGACTTCCTGAATTCATGGATTGAAGAATTAATATAGTCAAAAGCTCTATAATAACCAAGTAATTTACAGATTTAATGTAATATTTATCAAAATAATTTTTAACAGAACTAGAAAAAATACTAAAAATTATATGGAAGCACAAAAAAACCTTGAACATCCACTGCAATATTGAAGAAAAAGGACTAAATCAGGAGGCAACGCACTATCTGACTTCATAATATATAAAGCTATAGTAATCAAAATGACATGGATTGGTATAAAAACAGATCCATAAACCAAGGAAACCCAACAGAGTGCCCAAGAAACTACCCCAGGCATTTACAGCTAACTGATACTCAACAAAGTTGTCAGAAATATTCATTGGAGAAAGAATTGCCTCTTAAATAAATCGTGGTGGGGAAACTGAATTTCTATATGAAAAAGGTTTAAATTTGATACCTATCTTTCTCACCCTATATGAAAAAAATATATATCAAAATAGATCAAGCATCTAAATGTAAGACCTGGTACTAGGAAACTATTGGAAGAAAATAGGGGAAACATTGCAAGGGACAAGTTTTTTTGTTTGTTTGTTTGTTTGTTTGTTTGTTTGTTTTTGAGAATACCCCAAAGCACAGGAAACAAAAACAAAAATAGATAAATGGGAATACATCAAACTAAGGAGTTTCTGCACATCAAAAGAAACAATCAACATGAAGAGAAAACCTACAGAATGGTAAAAAATTTCAAACGATTCATTTGACAAAAGATTCATATCCAGAATACATAAGGAACTCAAAAATCTCAATAACAAAAAAACAAGTAACCCAATATGAAAGACACTTTTCAAAAGAAGAAATTCAGTTGCCCAACAAATTTATGGAAAATTATTCTCAGTAGCCACAGGGAAATAATTTTTTTAAATGATATATTATCTCACCCCAATTAGAATGGCTATGATCAAAGACAAAAGATAACAAGTGCTGGCAAAGATATGGAGCAAAGGGAATTCTTATACACTGTTAGTGGGAATTCAAGATAGTATAGCCATTATGGAGGACAGTATGGAGGTTCCTCAAAAAAACTAAGAATAGGTCTTTTATATGATCCAGCTATCCCACTCTATGTATATATCTACAGGAAACGATGTCAACATGCCCAGAAATGCATACACAGCCATGTTTATTGCTGTATTATTTATAATAGCTAAGATTTGAAATCAACATAGATTCCTATCAACAAATGGGTAAAGAAATTGTAGTCAACGTTCAACCATTAAAAGAAGAATGGCATCTATTGTTTGCAGCAAAATGGATGGAATGGGAGGATATATCATTTAGTGAAATAAATCACACACAGAAAGAGAAATGCCATATCTTCTCTTTCATGTATGATGCTAAAATAATCAATGTAGATTATCAGAGGCTGTGAGTGGTGGATTGGAGAGGAAAAGAGGGAGACTGATAATGCGTACAAAATATATTTAGATCAGGTAATAAGATTAGTACCCTATAACACAGTAGGATGGCTGTAGTTCACAATAACCTATCATATATTTTATAAACAACTAGGAAGAGCTTGAAGGTTCCAAACACAAAATAATGATAAGGAGATGGAAAGCTTAATTACCCTAACATTATCAGTGCACATTATAGGTATCAAAATACCACACTGTACTCTACAAATATGTACAATGAAAATGATAATTAATAAAGCAAATAAATAAGTAAAAATATACAAACACTTGTAGAAAGTATGAATAATTCCCCAAAACACTGAGTATTTGGGAAATCATTCTATGACACTAGACCAAAATGTGATTTTTTTAAAACAATGAATTTATATACCTTTAATGATAACAAGTTTTGCAACCAAAAACTTTTTGGGAGATCCATCATATGCAAATTTAAAATACAAAACCAAATTGCGAGCAAATATTTACAAGACATATAACAGACTAAGAACCAATTTTGCTCACATAGATAGAATTCTTAAAATTAAAGAAGACCAAACACTTAACAGGATTTTTAAAAATGGATAAGCAGTAACATCAATGTAAATGACAGAAAGTGAATGCCAAAGGCCCACTACTCTACAGAAACATTGACAAAGTCAGAAAAAAACTATCAGAAACAACTTTGCCAGAACTTTAGAAGAGAGTGAAATGTGTTTTAGCAACCAAGTAAATGTTGAATTAAGAGAACGGCAAATTGAATGATAGTAGGGGTCTGTGGCTTTTGATACCCTAGTTCTTGACTCAAGGGGACTAATTTTTTTTGGGGGGGGTACTTAGGATTCAACCTAGGGCACTTAACCACTGAGCCACATCCCTCACTCTTTTTATTTTTTTATTTTAAGACAGGGTTTTGCTAAGTTGCTTAGGGCCTCACTAAATTGTTGAGGCTAGCTTTGAACTTGCCATCCTCTTGCCTCAGCCTCCCCAAGCTGCTGGGATTATAGGCACGCACCACCATGCCCTGAACAAACCTTATACTTGAAAGAATCTTCTAACCTGAAGGGTTGATCTAAGGTGCTTTTCTTCCATATAATTCAGAACTCAGAGTGAAAGAGTGGTGAGTATTCCTTGAAAATATTGTAAGGCAAATGAATAACCCACAACTCTCGGAGGTAAAAAGGTCATAACTGAGGCAAACTACAAATAAAAACCTTGGAGGAAAGCAAAGAAAAGAGTTCCTTTAGAAAATTAGGATATTTAAAAGAACCAACATATCCTGAGCAACTTCGAAAGGCAAATGCATGCCCAGGGTGGCACACATGCTGAGAAAAGGACCAATAAGACACTAAGATTTTGCCTTTGGTGATTTCTAGGTTCAGGAAAAATAAAAAGTCAAGACTCAGGCAAAGTTATACATAGCTTGGCTGAGTACTAAAGTAGTACCCTAGCACCCAACCAATCAGCAAATATTGGGAGAGGGTTTTGCTGGGTTTTTCTTTCTTCAAGAGCTGAGTGTTCTGCTCAGTCATATAGTGTTTTCCTAGCATGTCTGGGGCCCTGGGTCTAATCCCCAATACCACAAAACAATTTTTTAAAGAACACTAAATTAACACAAGCTAACTGAACAGAGCCTTCTGAGATAAAATGTGAGAAAAAATACAGATATTAAACCAGGTGTGGTGGCTCATGCCTGTGACCCCAGCAGCTTAGGAGGATGAGGCTGGAGGATCACAAGTTCAAGGTCAACATCAGCAACTTAGCAAGGCCCTAAGCAACTTAGTGAGACCCTGCCTCAAAAGAAAAAAACATTAAAAGGGCTGGTGGATATAGCTCAGTGATAAAGTTCTCCTGGGTTAAATTCCCAGTACTACCCCCCCGCAAAAAAATACAGATAAAAGTTACTAAAAAAAAAGTTTGACACACAATAGCAAATTTAAAAAGAATTTTCTTCCAGAATCACCACATTATAATATATAAAATGTCAATGTTTAATCAAGAATTAAGATTCAGGGGCTGGGATTGTGGCTCAGCGGTAGAGTGCTCGCCTAGCACGTGGGCGGCCCGGGTTCGATCCTCAGCACCACGTAAAAATAAAAACGCATTGTGTACAACTAAAGCAAATAAATAAATATTTTTTAAAAAAAAGAATTAAGATTCATGCAAAATAAAGAAAATATCATTCACTCACAAGAAAGATATGTAAAATGTACTGAAAAACCAAAGATATTGCACAAAGACCTTAAATTAACAGTTTTGAATAAGTTCAAATACCTAAAGAAAATGGTGCATAAAAAAATCAAGAATATAAGTAAAAATACAGAAATTAGAAAAAGAATCGAAACAGAAATTCTAGAACTGAAAAGTATGATAACCAAATGAAAACAATTACTAGAAGCTTTTTGTTTGTTTTTTTTTTTTTTAATTAATGAATTTAATTTTTTTAGATATTGGTGGACCTTTATTTTATTAATTTAGTTATATGTGGTGCTGAGAAATTGAACCGAGTGCCTCTCACATGCTAGGCAAGTGATCTACCACTGAGCCACACCTCCATCCGTAGAAAGTTTTGATGGAAGATTTGAGGAGATAGAAAAAAATAATCAGTGAGCTTGAAGACAAATTAATTCATTAGTCTGGGGAGCAGGAAAGGGGTGATAAGAATCAAGTAAATAAACAAAACCTAGATACCTGTGTAACAACATCCAGAATGCCCACATAGAGGACACCACAAGAGATAAAGGAGAGGGAAAAAAGAACACTTGAAGAGACAGTTGAAAACGTTCCAAATTAAAGATGGAAATCTACACATTCAAAAATCTCAGTAAACTCAAAAAGGAAAAATGCAAAGATATCCACATTAAGAGATGTTATAATCAAATTGTCAAAAGCTGAAGGCAAAGAGAATCTTTGAAAGTAGCAAGAAAGAGACAATTTATTATTTACAAAGAGTCATCAATAAGACTAATAACAGATATCTCATACATAATTCAAGGATGCTAGCAAGTTTAGGGATGACATTTTAAAATCATGAAAGAAAAGAAATCCACCAAGAATTCTATATCCAGAATATAGAATTACTTGCTATCCTTCAAGCATAAAGAAGAAATCAAACATTCCAACATGAAAGACGAGAGATGTCTAAAGAGATAAATCTAAAGTGGGTTTGCACTTCTAGATACACTAAAGAGAGGCCTTTAAATAGATATCAAAAGACACTGGAAAGTAACCCAAAGCCAAATGAAAAAAATAAATAACTTCAGTAAAGGTAACCCATAAATAAATATGAAAGTCAGTATTTGTAACTCCTTTTAATCTTCTATATATCTTCTATAGTTTAAGGGACAAATGCATAAAATAAAAACTGCAAAAATGTGAATAGGAACACAATTTATAAAGATGTAACCTGTGAAATTAACAACATAAAGAAGATGGCAAGGTTCAGGGTAAAAGCAGAGATTTTGTGTGTTATTGATGTTAAGTGGGTTTCTGTTTAAACTAAATTATTCTAAATTAGGAATGTTAATTTCAATCCCTACAGAAACCACTAAGAAAATGTATTTTAAAACATATAGAAAAGGTAAATAGAAGGTAAGTATAATATGGTTTACAGTCTTCAACCTAGAAGAAAGAGACTTATAGAATTGGTTTTTCTTAATTATTCAATTATGTGGTCTGCAAGATATTTACTTTAGATCAAAAGACACAAATGGTTTGAAAGTGAAGCTATGAGAAAAGGTATTCCATGCAAATAGTAAACAAAAGAAGTGAATTAACAAAATAGATTTTAAGTCAAAAACTCTTACAAGAAACAAAGGACATTATATACTGATAATAGAAATAATTAGGAAGATATAACAAGCTGGGCATGGTGGTGCATAACTGTAATCCCAGTGGTTTAGGCATCTGAGGCAGGAGGATTGTGAGTTCAAAGCCAGCTTCAGCAAAAGTGAGGCACTAAGCAACTTAGTGAGACCCTGTCTCTAAATAAAATACAAAATAGGGCTGGGGATGTGGCTCAGTGCTTGGGTGCCCAAAAGTTCAATTCCCACTATCAAAAAATAAAAATTAAAAAAAGATACAACAATTAAAACAACATAGAGCTGCAAATAAGTACTGTGAAAATTAGAGGGAGAGATTGACAGTTCTACAAAAACATTTGGGGACTACAAAATGCAAGCCTCAATAAAAAAATAGAACATCAACACATATTCATATTATTATTTCTGTCCTTGATTCCCATTCTCACTGGAGTGAGATGTAGTTTTGATTTGCATTTCCTTGATAGCT
Organism: Tamias sibiricus; assembly: GCA_025594165.1. Taxonomy (NCBI): domain Eukaryota; kingdom Metazoa; phylum Chordata; class Mammalia; order Rodentia; family Sciuridae; genus Tamias; species Tamias sibiricus. Next base: position 89,764,974 of record CM046659.1, read on the forward strand.
AGGAATGTTGAACAATTTTTAATATATCTGTTGGCCATTATGTATTTCTTCTTTTGAGAAGTATATGTTTATTTATTTTGCTCACGTATTGATTGGGTTATTTGCTTTTTTGGTGTTAAAGTTTTTTTCAGTTTTTTATATATTCTGGATATTAATCTTCTGTCTGAAGAGCAAGTGGCAATGATTTCCCATTCTGTAGGTTCTCTCCCTTGTTTCCCAAATAAAAACATGTCCTTAACAGCTCCATTCACAATAGCTAAAAACAGTAAATTATCCAAATGTTCATCAATAACTTAAGGGATAAACAAAATATGATATATGTATACATACATATTTATATATATAAAGTTTATTCAACCATTAGAACAAAGAATGGAGTTCTGATACATTCTGCAATGTGGTAAATCCAGAGACAGATAATAGATTGGTAATTGCAAGAGGCTGGAGAAAGGGGAAGAATGGACACTGTTTAATGGGTACAGTTGTCTTTCAGGATTATATGTGTTGAAACTAAAGAGAGGGTGATTGTGCAACATTGTGAATGTACCAGATGACACCGAATTGTTCACTTTAAAATGCTAAAATGTATGTGAGTTCTACCTCAACTGAAAGAAAAGTGGAGAAATTGGCAAGAGAGATATAGACACCCAAGACAGATGTAAAAGTATTTTGTGAACAAAAATTTTTCATCATCACCCATAACAAGACATATACAGGGGGTCCAAGATGGCAGGCCAGAGAGAGGAAGCACTCCCTGTCGCTCCATGACCCAGGTCTCAACTAATGAGAATACTGCTTTTCTGAGAGGGACAGAGGACAACTCCACAGTTGCTCTCACACAGAAATCATCACAGGTGTGCCCACGCACAGGTATCCAGGCCTCAGCGTTAAAGCAGGACTCCAGACGCCCATGGATACTAGCCCACACAGGGCTTGGAAGTGCCTTAACAGGATCATTACATCAGCACCAGCAGCAGAATTCCCAGACAACGCTCCCTTGTGGGACACCCAGCTGCTACCCACCCACAAGAATGCAGCTTCTACTCCCCTGTGGACCCCCATCTAACAATGCGGGGATCCCCTAGTCGCCTCCATCTTGCAGCTTGGCAGCTACTGCCATAGTTCCCTACATATGGTAGTCTGCCTGCACCTGGGGTCATTCCACAGACTTGGAAGACAGCTAATGACCACAACTCTACACGCCACCGAGCTCATCTCTGAACACATTGCATAATGTCATTGCCTGCCCCCTCACCCAACCAGACACCCCAGCATTGGAAACAAACTGCCTCCATCTTGGGTCACCTTTCTGGCCATCTTAGGTGGGGGCAGCTCCCAGATTGAAACTCCAGCTGGACAGGTTCCCAGTAGCAGCTTGGCAGCTACTGCCATAGTTCCCTACATATGGTAGTCTGCCTGCACCTGGGGTCATTCCACAGACTTGGAAGACAGCTAATGACCACAACTCTACACGCCACCGAGCTCATCTCTGAACACATTGCATAATGTCATTGCCTGCCCCCTCACCCAACCAGACACCCCAGCATTGGAAACAAACTGCCTCCATCTTGGGTCACCTTTCTGGCCATCTTAGGTGGGGGCAGCTCCCAGATTGAAACTCCAGCTGGACAGGTTCCCGGTTTCCATCTTTCTCTTCTCCCCAGTGGACAGTAACCCATACAATAACTGCCCAACACAAAACAGCTCTCAGTGGGACGGGTGCACAGTGCAACCAGGGCACCACCTACAGGAGCCCTGGTGAGAGAGATCCCTTAATTGGGAACTAGTAAGGGAGAGAGAGACGGTGCAACAGTTTGGAGACTAACAGAGAAACCAGGAAATGGGAAATCTTCAGGCAAGATAGGAAGATAGGACCGGGCACTCAAGTCATACAAGCAGGTCCAAAAAGAGACCCTTGAGGTGCACTCTCCCTTCAGGAACTGGCAGGTGTTATGCCTCACTTCCACGTGCCCTGCATCAGGACCAGCCTTCCTCCTCTGATTGCCTTCACCACCCTGAGGGTGGAGATACCAGCCAACAACACACAACCCCACCCATTGGATGAGAAAAGAAACAGGAAAGAGACTGATCTCCAACCAAAACAATCAACAATCCTGTTCTCTTTCAAAATTTTTTTTTCTCTCTTTTTCTTGTCCCCCTCTATTTTCCTCCCCTCACATCCCTAACATAAGTGAAACCCAGTACTTTGCACAAATTAGGATTTTGAGGACTGGGACATCTGAATAGTATATTATAGCTATGTTGTATATTTCTGTGCTATTCTTTTTTTTCCTCCAATTTTTACTATCTTAATATCCTTCATTTCTCTTAATACATATGTGTGTCTGTTTTATGTACTCTACTGTCTTCCCACGTACTTCTCTACCCAAAATTACTTCCTGTCTATTCTCCTGCTTCTAACCCTCTTCTTTAGATTTCTCTTTCAAACTTCCTAAGATATACTAACTCTATATCATCACATCCTGCCTCCTCAGCATATCATCCTACACCTCACCCCCAGCTTATTGTCCTCCGTCAGAAACTGTAAAACCCTTTAGCCAACTTACTGATTATATTATAGATAATAATTGAATTCAACATTTCTGTACATTGTGATTAAACTGTAAATGTCTTAATAGCAACAAATTGTTTCATAGGTCGTATATTATTTATATTGGGATCTGTTAACATTGTCCTTCCCCACAAAGGAGAGTTAGTGGAAGCCTACAGGAGCACTATAAGCCTATGGGGCAGTAACCCTTAGACCCACAGTGCCAGAAGGGAAGACACACAAGCAACATGAAAAGACAAGGGAGGAAAATACCACAAACAAATCAAGATATCACATTATTAGAATCCATGGCCAGCACAGCAGAAGAAATGATAGAGAAAGAGTTCAGGATGTATATAATTAAAATGTTCTGTGAATTAAAAAATGATATGAGAGCAAATATAGGCAGCAAAAGATCATTTTGACATAGAGATACATAAACAAATACAAGAGTTCCAAACCAAAGGAATAGAGTTCCAAACCAAAGGAATGAACAATCTATTCAATGAAATAATATCAGAAAACTTTTCAAACATGAAGAATGAATTGGAAAACCAAATACCAGAAGCTTATGGGACGCCAAATGTGCAAAATCACAAAAGATCCACACCAAGTCACATTATAATGAAAAAATGCCTAGCATACAGAATACAGAGAGAATATTAAAAGCCATGACAGAAAGGAATCAGATTACATATAGGGAGAAACCAATTAGGATAACTGAAGATTTTTCAACCCAGACCCTGAAAATTAAAAGGTCCTCAAACAGCATATATCAAGCTCTGAAAGAAAATGGATTCCAGCCAAGAATCTTGTATCCAGCAAAATTAAGCTTTGAATATGATGATGAAATAAAAACCATCCATAATAAACAAAAGTTAAAAGAATTTACAGCTAGAAAACCTGCACTACAAAACATCCTTGGCAAAATATTCCATGAAGAGGAAACAAAAAGAACAATAAAAATCAGAAGAGGGAAGAATTACACTAAAGGGAGAACTAGTCAAAGGAGAAGCCAAGTCAAGTTAAATAACAAAAATAAACAAAAATAGCAGGGAATACAAATCATGTCTCAATAATAACCCTGAATGTTGATGGCCTAAAATCTCTAAACAAAATACATAGGCTAGCAGACTGGATTTTTTAAAAAAGACCCAACAATATGCTGCCTCCAGGAGACTCATATGATAGGAAAAGACATACACAGACTAAAGGTAAAAGGTTGGGGAAAATCATACCACTCGCTTGGACTGTAGAAGAAAGCAGGGGTTTCCATCCTCATATCACATAAAGTAGACTTCAAGTTAAAGTTAATCAAAAGGGATACTGAAGGACAATTAATAACTTAGACTTAACTAAATTTACAGAATATTTCATCCTTCAACAAGTGAATACACTTTCTTTGCAGCAGCACATGGATCCTTCTCTAAAATAGACCATATATTATACCACAAAGCAATTCTTAGCAAATACAAAAAAAGTAGAGATACTACCCTGCATTCTATCATATCATAATGGAATGAAATTAGAAATCAATGACAAAATAAAAATTAAAAATTACTGCAACACCTGGAGACTAAAATGTGCTACTGCATGAACAATGGGTTGCAAAAGACATCAAGGAGAAGATTAAAAAATTCTTAGAGGTAAATGAGAACACTGACAACATATCAAAATCTCTAGGATACTATGAAGGCAGTACTAAGAGTAAAGATCATTGCATGGAGTTTATTCCTTAAAAGAAGAAAAAGTCAATGCATAAATGATCTAATATTACATCTCAAAGCCGTAGAAAAAGAAGAACAAATTAACACCAAAAGCAGTAGAAAACAGGAAATATTTAAAATCAGAGCTGAAATCAATAAAATTGAAACAATTGAAAAAATTGACCAAACAAAAGTTTGGTTCTTTGAAAAAATAAATAAATAAATAAAATTGACTTTAACTACGCTAACAAAGAGAAGGAGAGAGAAAACTCAAATTACTAACATACATGATGAAAAAGGTAATATCACAACAGACACTACAGAAATACAGATGATAATTAGAAATTACTTTGAAAACTTGTACTCCAATAAAATAGATAATATCAAAAGCATTGATAAATTTCTTGAGTCATATGATTTGCCCAAATTGAATCAGGATGATATACACAATTTAAACAGACCAATACTAAGTGATGAAATAGAGGATGCCATCTAGAAAAGCCCAGGACTGGATGGATACACAGCTGAGATCTAAAAGACCTTTAAAGAAGAACTAATACCAATACTCTTCAATTTATTTCAGGAAATAGAAAAAAGAGGGAGCACTTCCAAACTCATTCTATGAGGCCAATATCACCTTGATCCCCAAACCAGGCAAAGACACTTCAAAAGAAAGAAAACTTCAGGCCGATATCTCTAATGAACATAGATGCAAAAATTCTCAATAAAATTCTGGCAAATTGAATACAAAAACATATCAAAAAATAATGCACCACGATCAAGTGGGGTTTATCCCAGGGATGCAAGGCTGGTTCAACATACAGAAATCAATAAATGTAATTCATCACATCAATAGACTTAAAGATAAGAATCACATGATCATCTCAATAGATGAAGAAAAAGGATTCAACAAAACACAGCACCCCTTCATGTTCAGAACACTAGAAAAACTAGGCAAAACAGGAACATATCTCAACATCATAAAAGCTATCTCTGCTAAGCCCCAGGCTGATATAATCCTAAATGGAGGAAAATTGAAGGCACTCCCTCTAAAAACTGGAACTATACAGGGATGCCTTCTTTTACCACTTCTATTTAACAAAGTTCTTGAAACAGTGGCCAGAGAAATTAGAGAGGTGAAAAAAAAATTAAAGGGATAAGAATAGAAAAAGAAGAACCCAAATTAACACTATTTGCTGATGATATGATTCTATACTTAGAAGACCCAAAAAGTTCCACCAAAAAACTTCTAGAACTCATAAACGAATTTGGTAAAGTAGCAGGATTCAAAATCAACACCCACAAATCAAAGGCATTTCTGTATTTCAGTGACAAATCCTCTGAAGGGGATACAAGAAAACTACCCCACTTACAATAGCCTCAAAAAAATAAAATAAAATAATTGGGAATCAACTCAACAAAAGAGGTGAAATGAAAACTACAGAACACTAAAGAAAGAAATCAAAGACCTCAGAAGATGGAAAGATCTACCTTGCTCATGGATAGGCAGAATTAATATTATCAAAATGACCATACTACCAAAAGCACTATACAGATTTAAGGCAATTCCAATCAAAATCCCAATGAAATTCCTTATAGAAATAGAAAAAGCAGTCATGAAATTCACCTGGAAAAGTAAGAGAATCAGAACAGCTAAAGCAATCCTTAGCAAGAAGAGTGAAGCAGGTGGCATCACTATACCAGACCTTAAACTATATTACAGAGCAATAGTAACAAAAACAGCATGGTATTACCACCAAAATAGACCAGTAGACCAATGGTACAGAATAGAGAACACAGAGACTAACCCACAAAATTACAATTATCTTATATTAGACAAAGGCGCCAAAAACATACAATGGAGAAAACATGGCCTCCTCAACAAATGGTGCTGGGAAAACTAGAAATCCATTTGAAACAAAATGAAATTCAACCCCTATCTCTCACCATGCACAAAACTCAACTCAAAGTGGATCGAAGACCTAGGAATTAAACCAGAAACCCTATGTCTAATAGAAAAAAAGTAGGCCCTAATGTCCATCAAGTCAGATTAGGCCCCTACTTCCTTAATAAGACTCCTATAGTGTAAGAACTAAAATCAAGAATCAATAAATGTGATAGATTCAAACTAAAAAGCTTCTTCTCAGCAAAAGAAACAATTAGTGAGATGCATAGAGAGCCTACAAAATGGGAGCAAATTTTTACCCCTTACACATCAGATAAGGCACTAATCTCTAGGATATATAAAGGATTCAAAAAACCAAACACCAAAAAAAAAAAAAAAAAACCAAATAACCCAATCAATAAATGGGCCAAGAACAGACACTTCTCAGAAGATGATAGACAATCAATGAACAAATATATGAAAAAGTGTTCAACATCTCTAGCAATTAGAGAAATGCAAATTAAAACTACTCTAAGATTTCATCTCACTCCAGTCAGAATGGCAGCTATTAAGAATACAAACAACAAGCTGGGCGTGGTGGTGCACGCCTGTAATCCTAGCACTTGGGAGGCTGAGGCAGGAGGATCTTGAGTTCAAAGCCAGCCTCAGCAATGGCGAGGCACTTAGCAACTCAGTGAGACCCTGTCTCTAATAAAATACAAAAAAGGGCTAGGGATGTGGCCCAGTGGTCGAATGCCCCTGAGTTCAATCCCCAGTACCAAAAAAAAAAAAAAAAAGAATGCAAACAACAATAAATTTTGGCGAGGATGTGGGGAAAAAGGCACACTCATACATTGCTGGTGGGACTACAAATTGGTGCAACCAATCTGGAAAGTAGTTTGGAGATTCCTTGGAAAACTGGGAATGGAACCACCTTCTGACCCAGCTATCCCATTCCTCAGTCTATACCCAAAGGACTTAAAAACAGCATACTACAGGTACACAGCCAATGTTTATAGCTGCACAATTCACAATAGCTAAATTGTGGAACCAAACTAGATGCTCATCAGTAGATGAATGGATAAAGAAAATGTGGCATAAATACACAGTGGAATATTATTCGGCAATAAAAGAGAATAAAATCATGGCATTTGCAGACAAATGGATAAAGTTGGAGAATATAATGCTAAGTGAAGTTAACCAATATCAAAAAAACCAAATGCCACATGTCTTCTCTGATATATGGAAGCTGATTCATAGCAGGGTAGGGAGGGGAAGCATGGGAGGAATAGATGAACTCTAGATAGGGCAAAGGGGTGGGAGGGGAAGGGTAGGGACATGGGATTAGAAATGATGGTGAAATGAGATGGACTTCATTATTCAAAGTACATAAGTACATGTATGAAAACACGAATGGAGTGAATATACTTTGTATACAACTAGAGATATGAAAAATTGTGTTCTATATGTGTAATATGAATTGTAATGCATTCTGCTGTCATATGTGACAAATTAGAATTTTTTAAAAAAGAAACTTAAAAAAAGACAAATACAAATTAAAACCACAATGAAATATTGTTTCTCTCCTATCCAGTTGTCAAAAATTCCAAACATTTTGGTGAGACTGTGTAGAAACATTTTCTTTGCGAATGCAAAATAGTTCAACTCTGTGCAGGAAATTTAACAATAGCTAACAAAACTATCTGTGTATTAGTCTTTGACTTATTGTTAACAATTTACCCTGGTGTCATCAGCCATAAATAAATCATTGCTTTGAACTGGACAGTGAGATGCTGCCATCCAAGAGTGCCAGAGGAATACCTGTTTGCAAGGTGACTCCTATTGATAGGGAGAATTCCATGCTTGTCAGGAATTCACTAGATCAAAAGCCTTGATTTCAAATCCCAGCTGCCCAGAGGTAGAAGAAATGGGCATAAACTGATGAGCCCCAACCAAGTTGTTTTTCTCAACTTCATCCTGTATACCTCAAAAAGTTTTTCACACTGAAACCCTTTAATGCTTAGACCTATATAATAAACATGCTGCTTTCTTCCTTAGTTATATCCAGTCTCCATCAGAGCTTGGATCACCCAAAGGATCCTGCTGGTGCTCCATTTTTAAGTCTTTTGTCTTTATTTCTTAGTATATTTCTTTTGACTTTTACTTTCTCAAGCCAGTGCAAAGCCTGCATTCAGGGTGTCTGCAGGCTGTAGCAGACACCCTTGAGAAACACCACTAAAATACATATGCAAGAATGATTGTAATGTTGGAAACTACATAAATATGCAAATATTGACAATATAGGTTGAATAGTCTGTGAAACATACACAATAAAGAGTGCTGTGAAGCAATAAAATATAAAAGAGAGTTATGTTAAGTGACATGGGAATATTTCATAAGTAAAAAATACAAATGCAATTGAATATGCATAGTACTCAAATTTTGTTTAAAAAATTCAGATACTTTTAAAAAGGATTAATCTGTTCATTTGTTCAAAAATGAAATGCTGCAAAAATGCCCCAGATTCTGATAACACAATTTATCTATAAGAAGTGAGAGGGAATATGGTAGAAGATATATAGGAGAATGGAACATCCCTGTTAGAAATCCTTTACTAATAATTTTAAATTTTTAGTCCAGTTTTATATTTTACATTATCAAAATGTAATATTAATCTAACAAACATACCTTGATAAAAAAAAAACTTAAACTGAAAAGTGATACAAATGAATCCAAATATATTTCAAATAACCCAGTGATATAACCAAACTGAAGGAAAAAAATACAAACTGATCCAATTAATTTTGACTGCTCCTATTTTATTTTCCAATTCATTTTGAGCATAATACTTTGAATACATACCATTTGTGTTAACTTTTCATCACTATAACCAAAATACCTGACAAGAACAACTTCGAGGAGGACAAGTTCATTTTGTGCTCATAGTTTTCAGAGTTTCAGCCCATGATCAGCCAACTCCGTTGCTCTGGGCCAGAGATGAGGCAGAACTTCATGATAGAAGAGTTTGGCAGAGGAAAGTTGCTCCTCTCACAGCCAGGAAGCAGAGAGAGAGAGAGAGAGAGAGAGAGAGAGAGAGAGAGAGAAAGAGGGCAAGCTGGGGCTAAGGCAGGTACAGATATAATCCAAGGTCACATCTCCAGGGACCATCTACCTCCACCAACCGTACCTACCTACCTACAGTTACCGCCTAGGAGTCCAAATCATTAATCCATCAAAATCAATTAATACACTTTTGAGGTTACAAATTAAATGAACAAATTAATTACTTCCTAAAACCCCAGCTCTGAATCTTGCTATATTAGGGGCCATACTTCCAATGCATGAGTTTACACGGGCATTCCAGTTAACACCATCTCATTAAAAAATAAAATAACTATGAAAAATTGTCTTCATATTATGTGTTTTTCTTCTACAGTGGTACTACCATAGTAATTCTGAAACAATTGCATGTGAATCATATAATTAATCCAATAAATAAATATATTTATGTTAAGAACCTGGGTTATCACTATGAAAGGAGAGAGAAACAAATATGGAATAGAAGGCAAGATGCTCACTGGTTTGGATTAGCACTGGGGTTCAAATCAAACTCTCTCTCTCTCTTTTATAGTATTTATACTATATATGTGTGTTACCTATATAATATACTATATACATATAGATATACAAAAAGGTATATACATTTGTTACATATATATTTATATTGGACATTAAGAGCTGCTAATAACAGAGGAAAGTCATAAATATGCTTCCTGATGCATGAACACAAAACCACCTATAAACAGAAATGTGTCTAGTCAAACCTCTGGAGCCAAGTACCATTTGGATAAGTTTTCAACAAACAAATTAAGGGAAAGAAAAATGGAAATAATCCTATATATTGAAAGAGATTTTTCAAACATATCAGATATAAAAAATGAGCAAATTAATGATAGTGTTTTAGAATTCACACTGGGAAGATAAAGCTGTAAAAATGAGAAGTTGTTTTAATTGCATAGTCAGGATCATAGTTACTTTTAAGAGGAAGAGTGGTTGCATTGGAATTGTGAAGAGTCACACTGAGGACTTTTGGGATGGCTAGTAAATTCTGTCTTGAGTAATGATTACAGGGCTGATTACTTTATAAAAAATATTCATTTGTTTCATGCTATTTCTGAACTATGTTTTTTTTTACAACTTTAAAATAGTGAATAAATAAAATACAAATAAAAACCTGGTAAACAAGTGGCACAAAACCTCTAACCACCATTTGTCTGGAGGCCAACGTTCAGTATCAATGCCAGAATCAAATCCCATCAGTGCTCTCACGTTGTTAACACTGAAACACACACACACACAAAAAGGAGAAAATTTGTTCCTCTGACTCAGGGCATAGGCAACTGCATCTTCAGGGAGTCAGACTCAGAAAGTTTTACTCTGTTGCATAATACTCTCCTGTGTAAAGAAGTACACAAAATGCTGCTATTGTAAAGGTAGTTAATTAAGAGCACTAATTGAGCTTGGGTAGTGACCAAGGGGAACTTCAGAGACCTGATATTGCCAGACAGAAATCACTCTGTTATGGGAATTGTCTTCTAGAATCTTGCTGGTTTTCCCAAGGTAACTAAGGAGAAAGGTGATTAATGGGTCACTTGGGGGTGACATCTATTTCTGTAAATTATCATTTCTTTTTCCTCCTCAGATTTTTTGGGTTTTGTCATGAAGCCAAATAATAAGGAAAGCAAATTACAACTGAAACAAATAACAGGAAGAAAAAGTGACTGAACAATTTTATGCTTTTAAAACTAGCTCTACATTAAGAATGTAAACCATAGCCTCATCACAAGCACTTAAATTGAAGCTGCTAAAACAATCTATTGCTTTGTATATCTACTTTTCAACTATTTCACGGCATATAGGAAAAAAGCAATGGGATAAATAAATCAAAGTCACAAAACTCTAGATGGAAGAAATATTCATGACCAGTTTGTCCACAAAAATATTAATTAGCAATGATGTAAATTATGAATATCAATGATTACACTAACATCTTGGAGATGTTAGTTTTAGTCTGAACAGAGCCATTCAAATGTTAATATTCAGTAACAGTTTTAAAGGAAAATGTTGAATCCAGATAAACTTAAAAGAGTTCATGAGAATATAATGAGTGAAAAAACATATTGAGTGTAAATATACATTAAAAGGTAACAAATATCTAATATTCAGACATACCCAAACAAGGGGAAATGACTGGATAATCATTTAAGTCCATGGTTTGAAATAAGAGCAAATATGGTATTTAATATTTATTGACTGTGAAAAACAGTATATTTTCCACGTAATCTTTGCCCTAACCCTAAAATAGGTGAACCTGCATTTGACAGCAGAAAATCTGATCCGGAGCCTGCACATCTAACCATCTTTGTTCATTCCTGCCCCCTTTGCATTTTTGTGTATATACATATTCATAGAGAGACAGTGAGCAAGACAGAGACAGGACTGCAGATAAAATGTGTAAAGATTTTGGAGTTCATTTATACTCCAGGATAATTACATGACTATGTAATTAAAAGAGGATTTTCTTAACCATCTATATAAAAAAGAATAAACATAAGGATACTTCAGTATCAAATCCGTGACCCCCAATAGAGTTTAATTTGACAAATATTTACTGAGTGGCTACAGGGAACCAGAAACTGTGCTGGGTGCTAAACATACTAAGATGAGTAAGCAGTCTCTGGGCTCCAGAAACCCTATCTAATGGAACTTAGACTATAAAGAGAGTTTAAAAAACTAGTAAATGGAAAACTAAATGAAGAGATAAAACTCATCCAAGATCACAGAAGAATGGGTTCTAGGAAGTCCTCCAAAGACAATGATGGTCTAAGGTGAATCTTGAAAGTGAGAAAAAGGAATGGATTGTATGAGCTTTCCAAACAACAAGAAGGAACATGAGCACAAGCAAGGAAGCAAGAAATAAAGGGATATCTAGGGGATTATACAGCTTTGTATCGACAACACGTGGTTTGAAGACTATCAACAGTAATGCATTTAGCCTTGAAATGTATTGTATCTGTTATTATGTCCAAGTGAGAATTGTGTGTGTGTGTGTGTGTGTGTGTGTGTGTGTGTGTGGTGCTGGGGGTTGAACCCAAGGCCTTGTGCATGTAAGACAACACTCTACCAACTGAACATCCCCAGTCCCTAAGTGAACATTTTTGTAGATGCAAAAAACTAAAGCCACTTTTGTTGCATCCATATATTTTGATAACTTGTGTTTCCATATTCATTTACATCAAAATATTTTTTTAATTTTCCTTTTAATTTTTTAATATAATAGTTATCCAAGAGCATATCTGTAAATTTTTCATGATTTCTCCAATTGTTGATCTCTAGTTCTATATTATTATGGTTGGAAAAGTTATAGGATATGATTTCAAGCTTCTATTTTTTTTTTCTTTTATTGAGTTGGATACAACACCTTTATTTTATTTATTTATTTTTACGTGGTGCTGAGGATCAAACCCAGGGCTGCACATAGGCTAGGTGAGTGCTTTACCGCTAAGCCACCACCCCCAGCCTTTAAGCTTCTTATATTTGTTTAGACTTGTTTGTGTCACAACTTGTGATCCACACTGGAAAATGTTCTCTGTGCTCTTGTGAAAAAAAACAAAATGCATTCTGTTGATGTTGGAAGAAATGTTCCATACAGGTCTGTTATGTCCATTTTGAAATCCAGTGTTTTCCTAACTAATTTTCTGTCTGGAGGCTGAGGCAGGAGGAGGATTGCAAGTTCAAAGCCAGCCTTAGCAACTTAGCAAGGCTTTAGGCAACTCAGTGAAACCCTGTCTCTAACTAAAATACAATAAAGGGCTGGGGATGTGACTCTGTGGTTAAGTGGCCCTGGGTTTGTTTCCCAGTACCAAAAAATAAAAAATAAAAATTCCCTATTATTTTTGTGTTGCAGTCTATTATCCCTGGGATACAAAGTTCAATATATGCAAATTGATAAAAGGATAAATATGATTCACCATATTAGCAGAAAGACAAAAACATATGCTTATTTCAGTAAATGCAGAAAAAGCATTGACAAAATTCAATATCCTCTCAACAAATTAGGCATTTAATAATGTACTATAATATAATAAAGGCCACATACGACAAGCTCATGGCTAATATCATAACCACTGGTGAAAAGCTGAAATTTTGTCCTCTAAATCAGGAACAAGAGAAGTGTAAGACAAGGGTGCCCACTCTCCCCATTTCTGTTCAACATTGTACTACAGCAATTAAATAAGAGAAATAGATAAAAGACTTCAAATCATAAAGCATGAAGAAAGTGTCCGCTTGCTGATGACATGATCTTAAATTTAGAAAACCCCAGTCTCCAAGGGAAAAAAAAAATGTTAGAATTCATAAACAAATTAAGTAAGGCTACAGGATTCAAAAGCAACATACAAAAAAAAAAGTAGCATTTCTTTACATTAACAATGAACTACCTGAAAAAGAACTTAAGAAATTATCTTTCACAATAACATTAAAAAATTAAATAGGAGTAAATTTAACCAAAGGAGTGAAAGACCCATATACTGAAAACTACAAAATATTGATTAAAGAAATTATAGGCAACATAAATAAATAGTAATACATTCCATTATCATGATTAAGAAGAATTAATATTCTTAGTGTGTCCATATTACCAAATCTATGGTTTCAGTGAAATAGCTATAAAATTTTCAATGTCATTCTTCAAGAAAAGACCTTGAAGAACCAAAGGAATGAGAACAAAACAAAAAGAATGACCTCAAACTTATTACAAAGCTATACAAATCAAAACAGCTTGATACTGGTATGAAAACAAGAAAACCAACCAATGAAAAAAAACAAAAACAGAGATCACAGGCTTAAATTCACACAGTTGATTCTGGACAACAATACCAAGAATATACGATGGAGAAAAGATACTCTCACCCACAAATGGTGTTGGAATAACTGTATGCAGATGCAGGAAAATAAAATTAGATCCTTAACTCATACTAGATATGGAAATAAACTCAAAATGGATTAAAGACCTAAATGCAAGTCCTAAAACTATAAAGCTTCTAGATGAAAACATAGGGGGAAACACCACAACATTTTTTGGATGATGCTTTCCCGAATATGAACCTAAAAGCACAGGCAATGAAAACAAAAACAAAATCTCATCAAACTAAAAGGTTTTGCACAGGAAAAGAAACAATAGGTTGAAGACACAATCCAGTGTCTAAATAAATTATTTGCAAATAATGCATCTGATAAGAAGCTAATACTTAAAAATGTATAAGAAACACACTCAATAGCAAGGAAACAAATAATTCAATCCAAAAATGGGCAAAGAACCTAAATAGATAGTTCTCAAAACATACAAATAGACAACAGGTATATGGAAAAATGATTATCATCACTAAGTATCAGCATACTTTGGATTAGGCAGAGGGGAGCGAAGGGAGGGATGGGGTGGGGATTGGAAGGACAGTCAACTATGTGCATGTACAACTAAGGGTTGAAGAGCTTGGAAGCAGTAATAGGTTAGCTGCATTGTCTTTTTCCATTAGTACTCTGATCTGAATTGGAATGTTGGCAACTATAACTTATACAGCCTGTGGAGTGTCTGTACTACCTTAAATCTAATAAAAGGTGCTGAAAGTGTTGCTTATGAACCTTGAGAAGACAATGAAGAAGTGTAGCAACATACTCAGAATGTTAAATCAAAAGTAAAGTTGGTATACCTTTTCCAGCACAGGATTCAAAAGCAATATGAAGAAAGGTTGTGAACAGGTAAGAGAAGACAGAGGCACTTAGAATTCATTAAAAACAGCTGGTGAACAAAATTTTGTGGTGATCTGTGTTCCCTGAAGATCATCTGGGAAATATTTTTTTGTCTTGGTTGCATTGATGTTTGTAATTTTTCTCTTCCTGTCAAATTTAAATAAAGCTTTTCATTCAATTGGAATAGAGTCTGGTTTCATAATTTTTGGAGCTAACCCAAGTAATCCACTGAATATTCTTTTGCCTTTACTAGGTTTCTGTCTGGATGATTTTCTTTACTTTTCTTTTTTAATTTTTTTTCCTGATAATCAAATCAGTGCAGAATTTTTATTTATTTATTTATTTTGGGGGGAAATAATTCAAGAAACTCATGAGAGTAGAACAGAAATCGCATTCATTCCACCATTACTCTCAGTTCTCACTGGTTACATGTTAGTATATCTATTTCCAGACATGTTTTTTTTTAATTTAGGATTACTTTTTTATTAATTTTTTTTATTCAGTGTTGTATTCAGTAGCATGATTTACAATTCATAATACACAGAAACAGCAACTTTTTACATATCACTGTTAGTATACAAAGTATATGCATATCTTTCATGTCTTCAAACATGCATTTAAGGTAATGATAACCCTCTCATTCTACCATCTCCTTTTTTTCTTCCTCTCTTTATGCCCCCTTGCTCTCTCCCTTGCCATCCCTCCCCATGGACCTTTCTGGTGTTCTTCTAATCTTCCTATGCCCCCCAAACCAACCCCACTGTGAATCAGATTTCTTATCAGAGAAACTATTCAGTATTTGGATTTTTGAGATTGGCTAACTTCACTTTGCATTTTTATTCTCCAATTTCATCCATTTACCTGCGAATGCCATTATTTTATTCCCTTTTATTGCTGAGTAATAAAATTCCATTGTGTATATATACCACATTTTCTTTATCCATTCATCTACAGAGGGGCATCTAGGTGGGTTCCACAATCTAGCTATTGTGAATTGTGCTGCTATAAACATTGATGTGGCTGTGTCCCTGTAGTATGCTCTTTTTAAGTCCTTTGGAAATAGGTCCAGTAGAGGGATGACTGGGTCATAAGGTGGTTCCATTCCCAGTTTTCCAATGAATCTCCATAATGCTTTCCATAATGGCTGCACTATTTTGCAGTACCACCAGCAATGTATGAGTGTGCCTATTTCCTCACATCCTCTCCAACATTTATTGTTGTTTGTGTTCTTAATAGCTGCCATTCTGACTGGAGTGAAATGAAATCTTAGAGTAGTTTTGATTTGCATTTCTCCAATTGTCAGAGATGTTGAAAATTTTTTCATGTATTTGTTGATTGATTGTATATCACCTTCTGAAAAGTGTCTGTTCAGTTCCATGGCCCATTTAGTGATTGGGCTATTTGTTTTTTGTTTTGTTTTGTTTTGTTTTTTGTACTAATCTCTAGAATATATAAGGAACTCAAAAATCTTAACACCAATAAAACAAATAACCCAATCAATAAATGAGCCAAGGAACTGAACAGACACTTCTCAGATGATGATATACAATCAATCAACAAATACATGAAAAAAAAAATGCTCAACCTCTCTGGTAATTAGAGAAATGCAGATCAAAACCACTCTAAGATTTTATCTCACACCTGTCAGAATGGCAGGTATTAAGAACACAAACAACAATAAATGTTGGAGAGGATGTAGAGGAAAAGGCACACTCATACATTGTTGGTGGGACTGCAAAGTGGTGCAGCCAATATGGAAAGCAGTATGGAGATACTTGGAAAACTTGGAATGGAACCACCTTATGACCCAGATATCCCACTCCTTGGTCTTTACCCAAAAGACTTGAAAACAGCTTACTACAGGGACACAGCCACATCAATGTTTATAGCAGCACAATTCACAATAGCTAAACTGTGGAACCAACCTATGCAGGAGCCCTGTTTGGGGATTGGCTTGAATTGCAGTTGACTATGAGCCGTGGAGATTTGGCCATTGTCGCCACCCGTAGTCTCACGGGATTTTGTTGCGGGATCTGGAGTGACTTGGCCGAAATTGCTGATCGGGTCAGCGCCATTTTAGTGGTGTGTTTGGCGTGAGTTAGTTGTTAGAACCAGAGAGAAAAGTCATCAGAATAAAAAAGCTGTTTGTCTCCAGTTTGCTTCTGAAGTTCTTCCCGCGGCTCCGGTGCTCCGAGCGCTTCAGGCGGCAACTGGTGGCGGCCCGTACGGGGAACTTCGGAGCGGACAGGTAAGAACTGAAAGGTCTCTAAAGATGGGTTCGAATATAACTGAATCCCAAGTGATAGAGGCTATGCAAAGACTCCTTGATATACCTGACTCTGTTCTCAGTGAGGAGTATATAGACAAAAATGAAAGTGATCAAAAAAGTGTAGATTCCACTGGGCCAACTGAGACCAGTAAAGAGAGTATTAGAAGAGACCCAAAAATGACAAAAATCCAAGCTATTAAAGCTATTCGGGAGTTATTGGCGAAAGCTGAAGGATACTTGCTCTCACTGGAACCTGGGCCTCAGGATATTGCTGTCAGTGAAATTAGCAGTGGTGAGGAATCTAGTAAAAGTGATCCTGAGAAAATGAGGAAAAAGAAATTAAAAAAGACCGAGAAAAAGGTCCGTCAGGCAGAGGAGTCACTTGTGGAAGTGACTACTCCCCCATGGGTGGAATCCATTACAGAAAATATGAAGGGTATTACTAGGCATTTGCATACCCTAGAAACAGAAATAAAAAGTCTTTCTGATCGCTTATGCGCTCTCGAGGACAACTCACAGATACATTGGGAACCGCCAGCATTTGAAAAGAAAAATGGACAGAGTGTCCATCAGTCAGTAGATTTCAAAACAATAAAAAAATCTCAAAGAGGCAGTAATGACTTATGGGCCCCAAGCTCCTTTCACGTTGAGTATGCTGGAGTCCCTTAACACCTTTAGCTTAACCCCCTCAGACTGGAAAAGTCTATGTAAAGCAACATTAAGCGGGGGGCAATTCTTGGTTTGGCGATCGCAATTCCAAGAACTTTGTATAGAAACGGCTAAAAGAAACGCGGCTGCAGGGTTTGAAAACTATAATATAGATATGCTCACAGGAGAAGGGCAATTCGCAGACTTACAGGCTCAAACAGATTATGACTCAGATATATATGCTCAGATAAATGCAGCTGCCTTAGAGGCATGGAAAACTGTACAAGGACCTGGGGATCTACAAGGTAGCTTGTCAAAAGTGATTCAAGGACCTAATGAGCCGTATGCCGACTTTGCTGATCGACTTTTGAGAACTGCAGGTAGTGTGTTTGCAGATGTTGACCAAGCTATGCCTTTAGTTGTTCAATTAGCTTATGAAAATGCAAATAAATGGTGCCAAGCAGCCATCAGGCCATGGAGAACTAAAAAGGATCTTTCCGTATATATACAACTATGTAAAGATATAAATGGCGCCTTTGTCACAGGAAATGTGATTGCAGCCTCAATGAGAGGTGCTTCCTCTCGAAATTTCACAAAGGCTAAACGTAGACATTATAATCAATCAGGATATTCCAGGCAAAATTATCATAATCAATCAGGCAATTCTAGGCAAAATCCCAAAAGAGAAATAAGATCAAGCTCATACCATGCCCCAGGCCGCTGCCCCAGGTGTAAAAAGGGAAATCATTGGGCCAATAAATGCTATTCAAAATTTGACATCCATGGAAATCCTTTGTTCAGGAATTCAAAAAACGGGGCACGGGGCCCAGTACCCGGGGCCCACAAATGTACGGGGCATTGCAGAAGGAGTATCCTCAAGCATCCACTCAGATGCTTCCCCGACACAATCCCTACTACCCATCCACTCCCTCGCCAGAGGAACAAGAGGAAATGCAGGATTAGACCTCTGTTCCACCGCCCGAATAGTGTTAACACCTGAAATGGGGGTTCAACTGATTCCCACAGGAGTCAGGGGACCTCTTCCCTCAGGGACTGTAGGACTTATTATCGGGCGTAGTCCTAAAAGCTTATTAGGTTTGCAAGTGACCCCAGGTGTAATAAACTCAGACTACAAAGGGGAAATAAAAATAATGCTTAGCTCACCCCAAAGTGTAAGTTCTGTTAATCAAGGAGATAGAATTGCTCAGTTGCTTCTCCTTCCCAATTTACATAATTCATTTAAAATGGGTATGCCTCAAGAAGGGAACAATAGAGGATTTTGTTCCACTGACTCAAGTCCCATGGCTTGCTGGGTTCGAGACTGTTCAAGGAGGCCTATGTGTAAAATAAAAATCCAAGGAATAGAAATGGAGGGATTAATAGATACTGGAGCTGACTCTTCCATTATTAATTTACGCCAATGGCCCAAGCACTGGCCTCTGCAAAAAGCTTCAACCAGTTTAAGAGGCTTGGGATATAATAACCTCCCAGATAAAAGTGCAGTAATTTTAAAATGGGAGGATGATGAAGGCCATAAAGGAACATTTCAGCCTTATGTTTTACCTAATCTACCGGTTACTTTATGGGGAAGAGATATTTTGCAACAAATGGGAGTACACCTTGCAACCAAGCCTGCAGATGTTAAATGTGAAAACCTACAGGGTAATCTTAACCATAAAAGAACTCATTATCAAAAAGTACAGAGTAATCTTAACCCTAAAAGTAATCATTGTCATAAAGGAAAAAGATATTTTTTTTCGGGGCCACTGAGAAAATAATTTTGAAAATACCATGGCTTTCTGATAAGCCAGTGTGGGTCCCTCAGTGGCCCCTATCTAAAGAGAAATTACAAGCGGCCCACCAATTAGTTCAGGAACAATTAGAAGCAGGTCATATAGAACCTTCCACCTCTCCCTGGAATTCCCCCATATTTGTGATCAAGAAAAAGTCAGGAAAATGGCGATTGTTACATGATCTTAGACAAATCAATAAAACCATGCAAGTTATGGGGCCTACTCAACCTGGACTTCCTAGTCCCGTAGCTATTCCAAAAAATTTCCATCTTATTACTCTTGATATAAAGGATTGCTTCTTTTCTATTCCCCTACATCCTCTGGATGCCCCCAGGTTTGCTTTTTCCGTTCCTTCTATGAACAATAATGGCCCTGATCAGAGATATCAATGGAAGGTTTTACCACAGGGAATGGCTAATAGCCCCACCATATGCCAAATATATGTGGACAAGGCTATCCAACCCATTAAAAATAAATATCCAAACCTCATGTGTCTACATTACATGGATGATATTTTATTGGCCCACCCTAATCAAAAAATCTTATTTAATATATTCAGTGATGTGGTAGAAAATTTAAAAAAAATATGGACTATATATAGCAGAAGAAAAAGTTCAAACCAGATCTCCCATATTATATTTAGGATTTAAAATCATGGATACTTTTGTTAGACCCCAAAAAATTTTAATAAATAAAGAACATTTGACCACCCTCAATGATTTCCAAAAACTACTGGGAGACATTAATTGGCTTCGCCCTACACTAAATCTCACTACTGGCCAACTAAAACCTTTATTTGACATCCTTCGTGGAGATCCTGATCCATCTTCACCACGAACATTGACTCCTGATGCTAGGAAAGCTTTAAAGTTAGTAGAAAAAGCCATCGAAGGAGCTCATTGTGATAGATTTGATTTAACTCAACCGCTGATGTTGATTATTATTTCTTCACAATATACACCCACAGGAGTATTTTGGCAACAAGGGCCTTTATTATGGATACATTTGCCCGTCTCTCCTAAAAGTATAATTGAATCTTATACCTCCATGGTGGCTAAACTTATTCTTCAAGGACTTAAGACTTCTACTAAAATATTTGGCATTCACCCTGCTACTATTATTACTCCCTATTCATCATCACAGATTGAATACTTATGCTTCAATGATAATGATTGGGCTATAGCTAAATGCTCTACTTCTGCAAATTTTGATAATCATCTTCCTAAGTCCCCTATATTATCTTTTTGTATTAATCATCCTATTATATTTCCACAGGTAATAAAAATCAACCTATTCCTAAGGCATTTAATGTATTTACAGATGGGTCCTCAAATGGTACTGCTACAGTAGTCACTAAAAAAGAAAATATGACTTACATAACTGCACACAAATCAGCTCAACTAGTGGAATTGGAAGCTGTGGTAAGAGCTCTGGAAAATTTTAGGGACCAGCCCGTAAACATTTTTTCAGATAGCCACTATATTGTACAAGCCGTCCCAAAATTAGAGTTAGCAGGACCAATAGCACCTCATACTCCAGCCTTTAAATTGTTTTATCAAATACAAAAACTTTTGTGGGCAAGAAAAGAACCCCTATTCGTAGGCCATATTAGAGCACATACTAATTTGCCTGGTCCCCTCCATGAAGGTAATCAAAAGGCTGATGAACTTACAAAAACAGTATTTATACTTTCAGCGCTACAACAAGCTACTTTATTTCACTCCCAGTTTCATGTCAACAGCACCACCTTGCAACGTAGGTTTAAAATCACAAAGGAGCAAGCCAGAACAATTGTAAAAGATTGTAAATCTTGTATGACACATTTGCCCAATCCTCATTTCGGCGTTAACCCTAGAGGATTGATGCCCAATCATTTGTGGCAGATGGATGTTACTCATGAGCCAAGTTTTGGAAAATTGCGATTTATTCATGTGACCATAGATACATGTTCAGGCATGATTTTTGCTTCCTTACATTCTGGAGAAAAAGTTAAAGATGTTACATCTCATTGCTTGCAAGCTTTTGCTGCATTGGGCATCCCCAAAATGCTTAAAACAGATAATGGCCCCGCATATACGTCCTCATCTTTCAAAGAGTTTTGCGCAAAATTCAATATATCCCATAAAACAGGCATCCCATACAATCCTCAGGGTCAGGGCATTATTGAAAGAGCAAACCGAACACTGAAAATTATGTTATTAAAACAAAAAGAAGGAAATTGGAAAAGTCCTAAGGACAGATTGGCAGTTGCCCTGTTTACCTTAAATTTTTTAACTTTAGACTCTAATGGTTATTCTGCTGGAGACAGACATTGGAATCCACACCAACAACATAAACCTTTGGTTTACTGGAAGGATGTTCTTTCAGGTACATGGAAGGGTCCAGATCCAGTATTAATTTGGGGAAGAGGATCTGTTTGTGTTTTTCCAAAAGACGAATCCTCTCCAATATGGATACCATCTAGATTAATAAAACAGGTACCACATCAAAATGATCAAGATGAA
Organism: Tamias sibiricus; assembly: GCA_025594165.1. Taxonomy (NCBI): domain Eukaryota; kingdom Metazoa; phylum Chordata; class Mammalia; order Rodentia; family Sciuridae; genus Tamias; species Tamias sibiricus. The sequence continues at coordinate 89,787,138 of CM046659.1, forward strand.
GTTATTGAAGAATCAAGATTAATAAAAAAGGTACAAAATCAAGAGGACCAAGATGAAGGTATAGAATGATTCCCTCAAAAGAGTCCTTCAAAATATTTCACAACTTAAGTGTCATTTCTCCCGGCCGGGACGAGGAGATCTCTCTTTAGTGTGCACACAATTGTATTTTTTTTTTTCTTTTTCTTTTTATACATGTCTTCATGTCTGTACATTTGTCTATATTTCATGTTAATGTGACGTCACAAATATATGTTTGTATGTTTGTTTGTCCAGTGTGACGTCACATAGAACAAAGCGCTTATGAAAAAGAAAATATATATATATATGGATCCAAATAACTTTAATTCATTTTAGGTTTAGAGTATTCAATTTAGGTAAATAATTTTATAAATGAAGGTACTTTCAATTTTGATTTATAGGTGTCCCTGGGACTTCTCTTTAGCAAACAATATGACTAGTGCTATATAACCTGATATTTTGGTGTTTTGACTTAAGATTGTTTATTTGTTATTAACTTCATTTGTTTAATAGCTCATTAATTTCAATTATCTCAACAGGTAAAAAGATTGCTCTGTATACAGAGACTCAAGGGTTCCAGCTAACAAATTATTTCTCTAAAGTGCCTTTACCTTTTCTTTAATCTATCTTTAATGCAGTAATTACCCTCAGTCTTTCTTTGTTTTGTTCTAAATATGATATTTTTCCAACTTATGTTTGTAGAAGCTCAACCAGCGATGTGTGTGAACAAAAATCAACTTTAATTTTCTAATCTAATTATTCTATTTTGTAGTTTGACAACTCGCCTCTTGACTCAGTGCTGCAATAGCACTGCCTTTCCTTTAATAATTGATGCTTGAGTTTCTAGGTAGCGGGCCCTGAAGATTTGCCGGTGGCATTGTCTAAACATAAAAAAGACGTCTGCTGCTACAGCTGCAGGGATCGCGGCCACCGCAAGCATCCCTGCTGCTCAAACATCAAACAACCTCACCAACAGTGTGGCCTCTGCTCTACATGCATGGGGCCTCCTACATCAACATGTTACAACAAATGGACATTTTGATCTTTCATTGTTTGGGACTTTACGGGACAATGCCTTGCGGGTATTTGTCTGGAGAATTCAGTGTGTTACTTGTTGGAACTTAGGGCAGCTGATTTGTTTAAACAATTTGATATGCTATGCAATTTGGCTCATCACCAAAAGGCTTGTCGCCTTAAAGCCGCAACATCTCCTCACAATTGGACGGCTGTTAGTCATCATATATAGTCGATCCTAAAGGGCTCCATTGGATGGCTGGTTAGCCAATGACGGGTAAGATCCCCAGAGGGGGACAACCTAAGACAGGCACAGTCGCACGGGACAGTCTCATGTGGCCGACATATCAACCTAAGACAGGAGTCAAGGGCACAGCCTTGATTATCCGATGACGGGTAAGAATGTTGGTTGCACATAGACGTCCTAGAGCATTACCTCTTTTAAAACAAAAAGGGGGAAATGCAGGAGCCCTGTTTGGGGATTGGCTTGAATTGCAGTTGACTATGAGCCGTGGAGATTTGGCCATTGTCGCCACCCGTAGTCTCACGGGATTTTGTTGCGGGATCTGGAGTGACTTGGCCGAAATTGCTGATCGGGTCAGCGCCATTTTAGTGGTGTGTTTTGGCGTGAGTTAGTTGTTAGAACCAGAGAGAAAAGTCATCAGAATAAAAAGCTGTTTGTCTCCAGTTTGCTTCTGAAGTTCTTCCCGCGGCTCCGGTGCTCCGAGCGCTTCAGGCGGCAACTAACCTAGATGCCCTTCAGTAGATGAATGGATAAAGAAAATGTGGTATATACACACAATGGAGTATTACTCAGCAATAAGAGAGAATAAAATCATGGCATTTGCAGGTAAATGGATGGAGTTAGAGAATATAATGCTAAGTAAAGTTAGCCAATCCCAAAAAGCCAAATGCCAAATGTTTTCTCAGATATAAGGAGGCCAATTCACAGTCGGGTTGGGATGGGGAGCATAGGAGGATTAGAGGAACACTAGAATGGCCAATGGGGAGGGAAGGGAAGGGATGTGGCAAAAGGGTGAAGAAGAGAAAAAAAAAGACAGTAGAATGAGATGGATATCATTACCCTAAGTGCATGTATGAAGTCACGAATGGTGTGAATATACTTTGCATACAACCAGAGATATGTTAAAATGTGCTCTATAAGTGTAATATGAAATATAATGCATTCTGCTGTCATTTGTAACAACTTAGAATAAAAAATAAATTAAAAAAAGAGATTAGTGCTCTATCTGACGTGCATGTGGTAAAAATTTGTTCCCAATTAGTAGGCTGTCTATTCACCTCACTGATTGTTTATTTTGCTGAGAAGAAACTTTTTAGTTTGAATCTATTCATTTATTGATTCTTGATATTAATTCTTGTGCTACAGAAGTCTTATTAAGGAAATTGGGGCCTAGTCCGACATGTTGGAGATTAGAGCTTACTTTTTTTTTCTATTAGGCGTAGTGTCTCTGGTCTAATTCCTAGGTCCTTGATCCACTTTGAGTTGAGTTTTGTACAAGGTGAGAGATAGAGGTTCAGTTTCATTTTGTTGCATATGTATTTCCAGTTATCCCAGCACCATTTGTTGAAGAGGCTATCTTTTCTCCAATGTATGTTTCTGGCACCTTTATCTAATATAAGATAGCTGTAGTTGTGGGCTTTAGTCTCTGTGTCCTCTATCCTGTACCATTGGTCTACAGGTCTATTTTGGTGCCAGTACCATGCTGTTTTTGTTACTATTGCTCTATAGCATAGTTTGAAGTCTGGTATTGTGATGCCCCCTGCTTCACTCTTCTTGCTAAGGATTGCTTTGGCTATTCTGGTCTCTTATTTTTCCATGAATTTCATGACTGCTTTTTCTATTTCTATAAGGAAAGTCATTGGGATTTTGATTGGAATTGAAACTGTATAATGCTTTTGGTAATATAGTCATTTTGACAATATTGATTCTGCCTATCCAAGAACAAGGTAGATCTTTCCATCTTCTAAGGTCTTCCTTAATTTCTTTCCTTAGTGTTCTGTAATTTTCATTATAGAGGTCTTTCACGTCTGTCGTTAAGTTGATTCCCAAGTATTTTAATTTTCTTGATGCTATTGTAAATGGTGTAGTTGTCATCATTTCCCTTTCAGAGGATTTGTCACTGATGTACAAAAATGCTTTTGGTTTATGGGTGTTGATTTTGTATCCTTGCTACTTTGCCAAATTTATTTACTAGTTCTAAAAGTTTTCTGGTGGAGTTTTTTGGGTCCTCTAGGTATAGAATCATATCATCAGCAAATAGTGCTAGTTTGAGTTCTTCTTTTCCTATCTGAATCCCTTTAATTTCTTTCATTTGTCTAATTGCTCTGGCCAGAGCTTCAAGTACTATGTTAAATAACAGTGGTGAAAGGGGGCATCCGTGTCTTGTTCCAGTTTTTAGAGGGAATGCTTTCAATTTTTCTCCATTTAAAATGATGCTAGCCTGGGGCTTTGCATAGATTTTATAATGTTGAGATATGTTTCTGTTATCTCTAGTTTTTCTAGTGTTTTGAACATAAAGGGATGCTGTATTTTGTTGAATGCTTTTTCTGCATCTATTGAGATGATCATATGGTTTTTATCTTTAAGTCTATTGATGTGATGTATTATGTTCATTGATTTCCATATGTTGAAACCAACCTTGCATCCCTGGGATAAACCCCACTTGATCATGGTGTACTATCTTTTTGATATGTTTTTGTATTCAATTTGCCAGAATTTTGTTGAGAATTTTAGCATCTATGTTCATTAAAGATATTGGCCTGAAGTTTTCCTTTTTGGCTGTGTCTTTGCCTGTCTTTGGAATTAGTATAATGTTGGCCTCATAAAATGAGTCTGGAAGGGCTCCCTCTTTTTTTATTTCCTGAAATAAATTGGAGAGTATTGGTATTAGTTCTTCTTTGAAGGTCTTGTAGAACTTGGCTGTGTATCCATCCGGTCCTGGGCTTTTTTTGGCTGGTAGCTTTTTGATGGCATCCTCTATTTCTTCACTTGAAATTTATCTGTTTAAATTGTGTATAGCCTCCAGATCCAGTTTGGGTAATTCATGTGACTTTAGGAATCTGTCAATGCCATTGATATTTTCTATTTTATTAGAGTATAAGTTTTCAAAATAATTTCTAATTATCTTCTGTATTTCTGAGGTGTTTGTTGTGATGTTTCCTTTTTCATCACAGATGTTAGTGATTTGAGTTTTTTCTCTCCTTCTTTACGTTAGCATCTCTAAGGGTCTGTCAATTTTATTTAATTTTTCAAAGAACCAACTTTTAGTTTTGTCAATTCTTTAAATTGTCTCTTTAGTCTTAATTTCATTAAATTCAGCTCTGATTTTAATTATTTTCTGTCTTCTACTGCTTTTAGTGTTGATCTGTTCTTCTTTTTCTAGGGCTTTGAGGTGTGATGTTAAGTCATTTATTTGTTGGTTTTTTCTTCTTTTAAGAAATGAAATCAATGCAATAAATTTTCCTCTTAATACTGCCTTCATAGTGTCCCAGAGATTTCTATATGAAGTATCTGTGTTCTCATTCACCTCTAGGAATTATTTAATATCCTCCTTGATGTCTTCTGCAACCCTTGTTTATTAAGTAGCATGTTGCTTAGACTCCAGGTGTTGGAGTAACTTTTTTTATTTTTTTATTGTATCATTGATTTCTAATTTCATTCCATTATGATCTGATAGACTTCAGGGTAGTATCTCTACTTTTTTATATTTGCTAAGAGTTGCTTTGTGGCATAGTATGTGGTCTATTTTAGAGAAAAAGCCATGTGCTGCTGAGAAGAAGGTGTATTCATTCACTGAGGAATAAAATATTCTATATATGTCCATTAAGTCTAAGTTATTAATTGTATTAATGAGGTCTAAGATTTCTTTATTTAGCTTTTGTTCGGATGATTTATCCAGTGGTGAAAGATGTATGTTGAAGTCTCCTAGAATAATTGTGTTGTGGTCTATTTGACTCTTGAACTTGAGAAGGGTTTGTTTGATGAATGTATGTGCTCCATTGTTTGGGGCATATAAATTTATAATTGTTATATCTTGTTGATGAATGATTCCCTTAAGCAATAAGAAATATCCATCTTTGTCCCTTTTGATTAGCTTTGGCGTGAAGTCTATCTTATTTGGAAACCCTTGCTTGTTTCTGTGGCCCATTTGAGTGGTAAGCTTTTTCCAGCCTTTCACCTTCAGTCTGATGATGTCTTTTTCTATGAGGTGAGTTTTTTGAAGATAGCATATTGTTGGATTTTTTCTTTTAATCCAGTCTGACAGTCTGTGTCTTTTGAATGGTGAGTTTAGACCATTAACATTCAGGGTTAATATTGAGACATGATTCATATTCCTGTCCATTTTTGTTTTGTTTACTGTATTTAACTTGATTTGGTTTCTCCTCTGGCTAGTGTTTCCTTTAGTTCAATATTTCCCTTTGCTGATTTTCACTGTTATTTTTCTTTTCTTCTTCATGGAATATTTTGCCCAGGATGTTCTGAAGTGCAGGCTTTTGAGTTGTGAAATCTTTTAACTTTCGTTTGTCATGGAAGGTTTTTATTTCATCCTCAAATCTAAAGCATAATTTTGCTGGATATAATATTCTTGGTTGACATCCATTTTCTTTCAGAGCTTAAAATATATTGTTCCAGGATCTTCTAGCTTTTAAGGTCTGGGCTGAAATATCTGCACATAATCTAATTGGTTTTCCCCTACATGTAATCTGATTCCTTTCTCTCATAGCCTTTAATATTTCTCCTTATTCTGTATGTTGGGCATTTTCATTATAATGTGCCTTGTTGTGGATCTGTTGTTATTTTGTACATTTGGTGTTCAATAAGCCTCCTGAATTTGCTCTTCCTATTCATTCCTCATGTTTGGAATATTTTCTGCTATTATTTCATTGAATAAATTACTCATTCCTTTGGTTTGGAACTCTACTCCTTCCTCAATCCCAATAACTCTTAAATTTGGTCTTTTTAGGCTATCCCATATTTCTTGAATGTTCTGATCATGATTTCTTATCATTTTCGCTGTGTGGTCTACATTCTTTTCCAGATTATATATTTTGTCTTCATTATCTGAGGTCCTATCTTCCAAGTGGTCTAATCTGTTGGTGGTGCTTTGAATTGAACATTTAATTTGTTTTATTGCTTCCTTCATTTCCAGAACTTCTGTTTGGTTTCTTTTTAGAACCTCTATCTCCCTATTGAAGTAATCTTTTCCTTCTTGTATTTGTTTATGAAGTTCTTAGTCAAAATGATATTTTACTACCTGTATTTGATCCCTCGAATCATTCTTGAAGTCATTAAACATTTGGATTATGTATCTCCTGAACTCTTTCTCTGACATTTGATCTACTGTGCTTGCCATGGGATCTGCTAAGGAGGTATGTTGATTTGTTTGGGACACTGTCTTCCCTTGTTTTCCACATTGCTTGTGTGACTTCTCTTCTAGTGCTGTGGAACCTTGACTTTTTCATTTTTACCTTAAAGCCTTGTGATGCCCATACAGCACAATGTTATCAGATCCCCATATAAACATTTTACATTCTAAAACTAAACATGTTTCTATTCAGATATTCACAATTTGGTCACAATGAACAGAATTAGTGAATTCAGATATTGTCTCCAATAAACTCTTTAGGTTTGTAATGGGGTTTATAATTTCTAATATTGGACACTGAGGTGATATGATTAGGAGGGAGGAGGTGAGGATATTGAGTTGTTATTTCTTAGGAAGTGTGAAAGAGAAATCTATGGGTGTAGTTTTGATAACAGCAGAAAGGAGAGAAAATGAATTGGAGTGAACTAGTTAGAGGGGAGACCGATTTATATATAAACCAAACTTATGTATATGTTGAGAGCAAATAAAAAGGGTCATTGTAGTAGAAATTAGTGAAAACGAGAAGAAAGAGAAAGTGAGTCAAATGTAGAGAAGAAACTATATGTAACACCTCTTTGATGTATTATTCAATTGCCCCAGTTCTCAAGTTCCTATTTCATGTATGAGACTTGTTTTCACCTAAGTGATAGTGCAAGGGCGAGGCATAAATAGAGAGATTAAATATAAGGTAAGAAATAAAAAAGAAAAAAAAAAAATAATAGTAATAAAAAATTTAAAAATAAAAAAAAAGAATAGGGGAAACAAACTAACCAAACCAAGCAGTAAAGAATAAATGACAGAGAGAGAAAAAAATGCTCTTTCCTGTGCACACACACCCACACACATGCAAAGAAAAGAAAAGAAAAAAAAAAAAAAAAAAAAAAAAAAATCACAAAGTTGAATCCACAAATTAATCTCAGTCAAGATTCTTTAGGGGGAAATTTTTCTGGATCCCTTCACAACAAGTAGATGCGGATGTTTGATGCCAATTTTTCGGTTTCTCTTGTCCCCTCCAGTCAAGTTATCACAGAAACCACTCTGTCTATTGTAGAGGAGTTGAGAGTGGGGTTAAAGTCTGCATACCTATTTAGCCGAGTAAGTTGGGTCACCAGGTGCGTGCTACTGGAAGATGATGTATCAAGAATGCGTCAGCACTCCGCATCACTTCACAGTTGCAGAGTCATGGGCCCCTCATGCTGGATTCAAATATGATATGAGTTCCCACACTGGCTGATTTTGGCCCAGCTAGATGAAGGCTGCCCTCAGGGTCTGCTCAAATTCCTCGGATACGTGCAGGGTTCCACTTCTCCCTTTTTCCCCCCTTTCTCTGTCTGCTATAACCCCCTGTGAAAATGGCAGCGATCAATCACCCCAGTGTTATGGCACCTCCCAGGATCCAACCAGCGTTCCTGACTGGCGTTCCTGTGTGTGCGAACCCGCTGGGCTACTCGTGTGGAAACACGCTGTCCACGACTATTTTTCTGTCCTGTTAATGCTACCATTGTTTTTGTTCTTCCATGCCCTTTCCCACTGGCTCCACCACCAATATTTCTGCAGCTGTTCATTTCCCATGCGAGGTCAGCGGGAGTCCGCAGTTTGGAGACTCACCCTCTCTGTAAGCTGCCCTCTCAGCACCCCAGAGAAGCAGGAAGGCCTTGGCTCCCCCACGGTTGCAGTAAAATCGCTGGTAATGCTGCCATACTCTCACTACTGCACCTCCATCTACTGACAAAAGCCCAATGCTGCACTTCTCCGGTCCACCATCTTTCTCTTTCGATTTTCTTTTAACAATTATTATTATGTACTTTATTTTCACTTCAATGGGAGGAATTGGAAATACTGCCAGATGGCTCTTTTTAATCAGATTATCTAAAATCAGAAGAGATAGAAGTGGACCTCAAGCACTCATATTTCTCGGTATGATACTTCTGCTTATTGTCCTTCATACTAGCTATTTGATTTATAACCTTGCTCCCCAGTATGTTATGTATGGAAGCCAAAGTACTTAACAGAGAGCAATGTAACTTCTGATGACTTCTGTGCCAAAGAGATGTGATGCAGATGCCCCTGAAGATCAGGGCACTATTACCCAGACATACCTATTCCTTCACAAGTTCTGGATCATCAGGGCTGCATACTATTTTGGTAATAGGGCCTTTCTTGGGATATTCTTGATTGCACTCATTGTATCCAATTGTAAAGGGAAGGAGTAGATGAAGATTCAGACCTAAGTGATGAGAAGCCCTCTGTTCTGTTTGACAGCCTTCTGTCTTAAAGGCTTTATAAAGCTGAATTTTTTAAAGTTTTAAAGTTATACATTAGGATAAAATAGCTTCCATCAAAAATGGAAGCATGGCCATTAAAAGGAGCTATATTTTTTTTATGTTTCTGAAGTAACATCATTGAATCACAGATTAACATTTAAAATTGTTAAAATAACACTGTGTAAATATGAAACTCCTTTCTTTGTGAGGGAATATTTGTGGGAAATTTTTTTCTTTAAATGTATAATAGTGTTAAATTGATTTAAAAATCTTCCAGAATTAATATTCCCTTTTGTTGCTTTTCAAAAATAATAACAAATCACTTGTAGTTGTAAAAAAAAAAAAAAAACACTATGTATAGTGGGTAATTCCTACTATGTCCTTATGCACATCACCTAGTGGCATGTGAAGAAGACAAATGAATCTCAGAGAAAGACAGCTGAACAAGTGCTGACTTAATTGCAGCTTTGATCCCAGATGTATTTAATCTCCTTGATGCCTACTTTGTCACTATTAACCTGGCAAATGTTTTTCCCCATTCCTGCTTGCAAAATTCACTATAAAACTTATTTTCAGTAGCCAGAATAAAAAATAACATTTTGCTGTCCTATCTTACGTGTTTTATCATTCCAAGTCCTATGTCATAACCTAATCTGCAGTGAACTTAGTCACTACTCCAAATAACACCTCAACCATTCACTGTATTGTTAATATGGTCCTGCCAAGCAGGATGTAGAAACCACTCTGGATATCTGGTTAACACACACACACACACATCAAAGTGTGGAAAATGAATCTCAAAAATATTCAGGGGCCTATTACCTCAGTGAAATTTCTAGAAAGTAATGGTCTGGGGCAAGTCTGGAGATCTCCTACAAAGTAAAGGACAAGTTGCTGTATTTTATACCAGTACATCAACCACTAAGAGGCACAACTTTCAACCACTAAGAGGCACAACTTACTATTTTTGAAGCAAAAAGCACTTCATTTTGGCATAATATTCCAACCTAGCTACAAAGTAACTCCAGTTTTGAATAAGGCCCAGACCAAAGAAGGCTGTTCACAGCTTCAGACTGCCTTGAAAGTTGCCCTGACACTTGTCCTGTGTGGCCCAGAAGATACCATAAAGCATCTGTGGCATAGAGGATGTGTAAGGATTCTCTTAGAAGACTCCTAAAGATGAATCATGACCCCAGACTTTTTTCAGTCTTAGTGAACAGATGTCTTCTTGGGCAGATATCAAATCTACTTTTAAGAAAGAACTTTTGGCTTAATGCTGGACCATAATAGAGACTGAGGGCTAATAACATATCATGCAACCTGAGCTTCCCAACATTAATTTGGTATTCTGACCCACAAAGCTATAAAGTTGGGCATGTACAGTAGCACTCTATGATCATATTGAAGTAGTACACACAAGATTGAGCTCTAGGGGCTGGGGTTGTGGCTCAGTGGTAGAGCGCTCACCTGGCACATGCGCGGCCCGGGTTCGATCCTCAGCACCACAAATAAACCCATTGTGTACAGCTAAAGCAAATAAATAAATATTTTTAAAAAAGATTGAGCTCGAGCAGATCTTGAAGACAAATGTTTCATAAACAATTGATCTACATGCTCAAGGTCCCTACCGCATTACCTTCTCTCACTACAATGCCTAGAACCTCATGGGGATAATCTTCTGACCAGCTGAGACAGAAAGAAAAAAATGGAGCCCTTTTATAGATGGCACAGTCTCCCAGTACTATTGGCATTTACTATAGGGTAACATTTATTGAACTGCCCCTTATATTGCATACATCTAAGATCTCTGCATGTGTGAAGCCCTGGATTTGATCCCCAGTACCATTAAGGAAAAAGAAAAAGACATCTAACATATCTAAGTCTCCAGCACAAAAAAGTTATTATTGATATTCTTGCACTCATTGTTATTGTCATTATCCCACAAACATCTTATTCCATAGATCAGATCCCCCATTCACATTATCTTCTCTCTTTCACAAAGCATTCTCTACACACCTCTTAATAGTGGAGACATTGGCATTACTTTCTCAAATTCTACACCTACTTGTTAAAATAATGAAGCACCCATAAATCACCACCAGAAGACAGGCTACACATATCAAAGTTTACCCATCACCTTTATCCAACTTTGCTTAAAAGTGATTTGGAAAAAATATTTCAGTGCTCTCCCATTTAAGGAATAAGTCATATGCATTCTCCAACACTCTGGCATAAAATTTAGGAGATGTAAATACTTCCAATCTCATTATAAAAGGTCAGTATTAACCTGATATTAAAAACAAAGAAAGCATATTACAAAATTCAACATTCATTCCTGATTTTAAAAAAAAACTCAACAAACAGTAAATAAAAATTAATGGTTTTAGCCTGTTAGAGTACCAATGAAAAAACTATAATAAGCACCAGACTTAATTATGAAATACTGAATAGTTTTCTAAGCACTTCTATTCAGCTTGTACTATATTATATAGCAAGTACAATAAGCCAATAACAGTGAATAAAGATTTATTATATATATATTAGATATATTATATAGATATATTAGAATTTGAAAATACATTGATTCATGTGACATGATCATCTGTAAAGGAAATCTTACATGATCTATAAAAAAGACTAACAATAAAATTTTGTAAGTTTGTAGGATACAAAGTTAAAAATCTATTATACTTCTATATACTCACGACCAACAATCATAAATTGAAGCAAAAGTAATATCATTTAAAAGTCAATATCATCAAAAATATGAAATACGTAGGGATAATTTTTTAATATGCAAGATCTGTTTACCAAAAACTTCAAAACATTGCCAAAAGAAATTAAAAGGAACAAAGTAGATGAATGGATACAATGTATATATGATATTCTTCAAAAGAAATACATATATTCATCAGATAATAATTATCTGTCTAATAACATTCCAATCAATATTTTGTCTCAAATTTCCAGCATCTAAAATATCAATGAAAGAAATACAAAGTTACATCATAGTTAATGAGACAGCTTTATCTTATCATTTATGAGATCTTTCTATAAATCACAATCTGTCTGCATACTCTCTTCATTGCTTCCTTCATCTCTTTATTCCTGAATGTGTAAATGACTGGATTCAGAAAAGGAGTGAGAACTGCATCAAAAATAGCAAGAAATTTGTCTATCTGTGAATTAGAGTGTGGCCACGTATACACAAACAGTGTCGGACCAAAGAACAAAATGACCACAGCGATGTGAGCTGAGAGAGTGGAGAGGGCCTTGGATGAACCACCTGAGGAGTGTTTCCAGACAGTGAACAGGATGAAGACGTAGGAGATGAGAAGCATAAAGAAAGAACCAACGCAGATAAACCCACTATTGACAGTGACCATGAACTGCAGTTTGTAGGTGTCTGTACAGGCCAATCTGAGAAGCAGAGGGAGGTCACAGTAAAAGCTGTCCAATGTATTAGGGCCACAGAAGGGTAAATTAATAAGAAATGCCAGTTGGAACAGTGAGTGAATAACGCCAAGTCCCCAGGCAGCAGCCAAAACAAAATGCACATTCTTGGGTTCATGATGGTCAGGTAGTGCAGAGGCTTGCATATGGCCACATATCTGTCAAAGGCCATGGCCATGAGCAGCACCATCTCCACACCACCAACGACATGAATGAAGAAGATCTGAGTGATGCAGCCTTCAAAGGAGATGACCTTGCGCTTCCTGAAAAGGTCATAAATCATCTTGGGAGAAGTGACAGAGCAGGCTCCCAAGTCAATGAAGGAGAGACCTGCCAGTAAGAAGTACATGGGGGAGTGTAAGTGAGGATCAGTGGTCACAGAAAACACAATGAGGATGTTGCCAGTCATGCTTGCCACATAGAGCACAGAGGAGAGCACCAGGAGGAAAAGCTGGATCTCCCACGAATGAGTGAGTCCCAGAAACACAAACTCAGACACCACCGAGTGATTCCCTCCATCCATTGATCCAGCCAACTGGACTGTGGCTAAACTTATAAGAATTAAGAAAATGAGAAGGAAATTGTGATTATGGAGATAATAATGTGCTAAAATTCATTGCAGAGTTCTCATTGTGAATGAACAGTATAGCATAATCTATTTAGTCAAATGTACAGAAATAATAAAAGCAATATAATATCATCACAATGTGTGGGCTGCAAGAGGATATAAATATGTCACCAACCCTCTCATTGTAATGTTCTATTCTCAAATTAACAAAAGATTTATGACTATACATAATGTTCATCAGGTATTTAAATCAGTGTTGTATTGACTATTTCTCATTTACAGTATATTCCATACTGCATTTATGCTTATTCTCATAGTTCCCTTCCCTCTCCAGTTCACACTCACAATTCTCTAACGGGGTGTTTTGATAAGAGGAAAATATCATGACCAACAGAGGTGCTTGGGTCATGAATTAAGACTGAATTAAGATAAGCTGTAGATGAAGACTGAAGAGACCAGGGTATGAGAAATTGCAGAGCCCTCAACAACAGGGGAAGTATGTGCACATTCACTTTCTTAAAAACAAGTTTTCTCGTGTTCACTGCTCTCTAATGCCTCCTGTTTCAACATAACCTTTCACTATTATAAAACCCTCAATGGCTTCACACCTATAAGATTTCATAGGAAACCTGTTCTGCCCATCAGGTAAGTCTTTCTCTAGACCTAATAAATGTGCATCTGGAGAATTTCAATTGAGTTTCTGCTAAGGGACATGTCTAAAGAGCCTAAAGGGGATGTAGGATGGATATTTAGTTTTTCTCTGTTGGTACACATGAAGGTATTGAGAACTAGCTCTTGGAATAGCTATTAGTATTAATTCCTCTGTGTCCTAGCCTCTTCTTGGTGTCAACTTTTAGTCCCTTGGCATTCATTCCTCACCTTGTGAAGTATTCAGTACCTCCACATAGTAAATGATCAGACATTTGATATTATTCTGCTTATATTGTCTAAACTTTATTCAGATATAGGTATTTTCTCTTCAAGGAAATTAGGGACTTTATACTTTAAACTTCATGATTATAAAATGAGATGAATTTCAAATATTAATAAGTCACTTTTTTTGGGGGGGTGTACCAGGGATTGAACTCAGGGGCACTCAACCACTGGGCCACAGACCCAGCCTGTTTTTGTATTTTATTAGAGACAGGGTCTCACTGAGTTGCTAAGTGCCTCACCATCACTGAGGCTGGCTTTGAACTTGTGATCCTCCTGCCTCAGCCTCCCAAGTGCTGGGATTACAGAGGTGTGCGCCACCGCCACCGTGCCCAGCTTAATAAGTCACTTTTGAGAAGATCCCATGAGCTTTCTTACTGACTTTAAAGCACAGCATGACACTGGATTTAGTCCTTTAATGCATATTATATTTATGTGTGAAGTGGAGGATGAACAAATAAAAACCTTGTTTCTCTATATCCAAATGGATACTCACCTCAATCATTTTCCTAAAGTAGAAAGAACTTCCTGAAAACATCTAATAAAGGTTATTTTTAGAAGTTGCTGAGGTGCAAATAAAACAGGTACCCTAACATCCTATATTTTTGCACTACAATTACAGACCTTCTCACACAAAGGGCCATCTGTCTGATGCCATCATTCATCCTAGACCCCAAGACTCAGAGACATATACTGTTTTCCTTCCAATACTTGTCACCACCACTAGCAACAAGTCTCTCTCTGGTCTCATCTGCACATAGTCATTACACTGTAGCCTCCTGAGCTAATATTCCACAAACTCCATATGTACACTTTTCATGACTAGAAACCCATATCCTGGGGTAGGAGCAGGATCAGACACAGGTCCTTCCCATGTGAGTAGGGTGAGTCAGCATGGGACTAACCGGATGAACATGGATGCAGAGATTATGATCACTGGTGGAGGCAGGAAAATGTAGTCAATGTTGAAAAATAGCTATAGCCTTGTAATGAGATGAAAATGTACATGGAATATATAAAGAACATTTTGTCCAAGCTAACCATCATTCACATGAAAAACCTGAGACCCGGAAAAGCAAGCTGAGCCTCCAAAATTCACACAAGTAGCAGAATGGGCACCAGAGCCCAGGTCCCATGATTCTTATTTCATAAGATATGATATGAGGGCTGAGGCTGTAGCTCAGTGGCAGAATGTTTACCTAAAATGTGTGAGGCACTGGGTTCAATTCTCAGCACTGCATATAAATAAATGAATAAAATAAAGGTCCATTAAAAACTAAAAAAAATTAAAAATATGATATGATATGATAAATTGTAATAATAACCAAGTAAAATAAGAAAATGATCAAGTAAAAAAATAGTCAAGTAAGACGACCAAAACTCAAATCACAGAAAAATGTGTTTTTTCTGGTTAAAACCCAAACTAACATGAGACATTCATAAAATGTATTATTAATACTAAATAATATATAGCAACATAATAATAAATAGTATATAAAATGTGTACCTACTTAAAAATTATTTAACTTGTACAATAGCAAAGCATATTTAGGAAAGTAATTAATTGTTCATTACTATCATCATTTGTGTACTCATTCTTCTATTTTTCTGGTCGTATAACTAATCACTACAACTGTTAAAATCTTAAGGTTATGTTTCTAAGAAGTTCATTCTATGATTCTTTTTAAATTTTGTTATCCTGATAGGTCAATTAAAATCCCAATCTCTTCTTGTAGTTTTGCAGACAATTCTCTTTCATAATGATTTGTTCTTTCTCTAACTCCTGTAAATTAAAGAACCAAGAAAACAGTTGAAAAACATGAATGGTACATATAACAAGCACAGCCTAATGTAGTATGTAATAACTATCAAATGAATAGTTATCTGTTTAATGCTTCACGCATTTGTTGGGGGAGTGCTATAGGGATTCAAGGGCAGAAAATAGAAATTTATCAAGAGCAGGTAGGGACAGCACTGCCAGTGATAGACATTGATAGGGATTTTCAGGAATTAGTAAAAAATGGATAGGAGACAGAAGAAATATACCAGGTGTGAAAAATACTTTAAGTATATAAAATAAAATAGACTGTGAGTATTAAATATTACTATTCCTATACACTTTTCATGACTAGAAACCAGGTGTGAAATATACCAGGTGTGAAAAATACTTTAAGTATATAAAATAAAGAGACTGTGAGTATTAAATATTACTATTCCTGTATATATAAAAGATGTTATATCCTCAAGCTTATATAGTGAATAGCTTTTGATTGACAGGTTAGATTTATAACTCCATCCTGTAGAAAGACCATGCCTTTGAGTCAGTGGTATTTGTTATTCCTGGTTCTCCTCTCTACATCATATTTTCTAATATGTTCAGCATTCATAAGAGAAAATGTCTCACTTAAAAATTTATAGAAGCACGATTAATGGTGTCCCAGTGAAACTATATTATATGTGTGTGTGCGATATTTTTATATATATATATATGTGTATATATATATATATATATATTATTTATTCTTTGTGAGGATAAGATGGCATTTAATTCTCAAACTTACAGCCAAGCATTCAACTGATTTTGATGAAGTCTACAGGATAATATGAGATACAGACAAAGTAGAACAGAGATAAAATGTAATAGAGTGAAGATTAGAAATATGAGAAAGATGAGGAAATTGGTAAAGATATGCACAATGTTAAGAAAACTAAAGGAAAACCAAAGGCAAAGGAGAAGGATCTGAAAATATTCAGGTAGTATAATATGAGAGTCTGCATCTTTGAGAACATAAATTATTGAAGTAGAGCCTAAATAAGATCAACCTCTCACCTTTAATGCAGATTCAGGACTGCTCCTAACTTTTGACATTGGGTTGCATTTAAAGGTGAGATTTTTCTTTAACCTTCCTTGTTGGGCTCATAGAGATTCTGTGAAACTCACTTAATAAATGGAAAGATTTCCTTTTATATGACACAATCATATATAAACATAATTCACTATAAAAAAATAACTTTTTTGATTCCAGAAGCCTAACATACACTAATCAGGAGAAGGATATGAACAGAACAGCAGACCACAGGCACATGAAAGTCTCCCCAGTGTTCCTTTTCCTTGTTTTCTACCACACCAGGAGAGCTCTCTGTCCAGTCAGCTTCCGCACCTGAGGGTCACAGTAGTTACTTTCAAAGACTTTGGTCCTTATACACCATGTGCTTGTCACACAGCTGTCTGCCCCCATTCAGAAATCCAGGAACAATTTCCAGATTTTCATCTCTTTCCTCTTCAACCCTAAAAATATAAAAATTCATAGTTGACTTTCATACATTATATTAGAAAGGCTAATAATGTGGTCCTTGAGATCAATCAGGTCTGTTTTAAATCCAGGCTCCACTACTCTATGGCAATATGAACATAACAAAGTTACTAGACCTCTTGCGAGTTTCTTATTATTGAAATGGAGATAATATATCCCTGAAAAGTATGTGTAAACTAAATGATATAAAGTACATAAACATCAAATTTACTATCTACCACATAATATGGTAATTAGCATCATATACTGAATACTAGGTACATGAATGATGTTCAAGTATAGAAAATCATCCTCATATTCTGACTTCTTGGTTATTCTAAGGTATGGAAACTATTCTTAGCTTCAGGAAAGCTTTTGATGTCTGCACTTGCTTTCAATCACTTATGTGTATTTCTCACAAGATGGTTTTGTTCCTATATGGAAACACTAATCAAAAACTGCCTAAGAGATACAAAGAAGACCCCTTCCACGATGGTAAAAAACACAATCTAAAGTCAGAAATTTCAATTCCCCCACAGGAAAAGAAAAAAAAAAAGTTAAGTCTTTTCTGACTATTTCAACTAACATTGGCTATTGCTTTTTGTCATTAGGAATGAGAAACAGAAAAAAAGTACAAGAACCAGAATACATGCCTCAAGAGATTTCTGAAGCTATGACTCTGCAGATGTAAATTTTTGTTGGACTTCCAAGGCAAGGAAACCAAACTATAGAATATCATTTGCTCAGGAAAACAAACTTTTTGCCCTTTAGCTGTGACATGGAGTTTTTCAGTTTCAATCTCAAGTTAGATTTCATACATGCAGAAAAATAGGTGGTTTATGCACATAAGAAAAGCAGATTGCTTCTCAAGACTAAATTCTTAGTCACAATTATGTTTCATTTCCATCCTTACCTTCTCATTGACTTATTTTGTTAATTTAAAGTGGATTTGTTTAGTACATATCAGATACCAAGGAAAAATAATGTTGCAGGAAGCCAATCCTTATCCAATGTGCATGTGAATATACCTCACAATTGTATGATGCATGTCACAGAAGTGGAACAGTTCCTTCACCATAAGTAGAATTGAAAGAGAACTATAGTGATCAGAGAAAACAGTGTAGTGATGTGGCACTTGATTTATAGTAAAAAAAAAAAAAAAGATGGTAAAATTACAGTACACAAATATAAGATCTAAAGAAATCATTTCAAGAGTTGGGTAAAATATTTTAAATACAGGTAAGTTCAGTGTACAATAGGTTAATGATGAAAAATACAGACTGTCTACATCATAGAAATTCTGTCTATGAACAGAAGGAAATAAGATGAGAAACATGGTTGAAATTCATTTTGCCTAACATTTGGATGTTTCTAGCATAGTTAAGAACTATTAATAAATTTAGGAAGCAAATGAAGGCATGACTACAAGGAATTGGTAATGAGGCCAGTAACTGGGAGAAATCTTCCATCTATAAATGATGAGTCAAATGAAGGAAAGGGACTATAGAGGTAGGGAGACCTTAAAAGAATGCAGAATTTGAGCAGATTTGAAAGGTTATGCAGATGAACCAGAACCATAGGTTTAGCCAAATGACTGTAGACACAGAAAAATAATAATAATAATGAGAAGTAAAAACCCAAAGGAATTGGTGGCTGATTAATGCTGGAGTGAACATGGAGAAGAGCAAAGTCAAAGATGACACCAACATTTGAGCATAAATAGATAGAACAATAGTGGGTCTCTTTCTAAAAATATGAAAGTTGAACATGGAATTTGTGGAATTGGAGAAAATAGATGCATGTGTATCATAAGCAAATTGAACTTTAGGCACTGCTAAAATGTCTTGGTGGATGTATGAGATAAAATATATTAGAAGAAATAGAGATAAAAATAAAATTGTATATAAATCAATATAAAAGTAATAGAATGCTTAAGAGTGAATAAGATTGCTGAAGGAAAGAATATGAGGAAAAAATTTCAAAAAGCAAAGATACAACTATGAAAAAGACCTATACTGATAATGTGAAAGGAGGTAAAGGAGCAAAGGTAATAGGAAGAACAATTACAGAAGTAGAAGGATAACCAGTGGTGGTCTAAAACAGGCAAAAAAAAGAGCATATTAAGAATTAAAGAGTAGAAGAGAGAACAAAGGAGGGGAGGAGAAAGATTTTGGTACAGTCAGTAAAGAAGAATGCTAGGGTACAGGAGAAGAAATATAAGAAAATTAAGATTCACAATATATTTACATACATTTTCTACATTGTAAATGGGCAGTTTGGGACTGGTGTATTGTGAGCACATATAAGTGTCAAATGAATTAATTAAAGAATGAATAGTATAAGGAACATGATAAAATTATCAAATAATGAATATATTAAAAGTTTCCATTGGAAAGTGGAATTGAAGAATATCATGCAAAGTGAAGTAAACCAATCCCAAGGAACCAAAGGTAGAATGTTTTCTCTGATAAGTTGATTCTGATCCATGATGGCGGTGGGGAGGGAGCATGGGAGGAATGAAGGAACTTTGGATAGGGCAAAGGGGAGGGAAGGGAAGGGGGAGGGGGCATGGGGTAGGAAAGATGGTGGAATGAGATGGACATCATTACCCTAGGTACATGTATGAAGATACAAACAGTGTGTGTGACTCTACTTTGTGTACAGCCAGAGAAATGAAAAATTATGCTCCATATGTGTACTGTGAATTGAAATGCATTCTGCTGTCATGTATAGCAAATTATAACAAATAAAAAATAAAGAAGAAATATTTTTTTAAAGTTTCCATTGAAGGTTGTTGGCAAAATTTTCAGAGAACATACATCAGCAATCAGCAATGGTCAACAGCTTAAAATAAAGAATTCCAACCATGAGACTGAGGAGGGATGAGAAGGGGAACACCAAATAAGGTAGAAGATGAAAAAGAGGTGAAATTTTTCTAGTCATTAGACAGCCTGACCAGGCAGCTGGGCTGATCTCTAAGTACAGGCCTCACTGAAAACCACAAGCGGCAGAAGAAAAAAAGGTGGGGATGAATGCTTGGGACAACTTGGGAAGAAGTTTGAGTAGTCAAACTCTGCTTCTTCCCTGACACTTTTCTCCAGCTCTATTCTCATTCTTTCACTTTCCCCTGCCCATACACAGTGAATCCCCATAGTCCCTGATTCCCACCCCACCCTTTTCTACAGCACCTGATGCAAACAGTCACAGAAAAGGTTGACATCACAATGAGTTGAGGAAAACATTTCTCAATCCTAAAAGACAGAAAGCTTGGCTCATGATTAACTCACTATAGGTTTTATTTGTTCTCCTCACATACCTGTTTTGTCAAAGGAACTAAGATAACAGCATTCTTAAAGATTCATAATGATATAGTTTTGCAAGATCAAAGAGATACAAAACAAAATCACTACAAACACACACACCAACAGCTATATAAACAGTAAAGCAGCAACTGATCCCAGCCCCAGAGGGTACTGACCAAATGATACTACAGAATTGCCTGACTGAGCTCACTTGGCCTGGGGAATTGTCACCTATTTAGTTGTGGTTTTCCCAAGGCAGCCAAGCAGTTATAGTCTTAATTAATGAAAGTAAGAGATATTAATTTTTTATGACAAAGAGACCTTTTTGATATTTTCTATAACTACTGTAAATCTTTATATTATGATGACTAAAAGTAAATTTCAGAACAATACTGAAAAACTACCTATCATCAGATTATAACGCAATCAATCTAGAAATCAACAGCAAGAGTAGAAATTATACAAACACATGGAGATTGAACAATACACATTTTAAAAATTTTTTTTTTAGTTGTAGGACACAATACCTTTATTTTATTTATGTGGTACTGAGGATCAAACCCAGGGCCTCACACATGTGAGACAAGCACTCTTCTATTGAGCCATAGCCCAAGCCCCTGAACAATACACTTTTGAAGGATCCATGAATCATCAAACAAATCAAAGGGGAGATTTAAAAATTCCTAGAATCAAATGAAAATGCAAATATTATATGCCAGAACCTGTGGATATGATAAAACAGTATTAAGAGGGAAGATTATAGCTATGATTGTCTATATTAGAGGGAACTCAAATAAATGGCATACATCTCAAAATTTTAGGAAAAAAAAACAGAAAAAGCTAATACCAAAATCAGTATAAAGAAAGAAATAATAAAGACTGGAACAGAAATAAATGGATGTGAATTAGTACAGCCACTATGGAAAATGATATGGAGGTGCCTCAAAACACTAAAAAAAAAAATAAATAAATAAAGAACTAAAAGTAGAACTACCATATGGTTCAGTAAAACCACTCCTGGGATTATATCTAAAAGAAATGAAGTCAACAGAAAAACGAAATACCTACATATCCATGTTTATTGCAGCAATATTCACAACAGCCAACATATGTAATCAGCCTATGTCCATCAACAAATTAATGGATAAAGAAAATGTGGCACATATACACAGTAGATTATTATTCATACATAAAGAATAAAATTATGGGGCTGGGGCTGGGGCTCAGTGGTAGAGCTCTCCTCTCACATGTGTGGGGCTCAGGGTTTGATCCTCAACACCACATAAATAACATAAAGGTATTGTGTCCACCTACAACTAAAAAAAAAATTTTTTAAAGAATGAAATTGTCATTTTTCAGGAAAATAAACCAGACACAGAGAGACAAATATCACATGTTTTATCGCATATGTGAAATTTTTTTTAAAAAAAAATTAAATATTTAAAAGTAGAAGAGTAACTATTAGGGAAGGAAAAGGGAGAAAAAAAGAACTGGAAAGGAGATGGGAGAGAGGGAGACATAATCAAAACATGATACATGCATATATGGAAATATCACAGTGAAACCCTTTAATTTGTATAAGTAATATGCATTAGCAATTTAAAAAAGCACTTGGAATCTTCAGAGCGATGTCTTTCATATGCTAATGAGAAGACTGGAAGCTGAGGGGGCCACTTGATAGCTGCACAATGAGAGTGATCACCAGAAAGACTAAAATATGATTAGAAGGTTCAAACTTGCAACCACATATATCCAACCTCCAGGAATGGAAAAGGGGCTAAAAGTTGAGTTGATACCAATGACCAATTAATAAATAAGTCAGTCATGCCTACATGCTGGATCCTTCATCGAAACTCAGAGGGAAAGAAAGAGTTGGATAAAGTCCAGATTGCTGAATCTGTGTGGATGTGCCTAGAGGGTGGTACACCTAGGGAAGGCATGGAAGTTATACATTCCCTCCCTGTACCCTACACTATACCTTTTTTCTGGCTGCTTATCGCTATGCTTTGTAATATCCTTTACAATAAATGGGTAAATATATGCAAAGTGCTCCCCTGAATTCTGTGAGCACTGTAGCAAATAATGGAACCCAAGGATTGTGGGAATCCAATTCTGGTCAGTCAGAAATATAGGTGATACTTGTGATTGGCGTCTGAAGTGAAAGAGCAGATTTGAAGTTGTTCTTTATGGAATCTGATGCCATCTCAGGTAGACACTGTCAGAACTGAATTGAATTATAAGACTTTCTATTGGTATTCACAGAATTGCTTGTAAAACCCACACATATCTAGCCACAGAAGTTTCTGTGTTGAGTGTGAAAGCACAGGGAAAAACAGTTCACTTTTTGTCCTTCACACCCCAGAAGTGGTATTGCTGTATCATATGGCAGTAGTATCCAGCTTTTCATTTCTGTGACCAGAAATGACAAGAACAACTCAGAGAAGGAAACGTTTATTTGGACTCTTGGTTTCAGAAGTTCACTCCAATGTTGGCTGGCTCCATTGCTCTGGGCTTGAGGTGAAGCAGAATATCATGGAGATAAGGGCTTGGCAGACAATAGCTCATGGCAGCCAGAAAGCAGAGAAAGAGTGAGGCACCAGGAACAAAATATAAACCATAAAGGTATGCCCCCAGTGACTACTTTCTCTGGCCATGCCCTACCTGCCCATAGTTACCCAGGAATTCATTCAAATTATTAATCTACAGTCCACTGATTAGGTTACAGGTCTCGCAATCAAATCACTTCACCCCTGAACATGCTTGCATTGTCTCATTTATGAGCTTTTGGGAAATACCTCATATACAAACCACAACAATAGTAGTTCTTAGTTTAATTTTTTGAAGGACTTTCATCAGTTTTCCATAATGGCTGTACCAATGTACATTCCTACCAGCAGTGTACAAGTGTTTCCTTTTCTCCACAACCTTTTCAACACTCATCTTTTTGATAATAGCCAGTCTCAGACGTGTAAGGTGACATCTCATTGTGGTTTAATTTGTATTTCTCTAGTAATTATCATTGTTGAACACCTTTTCGATATGCCCATTGGCCATTTTTAGTCCATCTTTGAAAAAAAAATTTAAATAGGATTATTTGGAGGTTTTGCTATTGAGTTGTATAGTTCCTTATATGTTTTATCAGGTATGTTTTAAAAAATCAGAAATCTCAACATTCTTCATCAAATAAATTCCTTGTGTTTTCAAAAGTCAAAACAGAAGTTCAGAGGTGCAAGCATATGTTAATATGAAAGACTTATAATAATGGAAACATAAACATGGAGTGAAAGCAGATTCGAGTAAGAATGTTCAAATTAGTAAGTAGAAAGAAGAATTTGTCAAGGAAGAAATTGTTAAAGAAACATTAATGACAGAAGTTGTAAATACAAATGGAATTTCAATAAACAAAAAGTTGCACGAGAAGAAAAACAACAGAGTGAAGAGACAACATACAGAATGGGAGAAAATATTTGCAAATTATGCATTTTAAAAGAGGTTAATATTCAGGATATATGTGGAACTCAAACAACTAAATAGAAAAAAGGTAAGTAATCTGAATTAAAAACGGGCAAAGAACCTAAACAGGCATTTCTCAAAATAAGACATACAAACACCCAACAGTTATGAAAAATGCTTAAAGCAACTATTCATCAGGGACACAAAAAATCAAAACCACAGTGAGATATCACTTCACCCCAATTAGAATGACTATTATCAAAAAGACCAAAAAATAATGCTGACATGGTTGTAGAGAAATGAAAACTTTCATATGCTGTTGTTGGGAGCATAACTTGGTATGGCCATTATGGAAAACAGTATGAAGTTTTATCAAAAAATAAAAAAAAAAAAATAAAACTACCATATGACCCAGCAATTCTACTACTGGGTATTATCCAAAAATATAAAATCAGTATGTTGAAAACATATCTGTACTCCGAAGTTTACTGCAGCACTATTCACAAGAGTGGAGATAAAGAATCAACCTATGTTTCCATCAGTGGATAAATGGATAAAGAAAGTTAGTATACATACACAATGGAATAATATTTGTCCATTGGTACAGGAGGATAATTATAGAAAACAATATTGTAGTGCATATTTCAAAATATCTAGAAGACCACATTTGAAATGTTTTAACCACAAAAAAATGATAAACATTTGGGGTAATTTGTATGCTAAATACAATGCTTTGATCATCACATCAAATTTGATGAAAATGTATATAATTATCAACACATCACATTCCACCCCACAAATATGAGCAATTATTATATGTCAAATGAGAACAATATCAAACTTAAAGAAATCACTCAAATAAAAAAAAATTGTAGATAACAAAATCAATGTAAAGATATCCCATGTTCATGGATTGGAAAAATTAGTACTCAAAATGTGCATTCTACCCAAAGTAATATAGAAATTCAATACCATCCCTATCACAATTCCAATGACATTTTTCACATGAAATGTATATGTACCACAAAAGACTTCAAATAGCCAAAGCAGTGTTGAGAAAAAAGAACAAAGCTGAATGCATCATACTTCCTAACATCAAAATTTACTATATACCTATAGAAATTAACATATTACTAACATAAAAACCAAACTCAGAGGGCAATGGAACAGTATAGAAAGCCCAGAAATGATGCCTTGTGTTCAGGATCACTTGAATTATGACCAAGTTGCCAAGATCAAGCAATGTAGAAAGGACAGTCTCTTTTGTAAATGGTGTTAGGACAACTAGATAGCCATAAGCAGAAAATGAAATCAGACTATCATATTGTATACAACAAATAAATTAAAAATTCATTAAAGGTTTAAATGTAAGACACAAAACTTTAAAACTACTAAAAGAAAACATAGGAAAAAAATCTCTATGACATTGGTCTAGGCAATGATTTTCTTATATGAACCTAAAAACATAGGCAGCAAAAATAAATAAATAAGTAAATAAATAAATAAGATAGTAAAAGCCATCTATATTCTTCCCACTAAAGAAATGTTACTATTAACATTTTAGTTTACATCCATACATTGTATTACAATCAGAACAAATTTTAAATCTTCTTTTATTCCCATCTTTTTCTCTTATTAATCTATCTTGAGCAACTCTCCATGTTATTAAATACTATTCCATAATAGCTACACTGTATGCACATAATTCTACAATGTGCCCATAAAATGATTTATTTTATTCAGTATTATTTTACCATAAACAAGGTATTGACATAAATATAGGGAGAAAAGGGTATAAACAAACTGGCCCTAAATGAATAAATGTAACCTTGGGCTCACCAGCATGGATATTAAACTTATTTTATGAGGAAAAAAAATCACATAATTATTAGGATTCCAGGCTCTGGAGCCAGACTGCCTGGATTCAAATCCAAATCTACCATTTACTAATCTTGGACAAGCTATTTGGCCTCTCTGTGCCTCAATCTATGTATCTGTAAAATGAGGATGATGATAGTATTTATCTCAAAGACAGTGGTGAAAATTAAATGAGTTGATAGATGAAACTAAAAGCAACACCGATGTTTGATATATGCTCTGTAAATATTAACATTATTATTCTTACCAATGAACTAAAGAAGAAAGGAAATATTAAATCTTCAATTCTGCAGGTGACACAAAACAATGAAAGTGAAAGCCAAGATCATGGAAATATATCACAAGAGACTTTTGTATATGTGTGAGACAGAAAGAATATAAACTATAAGATAAAGTTAATGTGTGATACATAAATTAGAAGATAAAACAAACTTTAATTCCAACTTTATGGTCCCCAATCAAATAATTACAGCCCAGGGAAGGAAGCCAGACTAATTTATTTTTTTCTTCTTTTTTTTTTTTTTTTTGTACCGAGATTGAACTCAGGGGCATTCGACCACTGGGCCACATCCCAGCCCGTTTTTGTATTTTATTAGAGACAGGGTCTCACTGAGTTTCTAAGTGCCTTGCCATTGCTGAGGCTGGCTTTGAACTCGTGATCCTCCTGCCTCAGCCTCCCAAGTGCTGGGATTACAGGTGTGTGCCACCACGCCCAGCCCAGACTAATTTTTAAGTTGATAAAACCTTTTCAAAAACCATCTGACTTCATTGTCACCATAAAACTGTGAGTTCTATTGCCACATTTAAAGACTTTAACTTCAGAGAAGTTAAGTCAGTTAACACAAGTTATTTGATGTTATAATGACCAAAATCTCTGTATTTTTGACTGCCAATTTTGTGTCTTGCTGAGATAAAAACTATGATATTTGGGAGGATGAGTAAACCTACATGTGGGGCACAATCTATTTCAGGAGTTAGTAGACCATAAACTTTGGGTTGAATCTGGCCTGTTGCTGGTTCTGTGAACAGTTTTATTGGCCATCAGCCATTACTTTTAAGTTGTGTGTGTATATTTCCACATATAACAACAAAATTGAGTGACTGAAACAGGTTTTGTAGACCACAAAGTCAAAACTACTAACAATCCAATACTTTGCTGAGCATTTGCCAACACCTGATCTATTGGAGTAAAGATAAAATAGATCACACTCTTCAATATATAGAGCAAAGGGTGGAAGCAAGATTTGTGGGTTAGAATATGTAAGTCATCACAAATCCTAAAAGATGATGGCTATAGTTTGCTCATAACTAAAAGACAATAGAGCAGAACAAGTTAAAAGGAGCTGTAGGATACAGAGATAATAAAGCCTGGTGTTAACAAGTATACCGATTATATGGCAGGACAATAGAAAAACAGTACTTCAGATGTCCTGAGAAACAAACTTATTTATACCATTAATATATGTGAAAGCTATTATTGGCACAGTTCTTTAGGAATTAAATGTAATCTTTGACCTAATGTAATCTTTGATTTCTATGCTATATGTAAAATCCATCTTTCTTTTCAAGAAGAATGGCACCCATTCTTCCATGGGAATAAAATAGACCCACCAGATAGTTGATGAATGCTTGTGAGCATTCAAATAATGCTTAGTAGAAAGACTCTTCTTCAAGAAGATTGGTTATTATAAACTTTCAACAGCCACTTGAAAATTTTGTTTCAACCAAGCCATTTAAGTGGTTTTTCTAACACCCAGGAGCAGACTGAACACTCTCCTCATTGCTACCTTCATCTCTCTGTTCCTAAATGTATAGATGACTGGATTTAGAAATGGAGTCAGAACTGCATCAAATATGGCTAGAAATTTGTCCAGATGTGTTGAAGGAGAGGGCCACACATAGAAAAATATCAGTGGACCAAAGAATAAAACCACCACACTAATATGAGCTGACAGAGTAGAAAGAGCCTTGGAAGAACCTCCTGAGGAGTATTTCTGAAGAGTAGCCAGGAGGAAGATGTAAGAGAGGATGAGCAGGAAGAATGCCCCCAAGGAAATGAACCCACTGTTAGCAGTGACCATGGACTGCAGTTTATAGGTATCTGTGCAGGCAAGTTTGATGAGCCGAGGTATGTCACAGTAAAAGCTGTCCAGTACATTGGGGCCACAGAAGGGCAAGTTAACAACAAAAGCCAACTGGGTTGATGAATGAATGAGACCAATGGTCCAGGCACCCACTAAAATCAAAATGCACATTCGTGGGCTCATGATGGTCAGGTAGTGCAGAGGCTTGCATATGGCCACATATCTGTCAAAGGCCATGGCTATGAGCAGTATCATCTCAGTGGCCCCAACAGCATGGCTAAAGAAGATCTGAGCTATGCATCCCCCAAAGGAGATGACTTTCTGTTTCCTGAAGAGATCACAAATCATCTTAGGTGCCGCAATAGAGCAAAATATCAGATCAATGACAGAGAGGTTGGCCAGCAAAAAATACATGGGGGAATGCAAGTAAGGGTCAGAGGTCACAGTGACAACTATGAGGAGGTTTCCTGTTAAACTGGACACATAGAAGAGACAGGAAAAACAAAAAAGAAAAATCTGGATCTCCCAGGAATTGGAGAGTCCCAGGAACACAAATTCAGAGACTACAGAGTGGTTTGGTCTATTCACTGGATCATTTGGTAGGTTCAATTTCATGTTTCCTAAAGGAAAAAATGAGAAAATTAAAATTATTGGTATGATATTATTTTCCTCTATGGTAAAGTGTATTAATTATTGGAGCCAAATATTACCTGAGCATTTTACAAAAATTGAATATTCTGTTGACCCCTAAATGCTGTTGTTACATGTTAGTAAATGTGCTTCCTCGGGGATTGCTAACACTAGGAATGTGAGCAGGCAAGTGGACTGTTACACATATAATGTCTGATGAAACTATGAAGAGCACTGACATTAACTTGCTGTGACAGTATGATCAATGCTAACCATCCTCTCCCTGGAGAAGTAATAGCCAATCTTATATTCCAGACAGGCAAAGACTATTACATAACTGAGATTTGTAGGATTCTATGACTGATTTTGTTGCTCAAACCAGAAATTATATTTCTCTAATTTACATTTCTGAATATGTCACTCATTCTAAAATACTCAAATTGAATAGCAACTCATCTGTCACACTTTCCTCATGACCTTCTTATGCATCCAAATTTACTTACTATACTTGTTGGTCATGTATCTATTATTCCCATATGATTATAAACTGATCAAAACTACAAATCATCAACTCATCAACTTTTTATTTCCATAGTTTCCTCACACAATGTCTAAATACTAAGTGATCAAAAAGATATTTCAAGTCTGCAAATGATTGGAATGAAATAGTTCTTATTAATGTACAAAAAAAATAAATGTATTAAAATGAATGAATAAGACATGAAGGTGTTTGGAGAAAGAGCATTTCAGGCAGAGACAAGAGTAAGACCAAAAGCCCTGAGATGGGAGCACACATGCCATGTTCAAAGAACCATAAGGAAATTTAAAAAGCTGAGCCAGAGTGTGCAAGGAAGGAGTGTGGGTAGGGTTTAGAAGTCAGAGGAACACAGATCATGTAGATCTTTATAGGTTATCACATGGGCATTGATTATTACTTTGAAAGAATTACCCAACAACTGGATTTTGAACAGAGAAACAAATAAACAAAAAGTCTAGTTCGCATTAAGGGATTAATCTGACTGACACATTGTGAATACACTTCAAAGTCTCTAAGATAGCAACAGGAAGATAGGCTATAAACACATTTTTTTATCTTGAGCAAGCAATGATACAAGAGATGATGTTGCTCAGACCATGGTAGCAGAGGTAGCGGCAGTGAAATATATTGGACATATTGAGATAATACATAGTGAAATGGCCTTTTGGAGACAATGAAACACTGCATTTCACTGGAGAATTTTCACCTGAAAATAAACAAAAATCCCCAAACCTACAAGAAAATATGCAAGTACTGATAAATGCACATTCAGTAACAAATCTAATGAGGACTCTAGAATAAAGAGATGTTTGAAGCTTTAAGAAGGAGCCTGGGGTTGTGTGTCAGTGGTAGACCACTAAGCATGCACAGACTCTGGCTTCCATCCCCAGCACATCACCCCCCATAAAAGGGGAAAGGCTGAAGCAAATAAAATATAATTCCCTACCCAGCAAGTAGAAAACTATGAAATTCAATAACACAAGTAATGTTACAGGCTGAAAGTGTTGTTCAAACCAAATAGAAATTTTGAAGTGGAAAGGACAAAATATACTTACCATAACATATTCTGAATGAGAGTTTAAGTGGGTCACATTTATTTTTTGAATAAGTATTTTGGTTTTCAGACTAATAGCACTGAACTCTTTAAAGTTGTTTTCCTAAGTAAGATTTTTTCTGAAGCCAAGAAAGTAATAGTCATCTGCCCTTTGGGTCACTTTGGCCCCATATTTTCCAAAATTTTTAGAAGCGAACACATAGAATTTTCTATAAAGTAGGATGAAATTACCAACCCCAGAAAATTCAGAAAAGCAAGTAAAAGGCAAAATACTAGATTAATAGAAAAATAAGGTTCTACTTCTGGTCAGAAAAATCACAAATAGTAGAACCACCTCATATCCATTTAAATTTAATAAAATTTATTTTAATTATTGCCAACAATTTTTATGACATAAACCATTATGCTTGACAACTGACTGATATAGAAATAGATGGTATCAATAAAATGTAATCAAATGTGTTTTAAAAAATAGAAATGTAGGCTCTTTGCTGTTTGAAAAGAAACCCATATTTTATTGAGTTTGATTACAAATCTCAATTATTCTCATCCCATTCTATAAACCAGCCCATTTTCAATAATTGAGCATTAAATGAATTTTTTTAAAAGAGCATTCCCATTAGAGGTCCTCTGAGAGTCATTTCAAAAGAAACTATATGGAAGGAAAAGCGGCAATAAAGCCTGCTCAGCTATTCAGCCAAATTTACATGGATTAGAGCTATCACGTGCGATAAATAAAGATACTGTGGAGCAAAACAAGTCATAAGTTATGAAGAATAATTTCCTCAAACATAAGATCTATTTTTGTTATTTAACTAATAACGACCTGGCAGAAGTATATTAGTAATAACCAGAGGTGGAGATCAGAGACAGAATACATTCATTATGCATCCCTTGTGCACACATTTACTGTAGGACATATCACAATGCAGGGAACGTGTCTTTTAAATCCTCTCTCGTGAACTTAGTGCTTCCCAACCAAGGACATCATACTCCCCAAGGAACATTTGGCAATCTGGAAATGTTCTGGGTTGTCACAATGAGGCAAGGAAAGAAGAGAGTGCACAAGATAGCTCCCCACAACAAGGAATTACCCAGCCCCAATGTCAATGTTGCCGAGGTCATGCAATAAACTATGAGCTTCTCTGAGGAAAATTAGTCTTGTACATCACTTTTATGTCACTTTAGTCTGCAGACTACCCTACACAATCCCCTCTAATTAGTGTCTGTTAGAGCGATTAATAAGTAGATGGGTGGATGCAAGGATAGATAAATAGGAAGGTGGATGGATGGATGAATGGATGATGAACAAATGGACAGATAAATAGATGGAAGGAAAGTTCCAATGCAACTTAAAGGGGAAAATGTTTGTAAATATCTGGTATCTATTGCTAGGAACACTGGGAACATATAATTGCCATACTTCATAAAAATGCAAATTTGTGGAAGAATGCACATCTTTAAACAAAAAATTTGCTTATATATCTAATGCATTACTAATTTGGTTGACAAAATCAGAAATTTCCCAGATATCCATGCAATAAACAATGAGAATAGCAGGCTGATGTCTGCAAGGTTTCAGATAATGAGAAATGACAAGTCACCTGAGCTGGTTCTAAAAGGGCATTTCAATCTTCTGTTCTCTAGAAAAAGTAACCTACATATTCTTTGCTTTTCTTGAATATTATTTTATTTCCTTCTCTCTTCTTAACTAAAGGCCTTTGAAGTTACAAACTACAATTCTTTAATATTTGCTTTCTAAATACCATCCCTTGTTTTATAAATTTACATGGATTTGGTCAGATTCCCAGAAGAGATTCTTATCCATTTTAAACCTCATATTTATAGAGTATGGAGAAAATGAGTACCCTACCAGGAATGAAATGTATGAAAAAAATTTCCAGTCCAGTTCATATCAGAGGCAGATCCAAATTATTTAAGACATACTACTTGATAACTCAATATCTCTATATTTTTGGCCATTCCTATGCTTATATAATTCTGACAGTCCAAAACTTCTTCCCTGCTCCCAACTGAACTTTCTGGTTCTTTTTTTTTTTGGGGGGGGGGTGTACTGGGTATTGAACTCAGGGGCACTCAACCACTGAGCCACATCCCCAGCCCTTTTTTGTATTTTATTAGAGACAGGGTCTCACTGAGTTGCTAAGTGCCTTGCCATTGCTGAGGCTGGCTTTGAACTTGTGATCCTCCTGCCTCAGCCTCCCAAGTGCTGGGATTACAGGCGTGCGCCACCGCACCTGGCTGGTTCTTTGTTTTAAACCTATGTCCACTTGCTTCATTAACTGTCAAAATTAAAATATTATCAGTGACTCTCTCAATAAGACTTTACTCTACTTGAATTAAGTAACCAATTAAGCTACCCTTCCTTTCACTTTGCCTCTTAAATCTAATTTCCATGCCCCTGAATTTATTATTTTTCCTGAACTTCATTTACATTTACTTTGAATCAGGGTAACCAAAATTAGAGAGGAAAAATTAAAACTCCTAAATGCCCAACAGACAAAGGTCATAGCAGAATGATTACTCCCCCAGTAATACCATTATAACAATTTTTTTATGTCACAGTTGAAAATGATCCTGTGGGTCTGTAAATAGGCATTCGGGAAAGGCAGGTGGGGTGGGTGGGGTGTCTCAAAAAGGACAGCTTACCAGTCAATCCTTCTCCAAATTCTGTGTATATCATTTGGTTTTAGTTCCAATAAAGGCCACAGAGTACTAAACTGTAGTGAACTCCCTTTTCAACTTTTCTGAAAAGACAGAAATAAAACAAAGCAGTAGTCCTAACTTTGAACTTCTATAAGTTATTAATCTCCCTCCATTCCTGTTGAAATAGTTAATGACATAAAATAAGTAAATTCTTTACTAAAGCATTTCTTGAACTCCCAAATGCCCTGTTTATGCTGAAGATGTCACATTTACGACCTCGAGTTTTCCTATAGCCTTGGAACTTGAAACCAAGACACATTTTTACAATGAGGTGAAAGTCAAAGTTAGTTATTTACTATTTCCACAATCTGTACTCCCTAGTATGATCAGTTCCTTCTTCCTTACATTATTATTTACCTGTCCATAACAAGAAAAGGTAGTTGACATCTGCAAAGGAAGATTCTACCACTATACTATTTCTCTGTAACTGAATTTAATATATAAGTCCAATTTTTTCCTGTTGTTGTCTTCACTTTCTGTCTTTGCACCTACCTTTGCACCTACCTGTTCCCAGACCACAGCGTCTTCAGGCCCCTGAGTAGATGAGTTTTCGGTTTGTGTGACTGTTTTTTATATAAAAAACTGAAATAATAAAAAAGATGGGTAATTACCAGCATTGGAGAATGACCAAGTACTTCTGCAGAAACCTGGATTTGCCAGTTTTTCCCATGTGGTCAGGGGAATTGTCCCTGGAACCCAATTGGTTTGGTAAGAATAACCAGAAGAAAATCTTTGTAATGAGTCACTGGAGAGGAAACAAACCTGAAAGTGGATATTTTAAAATATCACCTTGCAGGAACACAGTGCCTTCCTATAATCCCAGTAAATCTGGAAGATGAGGCAAGAGGATCACAAATTTGAAGCTAGCCTTAGCAATTAGAACCTGTATCAAAAAATGGCTGGGAAAGTAGTTCAGTGGAAAGTGCCCCTGGGTTCAATCCCCATCACTGCAAAAAAAGAAAAAATATGTATTACTTTTGCCAATTATATCTTTCAATTCTGACTTGCTCATTTATTACTTAAAATGAAGCAGATTGTGAAATATGAACACAGCTAGTCAAATTCATGTGGATTTCACCCTAAAGTTCAGCTTAAGTACACATAATGCAAAACAAGAAATTTTACTTGAATTTCTTTTGCATCCGAAAAGTAGCCTACAATGTACAATTTCCAAAATAACAAAAAAAAAAGCTATTTTTTAAAAAGTCCACTAGATTGCAAGTCTCATAAAAGCTAGGACTAGAGGTGGAGTTTATGTATTCAGCACATTCCTTGATCCATATGTTAGTCCCTGCCCAAGGAGGTTGGAGCCCCACAGACAAGGCATCTAAATCCATTCTGGGTAGTAGTTTTACTAAAGACATCATCCATGCAGTGGGTAGGAACACAGAAGCAAGAACCCTTAAGTCTGTCTGTGATGAAGTGGGAAGTCCTCCCAGGGGAAGTAACACCTGAGTGGAGACTTGAGAGCTGGAGACGGGAATGAGGGTGGAAGGATGAATTCCAAGAATAGGTAACAGCTTGCAGAATGAAATACAGCAAGTTCAGCATGTCAGAGAAATGAAGTGATTTAGAACTAACAGGACAGTAAGTGCAGGTAGAGGGTGGTAAGAAAGTTTTTACAAAATAACACACCTGATACAGACTATTTGAATCAAACTGAGAGGTGTGTAAGACTCTCAATACTTTTTTAGTGCCTCAGGTAATTCTCATGAACAATTCTCATTGACAGCTGCTGTTCTGCTCTATGCTTCTCTATGCGGTCCTGGTCCCATACTATACCTTTTGAACTGTACCAACCTCATCACATTGAAACTGTTTCTCTCTCTACCCTGCAGAGTGGAAGATTCTCAAGGGCAGCAATAGTGCCTTATATTTTTTCTCTCTGTCTCTCCACTGCCTTGTGCATTTTGTGCCATATGTTAGGCACTCTAAAAATATTTGTTTAGTTGAGCAAAACTGAAATATGAAGAATAAAATCAATCCAAAGCTTAAAATGTAATTTTAAAATAAAATCATAAAAGATGATAAAAGCAGAAACAAATCACAACAGAATGGTCTAAAATTATGATGTTTAGAGATAAGACACTATAAAGTAAAGTTGAAAAATAAGCAAATAACTGAATACTTAACACTATGTTGAAGCTGCTTTCTAACAAAGAAGGAAGAGACCTTGATCTCCTTCAGTGTTTCTCCAAAGCTGCTTGTGTCTATGGCTCACAAACCCCTTTCCAAAAGCCTAGGAAAACAATAAGAAAATGCTTTGTAATGCAGGTCTGTGATCTGGCAGCTCAGAAGTACTTGGCTTTTAACCCCAGAGTAGTCTAGAAACAAAAAACAAAAACAAAAGAGAGAGAGAGAGAAAGAGAGAGAGAGAGAGAATATATCTAATATATTAAAGTTAAGAAAATCCTAACTTTAATATTAACTAATGATACTTTGAAAACTCAAAATCCACTTTAAAGTATCACAGAATGACTTGATAACAGCAAAGACCACTACTTCTCATTTTTAAATAATTTTAATTGCACAGAGAGTATTTGAACCTGTAATCTCATTTTTAAAATTAGAACATCACAAATAAAACCAACGATATTTGACAATGACCCTTAATCCAGGTCCTCTTTCTTCATCTCTGGGAATAACAACAGATGGTCATATTTTTCCAGACCTTCCTTAGTTTTACATTTATGTGTACTTAAAATTGTAGACACATATAACTCCAGTTTATTTTCATTGTTTTATAGATATTGCCAGGAATTATTCTAGGTTCAGACAAGAAGGGATATCACATTGCCATGCCTACAGCCCAGTTGTGCCAGGGCAATGGGGGAAGTAAAGTGCCTGAAGATTGCATGTGAGACATAGGCTTTATTGGAGAAGTGCCTACAAGGAAGGTCCAGTGGTGATAGGTGAACGAGCAGCACTTCTGTCCCTTGTGGTGCTTTGGCAAGGAGCACCCTCTCTCCCTCATGGCATTTTGTCCAGTGGTGGCTGGCTGAATGAATGACACATAACCTTTGCACAGTACCCTCAGTTCTACCCCAGTCACCACTGAGAGAGGTTTTATATGTCAGGCTTCAGAAACAGTGACATCATCAGCACTAGCTTGCTTGGTTTGCTTGTATGCCCAGCATCTCAAGGGGCAATGTTGTGATGTACATGCAAATAATAATAATCAACTTTCCACAGTAGAATTAGTTTGCTCTAGTCCAAGTGTGCATGAGAGAAAGCCCTTGTTCTTCAAAATAATATGCATCTGGACATTCCCAACTAGGTTTGTCTCAATGTTTTCTTGATGTGGCTAGTTTATTGAGAACAGAAAAGGGGCATTTAGGGACATCTTGTTTATTCTCTCCCTTTTATTTATGTATGATACAACAACTCAAATGAGAAACTGAAGAGAAGTTATTGAAGGAATTATGTACAAGAGTTTGAGCAGAGTTATTAGAACCAGTAAGAGATAGAAAAGGAATCCAGGGCTAGCAAAGGAAATGAGCTCTTAGCATCCTTAGGGCAACAGGTCTATGGGTAGGAAGGGGGTTCTACAATCACAAGTAAGCTACAACTGCAGAAAAGAGTGTCCCCATAGGATCCAGACGTAGAAGAATAACAGCCCACTCTGTAGCTTACTGTAGGCTTTTCCTGAATCCAAAGAAACCACTCCATCATCCCAAAGTGTAGAGCCCCAAATAGTATTGTAACTGAACCTTAGCAGACTATTCCACTAATCTATGAAGTCATTTACTTTTAAGTGATGGTGTGTGTGGGTAGATGAATAAGTTCTAAGTGTTGTGACCTCATTTTTACAGTTCATTTCCTACATAATGTGCCCCCTGGTCAGACACAATATTGCATACGTATCATTTCATGGCTCACACAGGTTTTGCTCTTCTACCCAAAAACATTCATTTAATAGACTCTTCTGTGTGTGCTCTCAAGATTCTGACCTCCTTGCACAGACTGGCAGAGTCCTAAAACGGAGTTGAGTGTTTGCAAGTGGTAGGAGAGAGAAAGAAGACCCAGTTCAATATCCCTTCAATATCCCCCAGTGGAGTGCTGCCAGAAATTTCTGTATGTAGAACAGATTCTTCCTTAAAAAATAGACCATATATATTATTATATTATTACTAAATAATAATAAATATTATTCCTTAGGAATTGAGGTTGAGGATTATTATAATCTTTGATTCATAAATACTTTACATGTAATTCCTTCTCTTTTCAGAAGTGATTTTCCTTTATTCTAACTAGGAGACAGAGTGATTTCAATATCATTGTAGATAACCAAATCAGAGTAAGCAAAGAAAGACTTTTCTCTGAGTTTTATCATAAAAAATGAACTCCCTTTGTTCAACAAAAACACTTTGTTGTTGCACAGTGTTCACAATGAAATTGTTTAAGAGATTTTCCCATAACTCACTAGCTGTCTGCATACTTTCCTCATTGCCACCTTCATTTCTTGATTTCTTAGTGTGTAGATGACAGGATTCAGAAAAGGCGCAATGACTGCATCAAATATAGCCAGGAACTTATCCAGGTGTGTGGAAGAAGATGGCCGTACATAGATGAATATCAAAGGAACAAAGAACAAGACTACCACAGTGATATGAGCTGAAAGTGTGGACAGAGCCTTAAAGGAACCAGCAGAAGAGTGTTTCTGAACAGTGAGAATGAGACAATATAGGAGATGATCAGTATGAAGAAGGAGCCCACAGAGATGAAACCACTGTTGCCTGTGACCATGAATCCCAGCTGGAAGGTGTCTGTGCAGGCAAGTTTGATGAACTGAGGAAGGTCACAGTAAAAGCTGTCCAACACATTAGGACCACAGAAGGGCAACTTTACTACAAAAGCCAGTTGAACCAGTGAGTGCATAAGGCCAACCAGCCAGGCAGCCACTAAAAAGAAGATGCACATTCTTGGGCTCATGATGGTCAGGTAGTACAGAGGCTTACATATGGCCACATATCTGTCAAAGGCCATGGCTATGAGTAGCACCACCTCCACACCACCAATGACATGGATGAAGAAGATCTGGGTGATGCAGCCTCTAAAGGAGATGACTTTGCGCTTCCTGAAAAGGTCATAAATCATCTTTGGGGAAGTGACAGAAGAAACACCCAGGTCAATGAAGGAAAGGTTGGCCAACAGAAAATACATGGGAGAGTGTAAATGTGGCTCAGAAGCCACCGTGAACAAAATGATGGAGTTTCCCGTCATGCTTGCCACATAAAACACGGAGGAGAAAACAAAAAGGAGTAGTTGGATACCCCAGGAGTTGGTGAGTCCCAGGAACACAAACTCGGACACCACAGAGTGATTTGCTCCATCCATTGGCTTTGTTGGAGGTGCTACCTAAAGGAGAACAACAGGAGAAAACGTAAATTATGACAACTATATTAATAGGTCAGGAGGACAGAAGTCAAAATCATGAAAACCTACTTTTACTTTATCTTTAAAACCAACCTGATTGACATGGCTCACTGGCCTTCAGACTAGGCTCCAGCAGAGACTGCCCTCCCCAAACCCAGCGCAACCTGCCAGGCTTCCTGCGCTGGAACCCTGCACCTTGGTTACCGGGGTCTGAGGAAGGTTTCATGCAGCGCTGTAGAGTGTGAGGAGGATCCAGGAGATGAAATGACCACATCAGCTTTCCAGAAAGCCATTGATCCCTGGTGACAGAAGCCACAGAAGGGGATAATACAACCACGGGAGGAGGCACTCCAGCTCTACCAGCATGCTGTGGAGCGCTTCCTCCACGCTGTCAAGTATGAGGCACACAGGGACAAGGACAAGAAGAGCATTCCAGCCAAGTGTGTGCAGTTACCTAGCCCAGGCGGAGAAGCCGAAGGATTGTTTATGAAACAGAAATACAGCAAGAAGCCAGTCCAAGAGAATCAGAGTGAGGGAAAAGGGCAGTGACAGTGACAGCGAAAGGGATAATCCAGAGAAAAAGAAACTGCAAGAACAACTGAGGGCTGCCATTGTGATGCAGAACCCGACACAGGATGCAATGATATGGCTGGGCTGCAGGGGGCCAAGGTGGCTCTCAAAGAAGCCGTCATTTTGCCAAGTAAATTCACATACTTGTACATAGGCAGGTGTACCTCTTGATGGGGGGTACTGCTCTTTGGACCCCCTGGCACAAGGAACTCCTATGTGGCCAAGGCTGTAGCAACAGAGGCCAACAACTCTACCTTCTTCTCTGTGTCCTCTGCTGATTTGATGTCTAAGTGGTTGGGGGAGAGTGAGAAGCTAGCCAAGAATCTGTCTGAGCTGGCCAGGCAGCACAAGCCCCATAGTCTTCAATGATGAAGTGGATTCCCTCTGCGGGTCCCAGAATGATAATGAGA
The DNA here is from genome assembly GCA_025594165.1 of Tamias sibiricus. Lineage (NCBI taxonomy): Eukaryota > Metazoa > Chordata > Mammalia > Rodentia > Sciuridae > Tamias > Tamias sibiricus. The sequence continues at coordinate 89,826,093 of CM046659.1, forward strand.
GCAAGGCCACCCAAAGGATCAAAAGAGAGTTCTTGGTCCAGGTGTAGGAGGTGGGGACTGACAATGATGGGACTCTGGTTCTTGGTGTCACAAATATCTCGTGGATGTGAGATTCTGGTATTAGAAAGAGGTTTGAAAAGCACATTTATATTCCACTGCCAGAAGAAGCTGCCCATGCCCAAATGTTCCGACTGCGTCTGGGGGTGCACTACCCACAACCTCACAGATGCAAACATCCACAAGCTGGCCCAGAGACAGAGGCTACTCAGGTGCAGACATCAGCATCATTGTGAGGAATTCCCTTGGGCAGCCTGTCAGAAAAGTGCAGTCAACAACACACTTCAAAAAGGTGAGTGGTCCTTCTCACACCAACCCTAGCATTGTGATTGATGACCTCCTGACCCCATGCTCTCCAGGGGACCCAGGGGCCATAGAGATGACTTGGATGGATGTCCCTGCAAAAAACTCTTAGAGCCTGTGGTTTGTACCCGGCCCACAGTGAATGCAGATGACCTCCTGAAGGTGAAGAGATTCTCAGAGGACTTAGGATAGGAGAGTTAAAAGCTTCTTCGTTGTGGGTGAAGGTGAAGGTGGAAGGTTGATTGGGGCACATCTATGGTAGTCCCTACACTGGTGGCCAAACAGGGTTCCAGGGCTTGTCCTAAAGTCACTGTAGTGTCTCCTTTGTGGTCTGGCTGCCAGCCAGGGAGCAGGAAGAAAAGGGCTGCCAGTTACAGATGCTCCGCTGTGGTCTGGCACACATGGATACTGGCTCTTCCTACTTCTCTCTTCTGGATGCTGACCAGGTCCTTTCCCTGCCCCTCCATGTCTTTATTTTTTATTTTTGTTCCCCTAAATTTGTGCTGTTTTGATTTGTCTTGTTTATAAAGATAAAATCCCCTGGAAGTGACAAGGATTGTGCATAGCCCCCACCCACTGCTCCTTTTATGCCTAAGATTGGTTCCTTAAGAACAGACTGATGAAGAGTAAGAATAGCCATCCCCACCCTCCGAGGTTTGCAACCAGGGTCCTGTGTCTTCTTACAAGAGGAGGAGATGGTTTCTGTGAGCACAAAACTGTTTTTATCAGGAGAGAAGGCAGGCACATCTTCACTGCTGCCTTTTTTCGTCCCAAGTGTAAGAACACTGAACCCAGCTACTGCCTTGGGTCCCTGTCCTGGAAATGGTCTAACAAATCTTTTCCTTTCTTGAAATTTAAAAAAAGAGAGGGAAACCCTAAAGGCCAACAGGTATATGAACAACTGTTCAACATCAATAATTATCAGAAAGGATGGAGTTGGGGAAAATAATGCTAAGTGAAGTTAGCCAATCCCCCCCAAAAAAGGTCAAATTATCTTTTTGATATGAAGATACTAACTTATAAAGGCAAGGGAGTGGGGATGAGAAGAATGAAAGAACTTTAAATAGAACAAAGAGGGGGGAGAGAGGGGAGGGGGCAAGGGGATAGGAATAATGGCAGACTGAGTTATCCATCATTACCCTAAATACATGTATGAAGACACAATTGTTGTAAAAATACTTTATATAAAACCAGCAACTTGAAAAATTGTGCTTTTTATATGTAATATGAAATGAAATGTACTCTGCAAACATGTATAACAAATTAGAATAATAAAAAATTTTTAAATTATAACACAATAATGAAAGAAATGAATAAGAAAAAATTTAAAAAAGAACTATTACATAATCTACAATATCATTTCTGGATAAATATCCAAATGAAATGACATCATTATATCCCAAAAATATATTCCCATATTCATTTCAGCATTATTAACAATATTCAACATATGGAAACAACCTAACTGTCCATTGACAGTTGAGTGCATCTCTCTCTCTCTCTCTCTCTCTCTCTCTCTCTCTCTCTCTCTCTCTCTCTCTCTCTCTCTCTCTCTCTCTCTCTTTCTCTCTCTCTCTCTCTCTCTCTCCGACACCCACACAAACACACACACACAATGGAATATTCTTCAGCCTTATTTTTAAAAAAGAAAATCTGTGTTTGTAACAATATGAATGAATCTAGACAGTATTGTGCCAAGTGAAATTAAAGAGACACAGACAAATACTAAAAGATCTCATTTATATGTGGAAAATAAGGCATGGGTGGGCTGAGGAGGTGAAATGAGAAGATATTGGTCAAAAGATAGAAATATTCAGTTAAGATGGTTAATTTCTGAAGATCTATTGTGCAGTATGGTGACTGTGGTTAATAATAATAGTGTACTGTGTCCTTGAAAATTCCTAAGAGAGTAGATCTTGAATGTTCTCACCACAAATAAGTATACAAGGTGATGAATGTGTTAATTAGTTTGAGTCAATAATTTCACTATATATGTATATCAAAACGTCACATTGTACAGCATAACTATATACAATATTTGTCATTTGGGGTTGGCAAGGATGTGGAGAAAAGGTACACTCATTGCTGGTGGGACTGCAAATTTATGCACCACTCTGCAAAGCAGTATGGAGATTCTTCAAAAAACGTGGAATGAACCACCACTCGACCCAGCTATCCCACTCCTGGCATATATCCAAAGGAGTTAAAATCAGCATTCTACAGTGATGCAGCCACACAATGTCTATAGCACTCAATTCACAATAGCTAAACTATGGAACCAAACTAGGAGCCCTTCAACAGATGAATGGATAAAGGAAATGTGGTATACATGCAAAATAGAGTATTACTCGGCCATTAAGAAGAATAATTTTATACCATTTGCCAGTAAAAGAATAGATGAGGAGACTATCATGCTAAGTGAAATAAGCCAGTCCTAAAAACTCAAAAGTTGAATGTTTTTGCTGATATGTGGAAACTAATCCACAATAAGGGGAAAGAGGGGAAGAATAGATATTATTCAGTATATCAGACACAGGGTAATGATGGAAGGGAGATAAAAGGAAAGACAATGGAATGGAGCCAAAATAATTTTCCTATGTACCTATATGAATACACCATAGTGAATACCACAATGTGTACATACACACAAGAAGTGGGTCCTAATTAGAATACGATAAATTCTGTGCTTGTATACTATATAAAGGTGAATTCTACTGTCATGTATAAGTAAAAAGAAGCAATAAAAAATGAAAATAAAAAATTTGTCATTTTTTATATCTTAATGAAACTAGAAGGGAAAAGCATCACCTATTGTGCCTATAGATTTTCATATTGTAACCACAAGAGAAGTTGGTGGTTGTCATGCAGAGTTCCATGCAGTATTTTCTCTGAATTTAATATCTTTCTGCTTTCTCCCAGAGTGGTTGCAGTAATGTTACTCATGAGATATAAGATTGGACAACATAGAAAGCTGTGATTCAAGCCAAATTATTTTAATTTTTTCTTCAAAACACATAGCCTCAATTGGTCACATGAGACTACTCACCTTCTCTCAGCTAGTGTATCCACCAAGACGACAAAATTCTTTTGACAAATAATCCCTACTCCCCACCTCTGGAAAACACTATCTTCAAAGTTGATTAAACATTTACCATAGCTAGAAGGTCTTGCTTTTTATATTATTAGCATTTGTTTTACATCCTTTTAAGTTAGTGGACTGCTTACAAGACTAGCTCACCAGTAAACTTCTTAAAGGGATAATGATGACCTATTCATGTTTAGATTCTCTGAAGCAATGAAAAAGTGGTCTACAGAGAGGTGCAGGTCCATGGACTGTCCGTTACCAGTTTGCATCACCCTAGATATAGAGATGGAGAATAAGTCATTAGAAACTTCTCTAGCAATTTGATTACAGTGAGGAACAAATGTTTGATTTTGCATTCTACTAAAGTAACAGTCCATGAAGCACTGGGGAGGGGGGAACTAAGATAATGTGACAGTCATTGCCTGGGAGTACTTAGCACACAATCTGAAAACTTAACCCTATGAGGGGCACTGTGGTATAGTAGACAGTATTTTGTATAAATCACTATGAAAATACTTATGACATTATATTGTAATGTTGATTTTATTTAGAGAAACAACATAGTAGACAGAATATTGACTTTGGATTCAGAAAAACAAGATTTATTCCATGGTTCAGCCACTGGAGAGTCAATATTAGGCAGGGTATTGAGCTTTTGAGCCTCAGTTTATCTATCTATTGAACAAATTAAAAATATTGACTTTCTATTGTAATAATATAATTAAAGATCATACTCATGCATTCAGTATGTAGGTATTCCATATGTAGTTCTCAGTAAATACTAACATTACTTTCTTTTTTTTCACTTGCCTCTTATAGTGCTTCACGCATGGAATAAATGAATAAATAAAAGAGATGACACTGATAAAGAGATAGCATTAGAATACCATATCTAAAAGATATTTTCAAATATATTAACCGTCTCATTCTCTCAATAATAGATTATAACATTCATTCTTTTAGTGATCAACAGTAATCTTTTAAATATAAGTTAATTTTCTCTTAAAGAAAATGGTATTTCTTATTAGTTCTGACTACAAATGTAATCCATTGTTAAGTTCTCTTTCTTAACTAGACCACAATCCCCATAAAGTTAAAGACTGCATCTGTCTTCTCTACAATGTTTCCCAAAATTAAAATTACAACAGATACACAACAGGGACAAATAAATATTTGCTGAAAGATTAAAAAGAGTTGTATTTATTTTCTTTAAAAACACAAGAAAATGTATTTATTATATAATTAAATAAGATAGGCAACAAGACCATGCAGATTTCTGAAGTGACAGAGAAAAATAGAAAATAAGGCATTATAAAAATGAGCAAGAATTACAGAAAAATAAGAAACAAAAAAGATTAAAAAGAAGGACTACGAAAATAGGAAATTACATGTATAATTCTGAAGACAAGAAAGAAAAAGCTCACTTTAAGTCAGTCATTTTCTAAGATATGATCTACACTGCTTTTTGGACATATTCTTCAGAAATTGTATGATTATAAACAAATTGCAGTTTTATATCTTGAGGAGTATTTTAAGAACAATGATTCTTAGAAGAGTTTCTCCATCAGCTGTAAACTTACTTGTCTTTGGATCTCTGATCCCATTAACTAGGTAAGAACGAAGAATTTTTTAAAGGGCATTTAAAACAGAATGAGATATAATTATGGAATTTGAATATGCCAAATGGATGAAACAATATTCTTCCAAATATCAGGGAATATAAAAACTCACAAAGTGGGCTGGGGTTGTGGCTCAGTGGTAGAGCACTTGCCTAGCACGTGTGCGACCCAGGTTTGATCCTCAGCACCACGTAAAAATAAAGGCATTGTGTACAACTAAAAACAAATAAATACATATTTTTAAAAAACTCACAAAGTTAGAGTCACATTACAGTTTAAAAGGCACTTTACACAGGGTCAAGATTCTTATCTCAATCCAGAGAAAAAGTCATGCAAATGTTTCTAGAAGGAGACCCAAGAACATAACATTTATTCACAAAGAAGTCATTATTAGACTCAAGGGAAAACTCCTGAATGAAAGAAGATACAATTATCTCCATTTATAGATTGGCTATACTTTGAAATAAATTTTCTGGAATGTATTAATTGCATTCACTTTTAACTAATTATATATTGGTGATGCAAAAGACAAGACCTCTTTACCCTGTGTTGTAATTAATCCTTTTCCCTGTACTATTTAGAATTTAGTAATCCTCCAAAACAGATACCCAAACATTTAATCCTCATAGATAAAGCGGAAAAAATGAGTAATAGGGTTTTAAACATAGAGTTATCAAGTTAAATGGGACCTAAAGACATCTCTCAGACTTAAACAAGGTGCTTCATCCATGTATATTTCCTCCTCCATCTAAAAATATTGCAAGCCCATTGTTTTCCTCAGTTTAGTGTCTATATTTTTCCTCTTTAAATTGCCACAAATCATCTCTAAACCTTAGTAAAATCTACCCCCTCTGATTTAAGAACACCTCTACTTTTGTTTATTAATGTGGAAAATATTTGTAATTTTATATCCTTTCCAAATGAGTGCTTATGTACATGAATAAACAAAGTCATCTTATAGCTTTCAGTTTGCAAGAAAACAAACAATACCTTTGCCATTTACTCTTTGATTTTTTTTCTCACTTATTCGCAACCTCAGAAAAATTCCCATCTATCAACACTCTTTAAACTCTTCTCCATTCTTCTTATACTTCAGAGATAAAATTGGTATGAGATAAAATTGATACAAAAGCCAGGCGCCGCAGCACACGCCTGTAATCTCAGTGCCTTGAGATGTTGAGGCAGGAGGATCATGAGTTCAAAGCCAAATTCAGCAATTTGGCAAGGCCCTAAGCAACTGAGTGAGGTCCTGTCTCTAAATGAAAATATAAAAAACATATGGCTCAGTAACTAAGTGCCCTGTGTTCAATCCTCAGAACGGAAAAAAAAAAAAAAAAAAAAAAAGATACAAAAACTCTAATTCTAAACCACAGAATCAAACAAGAAAAAATTAACCTGGTAGTTTTAAGATTTATTTTGTTTTGAAATTTTTGACATCACATTTCAAAATTATGTTACATCGGAAAATATTTATTCAGCTTTTGGTCTTTTTCTCCATGTCAAATTTTGAATCTGTTCAGGTGTCTCTTGAGACATTTTTCCATTGGGCAAACCTGTAAAGTTTCTAGTAAATTTGCTTCTAGTTTACAAAAGATAATTGGTTTATACCCATCTCTTTTGAAAAATCAATGTAAAGAAAAATATTACCTTTGTTTTTTAGTTTCAGGGGGGCTTTGTTGTTGTTGTTTATTTTAGTTCTCATGTGTCATCATGTGCCATTTTTTGTCTATTTATCAATACTATAGTAGAGGATGAGATCATTGAGGTAATCATCACTTATAACAGAAGGATTAATTGCAACCTATGCAGAATCTAAAATATTTTTAAAAAATTAAAACCTTGTAACTTTTCCTAGGTACAATGGGGTTCAGTTCTAGCTCAACGTCAGTTAGCCTTTTCCAATATGTCTATGAACTTTTTCGCAACTATTCTCCTGTGCTGTTCTGTTTCTTTTCCTGGACAAGACTTTGCTTTAGGTTAGTCGCACACCCTTTAGGATCTGACTAGTGTTCACAGCAATTCCTACAACAGAATCACGTCTCAAACTAAAGCTACACTTCCCATTGTTAAATTTGTTTACATACATCCATTTTACCTGTATAAAAAGAACAGCATCTTCTGGGACTCAGATTTTCCTCTGCTGTCTAACATAAAGGGCCATATAATACCCTGCACTGGGAAGGTATGAAGCTATTTTATATAGCAAAAGAGGGAGTGACCAAGTGATACTGCAAAAACACAATAGCTCATGGTTCAGGGACTTTTTCCCTAGGGAAACTTTTTTTGTTGTTGTTTTTTCTTCAGTGTAATCAAAGGATATAAAAACTCATCCTAAAATGCTAAAGAGAGAAAGAAAAGTGGGAATTTTTGGTACCTTTTTCTACTTTGTTGTAAATATTGATAATTTTACACCACAATAAATCTCCAAAAATAGGAAAATGTTAACTAAAAAAAAAAAAAAAAGCTACTATCAACTCCTAAATTTTTAGTATAATTTAAGTAGTAAAAGAATATTCATAAATACTCTTTTTTATACAATAACATATTGTGTAATTAAGGATGTACATTTTGCTGTACAGAAGCTTATAATGGGATTTTTAATGCAAAAAAAGTCAAGTCTATTGACTTTTGATTTTTTACCCTCGTATCAGTCAGGGCCTTGCCAGGATCAGAAATGTCACCCTCAAGTTAGGTACCAAGAGCTTAATGAAGGCACCAAGTAGGACACAAAAGCATTGTAAGTGGAATTTGAAGGACAAATAAAAGTTATTCTTTTACTCTCTGCATTTACTTTTGTCCTTTGTCCTTGGGAAAAACAAGGCTGAACAAATAAAATGAGAGCAGAAGAAATTTCACATCATAGAATAGTTATTACATAATTACATAGTAATATAATATGTATGTTATATTAAGAAGAAAACATGGAAGCCTGAGCCCACTGCATATGCAAGTAAATCTGTCCTTTCACACAATCTACAAAGCCTTTTCTGCTCCAGAGCCACCTCAAAACTTGTAGCCTTATAAATTTCCCAGTAGTATACATTGATTACAAAATACAGAGAAATTCACAAATAATTGGGCCTCTTTCCCTATACTAGACATCACAAAGTGCAGAAACTTTAAGAGATTTCTGGCATGTCCCAAATCAATTAGATATGAGTGGAACTGGAGAACCACACTAAGTGAAAGGAACAAAAAGAGGAGGAACAACAAAAAAGAACACAACCCAATCATAGGAACAGACAATGGGTCTCTGAAGCAAAAAATTACTATAATTAAGGGATAAATTGGGCAGACTAATCAATAGTGTTAGGAAAGGGAATTCACGACTTGTGGATATTATGGAAAGGGAAGGAAAGGAGAAGTGCTGGGGAATGAAGTTAACCAAATTATATTGTTATATTGTGTGTATGTGTGAATAAGTAGTAACAAGTCCCATAAGTATGTACAAATGTAATGCACCAGTTTTTTAAAAGGTGAAAAAAAGAAAATATGCCAGAATGGAGGGCAGATCTTCAAATTGAAAATTTGGCTGAGTTCCCACAAGAGACCTATGCATCAGTTTGAAATTGAGGTCTGGATTATTTGTTTGTTTGTTTGTTTGTTTGTTTGTTTGTTTGTTTGAGGTTTGTATTAGCTATATATAATATTAGAATTCATTTTGACATATTTATAAATGCATGGACTACAATTTGCTCCAAACAATTCCCCAGTACTTACCCCCTTCCCCATTCCCTTTTCTCTACTGATCTTTCTGCTATTTACTTAAACTTGTTTTCTTTTTAAATTAGTATCTTATGGATATATTATATTATACATTAATTACATTATACATTAATTACATTATACATTATACATATATAATGGTGAGATTCACTGTGGTATATTCATGTATGTACATAGGAAAATTAGGTTGGATTCATTTCACTGTTTTTCCCTTATCCTGTCCCTCCTCCCTCAACCTCAATCCCCTCTACTCTCCCCTGACCTTTCTTTTATTTTGATGGAATTCCCCCATTTCTCCTCTCTACTCCCCCCACTTCCCTTATTTTAAACTAGCTTCCACATATGAGAAAAACATTCAACTTTTGACTTTCTGGATGTGGCTTATTTTGCTTAGCATAATAATCCCCAGTACCCTGCATTTACCAGCAAATGACCTAATTTCATTCTTCTTTATGGCTGATTAATACTCCATTGTGCTTTATCCATTCATCTGTTGAAGGGCACCTAGGATGGTTCCATAGTTTGGCTACTGTGAATTGTGCTTCTATAAACATTGATGTTGCTGTGTCCCTATACTATGCTAATTTTAAAGCTTTTGGATATATACTGAGGAGATAATTGGGTCATATGGTGGTTCCATTCCTAGTTTTCTGAAGAATCTCCATACTGCCTCCCAGAGATATTATACTAATTTGCAGTCTTAACAGCAATGTATGAGTGTATCTTTTCCCCCACATCCTCACTAATACTTATTATTATTTGTATTCTTAATGATTGCCATCTGAATGGAGTGAGATGAAATTTCAATGTGGCTTTGATTTGCATTCCCATAATTTCTAGAGATGTTGAGCATTTTTTTCATGTATTTGTTGTCCATTTGTATTCTGTTTTTGAAAAGTATCTGTTTAGTACCTTACCCATTAATTAATTGGGTTATTTGGGTTTTGGGTTTTGTTCACTTGTTTTTCATTTTGTTTTGTTTGTTGGTGTTAAGTTTTTTTGGGTTCTTTATGTATTCTGGATATTAATACCCTATCTGAGGAGCAGGTGGCAAAGATTTTCTCCTGTTCTGTAGGGAGAAAAATGACTGAAAATCATTTTATACACACACACACACACACACACACACACACACACACACACACACACATATATATATATAAAAACTGTGAAAATTTGGTATATTTCTTCTTGAATCTTCCTTTTTGCATTTACAATTACATTATACAAATTATGATCACATGGTTCTATAACCTTGGCCATTGATAATATAATATGTAAGTCTTTTTGTGATATTAAATGTACTATCATGTAGATCTTGGTGGCTATATGATAATCTATTTTATGGATACATTGCTTTAGACAGTATTTCATTGCTGGACATTTCCTTCCAATGTAAGTTATAAATAATCATGTTATAACACACTTGACACATTTCCTTACAGATATCTGGTTTTGATTACTTTCCCCAGACAACTTAATTGAATTGAAACTGCTGGGTCAGAAGGTATTTGTGAGAATTTTTACATATTATAAACATGTCCTGTATAATAGTTGGATCAATCTAAACTTCCATTACCAACAGTGAAAGAGACCAGTTGTTCCCACCTTTGAAAACAATGGATATCTGATTAGATTGAATTTTGTAAATCTGAAGAACAAATCATGTTGTCTACTGACCCATTAATAATTTTCCCTACTTCTGTCATGAAATATTAGATATTTACTAAATAGAGAACATATACTTGAATTTAAAAATATAATATATAAGCCCATCTATGACTGCATTTTCTCTCCAATGCCCTATCTCTTTACTGTCTTCCACCGAGTGGTCCCTCCCCTGAATTTCTTATTTATATTTATTTTCCTTTTAGAAAGACAAATTTGTTAAATAAGTAAATATCATAAGCAATAAGTTGTTTAATTTTGCAAGGGTTATATAAATTGTTTTTTTCTGTGTGAATATTTTTGCTTTTTCCCCCTTCAATATGATATTTCTAAACATTGTTTATATTGTTGTATTGTAGTTTACTTATTTGTACTTCTATTTTGTTCCATTGTGAAAATACAATCCATGTATTAATTTATGGACATTTGTGATCGACATTTCACTGGTAGTTTTTTCTACCAAGGACAGTATAAATTCTTGTTTCTCTCCTGATGTGCATGTTTCAGAGTCTTTCAGGACATAGTCACAAAAATGCAGAAACAATAGCTTTTAAAACATAGGGAATAAAATGTTAAGCTTTACGCAGCAGTATCAAATTACATTTCAAACTGGTTGTGTTAATTTATATTTCCAGAGATTGCTCCATTTTTGACAACCCTTTCCATTGTAAGATTTATTAATTTTGCCCATCTAGTGAATATAAAATGGTATCTCATTGTGATTCTAATTTTTATTTTCCTCATTATTAATAAATACCATGTTAATAATGATCTTTGTTGTAATTGTTCCATGCGTGTTTGAGATTTTTAGAAGATAGCTTTTTCAGGTTAAGGAAATTCCCTTGTATATCATATTTATTAATTTTTTCTTTTAAATCATAAAGAGGTGATGAATTTAATCACTTATTTGTTTTTGATTTATAAGATGATCAGTTTTTCTCTTTACTTTAATTACAATATATTTTTAAATTTATGTCAATCATATACTTTAGTATTAAACACCATTCATGTTGTATTTTTTAACATTACTAAAGTTTGCTGTATACACTATATTTAATGTATATTATAAATATAAATATATTTATTTTTGTATCTGTGTTCATGATTGACATTGACCTATAATTTTTCTTTCTCATCCTTTTTTTTTTTTAATTTGGTTTCCTATTTTCACATATGTGCATTTCCACTGAAGTAAATGTAAGTTTTATACTCCACAAGGTCAATTCTACGTATTTTAAAGTAATCACACATACATCTTTGAAACACAAATTATTTAAGAAATTCTAAAATGTCCCATTGGGCTGGGCATGGTAATGCAGGCTTATAATCCCAGTGACTCAGGAGGCTGATGCCAGAGGATCACAACTTCAAGACCAGCATGGGCAATTCAGCAAGACCCTGTGTCAAAATAAAAAATTAAAATGGCTATGTATGTACCTTAGAGATTGAGTGCTGCTTTACATGTGTGAGGCCCTGGGTTTAATTCACAGAACTCTTTCTCTCTCTCTCTCTCTCTCTCTCTCTCTCTCTCTCTCTCTCTCACACACACACACACACACACACACACACACACACTTCAAATGTATGGGAATTAAAATTACACATCCCTTTTATAAACCTTTTGTTTGTTAATATATTAGTCAGAGACTGAGGTCTACCTGAACCTGATTCTTTGAATATATGTTAAGACTTACTTTGTTCTCTTACTCCATCAGATTTTGTAATTGTTCCATGTGAGTTTGAGAAAAATGTGTATTCTCTCAATGTTGAGTATATGAGTTCTGTATATTTCAATTATATCCTGATTGCTGTTCAGTCATTAATTTTGTCCATGCTTATTCTAATTCATAACATTATTATTTTTATCTGCTTGACTTACAAATGGTGTAAGAAATGTATTGAAGTTTTCCATTATGTTGTATTCCATCCATGTTGTAAAAATGTTGCCTTTGAGCAAGTTGTTCTTCATATGTTTTGAGATTATTAGAGTTATATGAGTTTAGAATGTTCCTGGCAAATTAAACCTTTTATTGTGTAGTAATGCTCTCTTCTCCTAATGCATTTGACTTAGCTTATTTATTGCCTGCTCTGAATATAGCTATGTTAATTTTCTTTTTGGTATATTATTTGTCTCAACTTTGTACATCTTTGTTTTTAGGTATGTCTCTTGTTAACAGCATACAAATTGATTTGGGGGCAGGGAGCAGGTGCTGGGTATTGAACCCAGGGGCATTTAACCATTCAGCCACATCCCAAGCCCGTTTAATTTTTTGTTTTGAGACAGGGTCTCACTAAGTTGCTTAGGGCCTCAACTAAGTTACTGAGGCTGCCATTGAAATTGTGATCCTCCTGTCTCAGCCTCCAGAGCCACTAGGATTACAGGCATCCACCACAGCGCTTGGCATATATATGGATTTTTAAAGCCAATTTTAACATTATCTACAAATATGTACTGCCCAAACTTACCTCATAGAAGATGTTATGACAGCTACCCATTGATAAAGGCTGCATCTATAAAGGATCAACCATTTATTTTCATACAAGTATTGGTTGTAAAATTATTCTAAACTATATCAGAAAAAAATACAGATTTTTAATTAATTTTTATTTCAATTATACAAATTAATGAGTTGCAATGTGATAATTCAATACCTGTATATATTTTCTCATGATCAGATCTGAGTTTATTAACATTTCCATCTCTTTCAATATTATTTTTTTTAATTTAAAATAACACAAAATAATTGTACATATTTATGAGATATAATGGTATAATATTTCTTTTTTAAAATATTTATTAGTTGTACACTATTTTTTAAAATTTATTTTTATGTGGTGCTGAGGATCGAACCCGGTCCACACATGTGCTAGGCAAGCACTCTACCACTGAGCCACAACCCTTGCTCTAATATTTCAATACAATAGGGACTGATCAAATAATGGCAATTAATATTTCCATCTCCTTATCATGACTTTGCATTTGGAGCCCTCAAACTCTTCTCTTCTAGTTTTCTTAAAATATATAATAGGTTATTGTGAAACATAGTTACCCCACTGAGCTGTAGAACACTAGAACTTATTACTACTATCTAGCTATGTTTTGTTATTACTTATCCAACTCTATTTCACCCTTCCTAGTCTCTAGCAACCCCTATTCTACATTCAAATCAACTTTTTTAGCACCTACATATGAAAGCAAACATGCAGTGTTTGTCTTTCTGCGTCAGACTTATTTCACCTAACAATGTCCTCTAGTTCAATCAATTTTCTTGCAAACGACAGAATTTCATTATTCTTTATGGTTGACTAGTACTCCATTGTGTATATAAATCAAATTTTCTTTATTCATCCACTGATGAACATCTAGGCTGATTCCATACCTTAGTTTCAGTGAATAATACAGCAATAAACATGAGTGTTCAGGTATCTCTTTAACATACTGATTTCATTTCCTTTACGTTTATACCCAGAAGTGGGATAGCTGATTCATATGGTAGATTTATTTTTAGTATTTTGAAGAACACCTATATAGTTCTGCACAGTGACTGTACTAATTTATATTCCCACCAACAATGAGTAAGAGCTCCCTTTTCTCCAAATTCTAATCTGCATTTGTTCTTTTTGTCTTTTTGATGATAGCCATTCTAACAGAGCCACATATTTTTTAAATGACTGTTAAGAATTGACTAAGTGTTCTGTATAGTGAACCACTGCTTTCTTGCTGTAACTGGTTAGGTAATGAGCATTTTTAGAGTGGTCTTCCAGTTGATCAACTGTAGCTCTTTGTAAGTGTTAACATGAGGCAAAAATCCCTGAAGAATGATGGCAAAAACAGAATCAGAGGAAAGATCACAGTCCTGGGATCAAAAAGGTTAAGACCCTTTATTAAATATGTTCAATGAAGGTTTTCTGGAAAAGGTATATTATTTGAAAATTGCATGACCTGACAATTTGTCTTCTACTCCAGTAATCAGCACTATAAAGTGTTAACATAGAAAAAAATTCTAGAAATTCTCTGATGGAAAACTTCTTTAGTCTGAGATTCTGGATTTGGAGTCTTGTGAGACTGCAAAACATCTTCAAAACCAAAATTGTCAGTGTGGAAGTTAGCTTTATGTTCTGTGGTTTCTCATTTCCCAAATCCTCTTTGTTTTTGTCATGAAATCTCTAGATAGTTCTAGAATTGGTACTCTTTCTCCTTCCAGTTCTGTTTCTCAAGTATTCTAAAGTGTTGGATTTCTCACCAGCTACTTTTCTGTTGACTTATTTTGAAACAAAAATATTTCTGTCCATCCAGAGCACAATTACATTTGGTGCCCTAAGTCCCTTTTTTCTTCTGTTATTTTGTCCTTTTTATTCCCTGAGTGAAAAACAGTGTGGACTCTGAGGTATAATTCCCAGGAAAATCCAGTGAAGGGAGGAGTAACCATTCCCCAGACTCAGTGCTATCGTTTGGTCACCAATAATCAAGGTTGCTAATTAAAATATTTTTTTCCTGAGAAAAACAACATAGACTCTTTGCATTAAAAAAGGTTGTGATCTGTCATAATGTGAAATTAACCTCCTCTAAATCTAGAAAAATGCTCCCACTTCAAGTCCTCCATGCAAAATGTATGTAAATCAAATGCTTCACCATTTCTAGATATTAATCCAACCTGGTTTTGGATAGTAGATCTACCTTCAACTATTGCTCAGTAATTATCTCCCTTCTTAATTTAATTCACAATTTAATTCTTACTTATCTGATAGGTTTGTTTCACATATTTTCCTCAGAAGGAATGGAGAAGAATATCAAGATGATCAACAATGCCTTTTGTTAATGATATTGGAGAAGTTTTGTGAAGATTTTGTTTGTTTGTTTGTTTTTAGAAGACACTAAGCTGGAATATGAATGAAGGATAAATTTCAACCAAAAAAAGCTGTTCCAGGAGGAGGAAACCATGATATTTTCATGTTTTCTATTTCATATTCATTTCTAGTTCCCCCTTCTTCATTTCCTTTGAGTTTTTTATGGTAGATAAATTCTTAAGTTATATTTTCAGTTTCTATATATTCTAAAATCCCAATTTCTATGATTTAGTTCTCAGCATTACTCAACTAATTCCTATTTTTCTTTTTAGGAATTATAGCTATCGTATAAAAGAAGTTTTTTTAACTTCTCCCAGATTTTTGAAAAAAACTGATCTACCATCTGAGTAGAATAGGTTCTTTGGTCTGACTCAGGTAAGACAGAGTTCTGGTTCTCACTGCCTGTCTTTGCAAACTGAATTGAACTTTTTATATTGGAGTGTGAATCTTTTTTTTCTTTTTCTTCTTCTTCTTTTTTATGCAAACCAGGCAAAGCTGAGAGTGAATAGTAAGCCTCGGTTCTCATGAGAAATTGCCATAGGAAGCTAGGATTGGACACAGGCAATGTTTCAGGAGTGTTAACTTGATGGGCAATGAGGGCAAGGTGAGAGACATGGCAACCTAGAATAGTCAGGAAACAGCTCAGTTAGGAACATACATAACTAAATTTAAATATGATGAGAGTTGAACTTGCATAAGGCCAAGTAACTGCATTGATTTCCTCCCGACACCTCATGTAGAAGCTCAGCATGTGAATGGTTTAACTGAAAAGGGTCTGGAAAGGATGATTCTGGAGGGTAGAAATCTACAGGAGACCACATCTGTGAAGAAATGACACAATGGACAGTCAGAGGAAGGTATGAAGGCAGAAAATAACTAAATAGGAGTAGGTGGCTCTGTAAAAGAGGGATAGGGGAGCTGGAGACATGTTGTCGACAACAAAAACCCACTTTGCCTCCTATGAAATTCTATCAAGTACTCTGATAGTAAAAGATACTTCCTCAGGCACCTTAAAAATGTCTTTTACTTTAAGCTGTCAGTGACTTAGAGTAGTATAATGAAAAACACCTGGAAACTGGAGTCAGCTTGTTCTTGAATATTTTTCTTTAAAGGGAATATATATGCATATTAGAAAATTCATGAAAGTAGAAAGAAGCAACTGTAGAAGTACATATGCATATAAGAAAATTTTAAAGTAGTAGACAGCAACTGTAAATTATTTTGATATTTCCCTCAGATACTTTATTTGTTTACTTCCATTTTTTTATTTGCAAGAATTGGGCTTGAATTTAACCCTTGGTTCAATCCTTGAGCACTTATTTACTAGAATGTGAAATATGGAATCATTCCTCATTGGCAATTTTGCAATAAAACACATGAAAGATTTTGGGAGTCTATCAATGTTTAGAAACAAATCAAATTAATGTTATGCATTTGAATATTTTTGTCCTGAAAGAAATAATTACTAAAAAAGTTTAAAAACTAGAAAGCAGCATTTATGGTAGGACAACTTTGAAAAAAATTGTCTTTATTGCAGTTATGAGGGAGAATAAGATCATTCTCAATTGAGATGGTTCATACATGCCAGAGCGAATAACCAGCACTAATATTCTGAGATGAACTACCTTGATCTCCAGAAGATATAGTACCACTATATTATAGAATTAATGTTTCCTAGACCAATATAAGAATTAACAGAAATATAAACTGCAGATTCAGGAAACTGATTATATTCAGACAAGCCCTTATTAAAGTGTTTTAACCAAGATTGATTAAGAAAATGAGGTGTAGCTACTGAAGAGGATCAGAGAACTACTAACATGTTAAAAAGTACTAAGAATGAGATGTTACTAATGGTAAAAATAAACTTTTTTTAAAATTTTGGGTATGACAAGATTAGATGGCTGTGTCAGTAACTTGGAGATTTAGTTGCTGACTCCTTTGGAATTACTTCATATTAGAAAAGTTTAATATCTGGTGCATAACAGTAGGATTTAGAAAATTAGATGGTCCTAAATAATCATCCTATGTAAATTATGTCTGAAGGTGTGAACTGGAGTGAAGAAAACCATTTATGAAACAGGCAACAGAATGCCAAAACAGGTTTTATCAATCAGACTTCCGCATATGTTCAGAGTTAAGTTGTACATTTAGGCCAGATCTGTCCTCTGACCTCCAGGCATTGGTGATTTATGTCCTTCCCTGTATTAATGACACTAGTTAGAATTTTTATTTGAAGAAGTGTCTTCTTTAGTTCCATCCTGTAGAATTAGACATTACCATGGGGAAAGATGACAGTCTGTGCACATCCCTCTATTTACAGTATTTCTCAGGAAGTAGAAACAAGGGAACAGTCAAAAATGATACAGAGAGATCAGAAGGATGAAGATTTTGCTGCTCATATTCTCTGATTCTCCTAAGGCTGGTTTCAGAAACATGGAGGAGGATGTCAGACTGCCAGGAGTTAAGAAGGAGTTCATGGATGGGCAGTGGAGCAGACAGTATTAATGTTGAATAAGTATTTATCAAAAATAGAAACATACAGTGAGATAACTCTGGAAATATGGCATATAGCCAAATTATAGCAGCACATTATATATTATGAAATTGCACATTTCAAAACAATAAGAACAACTAAACATTTTTGATGTGCTAGTTATATAATTAAAGCACTACTTAAGAAGAGTAAATGAGTAATCTTATGGTCATATACATGCTAGATGAGGAAAAGTAAACTGTCCTGAATTATAGGATTTCAGTAATCATTTGGGAAAGCCAATGAGAGATTTGAAAGAAGCAGAATAGATAAGATGCTTATAATAATACATCTGAAGGAAAGTTGTGTAGGACAGTAGAGATATGAATGAGTTTTGTTGTAGTCATATAAAACTTTACATGAATATGATTAACATACAAGCACCTAGGTGATAATGCTTACTGCACTCTAGTAAATAAGACTATATTGTTTAAGAAAAAAATTAGGGGGGGGGGGGATTGTATATTGAATTGCAGATTCAATTAGCATTAATAGGTTAAGGATATGACTACATACTTCCATATATATATTCCCTTCCCACAGGAGTAAAAAGAGAAAGCCCCCTAAGAGAAGGGAAGAAGGCAAGATCTGAAATAATGTTCTTATGAAGGATGAAAAAACAGAACATGCCAACAGTAGGAATTTGGGAACTAGAACTACCAGGAGAGTTCAGTGAAACTAAGCATGTATATAATGCATCATTATAGCTAACATCTGTTACATTCTTGCCATGTCAAATACTGTTTTGTTTTGTCCTCCTGTTGTTGTTACTGTCATTTTGTGGGATTGGGTTGAGTTGGGTTGGGTTGGGTTGAGTTTTCAGCATTGGAGATTGAACCCAGAGGTCCTCTACCTGAGTCATATTCCCAGCTTTACTTCATTTTAAGACAGGGTCTTGCTAAGTTGCTCAGGATCTTGCTAAATGGTTGAAGCTTGCCTAGAACTTGTGATCCTCCTGCCTCAGCTTCCAGAGTCACTGGGATTATGGGCATGTGCCACCACACCCAGCTCAAAGGCTGTTTAAACTTGTTACTCATAGCAACTTTGCTTCTTATAGTACTGGCGATAAAACCCAGTGCCTCACCCAAGCTAAACAAGCACTTTACCACTGAGTTAACTTCCCGGCTCCTCATAGCAACTTTTAAGACCTGAACTATTATTAATTTCAATGTAATGGATGCATATATTGAGATACAATGAGATGAAGTAACTGGTTTGATAGGGTAGGTAGTTGAGTCAAGTTCAACCCAGCAGTTCAGATTGTGATTCTTCCTTTTTAACAAATACATTTTTGTCTTTCTAGATCATTGAGCATAAGGAAGAAAATGAATAAATTATGTAAGCTGCATATAGTATCGAAAATTTGTATTTGGATAAAATATTAAAATGATTAAATTTTGTTTTAATTCTAGTTTTTGTTATCTTGAAGAGATGTCACTTGTTTTCAAGAATAGCCTTCATTGTGACAAAATATTTGAAAGAAGTTCGATTGTAAGTTTGTTTCCTTAAAAACAATCATATTCTTTTTTTTTTTTTTCCCCCCCGGTACTGGGGAGTGAACTCAGGGGCACTCGACCACTGGGTCACATCCCCAGGCCTTTTTTGTATTTTTATTAGAGACAGGGTCTCACTGAGTTGCTAAGTGCCTCACCATTGCTGAGGCTGGCTTTGAACTAGCGATCCTCCTGCCTCAGCCTCCCAAAGTACTGGGATTACAGGCGTGCACCACAGCGCCCGGCAAAAAAAAATCATATTCTTAAGACAGCTTTACTTTAATCACTTCATCATGAAGCAATAAATAAGAACATTATTATTGAAGTTATTGGAGTTACCTTAAACACCAATAGCATGATATTTATGAATTTCATAGATGTGTAGGTACTTTTCTATTGTAGGACTCAAGTTATTCCAACAATATTTAACAAGCCTACCATTATGTTTTAAATTGGAGAAAGAAAAGTCAAAACTATCTAACTTAATATGATAAATGAATCTTGAAATCAAAGGTTGAAATGGATGACTTCCAAACTTTTTGCCAAATATTTTATATGCATAAAGAACATACTTAGTACATATAGTTTTAGGCTGATCATTGATACAGAACTGCTTCAAGAAGCAGATACTAATTTTGATAAAGCAGAATAATAGCCTGTAAGGAGACTCAAGTACAAATAGACTAGACTCTCTAGAGCTGAACAATTCAGAAGCATACTTTAAAGAAAATGTGATCATCCCTGAAATTCAAACCAATGCTAAAATTGGGAGCAATGGGTATCTTAAAGCACATAACACTAAGATAATGAGATGGAAAATTTAAAACAAAATATGCAGGATAGATTCAGGAAGCCTAAAGTGCAAAACCAACAGTAGTTCCAGAAGGATAAAAAACAAACAAACAAACAAACAAAAAAAAACCTTGATTTGAGCTAAAGAGAGGAGGTAAGAAGGAGAGAAAGAAAAGTATTCTGAAGTTCTTGATTTAGTTGATATGAAAAGATAGGAAAGAAATAGGACATACTATTATGTGAACTAGTTGGTCTCTTATTTTAAAATAAGAAGAGGGAAATGTGTAATAAAAAGGATGGTAAGCATCAAAAGAACAGAAAAGTACTCAGGACTTCCATGTTAGTAAGGGCATGATGAGATGAATACAATCTTAAAGCAGCAAAAAATTAGAAAGGTATCTTTTTGTTGATGACTTGATTGCAAACCTAAAATACCCAAAATATGTCATGAAAAACAAAACTCCAGAATGTTGTAGGGTAGTTACATATCACAAAATAAATGAATAAATAAACAGTTTTCTCCCTTTTAGCACATTTCAGGTTTGTAGCATTATTTTCACATGGAATTAGGAAGTATAAGTCTGTACATTCCCTGATAGATTTCTTAAATTCTTAAATACCTTTGTTCACATTTTACTTTCTTGATGACATGCTAAAGACCAAGCTAAAATTGAGGCCATATTATTGAATGACACCAAAGACCAAAACATTGTAAAAGTTTCTGGGGCTAGCTCTCTGTGACTCAAGTACAGTGTAAAGCCTTAACTGTACAATGGCAAGGTGACCTTCAGTTTTTGACATCTGGGTCATTACTCCATAGCCAGTGTGTCCTTTCAACTTGAAAACTCCTCCCACCCCATGTGCTCTTCAGGTAACAGGAAATTCAGGGTCAACCTTGCACATCAAGTTGATGGATGGAGGAAATCACTCAGTGGTGTCTGAATTTGTGTTGCTGGGACTCACCAGTTCTTGGGAACTTCAAATTCTCCTTTTTGTGTTCTTCATGACATTTTACGTCACAAGTATGCTGGGAAACCTTCTCATTGTGGTCACGATCATCTCAGACCATCACTTACACTCCCCAATGTACTTTTTGCTGGCAAATCTCTCCTTCATTGATATAGGCGTGTCCAGCATCGCCACTCCAAAGATGATTTATGACCTGTTTAGAAAGCATAAAGCCATCTCCTTGAAAGGCTGCATCACACAGATGTTCTTCATCCACACTGTGGGAGGAACAGAGATGGTGCTGCTCATTGTCATGGCCTACGACCGGTACATGGCTATCTGCAAGCCCCTCCACTACCTGACCATCATGAGCCTAAGAATGTGCACTTCTCTTCTGGCTGTGGCTTGGACCATTGGACTTATCCACTCTGCAGTCCAACTGGCTTTTGTTGTAAATTTGCCCTTTTGTGAAAGTAACAAAATGGATAGCTTTTACTGTGATTTTCCTCGGTTTATCAAACTTGCATGTACAGATACATATAGACTGGAATTTCTGGTCGCTGCAAACAGTGGTTTCATCTCCATGGGCACCTTCTTCATCTTGATTGTGTCTTATATCTCCATCCTGGTCACAGTTCGTAAACACTCTTCAGGTGGTTCATCCAAGGCCCTCTCCACTCTCTCAGCTCACATCACTGTGGTGGTTTTCTTCTTTGGTCCTTGCATCATTGTCTATGTGTGGCCATTCCCTACCTTACCCATAGATAAATTTTTAGCTATCTTTGATGTTATTATCACTCCTTTCATGAATCCTATCATCTATACATTTAGAAATAAGGAGATGAAAGTGGCAATGAGGAGATTCTTTGTTAAGGCTTTAACAAGCTTTAGGAAGAGTTCTTTTATGCAGTCTAAGAAGTTTGGGTTCATCTTGGCAATTCTTAGAAAGTAATATTTTAATTAAAATATTTCAAAAATATTTTCAATTTAATTAGTGTTTTAAATATGCATTGTGAACCATATCCTTAAAGACTTTATTTTGATGCAGTCAGTCCATTCTAGGGAACACCTACTTAAAGGAAACATTGAGGAGTGTATTCAGCCTTGGAATGTTTATTACTGAAAATTTTGTCTGTCATTGAAGACTTTGGGAACAGTGATTGCTGAAATCTCACATTCTAAGCATACTTCCCATTCATAATGTTGGACACTCTTCTATTTGACAATGACTCTCAAAGACATATCTCTTTTAACACACATGTTTAATTCTATTCATGCCCTGTGATTCTCTCACCTAGAGAAACAAACAAAATGAACATAATTGCCTAGCCCTCTCTAACAATTACAGGCTTTTTACATCTGAATTTGTTCACCCACATATTTAGGTAGTATTAAGGTTTTAAATTTTATTTACAGTTGGAATTAGAAAATGAAAATTGGGTAAATCATGGAGACACAACTGAGTAAGCCATAATATTTATTATTTGCCAATGAAATGTTTTGAGACCAGATGATGTAAATTTATATACTACTCAATGTTTATGGCAATTTTCTACCCCAATTATGTCCTAAACAATAGCCATTATTTTTATATCACAAAACAAAGCTATGTGACTATTAAATGATTACAAATGGATTGACCATTTGTTCATGCATAAGTCATAAAAATCCAAAAAAAAAAACTATTTTATAAGAAAACTATGTAACTATTAATTGATTACAAATTAATTGACCATTTATTCATACATAAGTGAATAAAAATGCAAAAAATTCTATTTTATGTGAACTATGGTCATAACCATGAAAAAATCAAAGTGTAAAAATTATAAAATAAAATGTATTGTAAAACTGTCTGTAAATGAAGAAATATAAAGATATAATGAAGAAATACATTAAACTTTCCATGAGATAAAATATGTACAATTATTTTTAAAAATAGATATATCATTCAGAAATAGTATATATAACAATTCAAAGATAATATCTCACTGTTCTCTTTGCATTATCAGATGAGTAGTAGCATCAGGTGCCATATGCACACACTATTGTTCAAGTGTTGGTTACACAAGTTGTTAGGAAACTGGCCTGCCACCCATGAGATCCCATGGCAATCCTGATAATGACAATAATGGACTCTTAGTAAAAGACTGAAAGACAATGTTCAAGTCTAAAATTGAGATTTCTGATAAATCTTTATCCAATATTCTGCATGAATTTTCCACTGAACTTCAGCTAAAAGATCAGACTCTTTCAAACCTGTGGTCAGATTTGTAGGGATTCCTCATTTGTAGTTCTTGCTGTTACATATTTAAAAGTTTCATGCCAAGTGTTGCATGCCTCTGAAATAGCCTCCCAAATTTATAACACCAGTCCCAACTTTTCCTTGAACTTTGTACCGTGTAATTTGAAAGATAAATTCCATGTTTAACTTCCATTAAACTTGTCATGGTTCTGCTTTTTCTCCCTAGCTTGGTGATGCCTTCAGTCTTTCCAAGCTAAAATTCAGAGACATGCCTAGATTCTGTTCCAATCATTTTGAAACCTGTGAATTCTTTTTAATATGCATATATTTGTCCTTCCTCTCCCTTTTCAGTATCATTTCCTTAGTCCAGGTTCTGTCATTTCTTACCTCTTAATTGATCTATGGGCATTAACTCTCCCCACAAAGCCACAAGGAGAGATTTTGTGCAATGCAAATCTGATAATGTGACTGCTCTCAGTAACCACCTAAAATTTAAAGTTGGAATTCCTTTGCTTCTCCATATTTCTCATATAGCAGTGATAAAATCTTGGTGTGTTTTAATGTAAATATATGATATCACACTATTTTAGGAAATAATGTATTATTTTCTAAACAATATCCATTATTTTTATATTGCAAAGAAAACTATGTGATGAAACAAGTGAACTCTTGAACACCAAAACCTGTAATCTCTGTCACAATTGGAGGCCTTCAATAATTGACATTTCTGGAACACAACAAAGCACAGCATGGCCCACAATAAATTTAGATCACTGATGTAATCCTGGAAGACAAACACAGAAAATCAGTTTACTGCTATGGTGGGATGTTTCATATTGTGGGGATTGGAGTAAGCGAGCTGTTGGTCCTGAAATGTGGAAGGAATGCAGAAAATTAGAGCAGAATTTGTGAAACTTATTCCTTTGATCTGAGCTTGAGCTGACATATGATGTACTCTAACACCACAGACAGACATTAGGAATCAATAAGTCTAAGATTCTAGAAATTTTGTTTTCTCTACAGTGTCCTATGACTGGAAGTCTTTCTTCTTGAAACAAATAGAGGTGCCAAGTTTTTAGTGAACTTTTGTGTCACTGTGACCAAAATAGGTGGCAGGAACAATTTAAAGGAGAAAAGGTTTATTTGGAACTCATGGTTTCAGAGGTTCATTCCACAGACGGCCAACTCCACTGCTCTGGGCTCACAGTGAAGCAGCTCATCATGGGAAAGAGTAAAGTGGAAGAAATCTGTTCAGATAATGACAGTGTCAGAAAACAGGAAAAGGAGGTGGGGAAGGAGCCACAGAGAAGATGCCCTCCCTCAGGACATCCCCTAGTGACCCACCACTTCCAGCCACACCCAACCTGCCTATGGTTACCATCCAGTCAGCCCATTCAAACCAGGATGGACTGATTATATTATAGCTCTCATCTAATCATTTCACCTCTGAATACCCTGGTGTTAACTGGAGCATTTGGAGGACACCATATATCCAAACCACAACATCAAGATGGCTAATTTTTTTTTAATTTTTTTTGCACTAGGGATTGAACTCAGGGGCACTTGACCACTGAGCCACATCCCCAGCCCTATTTTGTATTTTATTTAGAGACAGGGTCTCACTGAGTTGCTTAGCACCTTGCTTTTGCTGAGGCTGGCTTTGAACTCTTCATCCTTCTGCCTCAGGCTCCAGTGTCCCTGGGATTACAGGCATATGCCACCATACCCGGCCATGATAGCTAATATTTTTTAACCCCACATCTGAGTTTGGAACCTCAACAGCAAATTTTCTATGCTCTTTTCATAGATAAAATTATAAAATGTAAATTGAATGATAGTAAAATTCAATGGAGTTCCAACTATTTTAATCCATTTCAATTTTGATCCATTTCAATTTGCGTTTTGTGCATGGTGAGAGATAGAAGTGTAATTTTGTTTTTCTACATATAGCTGTCCAGTTTTCCAAGCACCATTTGTTAAAAAGGCTGTATTTTCCCCAAAATAATTTTAACACCTTTGTCAAATATCAGATGGCTATAGGTATGTGGACTTCTCTCTGTGTCTTCTCTTCAGTTCCATTGGCCTTAATGTCTATGTTGATGCCAATACCATGCTGTTTTTGTTACTACAGCTCTGTAGTATAGTTTATGACCAGGTATTGTGATGCCTCCTGCTTCACTTTTCTTGCTTAATATTACTTTAGCTATTCTAGGTCTCTTATTTTTCCAAATGAATTTAAGAATTTTTTTTCTAATTCTGTGAAGAATGTCATTGGTATTTTCATGGGGGTTGCATTGAATCTGAATTACTTTTTGTAATACAGCCATTTTGGTAATATTCATTCTGCCTATCTAAGAACATGAGATATTCTTTGACCTTAGAAGTTTTTCTTCAATTTCTTTTTTCAGTGTTCTATAATTTTCATTGTAGAGCTCCTTTACATCCTTGGTTAGATTATTTCCCAAATTTTTTGAGGTTATTATGAATATGATGGTTTTTCTAGAGTATGTTCTTATTTATCAATAACAACATTGAATGTGAATGAACTAAATTTCTCAATTAAATTATCCTGATTTTATATATATATATAAAATATGTATGTGTGTGATCCCGATTTTATATATATACATATATATAAAAATTCATATATAATTATATATATTTATTTATATGTATATAAAATCTGGATCACACACATACGTGTGTGTGTGTGTGTGTGTGTGTGTATCACAGTATTATACTACTTACAAGAAACTCATTTAACCAGTAAGACACAAAAATTGAAAGGATGAAATGATGAAAAAAATTATTCCATGCAAATAGAAACCAAAAATGAGCAGAAGTAACTCTGCTAATATCAGACAAAATAGACTTTAAGTCAAAACTGTAAAAAGAGACAAAAAATGTCAGCAAAGAGATAAAAAGGGAAATCTAAAACCTTCTCAAAACAAATTAAAATGAAAACAAAATATACTAAAATATATAAGATACACAAAAAGTTGTATTAACAAGAGGGAATTTTATAGAAATTAGTGCCAATATTAAAAAGGGATTTCAAATAAGCAACATAGTAATGTAACCCAAAGAACTAGAAAAGGAAAAGGGATAGAAGACAGTTGGATAACAGATTCCAAAATACAGTTAAGTGGGAGGAATAATTTTGAATATTCTATGGTATAGTAGAGGAATTATAGTTTAGAAAAATGTAACATATATTTTATAAATAACTAGAGAAAAGAAAAAAAGACTCCCAACATGAAAAAATGATAAACATTTAAGAAAATATAAATATCAATTAGCTTGATTTGATTATGTATTGTTGCCGCCTGAAGCGATGGCCACTTGGAGCAACGAAGACGCGGGTAGAATTTCAGAGGCGAACTGGAAACAAACAGGCTTTTTATTTTGATAACTTCTCTCTCTGGCTCTAACAACAACTTTAACACGCACCACACAACCAAAAACCCACACACCACATGGCGCTGAACTGATCAGCAATCTCGGCCCAAGTCTCTCGAGATCCCGGGCCAAGTCTCGTGAGACTACAGAACGCGACAATGCCCAAACATCTCCATGGCCCGTAGTCAACCGCAATCTTAGCCATCTCCCCAAATAGGGCTCCTGCCCTATTGTTGCCCTATTGTATTTCCCTCCTTTTGTTTTAAAAGAGGGGATGCTCTAGGACAACCATGTGCAACCAACATTCTTACCCGTCATCGGATAATCAAGGCTGTGTCCTTGACTCCTGTCTTAGGTTGATATGTCGGCCACATGAGACTGTCCCGTGCGACTGTGCCTGTCTTAGGTTGTCCCCCTCTGGGGATCTTACCTGTCATTGGCTACCAGCCATCCAATGGAGCCCTTCAGGATCGACTGTGTATGATGACTAACAGCCGTCCAATCGTGAGGAGATGCTGCGGCTTTAAGGCGACAAGCCTTTGGGTGATGAGCCAAATTGCATAACATATCAAATTGTTTAAACAAATCAGCTGCCCTAAGTTTCATCTAGTAACACACTGAATTCTCTAGACAAATACCCACAAAGCATTGTTCTGTAAAGTTTCAAACAATGAAAGATCAAAATGTCCACTTGTTATAACACATTAATCTAGGAGGCCCCATGCATGCAGAGCAGAGGCCACACTGCTGGTGAGGTTGTTTGATGCTTGAGCAGCAGGAATGGTTGAAGCTGTAGCAGCAGCTGTCTTTTTTATGTCTCGACAATGCCACTGTAAAATCTTCAGGGCCCGCTACCTAGAAACTCAAGCATCAATTATTAAAGGAAAGGCAGTGCTATTGCACAACTGAGTTAAGAGGCGAGATGTCAAACTAAAAAATAGAATAATTAGATTAGAAAATTAAAGTTGATTTTTGTTCACACACATTGCTGGTTGAGCTTCCACAAACAAAAGTTGGCAAAATATCATATTTAGAACAAAACAAAGAAAGACTGAGGGTATTTACTGCATTAAAGATAGATTAAAGAAAAGGTAAAGGCACTTTGGAGAAATAATTTGTTAGCTGGAACCCTCGAGTCTCTGTATACACAGCAATCTTTTACCTGTTGAGATAATTGAAATTAATCAGCTATTAAACAAATGAAGTTAATAACAAATAAACAATCTTATATCAAAACACCAAAATATCAGGTTATATATCATTAGTTATATTGTTTGCTAAAGAAAAGTCCCAGGGACACCTATAAATCAAAATTGAAAGTACCTTCATTTATAAAATTATTTACCTAAATTGACTACTCTTAACCTAAAATTAATTAAAGTTATTTGGATATATATTTTTTTTTTTTCATAAGCGCTTTGTTATTTGTGACGTCACACTGGACAGACGCACAAACATACAAACATATATCTGTGACATCACATTAACATGAAATGTAGACAAATGTACAGACATAAAGACATGTATAAAAAGAGGGAAAAAAATACAATTGTGTGCACATTAAAGAGAGATTTCATTGTCCCGGCCGGAAGGAATGACACTTAAGTTGTGAAATATTTGGAAGGAATTTTTTGAGGGAATCATTCTATATCTTCATCTTGGTCCTCTTGATTTTGTACCTTTTTTATTAATCTTGATTCCTCAACAACTTCATCTTGATCCTTATGATTTGGTACCTGCTTTATTAATCTAGATAGTATCCATATTGGAGAGAATTCGTGCTTTGGAAAAACAAAAACAGATCCTACCCCCAAATTAATACTGGATCTGGACCCTTCCATGTACCTGAAAGAATATCCTTCCACTAAACCAAAGGTTTATGTTGTTGGTGTGGGTTCCAATGTCTGTCTCCAGCAGAATAACAATTAGAGTATAAAGTTAAAAAATTTAAGGTAACAGGGCAACTTCCGATCTGTCCCTAGGACTTTTCCAATTTCCTTCTTTTTGTTTTAATAACATAATTTTTAGTATGCGGTTTGCTCTTTCAATAATGCCCTGACCCTGAGAATTGTACGGGATGCCTGTTTTATGGGATATATTGAATTTTGCACAAAACTGTTTGAAAGATGAGGACGTATATGCAGGGCCATTATCTGTTTTAAGCATATTGGGGATGCCCAGTGCAGCAAAGGCTTGCAAACAATGAGATGTAACATCTTTAACTTTTTCTCCAGAATGTAAGGAAGCAAAAATCATGCCTGAGCATGTATCTATGGTCACATGAATAAATCGCAATTTTTCAAAACTTGGCTCATGAGTAACATCCATCTGCCACAAATGATTGGGCATTAATCCTCTAGGGTTAACACCATAATGAGGATTGGGCAAATGTGTCATACAAAATTTACAATCTTTTACAATTGTTCTGGCTTGCTCCTTTGTGATTTTAAACCTATGCTGCAAGGTGGTGGTATTAACGTGAAACTGGGAGTGAAATAAAGTAGCTTGCTGGAGTGCTGAAAGTATAAAGATTGTTTTGGGTAAGAGCATCAGCCTTTTGATTACCTTCATGGAGGGGACCAGGCAAGTTGGTATGTGCTCTAATATGCCCTATGAATAGAGATGCTTTTCTTTCCCACAAAAGTTTTTGTATTTGCTAAAACAATTTAAAGGCTGGAGTATGAGGTGCTATTGGTCCTGCTAGCTCTAATTTTGGGACAGCATGTACAATATAGTGGCTATCTGAAAAAATGTTCATGGGCTTTCTCTAAAATTTTCCAGAGCTCTTACCACAGCTTCCAGTTCCACTAATTGAGCTGATTTGTGTGTAGTTATGTAAGTCATATTTTCTTTTTTAGTGACTACTGCAGCAGTACCATTTGAGGACCCATCTGTAAATACATTAAATGCCTTAGGAATAGGTTGATTTTTTATTATCTGTGGAAATATAATAAAATGATTGATTCAAAAAGATAATATAGGAGACTTAGGAAGATTATTATCAAAATTTGCAGAAGTAGAGCATGTAACTATAGCCCAATCATTATCATTGAAGCATAAATATTCAATCTGTGATGATGAATAGGGAGTAATAATAGTAGCAGGGTGAATGCCAAATATTTTAGTAGAAGTCTTAAGTTTTTGAAGAATAAGTTTAGCCACCATGGAGGTATAAGACTCAATTATATTTTTAGGAGAGACGGGCAAATGTATCCATAATAAAGGCCCTTGTTGCCAAAATACTCCTGTGGGTGTATATTGTGAAGAAATAATAATCAATATCAGCAGTTGAGTTAAATCAAATCTATCACAGTGAGCTCCTTCGATGGCTTTTTCTACTAACTTTAAAGCTTTCCTAGCATCAGGAGTCAATGTTCGTGGTGAAGATGGATCAGGGTCCCTGCGAAGGATGTCAAACAAAGGTTTTAGTTGGCCAGTAGTGAGGTTTAGTGTACGGCAAAGCCAATTAATGTCTCCCAGTAGTTTTTGGAAATCATTGAGGGTGGTCAAATGTTCTTTAATTTATTAAAATTTTGGGGGGGTCTAACAAAGGTATCCATGATTTTAAATCCTAAATAAAATGTGGGAGATCTGGTTTGAACTTTTTCTTCTGCTATATGTAATCCATATATTTTTAAATTTTCTGCCATGTCACTGAATATATTAAATAAGATTTTTTGATTTGGGTGGGCCAGTAAAACATCATCCATGTAATGTAAACACATGAGGTTTGGATATTTATTTTTAATGGGTTGGATTTCTTTGTCCACATATATTTGGCATATAGTGGGGCTATTAGCCATTCCCTGCGGTAGCATTTTCCATTGATATCTTTTATCAAGGCCATTATTATTGATAGAAGGAACTGAAAAAGCAAACCTGGGGGCATCCAGAGGATGTAGGGGAATGGAAAAGAAATAATCCTTTATATCAAGAGTAATAAGATGGAATTTTTTTTTGGAATAGATACAGGATTAGGAAGTCCAGGTTGAGTAGGGCCCATGATTTGCATGGTTTTATTAATTTCTCTAAGATCATGTAAAAATCGCCATTTTCCTGATTTTTTCTTGATCACAAATATGGGGGAATTTCAGGGAGAGGTGGAAGGTTCTATATGTCCTGCTTCTAGTTGTTTCTGAACTAGTAGGTGGGCCACTTGTAATTTGTCTTTAGATAGGGGCCACTGAGGGACCCACACTGGCTTATCAGAAAGCTATGGTATTTTCAAAATTATTTTCTCAGTGGTCCCAAAAAAAATTATCTTTTTCCTTTATGATAATGATTACTTTTAGGGTTAAGATTACTCTGTACTTTTTGATAATGATTTCTTTTAGGGTTAAGATTACCCTGTAGATTTTCACATTTAACACCTGCAGGCTTGATTGGAAGGTGTACTCCCATTTGTTGCAAAATATCTCTTCTCCATAAAGTAACCGGTAGGTTAGGTAAAACATAAGGCTGAAATGTTCCTTTATGCCCTTCATCATCCTCCCATTTTAAAATTACCACACTTTTCTCTGAGAGGTTATTATATCCCAAGCCTCTTAAACTGGTTGAAGCTTTTTGCAGAGGCCAAGTGCTTGGGCTATTGCCGTAGATTAATGATGGAAGAGTCAGCTCCAGTATCTATCAGTCCTTCTATCTCTATCCTTGGATTTTTATTTTACACAGAGGCCTTCCTGAACAATCCTGAACCCAGCAAGCCATATGTTCTGAGTCAGTGGAACAAAATCCTCTATTGTTCCTTTTTTGAGGCATACTCATTTTAAATGAATTATGTAAATTGGGAAGGAGAAGCAACTGAGCAATTCTATCTCCTTGATTAACAGAACTTATACTTTGGGGTGAGCTAAGCATTATTTTTATTTCCCCTTTGTAGTCTGAGTTTATTACACCTGGGGTCACTTGCAAACCTAATAAGCTTTTAGGACTTCTCCCAAGAATAAGTCCTACAGTCCCTCAGGGAAGAGGTCCCCTGACACCTGTGGGAATCAGTTGAACCCCCATTTCAGGTGTTAACACTATTCGGGCAGTGGAACTGAGGTCTAATCCTGCATTTCCTCCTGTTCCTCTGACGAGAAAGTGGATGGGTAGTAGGGATTGTGTCGGGGAAGCATCTGAGTGGATGCTTGAGGATACTCCTCCTCCAATGCCTTGTACATTTGTGGGCCCAGGGCATTGGGCCCCGTGTCCCATTTTTTGAATTCCTGAACTAAGGATTTCCATGGATGTCAAATTTTGAATGGCATTTATTGGCCCAATGATTTCCCTTTTTACACCTGGGGCAGCAGCTGGGGTACGGTATGAGCTTGGTCTTATTTCTCTTTTGGGATTTTGCCCAGAATAGCCTGATTGATTATGATAATTTTGCCTGGAATATCCTGATTGATTATAATGTCTAGGTTTAGCCTTTGTGAAATTTTGAGGGGAAGCACCTCTCATTGCAGCTGCAATCACATTTCCTGTGACAAAGGCGTCATTTATATCTTTACATAGTTGTATATATACGGAAAGATCCTTTTTAGTTCTCCATGGCCTGATGGCTTCCTGGCAGTATTTATTAGCATTTTCATATGCTAATTGAACAACTAATGGCATAGCTTGATCAACATCTGCAAACACTCTACCTGCAGTTCTCAAAAGTCTATTAGCAAAGTCAGCATATGGCTCATTAGGTCCTTGAATCACTTTTGACAAGCTCCCTTTTAGATCCCCAGGTCCTTGTAAAGTTTTCCATGCCTCTAAGGCAGTTGCATTTATCTGAGCATATATACCTGGGTCATAATCTTTTTGAGCCTGTAAGTCTGCAAATTGCCCTTCTCCTGTGAGCATTTCTAGATTATAGTCTCCAAACCCTGCAGCTGCGTTTCTTTTAGCCATTTCTATACAAAGTTCGTGAAATTGCGATCACCAAACCAAGTATTGCCCCCGCTCAATGCTGCTTTACATAGACTTTTCCAGTCTTTGGGGGTTAAGCTAAAGGTGTTAAGGGACTCCAGCATACTCAACAGGAAAGGAGCTTGGGGCCCATAAGTCATTACTGCCTCTTTGAGATTTTTTATTGTTTTGAAATCTACTGACTGATGGACCCTCTGTCCATTTTTCTTTTCAAATGCTGGCGGTTCCCAATGTATCTGTGAGTTACCCTCGAGAGTGCATAAGCGCTCAGAGAGACTTTTTATTTCTGTTTCTAGGGTATGCAAATGCCTAGTGATACCCTTCATATTTTCTGTAATGGATTCCACCCATGAGGGAGTAGAGGACACAAGTGGTTCCTCTACTTGACGGTCCTTTTTCTCGGTCTTTTTTAGTTTCTTTTTCCTCATTTTCTCAGGATCACTTTTACTAGATTCCTCACTACTGCTAATTTCACTGACAGCAATATTCTGAGGCCCAGGTTCCATTAAGAGCAAGTATCCTTCAGCTATCACCAATAACTCCCGAATAGCTCTAATAGCTTGGATTTTTGTCATTTTGAGGACTCTTCTAATACTCTCTTTCCTGGTCTTAGTTGACCCAGTGGAAGCTACGCTTTTTTGATCACTTTCACTTTTTTCTAAATCCTCCTCACTGAGAACGGAGTCAGGTATATCAAGGAGTCTTTCCATAGCCTCTATCACTTGGGATTTAGTTATATTCGAACCCATCTTTAGAGACCTTTCAGTTCTTACCTGTCCACTCCGAAGTCCCCATACGGGCCGCCTCCTGTTGCCGCCTGAAGCGATGGCCACTTGGAGCAACGAAGCTGCAGGAAGAAGTTCAGAGGCAAACTGGAAACAAACAGGCTTTTTATTTTGATAACTTCTCTCTCTGGCTCTAACAACGACTTTAACACACAACACACACCACCAAAAACCCACACAGCAAATGGCGCTGAACCGATCAGCAATCTCGGCCCAAGTCTCTCGAGATCCCGGGCCAAGTCTCGGGAGACTACGGAAGGTGGCAATGCCCAAACATGTCCATGGCCCGTAGTCAACCGCAATCTTAGCCATCTCCCGAAACAGGGCTCCTGCAATGTATATATTTATAGAATTATCACACTGTACCCCATAAATATTTACAATTTATCA
The DNA here is from genome assembly GCA_025594165.1 of Tamias sibiricus. Taxonomy (NCBI): domain Eukaryota; kingdom Metazoa; phylum Chordata; class Mammalia; order Rodentia; family Sciuridae; genus Tamias; species Tamias sibiricus. The sequence goes on from CM046659.1 coordinate 89,859,882, forward strand.
GTTAAAATTTTAAGTCATTTTAAAAGACAACAATACAAAGAAATTTTCAATAACGTTTTCTAGAGGAAACCTAGAACTACACTTAGAACATAGAACTTCATAAGATTCTTTAATTTTGTAAATTCAGCTACAATACTAATTGTTGTTTTAGTCTAGTTCACTATGAGATGATTACCCACAAAATAAAACTTTTAAACCTCAAAAAAATAATAAAAGACAATTTCTAAGTAGGCAATGGATTTTAATACACATTTTCCCATAAAAGATATAAAATGGCAACAGATACATGAAAAAATGCTCAATAATACTAATCATCAGAGAAACAAATCAAAACCAAACTGAGATATCACCTCATTCCAACAAAAATGGCTATTATTAAAACTACTAAATATAGCTGGGCGCAGTAGTGCACACTTGTAATTCCAGCACTTGGGAGGGTGAGGCAGGAGGATCACAAGTTGAAAGCCAGCCTCAGCAATGGCAAGGAATTTAGCAATTCAGTGAGACCCTGTCTCTAAATAAAATACAACAAAAGGGCTAGGGATGTGGCCCAGTTGTCTAGTGCCCCTGAGTTCAATCTCCAGTACTAAATAAATAAATAAATACTAAATGTAACAAGTGCTGAAAAGGATATGGAGAAAAATAACCCTTAAAAACTATTGATGGGAAAGTAATTTAGTACAGCCATGTGGAAAACAGCATGGAGGTTCCTTAAAAATTTAAAAATATAAATCACATAAAATCACATCAATCCCACTACTGGGGATATCTTTAAAAAATGATATCAGTATGTAAAAGAGACACCTACATTCCTGTGTTTATCACAGCACTATTCACAATAGCCAAGATAGAGAATCAACATAAGTGTCTGAAGAATGGACAAAGAAAAATGTGGTACACATATACAATGGAATACTATGCAGCCATAAAAATTAATGAAATCCTGTGATTTGTGACAACATGCATGGAACTGGAAGACATGATGTTAATTGAAGTAAGTCAAACACAGACAGACAAATATCCCAAGATCTTACTCATTGTGGAATATATATAGAAGTTGGGACTAGAATAGTGGTTACCAGAAACAAGAGAGGAACAAAGAAAGGTTAGTTAATGGGTATTCAGTTATAGATAGAAGAAATAAGTTCTGGTGTGATATTGCACAGTAGGCTGAACATGGAAAAACAATAATGTATTATACTTCAACAAAGGTAGAAGAATGAAGAAGAAAGTTTTTACCATGAAGACATGATAGGCTGCTGCTGGGCCTGCCTGGACCTCCAGTTGTAGAATGGCTGGACAGCCCTGCTAGCTGCCAAAAGCCTCTAATGCCACCGTGGAGTGGAGTAAGGGTCACAGGCCCCATTTATTTCCCCTCTCCATCCCTCAGGAGGGGCAAAAGGGAGCAGCAGCAGCTGCTATCAGGCATTTAGATGGGAATGGACAGCATCATCTAGAAGGAAAATGAACTTTAATGCAGATTCTAGCCAACTCAAAGATGAGAACACAGACATCTCCGAAAACTTCTATCAGAGAGTTAAAATTATTTGTTGGGTTATAACAGGTCCTCAAAATCAAAGACCACACACACCAAAGCTTCATGGGCTCTGTGTTGTAATAAAGTGTTGTTTATGCTGTTGGCAGAAAATAAAGACTTTCCTACTGTAGGATTAGAAACCAACATAAGGCACAGATCAACTATACTGAAAAACGATGAAAGCTTTTTAGTAGTTCACGACCATTGTTTAGAAGATGCTGATTGGTTAATGAAAGCAGAAGATGACAAACATCATACCAGAAAACTCGAGATGGCTGCTTTCAAAATCCATGATGTGGAAGAGCACTTTTAAGTTGGGAGAAATTTTAAGCTCTATGTAAAGCAGGGTTATGTGAGCAGAGGAGCAGGATCTGTACTAAGCAAAGACATCATGAAGAGGTTTGTTGATGCATTTAAAACAGACAAATGTACGTAATTCCTCCATTGAAGACTGGGATTTGCATGGAAATTATAAGTGTAGAAGCTGGAGATTACAGAGATACCTCTGGAAAAGGAACACTTTTCCTTTCTTTGTACCAGAACACCACGTAATCTGTGGTTATCTACCCAGAACCTTTTTGTCCTGAAATTATAACCTATCCTCCTGTAGAGGGGTCCAGTTGCTGTTCTGATCTGGCAGTTTCTTTTCACTATGTTCATCCTACAACTGTGTATGAATAAAGTACCTCATTTGTCATCTCCATCCATTGGTTATTTATATGGATATCAACCTGTTCTCCCTGAGGATATATTAAAGGAAATAAGTAAAGCAAACAAAAATGAAGTACCAAAAGTAAAATTAAGAACCCCTTAAAAGAAAAATGAATGAACTGAGGTAAAATGTCCAGCATTGCAGTGAAGAAGGACTTCCGCATTTTTTACATAAAACCTTAAATCCCAGTGAGGACATTCATTCTAAGTGAGCATTCCATATAGAAATCTTTTAAATGAGTGACTGTAAACAGAAGATTTGAATGAGCTGTGAAGTCTATTAAAATGTGTTTTGAGGGCTGAGCACTTGCCTAGCACATGTGAGGCACTGGGTTCGATCCCCAGCATCACATAAAATAAATAAATAAAATAAAGGAATTGTGTCCATTATTAAAAATTAAATTATTTTTTTAAAAAATGTTTTGATACAGCAACATATGTCTGTGTGTATATATGCATAGATGAAAAAGTTATATATTTAAAATACTGGAAAGGTAGAAGAACTAGAAGAGATGTTTTTGCCTGCTCTTGACCATGTGTATTATTGTCACTGAGAAACTAAAACAGTTAAATTTGCTGAAACTGTACTGCACAGTGTAACATACACAATGTTAAGCAGATCTGCCTTAAAGATAATTTTTGAAGAAAATATTATTGCTTGATATGGTTTAAACTCATTTGCAGTGTTATATAAATGACCATTTAACACACACACACACACACACACACACACACACACACACACACACACACATGTCTAATGAAAATTATGCTGTGATTACTTATCCTTGGTAAAATTTTTTATTTGTTCTAATTAGTTATACATGACAGCAGAATGCATTCTCACACATCATACGTAAATGGAATATAACTATTCATTCTTCTGGTTGTACATGATATAGAATCACACCAGTCGTGTAATCATATATGCACATAGGGTAATAATGTCTGATTCATTCTACTATCCTTCTAATCCCCACACTCCCTCCCCTCCTTTCACTCCCCTCTACCTAAAGTAACTCTATTCTTTCCTTCCCAAACCTCCACCCCGGCCATTGTGAATTAGCATCCACATATTGTAGAAAAAATTCAGTCTTTGTTTTGGGGGGATTGGTTTATTTCACTTAGCATGATATTCTCTAGCTCCATCCATTCACCAGCAAATGCCATAATTACATTCTTCTTTAAGGTGAAGTAATATTCCATTGTGTATATGTACATCACATTTTCTTTATCCATTCATCTGTTGAAGGGCACCTAGGTTGGTTCCATAACTTAGGTATTGTGAATTGAGCTGCGATAAACAATGATGTGGCTGCATCACTGTAGTATGGTGATTTTAAGTCCTTTGGGTATAAGCCAAGAGTGGGATAGCTGGGTCAAATGGTGGCTCCATTCCAAGTTTTCTGAGGAGTCTCCATACTGCTTTCCATAGTGGTTGCACCAATTTGCAGTCCCACCAGCAATGTTCCCCACATCCTCACCAATAATTATTGTTGCCTGTATTCTTAATAGCTGCCATTATGACTGGAGTGAGATAAAGTCTTAGAGCAGTTTTGATTTGCATTTCTCTAATTGCTAGAGATGTTGAACATTTTTTAACTGAATAGACAATTCACAGAAGAAGAAATACAAACAACAAATATATATATTTGTGTGTGTATATATATACATATATATGTATATATATGAGTTGCCACTGATATAAAAGCCATATAGATAGATAGATAGATGGATAGATAAATGTTCAACATCTCTAGCAATTAGAGAAATGCACTATCATTTTAATATATTTTTGTATGTGGTTTTCCAGAATTATATAGAGAATTTGTGCATCTATGTTCATCAGGGATATTGGTCTGAAGTTTTCTTTCCTTGATGTGTCTTTGTCTCATTTTGGTATCAGGGTGATATTGAAGAAATTAAAATACTTCTGATTCTAGTGGATTTAGATTTTGCTTTTCTGTTATGAACACAAAATTCCAGTTTTTCAAATGATAAAAAAAAAACTGTTGACTACATTACCTCATAAAATATGGTTATGTAAAGATTTACAATGTTTTAAAAAATGAAATGTGTCATTGCCTGAAGCGATTGCAGCTTGGAGAAACCACACTGCGGGAATAAGTTCAGAGGCAGACTGGAAACGAACAGGCTCTTTATTCTGCTAGCTTCTCTCTCCGGATCCAACCACAACTCCAGCACCATCCACAATTCTACAACCACCACCACAAAAATGGCACCAACCCGATCCGCAATGTCCTGGGCCAAGTGTCGCAAGACCACAGAAGGTGGCAATGCTTAAACATCTTTATGGCTCACAACTAACTTCAATCTTAGCTATCTCCTTAATTAAGGCTCCTACATATCCCCCATTATGTTTAAAAAGAGGGGATGCTCTAGGACGTCCATGTGCAACCAACATTCTTACCCGTCATCGGATAATCAAGGCTGTGCCCTTGACTCCTGTCTTAGGTTGATATGTCGGCCACATGAGACTGTCCCGTGCGACTGTGCCTGTCTTAGGTTGTCCCCCTCTGGGGCTCTTACCTGTCATTGGCTACCAGCCATCCAATGGAGCCCTTCAGGATCGACTGTGTATGATGACTAACAGCCGTCCAATCATGAGGAGATGCTGCAGCTTTAAGGCAATAAGCCTTCTGCTGATGAGCCAAGTTGCATTGCATATCAACTTATTTAAACAAATCAGCTTCCCTGAGTTCTATCAAGTAACACACTGAGTTCTCTAGAAAAATACTCACAAGGCATTGTCCCGTAAAGTCCCAAACAATGAAAGATCAAAATGTCCACTTGTTATAACACGTAGATCTAGGAGGCCCCATGCATGCAGAGCAGAGGCCACACTGCTGGTGAGGTTGTTTGATGCTTGAACAGCAGGGATGCTTGCAGCGACCATGATCCCTGCAGCTGTAGCAGCAGCCATCTTTTTTATGTCTAGACAATGCCACCGGCAAATCTTCAGGGCCTGCTACCTAGAAACTCAAGCATCAATTATTAAAGGAAAGGCAGTGCTATTCCAGCACTGAGTCAAGAGGCGAGTTGACAAACTAAAAAATAGAATTATTAGATTATAAAATTAAAGTTGATTTCTGCTCACACACATTGCTACTTGAGCTCCCACAAACATAAGCTGGCAAAATATCATATTCAGAACAAAACAAAGAAAGACTGAGGGTATTTACTGCATTAAAGATAGAGTAAAGAAAAGCTAAAGACACTTTGGAAATATAATTTGTTAGCTGGACCCTTTTTTTTTTTTTTTTTTTTTTTTTTTTTTTTTTTTTTGGTACTGGGGATTGAACTCAGGGGCACTCAACCACTGGGCCACATCCCCAGCACTTTTTTGTATTTTATTTACAGACAGGGTCTCACTGAGTTGCTAAGTGCCTCACCATTGCTGAGGCTGAGCTTTGAACTCCAGATCCTCCTGCCTCAGCCTCCCAAGTGCTGGGATTACAGGCATGCGCCACCGCACCCAGCTGGACCCTCGAGTCTCTGTAACCTTCCATGAAATTATCTGTTGAAATAACTCAAATTAATCAACTATAAAACAAATAAAGTTAATTACAAATAAACATTCCTAAGTCAAAACATCAAAATATCAGGTTATACAGCACTAGAAATCACTGGGACACCTATAAATCAAAATTGAAGGTACCTTCACTTATTAAATTATTTACCCAAATTGAATACTCTTCAACTTAAATGAATTAAACTTATTTGGATCCATATATTTTTTTCATAAGTGCTTTATTATTTGTGACGTCACACTGGACAGATGTACAAACCTACAAACATATATTTGTGACATCACATTTACATGAAACTTAGACAAATGCACAGACATAAACACATACATAAAAAGAAAAAAAAATACAGTTGTGTGCACACTAAAGAGAGATCTCCTCGTCCCAGCCGGGAGGAATGACAATTAACTTGTGAAATATTTTGAAGGACTCTTTTAAGGGAATTATTCCATACCTTCATCTTGGTCCTCTTGATTTTGTACCTTTTTTATTAATCTTGATTCCTCAACAATTTCATCTTGATCCTTATGATTTGGTACCTGCTTTATTAATCTAGATGGTATCCATATTGGAGAGGATTCATGCTTTAGAAAATCACAAACCGATCCTCCCCCCGAAATTAATACTAGATCTGGACCCTTCCATGTACCTGAAAGAACATCCTTCCACTAAACCAAAGGTTTATGTTGTTGGTGTGGGTTTCAATGTCTGTCTCCAGCAGAATAACAATTAGAGTCTAAAGTTAAAAAATTTAAGGTAAACAGGGCAACTGCCAATCTGTCCCTAGAGTTTTTCCAATTTCCTTCTTTTTGTTTTAATAACATAATTATCAGTGTGTGGTTTGCTCTTTGAATAATGCCCTGACCCTGAGGATTGTATGGGATGCCTGTTTTATGGCATATATTGAATTTTACACAAACTGTTTGAAAGATGAGGACATATATGCAGGGCCATTATCTGTTTTAAGCATGTTGGGGATGCCCAGTGCAGCAAAGGCTTGCAAACAATGAGATGTAACATCTTTAACTTTTTCTCCAGAATGTAAGGAAGCAAAAATCATGCCTGAGCATGTATCTATGGTCACATGAATAAATTGCAATTTTCCAAAACTTGGCTCATGAGTAACATCCATCTGCCACAAATGATTGGGCATTAATCCTCTAGGGTTAATACCATAATGAGGATTGGGCAAATGTGTCATACAAAATTTACAATCCTTTACAATTATTCTGGCTTGCTCCTCTGTGATTTTAAACCTATGCTGCAAGGTGGTGGTATTGACGTGAAACTGGGAGTGAAATAAAGTAGCTTGCTGGAGCACTGAAAGCATAAAGATTGTTTGGGTAAGGTCATCGGCCTTTTGATTACCTTCATGGAGGGGACCAGGCAAGTTGGTATGTGCTCTAATATGCCCTATGAATAAAGGTTCTTTTCTTGCCCACAAAAGTTTTTGTATTTGATAAAACAATTTAAAGGCTGGAGTATGAGGTGCTATTGGTCCTGCTAGCTCTAATTTTGGGACAGCATATACAATATAGTGGCTATCTGAAAAAAAATGTTCATGGGCTGCTCTATAAAATTTTCCAGAGCTCTTACTACAGCTTCCAGTTCCACTAGTTGAGCTGATTTGTGTGTAGTTATGTAAGACATATTTTTTCTTTTTCAGTGAATACTACAGCAGTACCATTTGAGGACCCATCTGTGAATACATTTAATGCCTTAGGAATAGGTTGATTTTTTATTACCTGTGGAAATATAATAGGATGATTGATTCAAAAAGATAATATAGGAGACTTAGGAAGATTATTATCAAAATTTGCAGAAGTAGAGCATGTAACTATAGCCCAATCATTATCATTGAAGCATAAATATTCAATCTGTGATGATGAATAGGGAGTAATAATAGTAGCAGGGTGAATGCCAAATATTTTAGTAGAAGTCTTAAGTCCTTGAAGAATAAGTTTAGCCACCATGGAGGTATAAGACTCAATTATATTTTTAGGAGAGACGGGCAAATGTATCCATAATAAAGGCCCTTGTTGCCAAAATACTCCTGTGGGTGTATATTGTGAAGAAATAATAATCAATATCAGCAGTTGAGTTAAATCAAATCTATCACAATGAGCTCCTTCAATGGCTTTTTCTACTAACTTTAAAGCTTTCCTAGCATCAGTAGTCAGTGTTCGCAGTGAAGATGGATCAGGGTCCCCACGAAGGATGTCAAATAAAGGTTTTAGTTGGCCAGTAGTGAAGTTTAGTGTAGGGCGAAGCCAATTAATATCTCCGAGCAATTTTTGAAAGTCATTGAGAGTGGCCAAATGCTCCTTATTAATTAATATTTTTTGAGGCCTAATAAAAGTGTCCATAATTTGGAATCCTGGATATAATATTGGAGATCTAATTTGAACCTTTTCCTTAGCAATGTTTAGTCCATATCATTTCAAGTTGTCTGATATATCACTAAATATGGTGAATAAGATTTCTTGATTAGAATGAGCAAGCAAAACATCATCCATATAATGGAGGCACATAAGCTCTGGGTATTTATTTTTGATAGGCTGAATAACTTTATCTACATAGATTTGGCACATAGTGGAGCTATTAGCCATTCCCTGTGGCAAAACTTCCCATTGATATCTCTGATTATGGTCATTATTGTTAATAAGAGGAACTGAAAAAGCAAACCTGGGGGTATCCAGAGGGTGTAGAGGAATAAAAAAGAAACAATCCTTTATATCAAAAGTAATAAGATGGAAATTTTTTGGAATAGCTACAGGATTAGGAAGTCCAGGTTGAGTAGGGCCCATGATTTGCATGGTTTCATTAATTTCTCTAAGATCATGTAACAATCACCATTTTCCTGATTTTTTCTTGATCACAAATATGGGGGAATTCCAGGGAGAGGTGGAAGGTTCTATATGTCCTGCTTCTAATTGTTCCTGAACTAGTAGGTGGGCTGGTTGGCTTATCAGAAAGCCATGGTATTTTCAAAATTATTTTCTCAGTGGCCCCGAAAAAAAATATCTTTTTCCTTTATAATAATGATTTATTTTAGGGTTAAGATTACCCTGTACCTTTTGATAATGATTTCTTATAGGGTTAAGATTACCCTGTACTTTTTGATAATGATTTCTTTTAGGGTTAAGATTACTCTGTGGATTTTCACATTTAACACCTGCAGGCTTGGTTGCAAGGTGTACTCCCATTTGTTGTAAAATATCTCTTCCGCACAAAGTAACCAGTAGGTTAGGTAAAACATAAGGCTGAAATGTTCCTTTATGCCCTTCATCATCCTCCCATTTTAAAATTACCACACTTTTCTCTGAGAGGTTATTATATCCCAAGCCTCTTAAACTGGTTGAAGCTTTTTGCAGAGGCAAGTGCTTGGGCTATTGCCGTAGATTAATGATGGAAGAGTCAGCTCCAGTATCTATCAGTCCTTCTATCTCTATCCTTGGATTTTTATTTTACACAGAGGCCTTCCTGAACAATCCTGAACCCAGCAAGCCATATGTTCTGAGTCAGTGGAACAAAATCCTCTATTGTTCCTTTTTTGAGGCATACTCATTTTAAATGAATTATGTAAATTGGGAAGGAGAAGCAACTGAGCAATTCTATCTCCTTGATTAACAGAACTTATACTTTGGGGTGAGCTAAGCATTATTTTTATTTCCCCTTTGTAGTCTGAGTTTATTACACCTGGGGTCACTTGCAAACCTAATAAGCTTTTAGGACTTCTCCCAAGAATAAGTCCTACAGTCCCTCAGGGAAGAGGTCCCCTGACACCTGTGGGAATCAGTTGAACCCCCATTTCAGGTGTTAACACTATTCGGGCAGTGGAACTGAGGTCTAATCCTGCATTTCCTCCTGTTCCTCTGACGAGAAAGTGGATGGGTAGTAGGGATTGTGTCGGGGAAGCATCTGAGTGGATGCTTGAGGATACTCCTCCTCCAATGCCTTGTACATTTGTGGGCCCAGGGCATTGGGCCCCGTGTCCCATTTTTTGAATTCCTGAACTAAGGATTTCCATGGATGTCAAATTTTGAATGGCATTTATTGGCCCAATGATTTCCCTTTTTACACCTGGGGCAGCGGCTGGGGTACGGTATGAGCTTGGTCTTATTTCTCTTTTGGGATTTTGCCCAGAATAGCCTGATTGATTATGATAATTTTGCCTGGAATATCCTGATTGATTATAATGTCTAGGTTTAGCCTTTGTGAAATTTTGAGGGGAAGCACCTCTCATTGCAGCTGCAATCACATTTCCTGTGACAAAGGCGTCATTTATATCTTTACATAGTTGTATATATACGGAAAGATCCTTTTTAGTTCTCCATGGCCTGATGGCTTCCTGGCAGTATTTATTAGCATTTTCATATGCTAATTGAACAACTAATGGCATAGCTTGATCAACATCTGCAAACACTCTACCTGCAGTTCTCAAAAGTCTATTAGCAAAGTCAGCATATGGCTCATTAGGTCCTTGAATCACTTTTGACAAGCTCCCTTTTAGATCCCCAGGTCCTTGTAAAGTTTTCCATGCCTCTAAGGCAGTTGCATTTATCTGAGCATATACACCTGGGTCATAATCTTTTTGAGCCTGTAAGTCTGCAAATTGCCCTTCTCCTGTGAGCATTTCTAGATTATAGTCTCCAAACCCTGCAGCTGCGTTTCTTTTAGCCATTTCTATACAAAGTTCGTGAAATTGCGATCACCAAACCAAGTATTGCCCCCCGCTCAATGCTGCTTTACATAGACTTTTCCAGTCTTTGGGGGTTAAGCTAAAGGTGTTAAGGGACTCCAGCATACTCAACAGGAAAGGAGCTTGGGGCCCATAAGTCATTACTGCCTCTTTGATATTTTTTATTGTTTTGAAATCTACTGACTGGTGGACCCTCTGTCCATTTTCATTTTCAAATACTGGCAGTTCCCAATGTATCTGTGAGTTACCCTCGAGAGCACATAAGCACTCAGAAAGACTTTTTGTTTCTTTTTTTGTTATGCAAATGCCTAGTAATACCCTTCATATTTTCTGTAATGGATTCCGCCCATGGGGGAGTAGGGGACACAAGTGGTTCCTCTACTTGACAGTCCTTTTTCTTTTTTAATTTCTTTTTGTTCTTTTTACTGGAGACTGTGCTCCCAGAATCACCTTTTGATTCCTCTTCACTACTATCACTTTTACTGGTATCCTCAATTTCATCTTCTAAGGAGAGTACATATTCTTCAGCTAATTTCAATAAGTTTCTGATGGCTTTTGCAGCTCTTTTGAATTTACACCACTACTTTTCTCACCGGTATTAACTGACTCAGAGTCTATGCTTTCTTGATCACTTTCCTCACTATCCACTGAGTCCGCGATATCGAAAAACTCATCCATGGCTTTTATTATCCAGCTTTTTGTTATTTTTACTACCATTTTTTATAAATTTCTTATTTCTTACCTGCTGACCGAACTCCCCATACGGGCCACCACTTGTCGCTGCCTGAAGCGATTGCTGCTTGGAGCAACAACACCGCGGGAATAAGTTCAGAGGCAGACTAGAAACGAACAGTCTCTTTATTCTGCTAGCTTCTTTCTCCGGCTCCAACCACAACTCTAGCACCATCCACACTCCTACAACCACCAACACAAAATGGCACCGACCCGATCCGCAATGTCCCGGGCCAAGTCTCGTGAGACCATGGAAGGTGGCAATGCTTGAACATCTTTATGGCTCACAGCTAACTGCAATCTTATCTATCTCCTTAATTAGGGCTCCTACAGAAATGCAGTTTATGAAAATTACATTGTAAATCAATAGTATTAAGTTAAAATATTTTAAAAAAATTATTGTCTACTGCAGAAGAAATAAAATGAATCTTGAGACTTTATATTCTAAGAAATTAAAAAAATATAATTAAAAAATAACAGAGTGAAAAAATGGAAGGCATGTTTATAAAACATATGAATGAGAAAGTGAAAAAATATAGGATGACAAAACAATGTTATAAGAGCATTCTTACACATGCATCAAATTTTTAGAATCAAGTTTTTGAGCAGGAAAAGGAAATACATGAAATTCTATATTTATATCTAAAAAACAAAATTGCAGAAGTACAGTATAGTATAAATAAAACTTTCCAGAAGTTTATTTGAAAAAACATACATGGCTTTTATATCAGTGGCAACCCATTATGTAGCTATAGTATCATATCTCCTAGGAAATCATGTAGGGGTTCTGTGTTTGGGATTGGGGTCTGTGATGAACTTCGTGATTGTGACTTGCTTAGTGGCTAGGAAGTTTCTGTGCAAAGGTACAGACTGCCTGGCTGCTGGAAAACTTCCATGTAAAAGACACGGGATTCCTGGCCTCTGTAGCAATGTTCTTCATGAGGAATCTCTGTGTTAAGAGTTTCATCAATTTCGAACTTTTTCTTAGGCATATTGCTCCTGGGAATAAAAGAACGTGTTTGCTATATAACTACAAGTTTCATCAAGCTCCAGTGCTCCTGGATCTACCCTCCTAACAGTAATTTTAGACAATGGACTTCTTTGAGAACTGCACAAAGCTCCTGACATTTCATATTGTAACTGTGAAATGTAACTGCGGAATAAGCAACCTTGTTGGGGTTTTTAGCCCCCAACTCCTCTCGACCTGCAAGAGAAGGGGGAGCACGCCCCAAAAAGAATGGATTGGGAAAGGTAAGAGCTGACTAACCGCCCGCACCCAGGCCTCCTTTCGGAGGACAATCAGATGTGTCAGGGAGACCAGTCAAGGCATGAGCTCAGTTTATTGAGGAAGTTGGATGGCCTTTATGGAAGACATGGGCCAATCAGCAGAAAGGTTATAGGGGAGCATAGGGAGCACAAGCAGATCACATTGGAGGAACAGCCACTAGCCTATCCTAGTGGTGGTTTGATTTTTCATCATATGTCAGGGCAACACCCCTGGGCTAGGCCAAGTCCACGTATCGGGAAGTGGGAGACAGCCAGAGAGTTAGGTTTTCATATCCTTGACTTAAATTTCTATTCTTTTGGCTGACGTGTTCTTAATGTCCCCAACATAACTTTACTGATACTATAAACAATAATGTAGTTATGGTACTAATGACCTAAAGTAACCTATTGGTATAAATAAATGTGGCCACTTGGACAAGGAGCCACTCTGCCACATTCCCTGCCTCTGCACCTTGTCTATGTGTCCTCTTTATTCTTGATCCTTACAAAATCAAGTAGCATTTTAGTGACTATATTTGTTAATACAATATACAGTTCAGACAATGGAAAATACCATTGTTTTGAGAACTGGCTAGATCACACACATAGCATTGTGTCAAAGGATGGACATCATATGTTATTAGACATACATTTAAAAAAACTTTCAAAACATGTAAGTGCTTATCATATATAATTGTTATATAAATACAGTATGTGTAAGTAATACATATTATAAGATTTTAATACATATATATAAATGGATGATCATTATAGAATATCATATCACATGGAATTGTTAAAATTTCAGCAAAACTTACCAATAATCCCATCTAAATAGACATTGCTAAAATTTCTAAACTACACAGGCTTCTGTAGCTCATTGTTTTACTATGCATAAATATATGTTACAAAGTGGAATCATAATACAGGTTTGCATTCTGATTTTTAAATGTATCATGCTATTAAATATTTAGCCACGTTATTTTTATTGTTTGTACAGTATCTCATTTGTAAAGTTATCTTAATTTTCAAACATGATTTCCATTGGTGGATATATATTTAGTCACCAAATTTGACTTATACAAAGCATGCTATAATACATTATCTTGTAATTTTTATATTATTTCTTCTTTCTTTTTTTTTTTTTTTTTTTTTTTTTTTTTGTACCAGAGATTGAATCCAAGGGCACTTAACCACTGAACCATATCCCTAGCCCTTTTTCATACTTTATGGAGAGATAGGGTCTCGCTAAATTGTTAAGGGCCTCTCTAAGTTGCTAGGCTGGCTTTGAACTCATCATCTCCTTGCCTCAGCCTCCTCAGCCATAGGGATGAGCCAAAGCAACCAGCCTACATTATTTCTTTTTTTTTAAGTGATTTTTAAAAATATTTATTTATTTTAGTTGTACACAATGCCTTCATCTATTTTTACATGGTGCTAAGGATCAAACCCGGGCCATGCACGTGCTAGGTGAGCGCTCTACTGCTGAGACACAATCCCAGCCCTACATTATTTCTTAATAAAATTTCTGATATGCAATTTCTAGACAAAGAGTAACTGTATTTTTAAAGATTTTGTTTAACATTACCAACTGTCCTCCTGAATTAGGATAATTTGGTTTAAAGGTCTTTATACACTACATGTTCACTAGTATATTTGTGAGTTTTCATCTTAATAGTCTTATATTTCTTTAAAATTTAGGGCAACTAGTTTGCTAAGAGTTTTCATCAGGAACAGATATTGTGTCTTATCAAATTGACTTTTTTGCATCTATTGTGAAGTTTAAAAAAAATTAGTTTCCTAGCTGGGCACAATGGTGCATGCCTGTATTGCAGATTCTAAGCTAGTGTCAGCAATTTAGCAAGAATGTGAACAACCTAGTGATACTCTCTCAAAATTAAAGCTAAAAAGTACTGGGGATGTGGTTCAGTGATTAAGTGATAGTGGGTTCAATTCCTGGGGTGGTACAAAAAAAAAAAAAGAAAACAATAAAAAATTTTCTAGTTTTTAATTTGAGGAATTACATTTATTGAGTTTTGGACCAAATTTAATTTTCAAGGCAAAATCCACTTGATCATGATATATTTTCCCTTGTATACACATCTACTTGTTTTGCTAGTATTTTATTAGCAATTTCACATTTATTTTATCAGAATCTTTGCATTTGTCCATAAGGAATATTGGTCTTTAAAAAAAAATACCTGTTTTCATGTACTTTCTGTTGCTATAAAAGAATACTACAGACTGGGTAAATTACAAACAATAGATGTTTATTTGGCTCATTGTTCTGGAGGGTAGGAAGGTCAAGATTGAGGGGCTGCATCTGATGTGGGCCTTCTTGCCATACCACATGGTAGGCAGTATCACATGTCAAGAAAGCATGCACATGTTAGAGAAAAATGGGTCAAACTCCCCCTTTTATATCACTCATTCCTATCATAGCTCAGTCACTCCCATGATGATGGCTTTAATCCATTCATGAGGGTGATGCCCAAGGACCTAATCATCTCTTAAAAGTCCCACATAATCCCATTGTGAAGGCAATTAACTATATTCTATGGATTTGGACAAATGTTCAATAGCATGAAAAAACATATAACATGACTTATTACATTATTGTACAGTAATTTCACCTCTCTAAAATTCTATGTTGCCTATTTATTCCCTCCTCCCCATCTCCCCCCCCCTTTTTTTATATTTTTTATTAGAGACAGGGTCTTACTGATTTGCTAAGTGCCTTGTCATTGCTGAGGCTGGCTTTGAACTCGAGATCCTCCTGCCTCAGCCTCCCAAGTGCTGAGATTACAGGCGTGCACCACCACGCCCGGCATGAAACTGCCAAACTCTTTTCAAGGAGCTTGTATCATTTGTGTTCTTACCAGTAATGAATGAGAGATGTTCCTGTGACTCCACATCCTCTCCAGCATTTGATGATGTTAGTGTTTTTTTCTTTTTTGGCCATTTTAATAGCTGTGTGGCATCACATTTTGTAATTTGAAATGACATGTACAAAATAGTATCACATTTTGTAATATGTAATGACATGCTATGGAACATTTTCTCTTGTGCTTATTTGCATTCTTAGGTAAGATATCAGTTAAGGTCTTTGGCTCATTTTTAAAATCTGGTTATTTTTGTACTGTTGAACTTTAAGAATTATTTGTGCATTTTGGATGACAGCCCATTACCATATCTTTCTTTGGTAAACATTTTCCCTGAATCTATAGCTTTCCATTCTCTTCACAGTGTCTTTTGCAGAGCAGAACATTTTATTTATTTATTATTAAATTTATTATTATCATTATTTGGTACTGAGGATTGAACAAAGAAGTGCTTAACCCCTAAACCACGTCACCAGCCCTTTTTATTTTCTGAGACAAAGTCTCTCTAAAGTTGCTTATGTTCTCGATAAGTTGCTGAGGCTGATCTTCCTGCCTCAGCCTCCCAAGTATCTGGATTAGAGGCATGCACGACTACACCAGGAAGAAATTTTTTTATTTTTAATTATGTTTTTAATAATTTATTTCAATAATTAGGCCTTTGGTGTTGCATTTTAAAAGTCATTCCAAACCTAAAGTTGTCTAGGCTTTCTTTTATGTTACCTTTTGAAGGTTTAATTTATAGTTTCGTGTTTAGCATTAAGGTCTGTGATCCATTTTGAATTTTTTTGTGTGTGTGTGAATGTAAAGTCATGTCTAGATTCATTTTTTGCATGTTGATGTTCAATTGTTCTAATGAAACTTATGGAAAAGATTATTTTTTGTATTGTCTTTGTTCTTCTGTAGAAGATCAGCTGATCATATTTACATGGATCTATTTTTTAAAATAGATGTATTTTGATTCTATTTTTGCAATAGAATCAAATAACAATGGCCAATAACACATTGTCTTGGTTCCCGTAGCTTCCTACTAATCTCTGAAGTCAGGTAGTGTCGGTCTTTCAACTTTGTTTATTCTGATTAATCAATACTAATTGGTTGTTGGCTATTTTATGTCATTTGACTCTCCGTGTATATTTTAGAGTCAGTTTGTTCATATCTAAAAAATAACTGACTTGGATTTTGATTCAGTTTACATTGAATCTATAGATCAAGTTGCAAAGAACTGACATCTTGACAATATGGAGTCTTCTTATCCATGGCCATGGAATATCTCTCCATTTATTTAGCTCTTCTTTGATTTCTTTCATCAGAGTTTTGTAGTTGCCTTATGTAGATCTTGCATATATTTTATTAGATCTATACCTAAGTAGTTTATTTTTTTAGGTGTAATGCTAAAGATCAAACCCAGGGCCTTGCACCAGCCAGGCAAGCCCTTGGTTACTGAGCTACATCTCCAGCCCAGTAGTTCAATTTTTGGAATGAAAATGGTATTGTGTTTTCAATTCCAAATTCCACTTGTTCATTACTTGTGTATAGAAAAGTGATTGATTGACTTTTTTATATGAGCTTTTTTGTAACCACTTATTAGTTCCAGGAGTTTTTGTTTGTAAGATTTTTTAAATTGAGAGTTTCTTTCTTATCACAAATTTGCAGATTTTTCTGCAGAGAAGATCATGTTTCTTTCATTTCTATAAACAGAGACAGTTTTATTTCCCAATTTCTATATGTTCTATTTCTTTATCTAATTCTTGCCTCGTTTCTTAGCTTAATGGGAAAGCTTTGAGTTTCTCACCATTAAGTATGATGTTTGTGGAAGTTTATTTACTTATTTTATTTTTAATTTTTTTAGAAGAGTTTTTTGTTCTTTCATTTTTTTTCTTTTTATTGTTTTTTTCTTTTTTTTTTTTTTTTTTTTTTTTTTTTTTTTGGTACCAGGAATTTAATCCGGGAACACTTAACCACTAAGCCACATTCCTGCCTTTTTATTTTTCTTACTTTGAGGCAGGACCTCACTAAGTTGCTGAGGCTGGCTTTGAACTTGGCATCCTCCTGCCTCAGCTTCCAGATTTGGTGGGATTACAGGTGTGCACCACCATGCCTGGATAGAAGACTATGTTAAAGAGCAATTTTAGATTTACAAACCATTGAACAGAAGGCAGAGATTTCCCACATACCCTTGGCCCATATGCACAACCTCCCCCATTACCAATATTCCCCACCAGAGCAGATCTATATTGACACATCATTATCTCCCAAAGTCATTAGTTTATACTAGGGTCACTATGGGGCCTTTCATGTCCATACAAATAGAGCTTCCCCCCAATTTTTTCTTCTGACTTCAAAGTATTTTATTATATTCCATAATTATTTGGCTATTAATTTATTGTGGACATTTCCTTCAGTACTGTTGGAATTACAGTTAGTTTTTTTTTTTTTCAGTCGTTTTTTTCATTTTTATTAATTCTTTTTAAGTTATACATAACATTAGGATTCATTTTGACATAATTATAAATGCATTGAATATAATTTGCTCAAATTTTATCCCCAGTATTTCTCCTTCACCTCCCCTCTCACTTCTCCCTGTTCCCTTCCCACTGCTCTACAGATTTTTCTGGTATTTTTTTTTTCTTTTTTGGTTAGTGTCTTGTGGATATACATGATGGTGAGATTCACTGTGGATATTCATATATGTTCATAGGAAATTTAGGTCAGATTAATTTCACTGTTATTTTGTTAACCCATCCTTTTCCTTCCCTTTTGTCCTTCCCTTCCTCCTTTCCCTTCAGTCCCCTTCATCTAGTCCACTGGTCTTTCTTCTATTTTGATGGAATCCCACCCCACTTTTTCCTTTCTCTCTTTTCTTTTTCATCCTTATTTTGGACTAGCTTCCACATATCAGAGAAAATATTATACCTTAGAATTTCTGAGTCTAGTTTATTTCACTTAACATGATAGTCTCCAATTCCATATATTTACCAGCAAATGCCAAACTTTCCATTCTTCTTTCTGGCTGAGTAATACTCCATTATGGTATATATAGATGTAGATATAGATGATATAGACATAGATATGATTAATGGAAGGTGCATAAAATGTGGTATATATATATCACATTTTATGCACCTTCCATTCATCTGTTGATGAGCACCTTAGTTCCATAGCTTTCCTATTGTGAATCATGCTATTATAAACAATGACATGACTGTGTCACCATAGTATGCTGATTTTTAGATCTTGTGCATATACTATTGAGGAGTAGGATAGCTGGGTCATATGGAGGTTCTATTCCTGGATTTTGAGAAAAATTCCTTCCTGCTTTCCAGAGTGGTTACACTCACTTGCAGTTCCACCAACAATGTATGAGTGTCCATTTTCCCCCACATCCTCTCTAACACTTACTATTATTTGTATTCTTGAGACTTGTCATTATGATTGGAGTGTGGTGAAATCAGTGTAGTTTTGATTTGCATTTCCCTGATTGCTAGAGATGTACATTTTTCACATATTTGTTGGTCAATTACATTTTGATCTTTTGAGGAGTATCTGTTTGGTTCTTTTGCTCATTTATTAATTGGATTATTTGTTTTTTGGTGTCAAGTTTCTGAGTACTTTGTATATTTTGGATGTTAATAACCTGTGAAGCAAGTGGCAAATATTTTTGAACCATGACTATTTTGTCTAACAAAACACATATCAAATAACTAATGTCATCTAATATACAATTCATTTTCAAGTTTTCTCAATTGTCACAAGAATATCTTTGTAGTTTTTTCCTACTTGATTGTTATTCTTAGGAGGAGTTTAAATTTCTAAAATTTTAACTTATTTTTAGACATTATTATCAAATTTAAGTTTTATTAGATAATGATTAGAGTATGTTAAGGAATATACCATTTCCATTTTTGAAAATTTATTGTGGTTTAATGTATGTTCCTTTTTGTATTCTTTATGAGTACTTGAAAACAGGTACCCCTAGAGATGCAAACATAAACCTCTGCTTTATGTTTCAGAGTATGTGCCAGCTTAGGTATGATGCTACCTTCTAGTTTATATAGTTTTTGTCTTTTATATCCTAACTTTTTTTTTTTTTTTTTTTTTTGCTCTCCCTTCACTCTCTCTTTCATGACTCACCTATGGCTTCCTCCATTGGCTTGTCAGTATAATGGGTGACAAATCCCTTAGCTAGATATTGGCGATCCCAAGTTTCATGTTGGTGATCCAATCTCTGCTAAATTATTTGGTCAGTATTCTCCTGTGTTACAATTAGTTCTATCTCCCACAATAATAGCATTTTTCAAAATGTTTGTGCATAAAGTAATGCTAGATCTGACCTGGGGAATGTTGAATATGGTTATGTTTTGGAAAGAGTTACACCTTTGGTCTTTAAGTGAGTACATTGGTGGCAAATACAGAAATAGCTTAGAGATATTGGAGTACAGTGATGAAGTCTCTAAGGGCAAGTATTATTAAACAGATGTTTCTAGTGATAGTATTATTTTGTAAACAAACAAATTAAATACTACCTTGCACAAGGGAAGCATCTTTAGCAGAGCTTAATGAGCAAGCATCAATAAAATGAGAAGTAAAGGACACAGAAACTAAAATTTCTTTCTTGTCTTCTAAAAATCTATATCAATTAAAGGTTGAAATCAGAAAAAGGGAACAGGAACATTAAGGAGAAAGTCTTGGAAGTTTGAACAGAATCTACTTGCATTAGTTCTGGAGTTCAATTTTGACACAGAGACATGCTGTGGGTGTACTAAAAATGTAAAAGCCTTAAGGGAAGGAATATTTTAATACTTTAATAAGTTCAAAGTGTCCAGTGGGCATGATGGGCATCTAGTAAATGTTTGTTGATCAAGTACAAATTATTATAATAAATACAAAATAAGTGATCAAGCAAATTTGCAATGGCATGTTAATTGAGTCACAAAATGAATCACAGAAAAGGAAGATCAGCATGATCAATGTGAGGAGAGGGCATTCTATGGGATATGGAGACAGAGTGCCTTTGCTTCTTTGTCCATTCACTAGAGAAGGTAAGAATCAAGTCTCTTCTGTGAAAAGCTACGGGATTCTGTGGGGATCAAGATATTGGGGGTCTGAAAACACAGCAGGTTTTATATGGATTTGCATTATCCTACCACGTTTATTTAAAAAGCCTGAATATATTATGGATGTATTTGAAGTGGTTTAAGAAACCCACCTGCTGTGAACACTTGAGGACAAATCTGTCTTTTCCTCTTAGATTGGCCCAGTGTGCTGAGAGTAGAACAGGGGGCACCAAGAAAGGGTCTTGATATGTGATACAACTGTGAAGTCATGAGAAGAAGCTGTCTGCTCTACATGCTGGATGAGAGCAGCCCAGGGGATCAGTACCAGTTCTACCACTCCCTGGTCTGGCACCTCACTTCTCCTCCTTGGTCTTCATTTCTCTAACTTTAAAGGAGCCAATAATACCAGTTTTCATGGTTTTCATAAATATCAAACAGGATAGTGTCTGTAAAGGAGTAATTATGGTGTGCTGCACATGGCAGTCACTGTTCTTGTTAGTTATTGTTATTTCCATAGAGAGCTCACCAATCACTGCTGCAGACTGGGGGATGATTCAACAATTCTTTAAGTAATCATCCCCTCTAGACTGGGGGAATTATTCAGTAACTCTTTAAGCTTAGTTATGATGCTGTTTACTGAAATAGATTAGATCCCTCACTTAATCTGCAGTAAAGGTTATGTTCTTAAGACAGCCCTAATCACCCTGACTCATGGGTGTCTTTTCTGTTTAAAAAAATCATGTGATCATATTATTTATTTGATTTTTTTTTTTTTTTTTTTTTTTGGTACTGAGAATTGAACACAGCAGTGCTTAACCACTGAGCTATATCCGCACCCCTTTTTATGTTTTATTTTGAGACAGGGTCTCTAGTTTAGTTGCTCAGGACCTTGCTAAGTTGCTGAGGCTGTCTTTGAACTTGTAATCCTATTGCTTCAACCTCCCACGTTGCCGTGCACCACCACCTTGTTTCACATTTTAAAATAGTTTATTTTTTATTGATTTTTTACATTTTGTATGTGTGTGCATTAAAGTGCAAAAGCTGTAAAGAATATTTCAGAAAGTTTTGAGTGTCCACTGGGGATGATGGACATCTAATAAATGTTTGTTCATTATTTATTGATGATTATGATAAATGAAAAAATAAATGATACAGCAGATTTGAAATATTGTTAATCAAATCACAAAATGAATTAGGAAAGAGGGAGATTAGTTTGAAGAAAGGGCCTTCTGTGGAATATGAGATACAACCAACTGCAAACAAGGGAAAAGATGCAAATATATTAGCAATTCAATGAACAGAATATCAACATTCATTACATAGCAGACTGGCACTGAATGATCAAATAATAGAAACATTACATTTGAAAGAATTCCTTAACTCACCTGCCTCAGCCCCTTTATTTTACAGATGATGAAACTGGCTTCAGGAAGTAAGTTGAGTTTGGAGGGATGGAAGAAAGAACTGAGTACTCAAGTTCCCTCGGGTCAGGACTAGGACTTGTTCACATTCTTCTGATGTGAAGTGTGATGTTCTTTCTACCATTCCAGGAACCATAGAATGTTAATATGGTGTCCTCTCCCCATCCCCCTGTTTTTTTCTCATATTTACAATGAAACCCACCATTCCATATCAATATTAACCAATAAAAAATTTAAAATATAAAAAAAGAATGTTAATATGACATGGATGGTGATCTACAAGTATCATTCTTGTGTAATTTTGTTACCTTGTTTTAACACCATCCATGTTTAGATTCTGCATCATGAATCTCCTTTCTGACCTTGTACTTTGTCAGAATGCTGTCACAGCCTAGGCTGTGTAATCCCTCTACTCCCTGGACTGAGCTACCAAGGTGGGAAATTTTAGGGTTTCTTCATTATCTCCTCTCCTCATGAGGAAAAAGTGAACATGATGTGATGAAGCAGGAATAGCATGAAGCTAAACATGAGAGAGTATTAATGAGAATAATAGTACTGCATACAGGAGTAAAGAGATAAGGAAAATAAAGGTCATGAGATCTTAACTGAAGTTTGGGGAACTCCATGAGCTGGAGTAATAAACTGTGAGGGAGAAATCAGAGTTCATTTCCATGCCTTTTACCCCCTCATCATATTATTCCAGAGAATTTGCAATGCTCCTATAATCTTCTGATTATTATTATTATTATTATTATTATTATTTTTTATTTTTGCCTAATCTATTTTTTAAACCTGGAGAATTTTAGGGAGTTGTGAGTTATAAGAAGTGGCTTGTTTTTGTAACAACAGTTTAAGGGAAGAAGGGTTTGGCATTGCTCAGACAGTATTTTTTCTTTACAAATTGAAACTCATGTAGTCAGTGATTCCACACAAAGCTTGATTTTTCTTTCTGTTACTTTCCTTTCTTTATCAGGTAATACTTGAGACAGTTCTGCTCTCTGATACAATGGATGGAGCCAACCACTCTGTGGTGTCTGAATTTGTATTCCTGGGACTTTCCAGCTCATGGGAGATCCAGCTTGTACTTTTCCTCTTTTCTTCTGTGTTCTACATGGCAAGTCTTATGGGAAACCTCCTCATTGTGTTCTCTGTGACTTCTGACTCTAACCTACACTCCCCCATGTACTTCCTGCTGGCCAATCTCTCATTTCTTGACCTGGGAGTTTGCTCCATTGCAGCCCCCAAAATGATCTATGACCTTTTCAGAAAACACAAAGCAATCTCTTTTGGAGGTTGTATAGCTCAGATCTTCTTTATTCATGCTATTGGGGGCACAGAAATGGTGCTGCTCATAGCCATGGCCTTTGACAGATATGTGGCCATATGTAAGCCTCTGCACTACCTGACCATCATGAGCCCACGAATGTGCATTTTAATTTTGGTTGTTGCCTGGATCCTTGGCCTCATCCACTCAGTGGTCCAACTGGCTTTTGTTGTCGACCTGCCCTTCTGTGGCCCAAATGTACTGGACAGCTTTTACTGTGATCTCCCTCAGCAGTCATTAAACTTGCTTGCACAAAGACTGATAGACTGGAGTTCATGGTCACGGCCAACAGTGGACTCATCTCTGTGGGGTCCTTCTTCATCCTGATCATTTCTTACATCTGCATTCTGGTTACTGTTCGGAAACACTCCTCAGGTGGTTTATCCAAGGCCCTCTCTACTTTATCAGCTCATGTCACTGTGGTAGTTTTATTCTTCGGGCCATTGATCTTCTTCTACATCTGGCCTTTCCCTTCATCACACTTGGACAAATTTCTTGCTATCTTTGATGCAGTTCTCACTCCTTTTCTGAATCCAGTGATCTATACATTCAGGAACAAGGAGATGAAGGCAGCAATGAGGAAACTTTTCTATCAGCTTGTTGGATACAGGAAGATGTCCTAACACTCTAAAGATGAACCACAATGCAACTCTACACTCAATGATGATGGGAAAAATAAAGACATTGAAATTTTTAATCTCTCTTATGTAGCACACTGGGTTCCATTTATGTTACCACGCTCTTGTGTATCTCTAGTACCCTCACCAAGTAAGGAGATGGGGAGCTAGCAGGGGAGCTTCCTGTGCTTCAGATCCTGCACTGGGTGATTAATATAAATCATTTAATATTCATGATAACTACACAGTGAGTATTTTTACTTTGATAATTTTTAAAAATAACTAAGAAATGCTTTCTACTCATTCAATTCATAATTTACAGTGTAAAATGTTTCAAACCAAAGCCAATTTTCACCTTTAATCCACTACTTCCAATATTCTTATACCTCAAAAGGTACCAAGCAGTCAGGTTAATTATATTTAGAGTTGGAAATTAGTGTAATTACTCCTCTTCACTGTATGCTTTCCCCATTTTGAGTTTGTTAATGTTCTTTATTCAAACTATCTAGCAAATTGCCATAAAAACTAAAGATTTGTTTTTCTATTTTTTCTTCCCTTCCTTTCTTTAGTATCTGCCTTCCTACCTCATTCTTTGGACACTTAGAAAACTCTTGGTTATATAATAGAAATGTGGAATTTTAGAACTGTAACTTGAGAGATCATTTGTTTCAACCTATTTATTTTATAGATGATTGTACCGAGGAATAGACATGTCATATGATAAATTTAAGATGAAAATCAGGATTTCCTTACTTTTAGATTTTAAAAAATTAAAAATATATCTAGGCCCACTTGTTGATTTGAGTTTCTGAGCTTTCTGCTATCAAACTGCTCCTCTATCTTCTATTGACTTTGTATTTCTCACCCCAACAAGAAGTGACACAAATGAGGCCATTGCTCTTTTCATTGTCATTGGTTTAATGTGATCATATGTTATTTCCAATTTCTTCTTTTTTATTGCAGTGCAACAATAAATATCTTGGAGTAAGTCCTGGTTATTTCATAACTGCATGGTTATACTTTTATCCATGACTTTTTTTTAAAAAAAAATTATTTTTTAGTTGTAGTTGAACACAATACCTTAATTTTATTTATTTATTACTATGTGGTGCTGAGGATCAAACCAGGGCCTCACATATGCAAGGCAAGTGCTCCATGGCTGAACCACAACCCCAGCCCTATCCATGACGTTTTAATGCCGCTTGCATAAAACCTCAACAATTAAACAGTATTCCTCCATCCATATTGCTTTTCTACTGAGTGAATCCTCTAAAGGGCATTCACCATCACTTTTCTCATTGCTATAAAGATCTGTCAGTTTTCTGATATAAGCTTCAAGAATTTGGAGTATATATTTTATTGCATGCCTTTGTATGCTTCTGTTAGTGGATAATGGTTTCCATGACTTAACAGCTGGGGCACTTTAGAAATATGGGGCCCTAAAGATAATATAAGGACAGAGAAAATATTTCTGATTTGTTAACAAACTAATTTATTGCTTTATAAACTAATATCTATTGTGTTGTTCTAATAAAAACTTATTTCAACAAATCTAGAAAAAGGTTACATTTGCATCCATATCTCTGATTTTTTTTTCTTTTTCTTTTTCTTGTTCTTTTTTTTTTTTTTTTTTTTTTTTTTTTTTTTTTTTTTTTGTTGTTTTTTTTCTTTTTTTTGTTCTTTTTTTTTTGTTGTTGTTGTTGTTGTTGTTGTTGTTGTGTGTACTTTGTACTCGGGATTAAATCCAGCAGTGCTTTACCACTGAGCTACATCCCCAACCCTTTTTATTTTTTGAGACAGGTTCTCACTAAGTTGCTTAGTGTGGGCCTTGAACTTAAATACTTCTGCCTCAGCCTCCCAAGCCCTGAAATTATAGGTGTATCTCACCATATCCAGCAAGGTATGTGATTTTTTCATAGGTCCTTGTAATGAATTCATCTCTTAAAGTATTGGCAGGTGTCAGATATCTTTTGGGAAGTTAATTTATTCCTTTATATTTACTTTTCTTTTTTCTTTTTTTTGACTTTTAAAAAATTATTTATTGACCTGTAAATTGTATTTGTATTAAGACAAATACAGACTTAGATTTTAACTTAACCAGGTGAGAGATATTTCTTTTTGGTAAAATAAGCTACTAGGTAATGGTTGTTTATATATAAAGTTGTTTCTCTACTCTTTTGGTAAACTTTTTATACTTCTGTTTCTCTTGATAATCTCATGATAGACCTCTTTGGATATCATTCTAACAAAAGTTATGTGATTCTCTGATTTTTTTATTTGGCAAATAGGAACGTAGATGTGGAATCATTGCAAATAAAATTCAAATGAGTTTTATCATCATTCTCCTTGCCTTTAGCTGTTTCCTTTACAAACTAATTGAAATAGCCTTAAATATTTTTCTCATTTGTTGATATTCTCCCAAGATATTTTAGTCTCATTCATTGTACTCATAAATACTATAAGCACCACCACCAACACTGTCAATGTTAGCACCACTGTGGAGGTCCGTGGTGGTCTCCACCAGAGGTGCAGAGTAGCACGATCTATCGGGGGGCTGCCAAAGTGGGTTGTCAGCCGGGGGGTACTACGCCAGCACTGAACGTAGCACGGAGTAAAGGAATCAGCCGGTGGCAGAAGAAATCAGCACTCAGACATGAGTTAGGCTGTGGAATCTTCTGCTGGTTTATTTTCAGTTTGTACAAGTATATAAGCAAGATTTCTTGGCATTACACATTCTCTTACATCATAAAACTTAGGAAAGAGATTGAATCATTTACTGATTACATATCAACATATGTATCAAGGTTTGTACAAATGGAGAGTTACATGAACTGTATGTAACTATCTGCATATGTTATAATTTTTACCTCATATCTCTAACTTAGTCATTCTTTCTGCATACTGTTTAAACTTGTTTGATAAAAGTTAATTTT
Organism: Tamias sibiricus; assembly: GCA_025594165.1. Taxonomy (NCBI): domain Eukaryota; kingdom Metazoa; phylum Chordata; class Mammalia; order Rodentia; family Sciuridae; genus Tamias; species Tamias sibiricus. The sequence goes on from CM046659.1 coordinate 89,886,609, forward strand.
GTCTGACTGGAATTTCAAGGCACTTATTGTTTTTCATAACAAGAAGCAGGGAAAGGGAGAGGCAGCTTTGAAGGACTTTTGTTCTAAAGATTTGTATTACTACATTAAATTATTTTGAAAATAAGAGGGATTTATTTTCAATCACAAAAAGACTCTTAAAGCTATTTAATTAGTAACCTGTTATTTTAGTATAGAAAAGGTTTTTTTATGTTTTTAGCTCTAGATTCCAGAAAAATTAATTTAAGAATTAGTCTCATTACAAGTAATTGAAATAGCGATACCTGGTGGCCGCATGTATGAATAAAGAACAGAACAGCAAGTAAATAGGAGAACCTACGCAGTCAAAGTTAACTCTTTCAGCATCATGATATCTTTCATGAAAAAAGAGAGGGTTTTATCAGCAGAAAGGTTATAGGGGAGCATAGGGAACACGAGCAGATCACATTGGAGGAACAGCCATTAGCCTATCCTTGTGGTGGTTTGATTTTTTGTCATATGTCAGGGCATATTACACCCCTGGGCTAGGCCAAGTCCACATATCAGGAAGTCAGAGAGTTATGTTTTTGGCTGACGTTTTCTTAATGTCCCCAACAATTTTCCCCCTTTTTGTTTTATTGATGGGAGCCCACCTTACTTGAGGGTGTGCCTGTCTTAGGTTGCCCCCCTCTGGGGATCTTACCCGTCATTGACTACCACCCTAGCACTTCGGGTGAACTTACCAAGGCCAGCAAGCTGCGGCCGAGGAGAAGACATGGGACAGAACAGTCACCTTTGGGAAGGATGTCATGGATGTTTTAGACCTCTACATCTTGACAAGGACCATGGCCTAGTTCATAGGGCTCCCAATCAGCATTGCTTAGGGCAGCATATTGTTGGCAGACCACCATAAGTTGTATGCATTTGGCCCTGTCCTTAAGAAAGATGCCACTAAGATGCCATATACCACTAACAACAACATCAACACGACCACCAATATACTGAACACTTATAACGTGGTGGGTAATAGCCTAGGTTGCTTATGCACATTAACTAATTTAATTCCAAAAGCAGTCAGCTAGATAATATTTTCATTTTTTTATATCACACATTAGGTAACTATTAGACACAGAAATCTTTAGCAAGTAGTTTAGGGAAATGCAGCTGCTAAGTGATACAGCAAAGATATAAATCTAGGTGGCTTCTGCTTCAGCATCCTGCTTCTGAATCACCATATTATACCACCTCCCAGGATGGTGGGTTCCTTCACCTGTAGTTCTAAACTTTAAATATTTTTCTCTTTATTTAATAGCTAAAAAGGTAAAGATAAAATATACATCAACTCAATACAATATGCTGTTTGGGGAGGGGGGAGGGGTTACCAAGGATTGAACCCAGGGGACCTTAACCATGGAGCCACATTCCCAAACCTTTATTTATTTATTTATTTATTTATTTATTTATTTATTTTATTTATTTTTTATTTTATTTTATTTTTTTGAGACAGTGCCTCACTAAGTTGCTATGGCATCAGTAAATCGCAAAGTCTGGCTTTAGATTTGTGATCCCCCTGCCTAAGCCTCTCAAATCACTGGGATTACAAATATGTGCCACTGTGCCAGACTCCGAAATATGCTATTTGAAATTTATACTCTGTCATTTTAATATATCATTAAAATTCATGTATTTATTATTCAACAGGGGTAAGGTTTACAAGTAATTTATATATTAAAAAAATTTTATAGGATTCTCCTATCCAAACATCATTATGCGTAATTATGGAGGTAGTGCACTGTCTGCTCCCTGGAGACCCTTAGTCCATGAAAGAGTCATACCATTTGAAGAAAAGGTTGAAGCCTAAGTGGACACTTCATGGGGTTCCTTCATTCTCACAGAATCAGAATTTAAATTAGTTCACTCATCAGTGGCAGAGAATGAGGAAAAATTTGTGTTTGGTTCACAGCTGGAAATGCCTGCTGAAGGATAGCCTACACCAAAGCATCTGGTTAGCCCATTCACTCTCTCAAGGGACAGTGGATGCAGAAGGTTGGGTTGTAATCAAAAGGTGAGAATTAGTCCAATAATCAACATCTACAGGAATTAAATAGGATTCAGAATAACTTGTTATGTGCCAGTTTGGGATGGAAATAAAAAGATGAAAAATATGCAATTATAGATTTCTGGGATATCACTGCCTAGTGAAAGAGAGGGATAGGAAAGAAATTACCACAATACAGCAAATAAGTGCCATATGCAATGCATATCTATCCCTGTGTCTCTGTATCTATATATGCATGCATGAATGTATAAATCTACAATGAGGTGTAGGGATAAAGGAAGAGATGAACAACTTTCCTTAGAAGTCTCAGAGAAGAAAGTTGAGCTTGGTATTGAAAGTTGAGGAGGAAGATGAATCTGTCCTGGTTCCTGAATGTTCAGCATGGTGACTATTGTTAATTGTGATGTATTGTATCCTTGAAAATTTTCTAAGAGTGTAGATCTTATTTATTCCCACCAACAATAGAGGTAACTATGTGAGGTGATGGATATGGTAACTAGCTTGACTATAGTAATAACTTCATTATGTAGATAACTTTATCAAAACATCCCACTGTATACCTTGAATATATACAATATTTCCTTCTCCATTATACTTCAGTAAAGCTGGGGAAAGAGAGAAATTTGCATAGAAGGTTGCCATCTAAGTATGAGAAGGCATTTTATGCCATGTGAACATCATACAGAGGTCTGGAATACTGTACAAGGGCAGGCCTAATTGACGAGCTCTAAAGGTGTTCTTTTGGTGCATCACAGCAATAGAGATAGGGTTGGAGGGGTAGGCAGAGGCCGTATTGATGTATTTGGTAGCTAGGACTAAGAGTAGAAATAGGTATGGGAGAAACATGAATGTAAGGGTAACATGAAAATATTTTTTCTAATATCACTTTTATTACAGTGTAGGGGGTGAATTTGAGTGGTCCAAAGGTAGAATGACTTCTGAGGTGCAGGTAAAACTACCTGTAGAAGTGACAAGTTTAAAGTGGGGATGAATTGAACATAAATTTTTTGACATAGTGATTATTTCCATAAATAATAAAGGAGTGGTGGTGAAGATAAGTTCAAGATTAATGAGTTGCATGACTTAACCTTATATTATATAAATGATCAAACTGAATATCTGTCCACCTTTTAATTGATTTAAAATCACATATATATGATCATATTCTTATAAATGATGGCCAGTCTGGCAATTTTTGTCTTACAAATTATAGTTTCAGAGCCTTGATTGTGGCAAGAAGCTTTGAATTTATTCTAAATGCATTTGGAGATATTTTGGAATGACCAGGATAATTAAAAGTGTCTTAGAATTCCCCAATAAAACCAACATGTCGGAGTTATTTTTATGAAAATTATTGGGAATGAAAGCTGAGTGATTTCTAGAATGCTCCCTCTCATCTTCACTATCATTGGTGGGATACTTAACAAATGTTTTCTATATACAACTTTATTTGTTCCTTACAACAATTCTATGGAGCAAGTACCATTACTTTCTTATTTCTTTTTTTGTGGGGCGGTGGGGGGGAAATAACTGGGGATTGAACCCAGGGGTGCTTAACCACTAAGCCACATACCCAGCCCCCTTTTATATTTGAAAGAGGTCTTGCTCAATTAATTAGGGCCTCACTAAGTTGTTCAGATGGGAATTTGCAATCCTCCTGCCTCAGCCTCCCAAGTCACTGGATTACAGGCATGAACCACGAGCTTGTTCCCTCAGCCTTCTCCTTTGGCTGTAGGGGGTTAAACCTGTGTCTGGGGAGCTAAAAACCCCAGCAACTGGCACCACAACATGGGGCATAAAGAAAATTGCAACAGAAGGTTTACGGTGAATCGGGCCAATCGTGCTGGCAAGGTAGGAGTATCCCCTAATAAAAATGGGGCAAACTTATATTAAATGCGATGATCCAGCCCTTGAGGCATGGAGCTGCATGCTTAAAAACTGAGGTTTAGAGGTCTCAGATGCCCAGGCAGAAAAGGGCTGGGATACATTAACGTGTGCTGCACCCTGGCTTCCTACTGCTGACTTTTCTGATTGGAATACATGGAACCGCACAGAGCAGCTTGTTAGGGAAAGGGAGAATGAGCTCGGGGAAGAATCTCTACTGGGGGTGTACCCCACCCTTTCCACCCTAAAGGTGTGTTCCTGTCCACGGCCCATGAAAAAATCCCCAAAGTGCACACTCCAGGCGCCCCAGCCCCTTCTGATTGAAGTTGCGGAGGCTAAAGTCAAAGCCCAAATGGAATGGGAGGCTTTTGATGATGATTCTCAGCCCTCCCGTTCTGCAGAATTAGAGAAAATTGGCAATCACCCAGATTTGCAGTCTCAGTCCTTTTCCTCGGGGCCCATGGCCCCTCCCCTTGAATCTCCTCAGTAGTTTTTAGAGGATAAGGGCCGTCCGCCATCTTGTTTTCCTTCCCGCACACAGGACCCACTATCTTGTGTGGCTGACACGCCACCACCACTGTCATTTTGTTCAGCAGGTGAATTTTTGCCACTACCACCCCCTGGGAACTTTTCTTTCCACAGTGGCATTCCCAGTAAATGTTAACTCTGGAGGCAATAGGCCTGCTGTCTGGTATCCTTGGGAGGCACAAGATCTTAAGGAACTTAAAAAACCTGTCTCAGAGGATGGACCCAATTCGCCTTGGGCTGAAACTATCCTCCAGGGCTTAGCTCATCAACAGTACAACAACCGCAACCCCCCCTCAGGAAAGGCAAACCCAAAAGTTGGCAAAAGTTTTACTGGCTGCCATGGGAAATTGACTGAATGCCCCCCCTGGAAGGCAGTGTAACTCTAGGAGCCAGAGATTAGAAAAAAGTGCCTTAGGCATAAGGTATCTGCTCACAATTGCAGTTCCCCACCCTTCCAGACCTCAGTCAGGACTTGCATTGAAATGCAAATGGAGAAGCCCCAGAAAAAGAAAAAAAAAAAAGAAAGGGGGGGTGGGTTAAAATGTCTTTTTGTCTGAACTTGTATTACCAGCCTGTCATTTTTCTAAGATTTTTTGAGCTCATGATTTTGATCCTATTCACCTAGGTTAATGTTGTTTTGATCAGTTATATTTTTAATTCAACTATGGAGTTTTTAAACATCTGCAACATTGCAATGGAGTGCAAAAAGCTTTAAGGCCTTTGCTATTGTGTTATGTGTGCACAGTTGTGTTCTGTGTTTATGTCTATGTGCGTATGTCCAAATGTCATATATGTGATATCAAGATTGGCAAATAGAAAGTGAGCACTCATGAAAATTTAAAAAATGGATCCAAATACTTTTAATTCACGTGATTTAAAATGTTCAGTTTAAATTGAGTTAAAAAAAGATGCCTTTAAAATGAAACTTAACTCAAAGTCTCTCTAGGTAGTCAAAAACTAATAAAATGTTGTCTAATATCCCTTGTGTCTTGTTCTGTGTTCTATGGTTTTTCTGCCTTTTCATTGTGTGTCTTCTCTGGTGTAAATGTAAGAAAAGTAAATTTGTGAGTAACTTTGTTTGTTAGACATCTGATTAATTATCAAGGTTAAAATGCTAACTGTTGAATATGCCATCAAGTACTCTTAACTCCTTGAATTCCATTGGGTAACATTATTGATTGTTTTCACAAATTGGTAAATCAAAGAAGAGGTTTTAAGTTTGCTTTGTCATCACTGAAAAAGGTTGAAGTTCCAACAGGTATAATTCTATATGGTTAAACATTGTGTTCTCGTGAAGTGTTAACAGATGTATGATTCTATATAAAGGTTTATAAAAGATTTCTGTGTATGCAGAGGCTCAAAGGTTTTAGCTGTTTCCACTGGGAGTACTGAAAATAACAATATTTTTATTGAGATAAATGTTTGCCTAAATTCAAATTATTACAAGAATTATTTGAAATTGTGAACAGAAAGGGGTTATGTAAAAGCTCTGTAAAAGTTGGTTAAATAAGTATATAAAACAATCAGGAAAAGCTATTTAAGGTTTTTTCCTAAGGTCAAATGTTAGTGTACTGATATAAATCAAGGTTTAATCTATGGTAAGAGGACAAGAATTTCTTAAAACATTAACTTACCCATAACATTGTGTTTATTAAGTTTTGTTTTTTTTAAGCAAGTAATCTGAAATTAAGAATTATACAACTGTGATTAAATGACAACTATTATTTTAAAATATTATAATGTTATTTCTTTAAGAGCTAAACTTGATTAATGTAAAAACATCAATGTAATTATGGTGGAGTAATACTCTTCTTTGTATATTAAATGTGTTCATATCTTTCAGGTATACAAGCCTTGAGGTGAAAGCTCTAAAAGACCATTATATCAAGTTGGTGTTCTCCAAACTAGAGTTGTACAGTAATTTTAGGCTTATAAAGATAATAGAGATATATTTATATTATTTTAAATGTGTTCTACAACTTAGAAATGTATTTTTTTAAGTTCATGAGAGCCTAATCTATATAAAGGTTAATATTATAAAGCAGAGATCAGCTTCAGAACTAAAACACCTGACCTAAGGTTCATAAAGAACTCCACCTTGCCTAAAATAAGGCTCTTCCTTCCACGTTTACTGCATGCCAGAGTGGCTCTAGGGCAGACTAAACCTCAATTTGTTTGTGGTTATGGTAAAATTTTGTATTTTCCTTGTAAACAGTCTATAGACTCCTGTGCTTTGGAGGGGTTTTTAAGGAAGGTTGACTGCCACTACAGGTCAATGAAATTGGCCACTTCCTTTTCCAGGCTGGAGTGGGCTTCCCCCACCCTCTTCTCCATCAGGCCACTCCCCAAGGCAATAAATGTCTTTACAGATGGGGGGGAGAGTCTGCAGTAGTTGTTTTTCACCCCTCCTCAGGCAAAAGGACACAATATTTTGAAGCCGTTACTGGCTCTGCTCAATTAAAAAAGTTATATGCTGTTGCACTTGCTCTAACCCATGTCCAAGAGCCTATGAATCTCTTCTCAGATAGTTTATATGTGATCAACCTATTTAAACCTCTTTTTACCCGTGACAAGTTCTTGCTCCCTGAATGCTGAAGAATAACGCTGAAGAAGCACTCCAAGGTAAGTGTAGAGTGGAAAGTGGAAAGCTTTATTTAAAGGATAGCAAAAGACTTATAAAAAAGAAAAAGACTTTATAAAACAAAAGACTTTAAAGGATAGCAAAAGACTTTATAGCTGAGAGCCATAAAAGTGTTCAAGTATTTTCACCTGATATTCATGCATTTATCTAAGAATCTTTTTATGCACGTGAACACTGTGTGATGCATCTGTAAGCTCGAGCTGTTAGCACTTGTCCTTGTTAAGGCAAAATGTATTTAACCGGGTGAGGATAGTCAGAGGTGTGGTTGGAGTTGGAGAGGTTGTTGGAGCTGAAGAGAGAAGTTAGAAGAAAGAAGAATAAAAGAACTTTTTCATTTCCAGTCTGCCTCCGAGTTTTCTTGCACGGTATCATCGCTGCAAGTGGCAATTGCTGTAGGCAGTGACAAGTGGTGGCCCGTACGGGGAACTCGGAATTGGCAGGTAAGAACTGAGAAATCTATAAAGATGGGTGTGAAAATAACCAAGCACTAAGTAATAAAAGCTATGGAAGAGTTTTTTGATATAGCTGATAGTGTGGAGGAAAGTGACTGTGAAAGCATAGCCTCCACTGAGTTAGATAAGACCAGTAAGGATAGTATTGGTGTGAACTCAAAACTAACGAAGATAAGAGCTGAAAAAGCTATCTGAGACTTGTTGGAAATAGCCGAAGAGTATGTACTCTCCATAGAATCTGAAACTCAGGATGTTACTACCAGTGAAAGTGATAGTAGTAAGAAGGAGCCAAATAACCATGAAAGCACAGCCTTCTCCACTAAGTCAGTTAAGACCAGAAAGGACCATCAGTTAGAGGAACCACTTGTGCCCTCTGCTCCCTCATGGGTGGAATCCATTACAGAAACCATTTCTGAGCATATGCGTGCCCTTGAGGCAGAGATTAATGGCCTTTCTGAGTGCTTACGTGCCCTTGAACGCCAAAACCCACAGGAACATTGGGACCTGCCAGTATTTGAAAATGAAAATGGGCAGAGGTATCACCAATCCTTAGATTTTAAAACAATAAAAAAAAAATTCAAAGAGGCAATAATGACCTATGGGCCCCAAGCTCCATTCATGTTGAGCATGCTGGAGTCCCTTAAAACTTTAACCCCCTCAGACTGGAAAGGGTTATGCAAGGAAGTATTGAGCGGGGGACAATACCTGATATGGAAGTCACAATTCCAGGAGCTTTGTGTAGAAACAGCTAGAAGAAATTCGACTGCAGGCTTCCCAGACCATAATGTAGATATGCTAACAGGTGAAGGACAGTTTGCTGAACTACAAATCCAAATGCAATATGATCCTGGTGTATATGCACAGATAAACGCTGCTGCTGTTAAAGCGTGGAAGACCTTACCAGGAACAGGTGATTTGCAAGGCAGCTTGTCTAAAGTAATTCAGGGGCCTAATGAACCATATGCTGATTTTGCTGACAGACTCTTAAGAACGGCAGGCAGAATATTCGGGGATGTAGAGCAAGCAATGCCCTTAGTCGTCCAGTTGGCATATGAAAATGCCAACAAATATTGCCAAGATGCTATAAGACCATGGAAAAATAAAAAAGACCTTTCAATATACATTAGATTATGTAAAGACATTAATGATGCATTTGTCACAGGCAATGTGATTGCAGCAGCAATGAGAGGTGCTTCCCCTCAAAATTTCACAAGAGCTCAACCTAAAAATTATAATAAATCAGGATATTCCAGGCAATATCCCCAAAGAGAAATAAGACCAAGCTCATACCACACTCCAGGCTGCTGCCCCAGGTGTAAAAATGGGAATCATTGGGCCAATAAATGCAGATCTAAATTTGACATCTATGGAAACATTTTGTCTAGAAACTCAAAAAATGGGGCACGGGGCCCAATGTCCTGGGACCCACAAATGTATGTGGCATTAGAGGAGGAATATCCTCAAACATCTGTCCAGATGATTCCTCGTCACAATCCCTCCTACCCATTGACTCCCTTGTCAGAGGGACAAGAGGAAGTGTAGGAATAGACCTCTGTTCCACTGCCCGAATAGTACTAACACCTGAAATGGGCATTCAACTGATTCCCATGAGAGTCAGGGGACCTCTTCCCTCAGGGACTGTAGGACTTATCCCGGTAAAGTTCTAAAAGCTTATTAGGTTTTCAAGTAACACCAGGTGTTATAGACTCTGACTACCAAGGAGAAATAAAGAAATAAAGATAATGCTTAGTTCACCTAGAGGCATTAGCTCTGTTAACCAAGGAGATAGAATTGCTCAGCTGCTTCTCCTTCCCAGTTTACACAACTCATTCAAGAGTATGCCGCAGAATAGGAACAATAGAGGATTTGGTTCCACTGGCTCAGGACCTATGGCTTGCTGGGTTCAGGATTGTTCACGGAGGCAAAATAATAATTCTAGGTATAGAGATGGAGGGGCTGATTGATACTGGGGCTGACTCTTCCATCATTAATCTACAACAATGGCCCAAGCACTGGCCTCTGCAGAAGGCTTCAAGCAGTTTAAGAGGCTTGGGATAAACTAACACCCCAACACAAAGTGCTGTAATTTTAAAATGGGAAGATAATGAAGGGCATAAAGGAACTTTGCAACCTTATGTTTTGACCACCTTGCCAGTTACCTGAGATATTTTGCAACAGATGAGGGTACACCTCGCAACCAAACCTGCAGGTGTTAAAAAATAAAAACCTAATTCATCATCAAAAGGGTAAAGGATATTTTTTTAGGGGCCACTGAAAAAACAATTTTGAAAATACCATGGCTTTCTGATAAGCCAGTATGCTATCCTAAAGCAAAGATCTTAAAGCTTTCTGCTTCTCAGATTTGGAAACTCAATCCTGTTTTTGGAGAATCTGGGCCAGCTCTTACTGGACTTCATAATTTGGGAAATACTTGTTATATGAACTCAATATTGCAGTGCCTATGTAATGCCCCACATTTGGCTGGTTATTTCAACCTAAACAGTTATCAAGATGATATTAACAGGTCAAATTTGTTGGGGCATAAAGGTGAAGTGGCAGAAGAGCTTGGTATAATCATGAAAGCCCTGTGGACAGGACAGTATAGATATATCAGTCCAAAAGACTTTAAAATCACTATTGGGAAGATCAATAACCAGTTTGCAGGGTACAGCCAACAAGAATTTCTTCTGTTCCTCATGGATGGAATCCATGAGGACCTAAATAAAGCTGATAATCAAAAGAGATATAAAGAAGAAAATAATGATCATCTCGATGACTTTAAAGCTGCAGAACATGCTTGGCAGAAACATAAGCAGCTTAATGAGTCTATTATTGTTGCACATTTTCAGGGTCAGTTCAAATCCACAGTACAGTGCCTCACTTGTCACAAAAAATCTAGGAGATTTGAGGCCTTTATGTATTTATCTCTACCACTAGCATCCACAAGTAAATGTACATTACAGGATTGCCTTAGATTATTTTCCAAAGATGAAAAACTCACAGATAACAACAGATTTTCTTGCAGTTATTGCAGAGCTCGACAGGATTCTCTTAAAAAAGATAGAAATCTGGAAGTTACCACCTGTTCTTTTAGTACATCTGAAACATTTTTCCTATGATGGCAGGTGGAAGCAAAAATTACAGACATCTGTGGACTTCCCTTTAGAAAATCTTGACTTGACACAGTATGTTATTGGTCCAAAGAACAATTTAAAGAAATATACTTTGTTTTCTGTTTCAAATCACTACAGTGGGCTGGATGGAGGCCACTACAGTCCCTATTGTAAAATTGCAGTAAGACAACAGTGGTTTAAATTTGATGATCATGAAGTTTCTGATATCTCTGTTTCTTCTGTGAAATCTTCAGCAGCTTATATCCTCTTTTATACTTCATTGCGACCACAAGCAACTGATGTAGCCACATGAGAGTGGGAGCTGTGTTACTAGCACTATATAATTCAGGTCAGTGCTATTATTAAAAAACTGAAAAACAATATTTAACAAGTATCGCAAAAAGCATCCCTTACCAGGTACTCTTTATTCCAAAACAACCTTTTTAATCTGCTCCAAATAACAAAATAATCAACTAGTTAAGCATCATTATTCTTTTTTTTTTTTTTTTTTCCGACAAGGGAACCTCATTTTTGCCTTTTCAGCTAAGAAGCTTTTAAGCTGCACACTTTTTCCATCAAAAAACTCACAACTTGGGTCTCATTCCTCCCGGCCGGGACGAGAAGATCTTTCTTTAGTGTACACACAATTGTATTTTTTTTTTCTTTTTATATATGTCTTTATGTCTGCATTTGTCTAAATTTCATGTAAATGTGACATCACAAATATATGTTTGTATGTTTGTGCGTCTGTCCAGTGTGATGTCACAAATAACAAAACCAAGCGCTCATGAAAATTAATATCAGAAAAAAATTATTTAAAAATATGTATATTATATAGATAGATAGATAGATAGATAGATAGATAGATAGATCCATATAACTTTAATTCATTTAAGTTTAGAGTATTCTAATTGGGCAACAATTTAAAAGTATAGGTACCTTCAATTTTGATTTTTAGGTGTCTCTGGGACTTCTCTTCAGCTAAAAATATGACTAATACTGTATAACCTGATATTTTGGTATTTGACATGGGATTGTTTATTTGTAATTAACTTTATTTGTTTAATAGCTGATTAATTTGAATTATTTCAACAGGTAATTTCATAGAAGGATTGCTGTGTATGCAGAGACTCGGGGGTTCCAGCTAACAAATTATTTTTCCAAAGTGCTCTTAGTTTTTCTTTAATTTATCTTTAATGCAGTGTTTTTGTCAGTCAAATACCCTCAGTCTTTCTTTGATTTGTTCTGAAATTGATATTTTGCCAGCTTATATTTGTGGGAGATCAAGCAGCAATGTGTGTGAGCAGAGATCAACTTTAATTACCTAATCTAATAATTCTATTTTTTAGTTTGACAACTCGCCTCTTGACTCAGTGCTGAAATTGCACTGCCTTTCCTCTAATAATTGATGCTTAAGTTTCTAGGTAGCGGGCCCTGAAGATTTGCCGGTGGCATTGTCTAGACATAAAAAAAGACGGCTGCTGCTACAGCTGCAGGGATCGCGGTCGCTACAACATCCCTGCTGCTCAAGCATCAAACAACCTCACCATCAGTGTGGCGTCTGCTCTGCATGCATGGGGCCTCCTAGATTAATGTGTTATAACAAGTGGATATTTTGATCTTTCATTATTTGGGACATTACGGGACAATGCCTTGTGGGTGTTTGTCTAGAGAACTCAGTGCATTACTTGATGGAACTTAGGGCAGCTGATTTGTTTAATGATCTTGATTCGCTATGGAACTTGGCTCGTCAGCAGAAGGCTTGCTGCCTTAAAACCACAGCATCTCCTCACGATTGGACGGCTGTTAGTCAACACACACAGTCCATCCTGAAAGGCTCGATTGAACAGCTGGTAGCCAGTGACGGGTAAGCTCACCAGAGGGGGACAACCTAAGACAGGCACAGTAGATCCAGATGAGGTCGTCACCCATCCACGGGACAGTCTCATGTGGCCGACATATCAACCTAAGACAGGAGTCAAGGGCAAAGCCTTGATTATCCAATGACGGGTAAGAATGTTGGTTGCACATGGGACGCCCTAGAGCATCCCCTCTTTTAAAAACAAAAGGAGGGAAATGTAAGAGCCCTAATTGAGGATAGCTAAGATGGTGGTTAGCTGAGAGCCATAAAAGTGTTCAAGTATTTTCTCCTGATATTCATGCATTTATCTAAGAATCTTTTTATGCCCGTGAACACTGTGTGACGCACCTGTAAGCTCAAGCTGTTAGCACTTGTCCTTGTTAAGGCAAAATGTATTTAACCGGGTGAGGTTAGTTAGAGGTGTGGTTGGAGTTGGAGAGGTTGTTGGAGCCAGAGAGAGAAGTTAGAAGAAAGAAGAATAAAAGAACTTTTTCATTTCCAGTCTCCCTCCGAGTTTTCTCCTGCGGTATTGTTGCTGCAAGCAGCAATTGCTGCAGGCGGCAGGCAACACATTTTTGGATATGTCTTCCCAATTGGGGAACCAAGTTCTATTTGGGTACCCACCAGGGACCTCAAATACTGCCAATCAGAACAAAATGACCACCCAAGAGCACATTCTCTTGAGGGGTGATCTTTTCCCTTTTTCCACAGGAATGAAAAGACCGTGGTGGACCTTCTGTCTTGTTGTGATTGGACACCTCATCATCTCCCTCCTAATATTCATTGGGAGCACTATTGTCCTGGATGCCCTTTGCAAGTATTCCAACTCTCTGCTGTGAGAGAAGGGGGACTATGCCTGCTTCTGGGAGAAGAGTGTTGTTTCTGTGCCAACTGTTTGGGCATTGTCCAAGACAGCTTCCTTTGGACTGGACTAAATGGGTGGCACCCCTACCTTCTCCCCTTTGTGGGACTCCTGGTTACCATTATTTTTGTGTTCACCTTGGGGCCCTGTGTAATCAACAAGCTTGTTCAATTCCTTAAGGACAGGGCCAAATCGGTATAGCTTATGGTGGTCCGCCAATAATATGCTGCACTCAGCTATACAGATTGGGAGCCCTATAAATTTGGCCATGGTCCTTGTCAGGATGTGGAGGTCTAAGTCATCCATGGGAAGCCTTCTCAAAGGCGACTGTTCTGTCCCATGTCTTCCCCTCGGCCGCAGCTTGCTGGCCTTGGGTAAGTCCACCTGAAGTGCTAGGTGGTAGTCAATGACGGGTAAGATCCCCATAGGGAGACAACCTAAGACAGACACACCCTAAGTAAGGTGGTCTCCCATTTGTAAAACAAAATGGGGGAGATGTTGGGGACGTTAAGAACATGCCAGTAGACAGAAACTCTCTGGCTGTCTCCAACTTCCTGATATAGGAACTTGGCCTAGCCAAGGGGTATTCCCCTGATGTATGACAGAGGCCAGACTGCCACTAGGATAGGCTAATGGCTCCGCCAATGTGATTTGCTCATGCTCCCTATGTGCCCCTATGATCCTTCTGCTGATTGACCCATGTCTTCTGAAAAGTGTTAGCCGCCGGAAAGGGATTGCAGCCTGGAACGGCAGCACCGCGGGAAGGAGTCCAGAGACAGGATGGAGACGAAAAAATTCTTTAATCTTTCTGTCTCTGTCTCTTGTAATTTCTAACACTACATACACACTCTCACAAGAAACCAAGCCACGTACTCTTACAAGAAACTACAATGTATCTATACAATAGCGATAACCCTGTCCTTTCTCTCTCTGGTCTCATCCCATGCGCCCGAGCAGGAATGGTGCTTGCTCGATCTGCTGAGTCACTCCTCAAACCTCTCGAGATCCTGGGCCAAGTCCCGTGAGACTACGGAAGGCGACAATGCCCAAAAATGTCAATCTGCTGAGTCATTGCTCAAATCTCTCGAGATCCTCTGCCAAGTCCCGTGAGACTACGGAAGGCGACAATGCCCAAAAATGTCTATGGCCCATAGTCAACCGCAATCTTAGCTATCTCCCCAAACAGGGCTCCTGCATTTCCCCCTTTTGTTTTAAAAGAGGGGATGCTCTAGGACGTCTATGTGCAACCAACATTCTTACCCGTCATTGGATAATCAAGGCTGTGCCCTTGACTCCTGTCTTAGGTTGATATGTCGGCCACATGAGACTGTCCCGTGCGACTGTGCCTGTCTTAGGTTGTCCCCCTCTGGGGATCTTACCCGTCATTGGCTAACCAGCCATCCAATGGAGCCCTTTAGGATCGACTGTGTAAGATGACTAACAGCCGTCCAATTGGGAGGAGATGCTGCGGCTTTAAGGCGACAAGCCTTTTGGTGACAAGTCAAATTGCATAGCATATCAAATTCTTTAAACAAATCAGCTGCCCTAAGTTCTATCAAGTAACACAGTGAGTTCTCTAAACAAATACCCGCAAGGTACTGTCCCATGAAGTCCCAAACAATGAAAGATCAAAATGTCCACTTGTTATAACACGTAGATCTAGGAGGCCCCATGCATGCAGAGCAGAGGCCACACTGCTGGTGAGGTTGTTTGACATTTGAGCAGCAGGGATGCTTGCAGCAACCGCGATCCCTGCAGCTGTAGCAGCAGCCGTCTTTTTTATGTCTAGACGATGCCACCGGCAAATCTTCAGGGCCCGCTATCTAGAGACTGAAGCATCAATTATTAAAGGAAAGGCAGTGCTATTCCAGCACTGAGTCAAGAGGCGAGTTGTCAAACTAAAAAATAGAATTATTAGATTGGAAAAATAAGTTGATTTCTGCTCACACACATTGCAGCCTGAGCTCCCACAAACATAAGCTGGCAAAATATCATATTTAGAACAAAACAAAGAAAGACTGAGGGTAATTACTGCATTAAAGATAGATTAAAGAAAAGGTAAAAGCACTTTGGAGAAATAATTTGTTAGCTGGAACTCTCAAGTTTCTGCATACACAGCAGTCCTTTACCTGTTGAAATAATTGAAATTAATCATTTATTAAACAAATGAAGTTAATAACAAATAAGCAACCTCATGTCAAAACACCAAAATATCAGGTTATACAGCACTAGTCATATTTTTTGCTAAAGAGAAGTCCCTGGGACACCTATAAAACAAAATTGAAGGTACCTTCACTTATTAAATTATTTACCCATTTTGAATACTCTTAAACTTAAATGAATTAGAGTTATTTGGATCCATATATATATATATATATTCACAAGCGCTTTGTTATTTTTAATGTCATACTGGACAGACGCACATACAAACATATATTTGTGACGTCACATTAACATGAAATTTAGACAAATACACAGACATAAACACATATATAAAAAGTGAAAAAATATATATATATAATTGTGTGCACACTAAAGAGAGATCTCTTCGTCCCAGCCGGGAGGAATGACACTTAAGTTGTGACATATTTTGAAGGACTCTTTTAAGGGAATCATTCCATATCTTCATCATGGTCCTCTTGATTTTGTACCTTTTTTATTAATCTTGATTCCTCAACAACTTCATCTTGATCCTTTTGATGTGGTACCTGCTTTATTAATCTAGATGGTATACATATTGGAGAGGATTCGTGCTTTGGAAAGACACAAACAGATCCTCTCCCCCAAATTAATACTGGATCCGGACCCTTCCATGTACCTGAAAGAACATCCTTCCAGTAAACCAAAGGTTTATGTTGTTGATGTGGGTTCCAATGTCTGTCTCCAGCAGAATAACCATCAGAGTCTAAAGTTTAAAAAATTTAAAGTAAACAGGGCAACTGCCAATCTGTCCTTAGGATTTTTCCAGTTTCCTTCTTTCTGTTTTAACAACATAACTTTTAGTGTGCGGTTTGCTCTTTCAATAATGCCCTGACCCTGAGGATTGTATGGGATGCCTGTTTTATGGGATATGTTGAATTTTGCGCAAAACTGTTTGAAAGATGAGGACGTATAAGCGGGACCATTATCTGTTTTAAGCATTTTGGGGATGCCCAATGCAGCAAAAGCTTGTAAACAATGAGATGTGACATCTTTAACTTTTTCTCCGGAATGTAAGGAAGCAAAAATCATGCCTGAGCATGTATCTATGGTTACATGAATAAATTGCAATTTTCCAAAGCTTGGCTCATGAGTAACATCCATCTGCCACAAATGATTGGGCATTAATCCTCTAGGGTTAACACCAAAATGAGGATTGGGCAAATGTGTCATACAAGATTTACAATCTTTTACAATTGTTCTGGCTTGCTCCTTTGTGATTTTAAACCTACGTTGCAAGGTGGTGCTGTTGACGTGAAACTGGGAATGAAATAAAGTAGCTTGTTGTAGTGCTGAAAGTATAAATATTGTTTTTGTAAGTTCATCTGCCTTTTGATTACCTTCATGGAGGGGGCCAGGCAAATTAGTATGTGCTCTAATATGGCCTACGAATAGAGGTTCTTTTCTTGCCCACAAAAGTTTTTGTATCTGATAAAACAATTTAAAGGCTGGAGTATGAGGTGCTATTGGTCCTGCTAACTCTAATTTTGGGACGGCTTGTACAAGATAGTGGCTATCTGAAAAAATGTTTATGGGCTGGTCTCTAAAATTTTCCAGAGCTCTTACCACAGCTTCCAATTCCACTAGTTGAGCTGATTTGTGTGCAGTTATGTAAGTCATATTTTCTTTTGTAGTGACTACTGCAGCAGTACCATTTGAGGACCCATCTGTAAATATATTAAATGCCTTAGGAATAGGTTGATTTTTTATTACCTGTGGAAATATAATAGGATGATTAATACAAAAAGATAATATAGAAGACTTAGGAAGGTGATTATCAAAATTTGCAGAGGTAGAGCATCTAGCTATAGCCCAGTCATTATCATTGAAGCATAAATATTCAATCTGTGACGATGAATAGGGAGAATAATAGTAGCAGGGTGAATGCCAAATATTTTAGTAGAAGTTTTAAGTCCTTGAAGAATAAGTTTAGCCACCATGGAGGTATATGACTCAATTATGCTTTTAGGAGAGACAGGCAAATGTATCCATAATAAAGGCCCTTGTTGCCAAAATACTCCTGTGGGTGTATATTGTGAAGAAATAATAATCAATATCAGCGGTTGAGTTAAATCAAATCTGTCACAATGAGCTCCTTCGATGGCTTTTTCTACTACCTTTAAAGCTTTCCTAGCATCAGGAGTCAATGTTCGCAGTGAGGATGGATCAGGGGCCCCTCGAAGGATATCAAATAAAGGTTTTAATTGGCCAGTAGTGAGGTTTAGTGTAGGGCGAAGCCAATTAATGTCTCCCAGTAGTTTTTGGAAATCATTGAGGGTGGTTAAATGTTCTTTATTTATTAAAATTTTGGGGGGTCTAACAAAAGTATCCATGATTTTAAATCCTAAATATAATATGGGAGATCTGGTTTGAACTTTTTCTTCTGCTATATATAATCCGTATTTTTTAAAATTTTCTACCATGTCACTGAATATATTAAATAAGATTTTTTGATTAGGGTGGGCCAGTAAAATATCATCCATGTAATGTAGACACATGAGGTTTGGATATTTATTTTTAATGGGTTGGATAGCCTTGTCCACATATATTTGGCATATGGTGGGGCTATTAGCCATTCCCTGCGGCAAAACCTTCCATTGATATCTCTGATCAGGGCCATTATTGTTAATAGAAGGAACTGAAAAAGCAAACCTGGGGGCATCCAGAGGATGTAGGGGAATAGAAAAGAAGCAATCCTTTATATCAAGACTAATAACATGGAAATTTTTTGGAATAGCTATAGGATTCGGAAGTCCAGGTTGAGTAGGGCCCATGACTTGCATGGTTTTATTAATTTGTCTAAGATAATGTAATAATCGCCATTTTCCTGATTTTTTCTTGATCACAAATATGGGGGAATTCCAGGGAGAGGTGGAATGTTCTATATGTCCTGCTTTTAATTGTTCCTTAACTAGTAGGTGGGCCACTTGTAATTTCTCTTTAGATAGGGACCACTGAGGGACCCACACTGGCTTATCAGAAAGCCATGGTATTTTCAAAATTATTTTCTCAGTGGCCCCAAAGAAAAATGTCTTTTTCCTATATGATAATGATTTCTTTTAGGGTTAAGCTTACCCTGTACTTTTTGATGATTTCTTTTAGGGTTAAGATTACCCTGTATGTTTTTACATTTAACACCTGCAGGTTTGGTTGCAAGGTGTACTCCCATTTGTTGTAAAATATCTCTTCCCCATAAAGTAACCGGTAGATTAGGTAAAACATAAGGCTGAAATGTGCCTTTATGTCCTTCATCATCCTCCCATTTTAAAATTACCGCACTTTTTTCTGGGAGGTTATTATATCCCAAGCCTCTTAAACTGGTTGAAGCTTTTTGTAGAGGCCAGTGTTTGGGCCATTGACGTAAATTAATGATGGAAGAATCAGCTCCAGTATCTATAAGACCCTCCATTTCTATTCCTTGGATTCTTATTTTACACATAGGCCTCCTTGTACAGTCCCGAACCCAGCAAACCATGGGTTTCGAATCAGTGGAACAAAATCCTCTATTGTTCCTATTTAGAGGCATATTCATTTTAAATGAATTATGTAAATTTGGAAGGAGGAGCAGCTGAGCAATTCTATCTCCCTGATTAATAGAACTTATACTTTGGGGTGAGCTAAGCATTATTTTTATTTCCCCTTTATAGTCTGAGTTTATTATGCCTGGGGTCACTTGCAAACCTAATAAGCTTTCAGGACTTTGCCCGATAATAAGTCCTACAGTCCCTGAGGGAAGAGGTCCCCTGACTCCTGTGGGAATCAGTTGAACCCCCATTTCAGGTGTTAACACTATTCGGGCGGTGGAACAGAGGTCTAATCCTGCATTTCCTCCTGTTCCTCTGGCGAGGGAGTGGATGGGTAATAGGGATTGTGTCGGGGGAGCATCTGAGTGGATGCTTGAGGATACTCCTCCTCCAATGCCTCGTACATTTGTGGGCCCCGGAGCATTGGGCCCCGTGCCCTGTTTTTTGAATTCCTGAACAAAGGATTTCCATGGATGTCAAATTTTGAATAGCATTTATTGGCCCAATGATTTCCTTTCTTACACCTGGGGCAGCAACCTGGAGTACGGTATGAATTTGGTCTTATTTCTCTTTTGGGATTTTGCCTAGAATAGCCTGATTGATTATGATAATTTTGCCTATAATATCCTGATTGATTATAATGTCTATGTTGAGCCCTTGTAAAATTTTGAGGGGCAGCATCTCTCACAGCTGCTGCAATCACATTCCCTGTGACAAAGGCATCATTTACATCTTTACATAGTTGTATATATATGGAAAGATCCTTTTTACTTTTCCATGGCCTGATGACTTCTGGCAATATTTATTAGCATTTTCGTACGCTAATTGAATAACTAATGGCATAACTTGATCAATGTCTCCAAAAACTCTACCTGCTGTTCTCAAAAGTCTATCAGCAAATTCAGCATATGGTTCATTAGGTCCTTGAATTACTTTGGATAAGCTACCTTGTAGATCCCCAGGTCCTTGTACAGTTTTCCATGCCTTTAAGGCAGCTGCATTTATCTGAGCATATACTCCTGGGGTATAATGTTTTTGATCCTGTATGTCTGCGAATTGCCCTTCTCCTGTGAGCATTTCTATATTATGGTCTCCAAACCCTGCATCTGCATTTCTTTTAGCTGTTTCTATACAAAGTTCTTGAAATTGCGATCGCCAAACCAAGTATTGTCCCCTACTTAATGTTGCTTTACATAGACGTTTCCAGTCTGCGGGGGTTAAGCTAAAGGTGTTAAGGGACTCCAGTATACTCAACGTGAAAGGAGCTTGGGGTCCATAAGTCATTACTGCCTCTTTGAGATTTTTTATTGTTTTGAAATCTACTGGCTGGTGGCCCCTCTGTCCATTTTCATATTCAAATACTGGCAGTTCCCAATGTATCTGTGAGTTACCCTCGAGAGCGCATAAGCGCTCAGAAAGACTTTTTATTTCTATTTCTAGGGTATGCAAACGTCTAGTGATACCCTTCATATTTTCTGTAATCGATTTCACCCATGGGGGAGTAGAGGACACAAGTTCCTCCACTTGATGATCCCTTATCTTGGTCTTCCTTAATTTCCTTTTATTCATTTTCTCAAAATCACCTTTAGTTAATTCCTCCTCACTACTACTACTCTCATTGGTCCTAACTGACTCAGTAACATCCTGAGTCCCAGGTTCAATTGAGACCATGTATCCTTGAAATATCTCTAATAAATCTTGAATAGCTTTAGCAGCTCGGATCTTTGTAATTTTTGGGGACACTTCTAATATTCTCCTTACTGGTCTTAGTTGACTCAGCGGAATCTATGCTTTTATGATTGCCTTCACTGTTTTCTAAATCCTCCTCACTAACGACAGACTCATCCATATCAAAGAATTCATCAAGAGCCTCGTACACTTGGGTCTTAGTTATTTTCGAACCCATTTTAACCGCTCTGACTAGAGACTCCTGCGAGGTTTCTCAGTTCTTACCTGCCGTGCTGAATTCCCCGTACGGGCCACCAACTGTTAGCCGCCAGATAGGGATTGCAGCCTGGAATGGCAGCGCCGCGGGAAGGAGTCCGGAGACAGGATGGAGACGAAAAAATTCTTTAATCTTTCTGTCTCTGTCTCTTGTAATTTCTAACACTACATACACACTCTCACAAGAAACCAAGCCACGTACTCTTACAAGAAACTACAATGTATCTATACAATAGCGATAACCCTGTCCTTTCTCTCTCTGGTCTCATCCCATGCGCCCGAGCAGGAATGGTGCTTGCTCGATCTGCTGAGTCACTCCTCAAATCTCTCGAGATCCTGGGCCAAGTCCTGTGAGACTACGGAAGGCGACAATGCCCAAAAATATCAATCTGCTGAGTCATTGCTCAAATCTCTCGAGATCCTCTGCCAAGTCCCATGAGACTACGGAAGGCGACAATGCCCAAAAATGTCTATGGCCCATAGTCAACTGCAATCTTTGCTATCTCCCCAAACAGGGCTCCTGCAGAAAAGGCCATTCAAATTCCTCAATAAATCGAGTTCATGCCTTGACCGGACTCCCTGGTATATGCCTGATTGTCTTCCATCGTGAGGGCTGAGTGTGGCCACCAGCCGACTTCTTCCTCTCCTGATTCCGCCTCACCACTGGGGCGTGTTCCCCCATCCTTCTCTGCTGGCTGGAGGGGGTTAAACCCCGGTCCTGGGAGCTAAAAACCCCAGCAGGATCTCACCTGGGGAAGCAGCAACCCCTGGATCTGAGATGATGTCACCTGCTTGGAATCAAAGACTGTTTGTTTTGTTATGTTTTTGAAGATTTGGCCATTTTATAACTAATACACAAAAGCATGATAATGGGCTGGGCTCAGTGGCACACACCGTAATCACAGCACTTGGGAGACTGAGAAAGGAGGATCGTGAGTTCAAAGCCAGCCTCAGCAATGGCGAGGCACTTAACAACTCAGTGAGACCCTGTCTCTAATAAAATACAAGAAATGGCTGGGGATGTGGCCCAGTGGTCGAGTGCCCCTGAGTTCAATCTCCAGTACCAAATGAAGAAAAAAAAAAGCTTGATAATGAGATATCATATAGTGTTTTGATGCAAGTACATCCTCTAATGTTTAAATTAGGTTTAATATATCCAACTCCTCAAACAGTTAGCATTTTTTATGATTAAAAACTCTCAAAATTTTTTCTTCTAGCTTTTTAAAATATATGATACATAACTGTGATCTATAGCCCCCTATGTACAACAGCACACCAGAACTTCTTAACATGGTGAAGCTGGCCACTCATGAGCTTTGTGTGCAAGTCATTAATGTTTTGCCTCTGGAGGGGAAGCTTTTTGCTCTCAGCATGGACCTCTTTTTTATTATTATTTTTTACTTTTTAAAATTTGTTCTTTTTAGTTATGCATGCCAGCAGAATCCAATTTGATATAATTATACAAACAGAATATATCTTATTCTAACTAGAGTCCCATTCTTATGAATTCACATAGTGGTGGGATCCACTGTGTGTGTGTGTGTGTGTGTGTGTGTGTGTGTGTGTGTGTGTGTATGGGAAAATTATGCTAGATTCATTCCACTGTCTTTCCTTTACTTATTATCCTATCCCTTCCATCCATACCACATTTTCTAATCTACTACACTTTCTATTCTTTGACTTATCCCCCACCCCCCACCCCCCCCACACACACACACAAACCTTATGGTGGTAGTTTCCACCTAGTAGAGAAAACATTTGACCATTGGTGTTTTGGGACTGACTTACTTCACTTAGCAAGAGTCTCCAAATCCATCCATTTACTGGCAAATGTCATAAAGCCATTCTTCTCTATGGCTAAGTAATATTCCATTGTGTATATATACCACATTTTCTTTATCCACTCATCTGTTGAAAGGCACCAAGATTGGTTCCATAGCTTAGCTTTTGTGAATTGAGCTGCTACAAACAATGACATAGCTGCATCACTCTGACTGGAGTGAGATGAAATCTTAGAGTAGTTTTGATTTACATTACTCTAATTGCTAGAGATGTTGAACATTTTTTAACTAAACAGACACTTCACAGAAGAAGAAATACAATTGATCAACAAATATATTTTTTAAAGTTTAACATCTTTAGCAATTATAGAAATACACTATGTTTTTAATATGTTTTTGTACATGATTTTCCAGAATTTTATTGAGAATTTTTGCATCTATGTTCATCAGGGATATTGGCCTGAAGTTTTCTTTCCTTGTTTTGTCTTTATCTGGTTTTGGTATCAGGGTGATATTGAAGAAATTAAAATACTCCTAATTCTAGTGGATTTAAAGTTTGATTTTCTGTTGTGAACACTAAATTCTAGCTTTTTCAAATGATTTTAAAAACTTTGATTATATTACCTCATAAAATATGGTTATGTAAAGATTTATGATGTTTTAAAAAATGAAATGGAGTTTATAAAAATTACATTGTAAATCATTAGTATTAAGATAAAATATTTGAAAATTATTTTGTACTGCAGAAGAAATAAAATGAATCTTGAGTTTATTTTCTAAGAAATTCAAAAACATAATTAAAAAATAACTATCATATCAGAGTGAAAAAATGGAAGGCATGCTTAGAAAATTTATGAATGATGAGAAAGTGAAAAATATAGGATGACAGAACAACACTATAAAAGCATTCTTACAGATGCATCAAATATAAGAATCATGTTTTTGAGCAGGAAAAGGAAATACATGAAATTCTATCTTTATATTTAAAAAACAAAATTGGAGAAATACAAGATAGTATAAATAAAACTTTCCAGAAGTTTATTGGAAAAAAAATACCCGGCTTTTATATTAGTGATAACCCATTATGTAGCTATATTATTGTATCTACTAGGAAATTGAGTAGCATTTTAGTGGTTATCTTTGTTAATAGAAATATACAGTTCAGACAATGGAAGCTAAAATCCCATTGTTTTGGGAACTGGCTAGACCACACACATAACATTGTGTCAAATGATGAGCATCATGTGTTATTAGACATACATTTAAAACACTTTTTTGAAATATAAGTGCTTATCATATTTAATTGTTATATAAATATATTATGTGTAAGTAATACATATTATAAAGTTTTAATACATATACATAAACAGATGTTCATGATAAGATATCATATCACATGGAAATGTTAAAATCAAAGCAAAATTTACAAATTATTCCATCTTAAAAAGATAATCATTGCTAAAATTTCTAAACTACACAGTCTTTTGTAGCTCATTTTTTATGCATAAATATATGTTACAAAGTAGAATCATAATATGGGTTTGCATTCTAATTTTGAAATGTATCATGCTATTAAATATTTAGCCACATATTATTTTTATTGTTTTTATAACATCTCATTTATAAAGTTATATTAATTTTAAAACAAGATTTCCATTGGTGGATATATATTCAGTCACCAAATACTACTTATAGGAAACATGCTATAATACATTATCATCTAATGTATAGATTATTTCTTCTTGCACTTTTTTTTTTTTAACCAGAGATTGAGCCAATGGGCACTTAACCACTGAGCCATATCCCCAGCCCTCTTTTGTACTTTATGGAGAGACAGGCCTAAATTGCTGAGGCTGGCTTTGAACTCATGATCCTCCTGCCTTAGCTTCTCCAGCCACAGGGGTGTGCCAAGGCACCCAGCCTAGATTATTTCTTAATAAAATTTCTGATAAGCAATTTCTTTTTTTAATTCTAATGTGTTATACATGTTTGCAGAGTATATTTCATTTCATATTACATATAAAGAGCACAGTTTTCCAAGTTGCTGTTTTATATAAAGTATTTTTACAACAATTATGTCTTCATACATGTATTTAGGGTAATCATGGATAACTAAGTCTACCATTATTTTTATCCCCTTATCCCCTCCCCCCCCCTTTGTTCTATTTAAAGCTCTTTCATTTCTCTCATCCCCACTCCCTTGCCTTTATAAGTTAGTATCTTCATATCAAAGAGTAACTGTATTTTTAAGACTTTTGTTTAACATTACCAATCGTCCTCCTGAATTAGGATAATTTGATTTAAAGTTACTTATACACTGCATGTTCACTAGTATATTTGTAAGTTTTCATCTTAATAGTCTTGTATCTCTTTACAATCTAGGGCAACTAGTTTGCTAAGAGTTTTCATCAAGAATAGATTTTGTGTCTTATCAAATTGATTTTTTTTACATCTATTGTGAAGGTTAAAAAAAAAATGAGTTTCCTAGCTGGGCACAATGTAATGCTTATAATCCCAGCAGCTTGGGAGGCTGGGGCAGCAGGATTGCAGATTCTAAGATAGGGTCAGCAATTTAGCAAGAACTTAAACAACCTACTGAGACTCTGTCTCAAAATTAAAAATAAAAAGGGTGGGGAATCCAAGATGGCAGACCAGAGGGAGGCAGCATTCTGTGTTGTTCTATGACCTGAGACTCAAGTAGTGAGAATACTGCTTCTCTGCAAGTGATAGCAGGAATCATGTTCATCAAGCACGTCCAGGGCTCCAGGCCTCAGCATCAGAGTGTGTCTCCCAACTACTCACCCAACACAAGACTGCCACCAAGTGGGACCATTCACGTCAGCACCAGAGCAGAATGTTCTGCCACCCACCTAAGCAGAAATCACACATGCTGCTCCCATGCAGGACACCTGGGAGCTTCTCAGTGAAGGAACTCCAGCCACCACTCACATGTGGACCACCATCTACCAACATGGAGCTCCCCCAGTCGCAGCCATCTTGGGACTCTGCAGCAGCAGAGATAGTCCCCTATGTGCAGTAGCCTGCCTGCACCTGAGTGAAGGAGCCCTAATTAGGAAGGGCTGTTGCAGCTAGCTGGAAGCCATAAGTTCCACCTGATATGTATGTGACGCACCTGTAGGCACCCGAAAAGCTGAAGGTATATAACCGGGTGAAAGCGGTCCGAGTTAGGAGAACGGAGAATTCAGACAGTCGGGCAGTCACTCGGTCGGTCAGAAGAATCAGAGCGGCCAGAACGTAGGCAGAGCGGTTACAGAAGAGAAACCAGATAGAAGACAGAAGAGAAACCAGATAGAAGAAGTAATGACTGGTCAGAGTTAGGCCGAGGCTCCTGAGGAAGACAGAAGACAGAAGAAAGAAGAAGAAAGAAAGAAGAGAGAAGAAAGAAGCTCTAATCTTTCTCTAAGCTAAGCTCTATCTTTCTTTCTAAGACTCTAAGAAGCTCTATCTTTCTTTCTCTCTAAGACTCTAAGCTAAGAAGACAAGAAGAAAAGCTCGCTTTAATCTTTCTCTCTAAAAATCTTTCTTTCCCTCTCTAAGCTCTAAGAAAGTAAAAGTAAAAGTAGTAAAAGCTAACTCTGCCTCCGAGTTTTCCTCCCGGTTTTCGGTACCAGGCAGCTTACACCTGAGAACTTCACACAGGCTCTGAAGTCAGTGGACAGTCACAAACTGCATGCCACAGATCTCATCTCTGAACTCATCGTCCAACGCCATCACCAGGCTCCCCCCACCCAACCTGATACCATATCACAGAAAGCAGGCACCTCCATCTTGGGTCACCTTCAGCACCATTTTCCAATGGGGGCAACTTCCATCTTGGAACTTCAGAGTGTTTCAGGTGGACTTATGAGCCGTGTGCCGACTTTGCTGATCGACTTTTGAGAACTGCGGTATAGTGTGTTTGCAGAGCTTGACCCAAAGCTATGCATTTAGTTGGTTCAATTAGCTTATGAAAATGCAAATAATGGTGCTAAGCAAGCCATTCAGGCCATGGAGAACGAAATAGGATCTTTCCGTATTATATCAACTATGTAGATATAAATGGCGCCTTTGTCACAGAAAACTGTGGATTGCAGTCCATCAATGGAAGCGGTGCTGCCTCTGGAAATTTCACAAATGGACTAAACGTTAGACTTTATATCAATCAGGGATATTCCAGGGAGAATTATCATAATCAATCCAAGGCAATTATAGGCAACAATCCTATAAGACCAATAAGATCAAGCTCATATCGTGCCCCAGGCCACCTGCCATCAGGTGTAAAAAGGGAAATCATTTGGGCCATGGGGGCAACTTCCATCTTGGAACTTCAGCTGACCAGGTACCCAGTTTCTAACTGCCCCCTCTCCCCAGCAGCCGCTACCCTGGCACAGTGACACCATGGTTACCTTCACCATCCTGAGGGCAGAGATACCAGTTAACAACAGTTGACCCCACCTATTGGATGTGAAGGAAAGCAGGAAAGTTACTGATCTCCAACCAAAACAATCCATATTTCTTCCTTCAAGATTTTTTCTTTTTTTCTTCTCCTTCTCTATTCTCCTGCCTCACATCCCCAAAATATGTGAAACCAAGTACGTTGCATTAATTAGGATCTTGAGGACTGGGACATATGAATAGTATATTAAAGTTGTGTCATAAATCTTTTTTTTCACCACCAATTTCTACTATTTTGACATTTTTAATTTTTCTTAATATATACATATGAAGGAGCCCCAATTAGGAAGGGCTATTGCAGCTAGCTGGAAGCCATAAGTTCCACCTGATAATAAGTATGTATGTGACGCACCTGTAAATGCACGTGAGGCACCCGCAAAGCTAAAGGTATATAACCGGGTGAAAGCGGTCGGAGTCAGAAGGAAGAAATTCATTCAGTCAGTCGTGCAGTCGCTCAGTCGGTCAGAAGAAGAGTTTGGGTCGGAGAAGAAGAAAAGAGTTAGAGCGGCCAGAACGTAGTCAGAAGAAGAAATAAGAGTCAGAGCGGTTAAGAGTTCAAAAGAAGAAAGAATCTCTCTAATCTCTCTCTCTCTCTCAAGCTCTCTCTCTCTCTCTCTAAGCTG
This sequence comes from Tamias sibiricus, assembly GCA_025594165.1. Taxonomy (NCBI): domain Eukaryota; kingdom Metazoa; phylum Chordata; class Mammalia; order Rodentia; family Sciuridae; genus Tamias; species Tamias sibiricus. Next base: position 89,914,511 of record CM046659.1, read on the forward strand.
AAGAAGAAGAAAGAAGAAGCCTTCTCTAAGCTAAGCTCTCTCTAAGCTAGCTCTCTCTAGAAAGAAGAAACCTTCTCTGAGCTAAGCTCTCTCTAAGCTAGCTCTCTCTAGAAAGAAGAAAGAAGCTCTAAGCTAGCTCTCTCTAGAAAGAAGAAGCCTTCTCTGAGCTTAGCTCTCTCTAGAAAGAAAAAACAGAAAGAAGAATCTTTCTCTCTCTCTCTAAGCTCTCTCTAAGCTGAAGAAGAAAGCTCTTTCTAAGCTAAAGAAATCTCTTTCTTTCTCTCTCTAAGCTCTCACTAAGAAAGTAGAAGTAAAAGTAGAAGAATCTTCATTCTGCCTCTGAGTTTTTCTCCCGCGGTGGTTTGTGGCTGTAAGTCAGGCAGCTAATATACATATGTTTGCTTTGTGTATTCTACTGTCTTCCCACTTACTTATATACCCAAAATTACTTTCTCTCTTCTCCTGCTACTAATCTACCTCTTTAGATTTCTTTTTCACACTTCCTATGAAATAAAAACTCAATATCCTCACCTCCTACCTCTTCCTCATATCATCTTACTGCTAACCCCCAATTCTTTGTCCACCATCGGAAACTACAAACCCTTTTACAAACTTACTGAGTATATCGTAGACAATAACTGAATTCACCATTTCTGTACAGCATGAGCAAACTGTAAATGTGTTAATAGCAAATATTTGGTTTTAGGGTGTACATTGTTCATACTGGCATCTGTTAAAATTGTCATTCACCTCAAAGGAGAGATATTGGAACACTACAGGGGCACTATAAGTCTTATAGGGTCAAAATAATAATGCCTCAGATCCATAGTGCTAGAAGGGAACAAAACACAAGCAATATAAAAATTCAAGAAAAGAAAGCACCCCAAACAAATCAAGATAGCACATTATTAGAATCCATGGCCAGCACAGCAAAAGAAATGACAGAGAAGGAGTTCAGGATGTACATAATTAAAATGTTCTGCAAATAAAAGGATGATATAAGACAGCAAATATAGGCAGCAAAAGATCATTTTGATGAAGAGCTACATAAACAAATATAGGGAGCAAAAGATTACTTCAATAGGGAGATAGAAGTTCAAAAACAAAATCAAACAGAAATCCTTGAAATGAAAGAAACAATGAAGCAAATTAAAAGCTCAATAGAGAGTATTGCCAACAGATTAGACCAATTGGAAGACAGAACCTCAGACAATGAAGACAAAATATATACTCTTAAAAAGAATATAGATCACACAGTGAGGATGACATGAAACCATGAGAAAAAAATTTCAAGAAATATGGAATAACATAAATAAGACCACGTTTAAGAGTTATTGGAGTACATGAAGGCATAATGTTCTAAACCAAAGGAATGAGCAATCTATTCAATGGAATAATATCAGAAATTTTTCCAAACATGAGGAATGAATTTGAAAATTAAATACAAGAGTATTACAGGAATCCAAATGTACAAAATCACAAGAGATCTACACTAAGTCACATTATAATGAAAATGTCTAAATACAGAATAAGGAGAGATTCTTAAAAGCCACGAGAGAAAGGAATCAGATTACAAATAGGGAGAAACCAATTAGAATAGAACCCTAAAAACTAGAAGATCCTGGAACAACATACATCAAGCTCTGAAAGAAAATGGATGTCAACTAAGAATTATATCCAGCAAAATTAAGCTTTAGATTTGATGATGAAATAAAAACCTTCCATGATAAACAGAAGTTAAAAGAATTTACAACTGGAAAGCCTGCACTAGAGAACATCCTGGCAAAATACTCCATGAGGAGGAATTGAAAAACAACCATGAAAATCAGCAAAGGGAGGTATTACACTAAAGGAAAGACTAATCAAAAAAGAAATCAAGTCAAGTTAAATTCCAACAATAAACAAAAATGGCTAGAAATACATATCACGTCTCAATAATAACCGTGAATGTTAATGGCCTAAGCTCACCAATCAAAAGACATAGACTGGCAGGTGGGATTTAAAAACTGACCCAACAATATGCTGCCTCCAAGAGACTCATCTTATAGGAAAAGACATACACAGACTGAAGGTGAAAGGTTGGGAAAAAACATACCACTCACATGGACTGCAGAAACAACAGGGGTTTCCATCCTCATATCAAATAAATAGACTTCAAGCTAAAGTTAATCAAAAGAGATTTAAAAACAGATATTTCAGACTGCTTAAGGGAACCATTCATCAACAAGACATAACAATAATAAATCTATATGCCTCAAACAATGGAGTGTCTATGTTCATCAAACAAACTCTTCTCAAGTTCAAGAGTCAAATAGACCAAAACCCAATAATTTTGGGTGACTTTAACACACTTCTTTCACCACGGGATAGATTGTCCAAACAAAAGCTGACCTAAGAAATTAAAGAGCTCAATAAAACAATAACTTAGACTTAACTGACATATATAGAATATTTCATCCTTCAATGAATGTATACACTTTCAATTAAGCAGCACATGGATCCTTCTGTAAAATAGATCATATGTTATGCCAGAAAGCAACTCTTGGCAAATATAAAAAAAAGTAGAGATACTACCCCGCATTCTATCAGATCATAAAGGAATGAAATTAGAAATCAATGATAAAATAAAAAATAAAAGCTACTCCAACACCTGGCGATTAAATAATATGCTATTAAATGAAGAATGGGTTGAAAAAGACATCAAGGAGAAGATTTAAAAAAATTCTTAGAGGAAAATGAGAACACAGATATAATGTATCAAAATCTCTGGGACACTATGAAGGCAGTACTAAGAGAAAAGTTCATTGCATGAGTTCATTCCTTAAAAGAAGAAAAAGTCAACAAATAAATGACATAACATTATATCTCAAAGCACTAGAAAATGAAGAACAAATCAACACTGAAGACAGTAGATGACAAAAAAATAATTAAAATCAAAGCAGAGATCAATAAAATTGAAACAAAAGAAACAATTTTTAAAATTGACCAAAAAAAGTTGGTTCTGTGAAAAAATAAATAAAATTGACAGACACTTAGCCATGCTAACAAAGAAAAGGAGAGAGAAAACTCAAATTACTAACATCCATGATGAATAAGAAAATATCACCACAGACACTATAAAAATACTGAAGATAATTAGAAATTATTTTGAAAACTTGTACTCTAATATAATAGAAAACATTGAAGGCATTGACAAATTTGTACAGTCACATGATTTGCCCAAATTGAACCAGGATCATATACATTATTTAAACAGATCAGTTTCAATGAATAAAATACAAGATGCCATGAGAAGCCTACCAACCAAGAAAAGTCCAGGACCAGATAAATACACAGCTGAGTTCTACAAGACCTTTAGAGAAGAACTACTACCAATACTCCTTAATTTATTTCAAGAAATAGAAAAAGAGGGAATACTTCCAAACTCCTTCTATCACTCTGGCCAATATCACTCTGATTCCAAAACCAGGCAAAAACACATCAAAGAAAGAAAACTTTAGACCAATATCTATAATGAACATAGATGCAAAATTTCCCAATAAAACTCTGGCAAATCAAATACAAAAACATATCAAAAAGATAGTGCACCATGATCAAGTGGAGTTCATCCCAGGCATTCAAGGTTGGTTCAACATACAGAAATCAATAAATGTAATTCATCACATCAAAGAACTCAAAAATCTCAACACCAAAAAAAACAAATAATCCAATCAATAAATGGGCCAAAGAACTGAACAGACACTTCTCAGAAGGTGATATACAATCAATCAACAAATATATGAAAAAATGTTCAACATCACTAGCAATTATAGAAATGCAAATCAAAACTGCTCTAAAACTTCATCTCACTCAAGTCAGAATGGCAGCCATTAAGAATACAAACAACAATAAGTGTTGGTGAGGAAGTGGGAAAAGGGCACACTCTTACATAGCTGGTGGTACTGCCAATAGGTGCAGCCAATATGGAAAGCAGTATGGAGATTCCTTGGAAAACATGGAATGGAACCACCATTTGACCCAGCTATCCCACTCCTTGTTCTATACCCAAAGGACCTAAAAACAGCATACTACAGGGACACAGGCATATCAGTGTTTATAGCAGTACAATTCACAATAGCTAAATTGTGGATCCAACCTAGATGCCCTTCAGTAGATGAATGGATAAAGGAAATATGGTATATATACACAATGGAATATTATTCAGCATTAAAAGAGGATAAAATCATGGCATTTGCAGGTAAATGGATGGAGTTGGAGAATATTATGCTAAGTGAAGTTAGCCAATATCAAAAAAAAAAAAAAAAAAAAAAACAATTGCCAAATGTCTTCTCTGATATAAGAATGTTGATTTATAATGAGGATGCAATGGGATCATGGGTGGAATAGACAAACTTTAAATAAAGCAAAGGGGATGGAGGAGAAGGGGACATGGGTGTAGAAAAAAATGGTGGAATGAGACTGACATCATTACCCTAAGTAGATGTATGAAAACACGAATGGTGTGACTATACATGTGTTCAACCAGAGACATTAAAATTTGTGCTCATTTGTTTAATATGAATTGAACTGCATTCCACTGTCAAATATAACTAGTTAGAATAAACAAAATAAACATATTTGAAAAAAAAATAAAAAGGATTCTGGGTGACAATTCCCTTAGATAGATATTGGTGATCCCAAGTCTCATGTTGGTGATCCCATCTCTGCTAAATCATTTGGTCAATATTCCCGTGTGTTCCAATTAGTTCTATCTCCCACAATAATAGCATTTTTAAAAATGTTTATGCATAAAGTAATGCTAGATCTGACAGGGGAATGTTGAATGTGGTTACATTTTGGAGAGAATTACATCTTTGGTCTTTAAATGAATAGATTGGTGAAAAATACAAAAATAGCTTAGTGATACGATACTATGGTGTTGACGTCCCCAAGGGCAAGTATTATTAAATAGATGTTTCTAGTGACAGTATTACTTTGTACAGAAATAAAATAAATATTACCTTACACAAGGGAAGAAGCTTTAGCAGAACTAAATGAGCAAGCATCAATAAAATGACAAGGAAAAGGACACAGAAACTGAAATTTCTTTATTGTCGTTTAAAAATCCATATCAATTAAAGGTTGAAGTCAGAAGAAGGGAACAGGAACATTAAGGAGAAAGTCTTGGAAGTTTGAACATAATCTATTTTCATTAGTTCTGGAGTTCATTTTTGACACAGAGACATGTTGTGGGTATGCTAAAGATATAAAAGTCTTAATAGAAGGAATATTTTAATACTTCAATAAGTTCAAAGTGTCCAGTGGGCATGATGTGTATCTAGTAAAGATTTGTTGATCAAGTACAAATTATTATGATAAATACAAAATACATGATCCAGCAAATTTGCAATGGTATGTTAATTGAGTCACAAAATGAATTTCACAAGAGGGAGATCAGAGAGATCAATGTGAGGAGAGAGCATTCTATGGGATATGGAGACAGAGTGCTTTTGCATCTTTGTTCCTTCACTAGAGAAGGTAAGAACTAAGTCTCTTGTGCAAAAAGCTAAAGGATTTTGAGGGGATCAAGACACTGAGGGTCAGAAAGCACAGCAAGGGTGCTCTGAACTGCAGGTATTATATGGATTTGTATTCTCCTATCACGTTTATTTAAAAAGACAGAATATGTTATGTATAGGTTTGAATTGGCTTAAGGAATCCTTGAGGACACTTGAGGACAAATCTGTCTCCTTTTTCACTTAGATTGGCCCAGTGTGCTGAGAGTAGAACACAAGGCATTCATAAAGGGTCTAGGTATGTGATACAACAGTGAAGTCATGAGAAAAAGCTGTCTACACTACATGTTGGATGAGAGCTGCCCAGAGGATCAGTATCAGTTCTTCCACTCCCTGGTCTGGCACCTTACTTCTCCTTTTGGTCACCATTTCTCTTAACTGCAAAAAAGGAGCCAATAATAGCAACTTTCATGGTTTTCATAGATATCAAACAGGATAGGGTCTGTAAAGGAGTAATTATGGTGTCTTGCACATAGCAGTCACTGTTTTTGTTTTTGTTAGTTATTGTTATTTCCATAGAGAGCTCACCAATCACTGCTGCAGACTGGGGGATGATTCAGCAACTCCTTAAGTAATCATCCCCCACAGACTGGGTGAATCATACAGTAGTTCTTTAAGCTTAGATATGATGCTGTAAATTGAAATGATTAGATCCTCACTTAATCTGCATCAAGGGTTATGATTTTGTTCTGAAGACAGTCTAATCACCTGATCCATGCATATCTTTTTTGTTTCAAAAATCACATGATCATATTACTATTTGACTTTTTTTTTGTAATGAGGATTGAACCCAGCAGTCCTTATCCAAAAACTACACACCCAGCCCTTTTTATTTTTAATTTAGAGATAGGGTCTTGCTAAGTTGCTTGGGACCATGTTAAGTTGCTCAGGACCTTGCTAAATTGCTCAGGCTGTCTTTGAACTTGTGATCCTCCTGCTTCAACCCACCAAGTTGCTGAGTTTACAGGTGGGTACCACCATTCTTGGCCTTATTTGACATTTTAAAATACTCTATTATTTTTAATTTTCTGTGTGTGTGTGTGTGTGAGGAGGTGTGTGTGTGTGTGTGTGTGTGTATGTGTGCATGCTAAAGTGCAAAAGTCTTAAATAACACTTCAAGAAGTGCAGAGTGTCCTCTGGGGATGATGGACATCTAATAGATGTTTGTTGATTGTTTGTTGATGATTATGATAAATGACAAAATAAATGATAAAGCAGATTTGCAATATTGTTAATCAAGTCACAAGATGAATTAGAGATGAGGGACATTAATTTGAAGAGAGGGTCTTCTATGGAATATGAAATACATCTGACTGCAAACAAGGGAAAATTTGTGAATATACTAGCAGTTCAATGAAGAGAATATCAACATTGTGGTGAGCTTCATTACATAGCAGTCTAACACTGAATGATCAAATAATAGAAACATTACACTTGAAAGGATACCTTAATGTCACTCTGCCTCAGCCCCTTTATTTTACAGATGATGAAACCGGGTTCAGGAGTGAGTTGAGTTTGGAGGGATGGGAGAAAGAACTGAGTACTCAGGTCCCTCAGGTCAGGGTTAGAACTTGTTTACATTCTTCTGATGTGAAGTGTGATGTTCTTTCTACCATTCCAGGAACCATGCAAAGTTAATATGGCATGGATGGTGATCTACAAGTATCATTCTTGTGTAATTTTGTTTGCTACCTTGTTTTTTACCCTATCCATGTTTAGATTCTGCACCATGAATCTTCTTTCTGACCTTGTACTTTACCAGAATGCTGAAACAACCCAGGCTCTGTAATCCCTCTACACCCTAGATTGAGTTACCAAGGTGGGAAATTTTAGAGTTTCCTCATGATATCCTCTCCTCATGAGGAAAAAGTGAATATGATGTGATAAAACAGGAATACCCTGAAGCTAAACATGAGAGAGTATTAATAAGAGTGCGTACAAGAGTAAAGAGATAAGCAAAACAAAGTTCATGAAAAATTGCTTAAAGTTTGAGGAACTCCATGAGCAGGAGTAATAAACTCTGAGTTCATTTCCATTTCCTTTTCCCCCTCATCATATTATTCCAGAGAATTCCTAGCCCTCAAATTATCTTCTCATTCCTAATTTTTTCTCATAATCTCTTTTTCAAACCTGGACAATTTTAAATATTCTGGGAATTAGACTCAATGGCTTGTTTTTGCAGCAATAGTTTAATGGCAGAAGGATTTTGGCATTGCTCAGGCAGTATTTTTTCCTTACAAATTGAAACTCATGTAGTCAGTGATTTCCCACAAAGCTTGATTTTTGTTTTTGTTACTTTCCTTTCTTTATCAGATAATGCTTGAGACAGTTCTGCTCTCCAAGACAATGGATGGAGCCAACCACTCTCTGGTGTCTGAGTTTGTATTCCTGGGACTTTCCAGCTCATGGGAGATCCAGCTTCTACTTTTCCTCTTTTCTTCTGTGTTCTACTTGGCAAGTTTCATGGGAAACCTCCTCATTTTATTCTCTGTGACTTCTGACTCTAACCTACACTCCCCCATGTACTTCCTGCTGGCCAATCTCTCATTTCTTGACCTGGGAGGTTGCTCCATTGCAGCCCCCAAAATGATCTATGACCTTTTCAGAAAACACAAAGCAATCTCTTTTGGAGGTTGTATAGCTCAGATCTTCTTTATTCATGCTATTGGGGGCACAGAAATGGTGCTGCTCATAGCCATGGCCTTTGACAGATATGTGGCCATATGTAAGCCTCTGCACTACCTGACCATCATGAGTCCACGAATGTGCATTTTACTTTTGGTTGTTGCCTGGATCCTTGGCCTCATTCACTCAGTGGTCCAACTGGCTTTTGTTGTCGACCTGCCCTTCTGTGGCCCAAATGTACTGGACAGCTTTTACTGTGATCTCCCTCAGCTCATTAAACTTGCTTGCACAAAGACTGATAGACTGGAGTTCATGGTCACGGCCAACAGTGGACTCATCTCTGTGGGGTCCTTCTTCATCCTGATCATTTCTTACATCTGCATTCTGGTTACTGTTCGGAAACACTCCTCAGGTGGTTTATCCAAGGCCCTCTCTACTTTATCAGCTCATGTCACTGTGGTAGTTTTATTCTTTGGGCCGTTGATCTTCTTCTACATCTGGCCTTTCCCTTCATCACACTTGGACAAATTTCTTGCTATCTTTGATGCAGTTCTCACTCCTTTTCTGAATCCAGTGATCTATACATTCAGGAACAAGGAGATGAAGGCAGCAATGAGGAAACTTTTCTATCAGCTTGTTGGATACAGGAAGATATCCTAAACACACTAACAATAAACCACAATGCAACTCTATACTCAATGACGATGGGAAAAATAAAGACATTGGAAATTTTTATCTCTCTTATGTAGTGCACTGGGTTCTGTTTAGGTATGTTACCATGCTTTTGTGTATCTCTACTACCCTCACCAAGTAAGGAGATGGGGAGCTAGCAGTGGAGCTTCCTGTGCTTCAGACCCTGTACTGGATGATTAATATAAATCATTTAATATTCATGATAACTACATAGTATTTTTACTTTGTTTTTTTTTTTTGTTTTGTTTGTTTTGTTTTTTTGTTTTTTTTTTTTTTTTTTTTTTTTTTGTTTTTTTGGTACTGGGCATTGAACTCAGGGGCACTCGACCACTGGGCCACATCCCCAGCCCTTTTTTGTATTTTATTTAGAGACAGGGTCTCACTGAGTTGCTAAGTGCCTCACCATTGCTGAGGCTGGCTTTGAACTCACAATCCTCCTGCCTCAGCCTCCCAAAGTGCTGGGATTACAGGCATGTGCCACTGCACCCGGCTTGATAATTTTTAAAATAACAAAGAAATGCTTTCTACTCATTCTCTTTATAATTACAATGTAAAACATTTCAAACCAAAGCAAATTTTCACCTTTAATCCACTACCAATATTCTTATACCTCAAAAGGTGCCAAGGTAGTAAGCTTCATTATTTAGAGTTGGAAATTAGTGTAATTACTCCTTTTCACTGTATGCTTTCCCTGTTTTGAATTTGTTAATGTTCTTTATTCAAACTGTCTACCAAATTGCCATAATAAGTAAGTACTTGCTTTTCTGTTTTTCTTCACTTTCTTTAGCATCTGCCCTCCTACCTCATCCTTTGGACACTTAGAAAACTCTTGGTTATATAATAGAGTAGTGGAATTTTAGAACTGTAATTTAAGAGATCATTTGTTTCAATCTATTTATATTATAGATGGTAATACTCAGGAACAGAGACGTCACATAATAAATCTAAGATGAAAATAGGTCTCCTTACTTTTAGATTTTAAAAACTGAAAATATATCTAAGCCCACTTGTTTATTTGAGTTCCTGAGCTTTCTGCTAACAGACTGCTCCTCTGGCTTCTATTGACTTTCTGTTTCTCACCCCAATGAGAAGTGACATAAATGAGGTCATTGCTCTTTTCATTGTCATCAGTTTCATGTGATCATATATCATTTCCAATTTCTTCTTTATTTGCAGTGCAACAATGAATATCTTGGACTAAGTCCTGGCTATTTTATAACTGCATGATTATACTTTATTCATGACTTTTTAACGTCACTTGCAAGAAACCTATACAATTAAACAGTATTCCTCCATCCATATTACTTTTCTACTGAGTGAATCCTCTAAAGGTCATTCACCATCACTTTTCTCATTGCTACAAAGATCTGTCAGTTTTCTGATATAAGCATCAAGAATTTGGGATATATATGTTACTGCATGCTTTTGTATGCTTCTGTTAGTGGATCATGGGTTCCATGACTTAACAGCTAGAGCACATTAGAAATTTTGGGCCCTAAAGATAATATAACGCACAGAAAAAATCTTTTTGATTTATTAACAAACTAATTTATTGCTTTATAAACTAATATCTATGATATTATACTTATATAAAACTTATTCTAAGGAATCAGAAAAATATTGCACTTACATCCATATCTCTAAAGGTTTGTGATATCCGGGGGTTTTTTTTGTTTGTTTGTTTTTTGTTTTTTTTTGTTTTTTGTTTTTTTTTTTTTTTGGTACTGGGGATTGAACACACAAGTGCTTTACCACTGAGCTACATCCCCAACCCTTTTTATTTTTTATTTTGAGACAGGTTCTCACTAAGTTGCTTAGTGAAGGCCTTGAACTTATAATACTTCTTCCTCAGCCTCCCAAGCCCTGAAATTACAGGTGTGTCTCAACAGACCCAGCAAGGTTTGTGATTTTTCATAGATCCTTGTAAGAATCTATCTCTTAGCGTATTGGCAGGTCTTACTCTTCTTTTGGGAAGTTAATTTATTCTTTTACATTTACTTTTCTTCTTAATTTGACTTTTAAATAATTGTTAATTCGCTTGGAGATTATATCTGTATTAGGACAAATACAGGCTAAGATTTTAACTTAACCAGGTGAGAGATATTTCTTTTTGGTAAAATAAACCACTGGGTAAAGGTTCTGTATATATGAAATTGTTTCTCTTTCCTTTTGGTAAACTTTTATACTTCTGTTTCTCTTGATAATCACGATAGACCTCTTTGGATATCCGTCTAATAAAAGTTATGTGATTCTCTGATTTTTTTTTTAATTTGGTAAAAGGGAACTTAGATGTGGAATCATTGCAAATAAAAATCAGATTTGGCTACTTGTGTCTTGCAATTCATAGTTTCACAGCCTTGATTGTGGCAAGAGAGCTTTAAATTTATTCTAAAAGCATTTGGATATATTTTGGAATGACCAGGATAATTAAAAATATATCTTAGAACTCCCCAGTAAAATCAACATGTCACATTATGAGAGTTCTTTTAATGAGAATTCTTGGGAATAAAAGCTGAGTGATTTCTAGAATGCTCCCTCTCATCTTCACTGTCATTGGTGGAATACTTAACGAATGTTTTCTATATACAACCTTATTTGTTCCTTACAACAATTCTATGGAGCAAGCACCATTACTTCCTTATTTCTTTCCTTTTTTGTGGGGCGGTGGGGGGGAATAACTGGGGATTGAACCCAGGGGTGCTTAAACACTAAGCCACATACGCAGCCCCCTTTTATATTTGAAACAAGTCTTGCTCAATTGATTAGGGCCTCACTAAGTTGCTCAGATGGGAACTTGCAATCCTCCTGCCTCAGCCTCCCAAGTCACTGGATTACAGGCATGAACCACCATGCCCAGCTTAATTTATCTTATTTTTGAGACAGGGTCTTGCTGTGTTGCCCAGGCTGGGCTTATACTTGACACCCTACAGCCTCAGCCTCCCATGTAGCTGGGATTACTAGCATGTGTCACCACATCCACTTTACAAGCAAAAAATACATTAAAAAAATAAAATTTTAAAAAGGGAAAATTTGGAGAGGAATAAGGACTTTATCATTTTAACAGCTTCCCTGTTATAGGAATTGCATCCTTGTAGGTGCTGTGAGGAGTAGGATATGAGTCACAGTCATCCTTGTGCTCAGGCAGCCTGTGCATCCTGGTGGAGCATGGGAGCTCACCTGGGAAAACAGCAACCCCTGGATCTGAGATGATGTCACCTGCTTGGAATCAAAGACTGTTTTGTTTTGTTTTTGAAGATCTGGCCATTTTATAACTGATACATAAAAGCATGATAATGAGATATCATCTAGTGTTTTGATACAAGTACATCATCCAATGTTTAAATTAGGTTTAATATATCTATCTCCTCAAACACTTACCATTTTTTATGGTTAAAAACTCTCAAAATTCTTTCTTCTAGCTTTTTGAAATATATGATACATAACTGTGATCTATAGCCCCCTATGTACAACAGCACACCAGAACTTCTTAACATGGCGAAGCTGGCCACTCATGAGCTTTGTGTGCAAGTCATTAATGTTTTGCCTCTGGAGGGGAAGTTTTTTGCTCTTAGCATGGAACTTTTTTAAAAAATTTTTTTTACTCTTTTTTTATTTGTTCTTTTTAGTTATACATGACAGCAGAATTCATTTTAATATAATTATACAAGCATAGAGTATATCTTATTCTAGCTAGAGTCCCATTCTTATGGATGCACATAGTGGTGGGATCCACTGTGCTTTGTGTGTGTGTGTGTGTGCACGCGCGCGCATGCACACACGTGTGTGTTATACATAATATATATAATATGCTTGATTCATTCCTCTGTCTTTCCTTTGCTTATCACCCTATCCCTTCCATCCATACCACATTTTCTAATCTATACTTCTATTCTTTTTTATATATATATATATATTTTTTTTTAGTTGTAGATGGACATAATGAACATAATTTTATATTTATGTCGTGCTGAGGATTGAACCCAGTGCCTCATGCATGCCAGGCAAGTGATCTACCACTGAGCCACAACCCCAACCTCTACTGCACTTCTATTCTTTGCCTTACCCCACCCCACACACACACATACAAACCTTATGGTAGTAGTTTCCACCTAGCAGAGAAAACATTTGACTGTTGGTGTTTTGGGACTGACTTACTTCACTTAGCAAGATAGTCTCCAAATCCATCCATTTTCTGCAAATATCATAAAGCCATTCTTCTTTATGACTAAGAAATATTCCAGTGTGTGTGTGTGTGTGTGTGTATGTGTGTGTGTGTGTGTGTGTGTGAGAGAGAGAGAGAGAGAGAGAGAGAGAGAGAGAGAGAGAGAGAGATCACATTTTCTTTATCCATTCATCTATCGAAGGGCACCTAGGTTGGTTCCATAGCTTGGCTATTGTGAATTGTTCTGTTATAAACATTGATGTCGACTTATCCCTATAGTTTTCAAATTCAAATAATGAAACTAAACTCTTGGAAGACTGGTTTCATAATAATTTTCACATAGTAGCTATAGGCCTTCTTGCTGATATTACTGGAGTGGAGTTTAAAGAAAACTTAAAATTATAAAAAATGTACAATTATTTTTTCAGTCAACTGGAACTAAAATTCTGATAATTTTATAGTGTGTTTGGTGAAACATAATTTCTAAGATCCTTTGTTGTCTTAAGATTTTGGGTAAGTGTTATATTCAGCAATTAGTGAACATTTTTGAGTAGCTTATAAATTAGATTCCATAGAGAATATTAAAAGTAATGGGTGAGTGAGACTATGTGTGTGTGTGTGTGTGAGAGAGAGAGAGAGGAGAGAGAGAGAGTGTGTGTTTCATCTCTTTTGTTACTTATATGAAGTCTCTATAATGTCAGATCCTGTCTGTAAAACTTATGCACTTTTCTACTTTAAGAATAACATTTCTTTCCTTTAATATGTGGTTAGGATATTTGTGGCAGTAAGGGATTACATTTTGAGAGGTCAGGAGCTTCGCTGGCCTGCTAAAATAATTGTGTATGTCAGATAATTCTCAATTTTCCAACTTTGAGGGGACAAAGACTCTCCTTGACCAAAATTCAGTCAATCTGGTCCCTCTTAGCCCTCTTCTCAACTAGCATTTCGCCTTGGTCTCCTTGCCTATTGAGTGTGCATAGCCCAGGTTTAGCAAGGATACGGCTGCGTTCGTTCAAAGAGAATCCCCAAAACTTGATATCTAATTGAAATAATTTCAGTCCACTGACACCACAACCTTCTCCTCAGCCATACAAATCCCCACTTGTTCTTATGGTATTGAAAATTTCTCCCAGTGCTATGCTGAACTTTCTTTTCCCCAGTTGCAACAGTTCCTGTGTACTCTCAATGAAACAAGAGTGAAACTTTGTAATTAAAAACCTACAAAATTGTAGAAGATCTTTGCCAACAGCTCCTCACATAGGGATTAATATCCAAATTATATAAAGAACTCAAAAAACTTAACACACACACACACACACACACACACACACACACACACATTAACCCAATCAGTAAATGAGCAAAACAGACATATCTCAAAAGAAATACAAATAACTAACAACTATATGGAAAACTGTTGAGCATCTCTAGCAATCCAGAAAATGCAAATCAAACTATACTGAAAAAAACGCATTGATATTTCATTTCACTCCAATCAGAATGGCAATTTTTTAAGAATAAAAATAATTATAAATGCTGCCAAAGACAGAGGAATGTACACTCATACATTGTTGGTGGGATTGCAAATTAGTATAACCACTCTGCAAAGCAGTATGGAGTTTCCTCAACAAACTGGAAATGGAACCATCATATGACCCAGCTATTCTTTTCCTTCATATTTATCCAAAAGAACAAAAGTCAGCACACAACAGCAATATAGCCACATCATTGTTTGTAGCAGCACGATTCACAATAGCCAAGCTATGGAATCAGCCCAGATGTCTGGCAATACATGAATGGATAAAAAAAATGTGGTATCTATACACAATGGAGTTTTACTCAAAGTAGAATGAAATCATAACCTTTGATGGTAAATGGATGGAACTGGGAACATCATACTAAGTGAAATATGTCAAACTCAGAAAGTCAAGGGTCAAATGTTTTATTTCATATGAAGAAAATAGAACAAAATAAGAGGACAGGTGGAGTTTGGGGAGAGAAATGCCTTGAAAATAAGAGAGAGATCATGGGATTGAAGGGGAAGACAGAAGGACAGGAAAAAAGAAGAAAAAAAAAGTTGTGATTAAAATGGATGACTGAGCAGCTGGGCATGGTGGTGCACACCTGTAATTCCAGCACTTGGGAGGCTGAGGCAGGAGGATCATGAGTTCAAAGCCAGCCTCACCAATGGCAAGGCACTTAGCAACTCAGTGAGACCCTTTCTCTAATAAAATACAAAAAAGGGTTGCTGGGGATGTGGCCCAGTGGTCCAGTACCCCTGAGTTCAATCCTCGGTGCAAATAAGATAAAATTAAATTAAATTAAATTAAATTAAAATGGATACTGAGGTAGTGTGAAACCAAGAAAGAAGACAGGCAGCTTCTCTGCAAGGTGGCTGAACAAAAACATGGGGGTGGGGGCTTTACTAGAATTTAAAACTGGATATTCGAAGTAGATGGGGGCTCAGGAGTTTGGATAGAATAAGGAAGAAATCCCCAGCAGTTCAGCCACTGCTGCAGCCTGCCTGGAAGCACCAGCCAGAGTGGTTCCTCTGTGAGCAAAGTGGAGCAATAAGGGAATTAAAGGAACCCACATTTTTAGGAGGCCTGAAGTGTGTCTAGGTATGCAGCACTTAGAGGTCAAGGGCATTGCCCAACAAACCTGAAAGGTGCACTGCACAATATCTGTGTGCAGGGAAAGAGGCTGCCATCTCTCTAGGCAGTGTGCAGAGGACAAAGGAAGGAATTATTCTGCAGTTGTACGGGAGTGGCAACTGAGGAAGCCGATTGCTGGCAAACCCAAGTTTGGCCCAAAATACAGTCCCAGTAAACACACGCTACATATCATAGAGTGTGCTTAAGTGACCAGAAGAAAATCAAACTTTGAGACAGGTTTACATAACAGACAACTGGTCTCAGAAACCCACCCAGCTCTATCCCTCTCCCTCCAATCCAGCTGTTTGCTGGACCAGCTGGGAGAGATGCATTGGGCTAGAAATTTAGAAGGGCAGGGGCAGGAGAAATTGTTTGGAGACTGAACCCCAAACCAGGAAACATGGGGTCTACAGGTGATGTAGGGGAATAAGAATTACTCCCTGACCCCACAAGTGGAACCCATGGAAGCCCTCGGGTAAAGTCCTCCGGTGTGGACCAGCATACTGGGTTCTACAGGTGTGCTGATTTAAAATCTTCATACCAATTGGCTTTCAGTGAAGAGCCTGGAGCCCAACTAAGCCAAAACCCTCCCTCCAGGAACTCCTGTCTATGGGATTACCTCTCTCACTCCACCAATCTAGAGGGTGAAGTGAAGCATCACACTCCAGAACACCCCACCTAAAACTGCTGAAAAGAGGCTGAGAATATTTTCAATTCCAACAGAAAGAATTCTTTAACTTTTTTCAAGATTTTTTATCAATAATTTTTTTAATAATTCTTTCTCTAAGATTCCTAAGAAAACTTAGAAATGGAACCACCATTTGACCCTTGGTCTATACCCTAAAGACCTAAAAATAGCTTACTACAGGGGACACAGCCACATCAATGTTTATAGCAGCACAATTCACAATAGCTAGATTGTGGAACCAACCCAATGCCCATCAGCAGATGAATGGATAGGGAAACTTTGGTATATATACACAGTGGAACACTACTCAGCACTAAAAGAGAATAAAATCATGGCATTTGCAGGTAAATGGATGGAGTTGGAGAAAATAATGCTGAGTGAAGTTAGCCAATCCCAAAAAACCAAAGGTTGAATGGTTTCTCTGTTATGAAGATACTGACTTATAATGGCAAGGGAGGGGGGGTGAGAGGAATGAAAGAACTTTAAATAGAACAAAGGGGAGGGTGGGGTGGGGAGGGGACAAGGGGATAGGAATACTAGCAGAATGAGTTAGACATCATTACCCTAAGTGCATGTATGAAGACACAATTGTGAAAATACTTTATGTAAAACCAATGACTTGAAAATTTGTGCTCTTTATATGTAATATGAAATGAATTACACTCTGCAAGCATATATAACAAATTTGAATAAAAATAAATAAATTTTAAAAATACTTTTTTCACTGTGTAATTGTGACCTTAATGGAACATGGACATTTATACCCTTTCCTATTTTTTCTTCTCATTTCTAGCTTTTTTTTTTTTTTTTTTTTTTTTTTTTTTTGTACCAGGGATTGAACTCAGGGGCACTCCACCACTGAGCCACATCCCCAGCCCTCTTTTGTATTTTATTTAGAAACTGGGTCTCACTGAGTTTCTTAGTGCCTTGCTGTTGCTGAGGCTGGCTTTGAACTTGTGATCCTCCTGTCTCAGCCTCTCTAGCTGTTGGGATTACAGGTGTGCACCACCACACCCGGCACCATTCATTTCTAGAATTTTTGAAGCCAGTTATTTTACATGGATTAGTTTTTTTGTGTATGTGAACTAGGATGTTTAATTAATATATTTTAGTATTGTTGTTTTTTGTTTTGTTTTTTGTTTTTTGTCTTTTGTATTTTTTTTAGTTACAGAACACAATACCTTTAATTTATTTGATGTGGAGCTGAGGATAAAACCTAGTGCCTCACATGTGATAGGTAGGTGCTGTACCACAACCCCAGCCCCATATTGTTTTATTTTTACTTTTTAATATTTTATTTAAACTTTTGCTTTATGTATATTTTTTTCTCCTACCTGTTTCCCTTGATTCTCTCTTTTCTATTGCTAACAGCCTATCTCTATTGTTCTCTATTTAACTATTCCTTTAAACTTTTTCTCCTGTCTTCTCTCCTCCTCCCTCATGATCATCACATCCTATATCACTTCTGTTCTCTCCCTATCCATCATTTAAAAACGTTTTGAAAAACTTGCTCTTTTTATTATAGGCATAACTGATCATATCATTTCAGTTTATTGTGATAATTAACATGGTAGACATCATAGTAGGAACTATTTGGTTTAATGCTGTATGTTGTTTGCATTTGTTGTTATTATTTGTCTCTCTCCCTAAACAGTGAGGTACTGGAAACCTTCAGGGACACTATAAATCCACAGGGTAGAAACTCTACTTCCTCAGATCCATACTGTTAGATGGGTAGACACACAAACAACATGAAAAAGCAAGAGAACAAATCACCACAAGCAAACCAAGATACTCCTATAACAGAATCCATCAATACCTCAGTGGAAAAAATGTCAGAGAAGGAGTTTAGAATGCACATAGTTAAACTGATTTGTGAAGTAAAGGATGATGTAAGAGAGGAAATACAGGTAGCAAAAGATCACTTCAATAAAGAGATAGATATTCTGAAGAAAAAAAAAACAGGAATCCTTGAAATGAAAGAAACAATAAACCAAATTAAAATTTCAATAGAAAGCATCAGCAACAAACTATACCACTTGGAAGACAGAACTTCAGGAAATGAAGACAAAATATATAATCTTGAAAATAGAGTTGACCATGGAGAGAATATGTTAAGAAACCATTAACAGAACTTCCAATAATTATGGGATAACCTGAAAAGACCAAATTTAAGATTAATGGGATATATGAAGGTGCAGAAATGCAAACAAAAGGAATGCACAGGACTGGGGCTGTGGCTCAGTGGTAGAGCACTCACCTCGCACGTGCACAGCCCAGGTTCGACCCTCAGCACCTTGTAAAAATAAAGGCATCATGTACAACTAAAACAAATAAAAATATATTTTAAAAAGGAATGCACAATATTTTCAATGAAATAATATCAGAAAATTTCCCAAACCTAAAGAATGAAATGGAAAATCAAATACAAGAGGCTTATAGCACACTAAATGTGCAAGATTACAACAGACCCACATCAAGTCACATTAAAATGAAAATGCCTAGCATGCAGAATAAGGACAAAATTTTAAAAGCTGTGAAAAAAAGTATGAAAAGTGAAAAGAAAAGTGAAAGAAATGGATGCCAACCAAGAATTGTATATTCAGCAAAATTAAGCTTCAGATTTGGAGATGAAATAAGAACATTCCATGATCAGGCTGAGGCTGTAGCTCAGTGGTAGAGCACTTGCCCCTCACATGTGAAACACTGGGTTCAATCCTCAGCACCACATAAAAATAAATAAATATATTGTGTTCATCTACAACAACACAAAAATTGAAAAAAAACCTCCCATAATAAACAAAGGTTTTAAAAATTCACAATAAGAAAGCCTGTACTACAGAATATTCTCAATAAAATATTCCACAAAGATGAAATGGAAAAAAAAAAGTGAAAACCAGTGAAGGGAGGAACTACACTAAAGGAATAGTCAATCAAAGAAGAAGCTAATTCAAATTAAAAACTGGAAGTAAACCAAAATGACCAGGAATACAAATCATATCTCAATAATAACTCTGAATGTTAATGGCCTAAACTCATCAATCAAAAGATAGACTCACAGATTGGATTTTTTATAAAGACACAACTATTTGCTGTCTCCAAGAGACTCACCTGATGGGCAAAGATATCCACAGACTGAAGGTGAAAGGATGGGGAAAAACATACAATTCACATGGATCATGTATGTAAGCAATAGAGGTTTCTATACTCATATCAGATAAAGTGGACTTCAAGCAACAGTTAGGCAGATAGGACAAAGAAGGACAGTTCACACTGATTAAAAGAATTATACATCAACAAGACATACCAATCTTAAATATTTATGGCCCTCAAAATAGAGCATCTAAGCCGGGCGCGGTGGCGCACGCCTGTAATCCCAGCACTTTGGGAGGCTGAGGCAGGAGGATCGCGAGTTCAAAGCCAGCCTCAGCAATGGCGAGGCACTGAGCAACTCAGTGAGACCCTGTCTCTAATAAAATACAAAAAAGGGCTGGGGATGTGGCCCAGTGGTCGAGTGCCCCTGAGTTCAATCCCCGGTACCACCAAAAAAAAAAAAAAAAAAAAAAAAAATAGAACATCTATATACAACAAACCCTTCTCAACTTCAAGAATCAAATAGACCACAACACAATAATACTGGGTGACTTTAACACACCTCTCTCACTACTGGATAGATCTTCCAAATGAAAACTAAGCAAAGAAATTATAGAACTAAATAACACAATCAATAATTCAGACTTAAACCAACATATATAGAATATTTCATCCATCAATGGGAGAATACACTTTCTTCTCAGCAGCACATGGATCCTTCTCTAAAATAGACCATATCTTATGTCATAAAGCAACCCTTAAATTCTCAATAATACAATATGGAAGTTCTGTTGGTTCTAGGCAGAAAGCTGCGCCTCCCAGGCTGAAGGCCACACCTCCCCAGGTGCCTTGTGAAAAACTACAGCTCCCAGGATCCTCAGCGTGACCAAAAAACCTGACCAGCAAGTCCCGTGTCCACTACCACTACCTCCCCCCCATGACCTCTGCTGGCCTATAGGACAAGGACTCACTCCAAGGGGGTTTTATGGCCCCTACTCTATTTAAGCCAGCCCCGGACTGAAATCGCCCCTTGTTCCTGCCGCTCTCTGTTCCTGCTCTCCGCTCCCGCGTGCTCCAGCTCCCCTCCGTTCCCCGCGGTTTGTCCCCATCCCCTCCACGTGTTTCTTTGGTAATTCAATAAACCCCTTTCCTTTTCCTATATGACAGTTCGAGCCTGGGTCCCTTCCTGCAAATTTCGCTAACAAGTTCCATTTCCTCTGTCTTCTCACCATCACTTGGTATCATCATTTTTAAAAATTTTAATGATGCTAAAATATGTATAATGGATCCTTGTATTTTAAATTAGTGTTTCCTTATTAATTAATGACTTCAAAAATCTTTTTATTTGCTTTCATCTATTTATCTTCTTTGCTAACTTGATTGTTCAAATATTTCCACTTCTTTTGTTTATTTATACTGTTTTTCTTTTATTTTCTTAGTTGGCTTGAGAATTCTTCAATTCTTTTAAAATATCCTTTACAAGATATGGAATTTGCAAATATTTTCTCAGAGGATTTGGTTTGTGTATTCATTCTTTTATTAGTTTCTTTAAAAGAGCAGAAGTTTGAAATTTTAATGAAAAAAATACCATCAGCTTTTTAAAAAATGGATTAAGTTTTCAGTGCTCTTTCTAACAAATCTTCACCCAATGACAGATTGCAAAGCTTTTCTTTTTTTGGTCTACTTCTGAGTATTTTATATTTTCAGGCTTTATTGTTAGGCCTATGATTAATTTTGAGTATATTTTTATATGTAGTTAGAAATATGATTTGAAGTCCTTTTTTATTTTGTTTTATTTTTAGCATATGAATTTCTGGTTATTTTAGCATTTGCTGAGAAGAAAATCTTGTAACCAAATATTGTCTTTGCAATGTTCTAAAAATTGGTTGAGTGTATTTGTGTGGGTTGACTTCCATATTATTATGTTTCATTGATATATTTGTCTTTGTACCAACATCACATTGATTGATCATTGTAGCTTTCTAGTAAGTCTTGCCAATGTGGTATTAGATTTCCAATTTTAAACCTCTTTTTCAAAATTTTTAGGTTACTTGAAGTGCCTTGTGAATTTTAGTATTGTTTGTCAGTTTCTACATGAGTCTTTGGAGATTAGCATGCTGTTGAATCTGTGGCTCACTATGGGAAACCTGGCATCTGAATAATATTGAGACATTCAAATCTTGAACAGGCTTCCCCGTGGAAGGGCCCTGCTGCCCACCTGCCCAACCTCCACCAAAACAACTAGACTGGGAGGACACCCAGGAGGATGAGAGTGGGGAGAAGAAAGCCAGACCACCTGCTCCACCACACTGCGGCCAGGAGGAGATCTGAAGAGAAAGGCCCATGCCTACAAATCAGAGAGGCAACCCACGTCTGCCCAGAGAGATACAGTGCACTGGGATTCCATAGCTTCACAACCCAACATCAATATAATTATAGGCTTGAGGCTGCCATGGCCACAAAACTGAGTTAGCGAGGCTAATACTAAGGAACAAAATAAGGTCCGGGTAAGACATCACTAAGGTCCCTGGGGACCAGGCTGCACCAGAAGGTGCAACCAGTTATGCTGTTGTGAACTAACAGGGAATATTACATGGGGATGCCTATCTCTTGCTTCTCCTATTAACAGCCAAATTTTCTTGATTACACTCTCACTAGTCAAATAATCTAATACCTCTATTTTCTCACATCCTACCTCATAAACATCTAAGCCAAACTCTAAGTCCCCCCTTTACCATTAGATATTGTAACCATCACCCAAACATAGATTCTGTATGGTATAAGATAACTGATCTCATCATTTCTGTTTATAGCGACAAAACTGTAAATATAAAAATAAAAACTAACTGATCTATGAATACACATTGGGTACATTGAAAGCTGTAATATTGACCTCTCCCTAAAAAGTGAGGTTTTGGGTAACCTTTAGAGACCTTATAAGACAAAAGGGCAGAAGCTATAATACCTCAGGCTTACCTTGCAAGAGAGGAAAACACATAAACATCATGAAAAAACCCTAAGGAAAGAAAATGCCCAAAACACCTGTAGGCAAGAAACAACAAGGTACAACCGGGTGAAAGCGGTCCGAGTTAGGAGAACGGAGAATTCAGTCAGCCGGGCAGTCACTCGGACACTCGGTCGGTCAGAAGAATCAGAGCGGCAGAACGTAGGCAGAGCGGTTACAGAAGAGAAACCAGATAGAAGAAGTAATGACTGGCCAGAGTTAGGCCGAGGCTCCAGAGGACTGGTCAGAGTAAGGCCGAGGCTCCCGAGGAAGACAGAAGACAGAAGACAGAAGAAGGAAGAAAGAAGAGAGAAGAAAGAAGCTCAAGATCTTTCTTTACTCTACTCTAAGCTAAGAAGAAAAGCTAAGCTCTGCTAAGAAAGAAGAGAGAAGAAAGAAGCTAGTCTTTCTCTAAGCTAAGCTCTATACTCTACTCTAAAAGAAGAAAAGCTAAGCTCTATACTCTAGGAAAGATTTTCTCTAAAATCTTTCTTTACTCTACTCTAAGCTAAGAAGAAAAGCTAAGCTCTATCTTTTCTTTACTCTACTACTCTAAGAAGAAAAATCTTTCTTTCCCTCTCTAAGCTCTAAGAAAGTAGAAGTAAAAGTAGTAAAAGCATATAGAAGTGGCAAAAAAAAACAAGGAAAGAAAATGCCCAAAACAATACAAGATACAACAACAGAAACCATAGACCATAGATAGGTGAGATGTCAGAGAAGGAGTTCTGGATATACATAATTAAAATCATAAGGGATCGACCTAAGTGAGCATATACAGGCAAAAATTGATCTCTCCAACAAAGAGATAAGAGATGAAAAAGAGGCAACCATCGATAACACCAACAAAGAGATAAGAAAACAAATCCAGGTAGCAAAAGATTATTTCAAGAAAGAGAGAGTTTGAGGGAAAAAAAAAAAAAAAACAGAAATCCTTGAAATGAAAGAAACAGTAAGCCACTTTAAAAATTCAATAGATAGCATCACCAACAGATTGGACCACTTGGAAGATAGGACCTCAGACAATGAGGACAAAATATAAAATCTTGAAAATAAAGTTGGCTTCACAGTGAAGATGGTAAGAAACCATGAACAGAATATCCAAGAATTATAGGATACCATCAAAAGACCAAATTTAAGATTTATTGGAATAGAGGAAGGTGCAGAGATTCAAACCAAAGGAATGCACAATCTCTTCAATGAAATAATATCAGAAAATTTTCCAAGCAGAAAGAATGAATTTGAAAATGAAATACAAGAGGCCTATAAAACACCAAATGTAAAAAGAATTACAACAGATCCACACCAAGGCACATTGTAATGAAAGTGCCTAGCATACAAAAAATAAAGATAGAATTTTAAAGGCTGCAAGACAGAAAAGTCAGATTACCTATAAGGGAAAACCAATTCGCATCTCAGCAGATTTTTCAATCCAGACCCTCAAAGCCAGGAGAGCCTGGAACAACATATACCAGGCTCTAAAAGATAAGGGATGCCAACAAAGAATCTTATATCCAACAAAATTAAGCTTTAGATTTGAGGATGAAATAAAAACCTTCCATGATTTAAAAAAAAAAAAAAAACTAAAAGAATTTACAACAAGAAAACCTTCACTACAGAACATTATTGGCAAAATATTCCACGAGGAGGAAATAAAAAATAATCATGAAAATCTGCAAAGGGAAGAACTACAATAAAGGAAAAAAAAACAACTAAAAGAGAAATCAAGTCAAGCTAAATACCAAAAATAATAAAAAAAATAAAAATGACTGGTAATACAAATCATGTCTCAATAATAACCCTGAATGTTGATGGCCTAAACTCACCAATTAAAAGATGTAGACTAATAGATTGAATTTAAAAAACAGACCCAACAATATGTTGCCATCAAGAGACACATCTCATAGGAAAAGACGCCCACAGACTGAAGGTGAAAGGATGGGATAAAATATACCATTCACATGGTCTATGTAAGCAAGCAGGGGTCTCCATCATCATATCAAATAAAGTAGACTTCAAGCCAAAGTTAATCAAAAGCGATAAAAAGGACATTTCATATTGTTTAAGGGAATTATAGATCAACAAGATATAACTGTTATAAATATATATGCCCCATATAATGGAACATCTACATTCATCAATCAAACACTTCTCAAGTTCAAGAATCAAATAGACCACAACACAATAATTTGAGGTGACTTTAACACACCTCTTTCACCACTGGATAGATCTTCCAAACAAAGTTAAACAAAGAAACTATAGAACTCAATGATACAATTAATAACTTAGACTTAACTGACATATACAGAGTATATCACCCATTAATGAGCCAATACACTTTCTTCTCAGCAGCACAGGATCCTTCTCTAAAATGGACAACATATTATGCCATAAAGCAACTCTAAGCAAATACAAAAAAGTAGGGATACTACCCTTAGAGGTAAATGAGAACAACAATACAACATATCGAAATCTCATGGACACTGTGGAGGCAGTACTAAGAGGAAAGTTCCTTGCATTGAGCTCATTTTTCAAAAAAGAAAAAGTCAAAAAATAAATGAGCTAACATTACATCTCAAAGCCCTAGAAAAAGAATAATAAATCAATCCCAAGAGAAGTAGAAGACAGGAAATAATTAAAATCAGAGGTGAAATTAATGAAATTGAAACAAAAATAGTTGAAAAAAATGACAGAAAAAAGGGGGTTCTTTGAAAAAATAAATAAAATTTATAAACCAATTGCTATGCTAATGAAAAAAAGGAGAGGAAAAACACAAATTACCAATATCTATGATGGAAAAGGAAATATCACAACAGACACACAGAAATACAGAAGATAATTAGAAATTATTTTGAAAATTTATACTCCAATAAAATAGAAAATAACAAAGGCATTGACAAATTTCTAGAGACATATGACATGCCCAAACTAAATCAGGATGATATACACAATTTAAATAGGTCAATTTCAAGCAAAGAAATAGAGGATACCATTAAAAACCTACCAACCAAGAAAAGCCCAGGTCCAGAAGGATACAAAACTGAGTTCTAAAAGACCTTTAAAGAATAACTAACACCAATTCTTCTCAAACTATTTCATGAAATAGAAAAAGAGGGAACACTCCCAGACTCATTCTTTGAGGCCAATATCACACTGATTCCAACACCAGACAGAGACAAATCAAAGAAAGAAAACCTCAGACCAATATCTCTGATGAATATAGATGCAAAAATTCTCAATAAAATTCTGGAAAATCGAATACAAAAACATATCAAAAAGATAGTGCACCACTATCAAGTGGGCTTCATTCCAGGGATGCAAGTTTGGTTCAACATAAGGAAATCAATAAATGTAATTCATCACATCAATAGGCTCAAAGACAAAAAACATATGATCATCTCAATAGATGCAGAGAAAGCATTTGACAAAATACAACATCCCTTCATGTTCAAAATGCTAGAAAAAATAGGGATAACAGGAACATACCTCAACATCGTAAAGGCCATCTATGCTAAGCCCCAGACCAACATCATCCTAAATGGAGAAAAATTGAAAGCATTCCCTCTAAAAACAGGAACAAGACAGGGATGCCCTCTCTTACCACTCCTATTTAACATAGTTCTTGAAGCCCTAGCCAGAGCAATTAGACAGATGAAAGAAATTAAAGGAATACAGATAGGAAAAGAGGAACTCAAATTATCATTATTTGCAGACAATATGATTCTATACATAAAAGATCCAAAAAATTCCACCAGAAATCTTCTAAATCTAATAAATGAATTCAGCAATGTAGCTGGATATAAAATCAATACCCGTAAGTCAATGGCATTTCTGTACATCAGCGACAAATCCACAGAAAGAGAAACTAGGAAATCCACCCCATTTACTATAGCCTAAATAAAATAAAATAAAATACTTGGGAATCAACTTAACAAACAAAGTGAAAGACCTCTACAATGAAAACTATAGCAGACTAAAGAAAGAAATTAATGAAGATTTTAGAAAATGGAAAGATCTACGTTGTTCGGGGATAGGTAGAATTAATATTGTCAAAATGACCATTCTCCCAAAAGCACTCTACAGTTTCAATGCAATACCAATCAAAATCCCAATATCATTCCTCATAGAAGTAGAAAAAGTAATCATGAAATTCATCTGGAAAAATAAGAGTCCCAGAATAGCCAAAGCAATTCTTAGCAAGAAGAGTAAAGCTGGTGGCATTACTATTCCAGACCTTAAGTTGTATTACAAAGCAATTGTAACAAAAACAGCATGGTATTGTCACCAAAATAGACCAGTTGACGAATGGTACAGAATAGAAGACACAGAGACAAACCCACACACCTACAGTTATCTTATATTAGACAAAGGTGCCAAAAACATTCATTGGAGAAAAGACAGCCTCTTCAACAAATGGTGTTGGGAAAACTGGAAATCCTCATGTAATAAAATGAAATTAAATCTCTTTCTCTCACCATGCACAAAACTTAACTCAAAGTGGATCAGGGACCTAAGAATTAAACCAGAGTCCTTGCACCTAATAAAAGAAAAAGTAGGCCCAAATCTCCATCCTGTTGGATTAGGCCCCAACTTCCTCAATAAGACCCCTGTAGTGCAAGAATTAAAACCAAGAATCAATAAATGGGATGGATTCAAACTAAAAAGCTTCTTCTCAGCAAAAGAAACAATTAGTAACATGAATAGAAAACCTACAGAATGGGAGCAAATCTTTACCACAAGCAAATCAGATAGAACACTAACCTCAAGGATATATAAAGCTCTCAAAAGACTTAAAACAAAAAAAAAATAATAATAATAATCCAATCAACAAATGGGCCAAGGAATTAAACAGATACTTCTCAGAAGATGATATACAATCAATCAACAAATATATGAAAAAAATGCTTAACATCTCTAGCAATTAGAGAAATGCAAATCAAAACTACTCTAAGATTTCATTTCACTCCAGTCAGAATGGCAGCTATCAAAAAAACAAACAACAATAAATGCTGGCGAGGATGTGGGGAAAAGCCACACTCTTACATTGCTGGTGGAACTGCAAATTGGTGAAGCCAATCTGGAAAGTAGTATGGAGATTCCTAGGAAAACTTGGAATGGAACCACCATTTGACCCAGCTATCCCACTCCTCAGTCTATTCCCAAAGGACATAAAAATAGTTTACTACAGGGACACAGCCACATCAATGTTTATTGCAGTACAATTCACAATAGATAGATTGTGGCACCAACCCGATGCCCATCAGCAGATGAATGGATAGGGAAACTTTGGTATATATACACAATGGAACACTACTCTCAAAAAGAAAAAAAGTGACTGCTCTGTAGAATGAAAGAGTTGGATATAATATTCATGGATTTAACATTTTAGAAAAACCTCAGATTTCATTCTTATGAATTACTTTTTTTTTATTTTAAGAAGCCCAATATATAGAACATAATTGCCATATAATTACTATCTCATATCCTAGATTAAAAAACCGGGAGACCAAGTACAAACAACATGACAGAAAAGTTGTGTCATAAGAACAAATATCTTTATGAGAATCATAAATTATTGTTGAGGTAGTGTACAGGGTTAATGAAAATGAGCTAACATATTAAATTTAGAAAGCACATTGAAATGGCCAGACTAAAGAAAAAAATATGTTATTGCATCTGAAGAGGGAAGTGAACCATAATTCCTTAAAACGCCCATAAATAACATTTCAGAAGTCATCCTTGAAAGCTTTTTTTACAGAAAGGTTGCAAAAACAAGTATTTGTGTGTGCATGGATGTGGTCCAAAATGCAGCACTGATTCGGGAAGACTGGAACCTGGTAAGCCTGGGTGTAACTTCAGGAAAGCAGAAATGTTTTTCTTTGGCTGTTGTTCCTCAAGTTACTTAAATGAGACTCATTGACTATTGATCTGTATATATTGAGATTACCAATAAAACATAATGGACCAGTTTTACAATTACTTCCTCTAATATCATCCCCTTTGGAATTGAGCCTCAAAATTATTATAATCTCTGATTTCTAAATACTTCAATTTCTCCACTTCTTTCACAAGTGAATGACTCACCTTCTTAAATGAAAGATAAAATGAACCTAATACAACATGGATTATCAAATCAAGGTAGGACAAAGAGAAGCTTTTATATGAGTTTGACCATCACAGTAATCTTCAATGGTCAACGAGTACTCTTCACAACACCACCAATTACTTAAGAGATCTTCCTATAACTCACTAGTTGTCTACATGCTTTCCTCATTGCCACCTTCATTTCTTGGTTCCGTAGTGTATAGATGACAGGATTAAGAAAAGGAGTCAGAACTATATCAAAGAAGGCCACAAATTTATCCAGGTGTATGGAGGAAGATGGCCGTGCATAGATGAATATTGAAGGACCAAAGAACAAGACTACCACAGTGATGTGAGCTGAAAGTGTGGACAGAGCCTTGGAGGAACCAGAAGAAGAGTGTTTCTGAACAGTGAGAATGATGACAATATAGGAGATGATCAGTATGAAGAAGGAACCCACAGAGATGAAACCACTGTTGGCTGTGACCATGAATTCCAGTTGTTTGGTGTCTGTGCAGGCAAGTCTGATGAACCAAGGTAGGTCACAATAAAAGCTGTTCAACATATTAGGACCACAGAAGGGCAACTTTACAACAAAAGACAATTGAACCAGTGAGTGCATAAGGCCAACCAGCCAAGCAACCACTAAAAAGAAGATGCACATTCTTGGGCTCATGATGGTCAGGTAGTGCAGAGGCTTACATATGGCCACATATCTATCAAAGGCCATGGCTATGAGTAGCACCATCTCCACACCACCAATGACATGGAGGAAGAAGATCTGGGTGATGCAGCCTCTAAAGGAGATGACTTTGCGCTTCCTGAAGAGGTCATAAATCATCTTTGGGGAAGTGACGGAAGAAAAACCCAGGTCAATGAAGGAGAGGTTGGCCAACAGAAAGTACATGGGAGAGTGTAAATGTGGCTCAGAAGCCACCGTGAACACAATGAGAGAGTTTCCCATGATGCTTGCCACATAAAACATGGAGGAGAAAACAAAGAGGAGTAACTGGATACCCCAGGAGTTGGTGAGTCCCAGGAGCACAAACTCGGACACCACAGAGTGATTTGCTCCATCCATTCACTTTGTTGGAAATGCTACCTGAAGCAGGAGAGCATGAGAAAATGTAAACTCTGTTAGTTATATTAATAGTATAGAAGGAGATAAGTTAAATTTATGAAAGTGTATTTACACATTAGCATTCAAACTGACTTCACATGCTCATAGTCTCTGAAATGTAAATTTGGTCACTGTTATGTGGATCTCCTCTCCACCACTTATGCTCTGTCTGTATTTAATATAACTCTCTGCTTCCTCCCATCTAGATGATGTAGTAGTCCTCATGAGATACAAGATGATCAACAAAGATAAGAAAACTCAAACCAAAACTCTTCTGATTTGGGTTAAAAACTAATATGATAAGTCCAGTCACATGAAACAAATTGATCCAATTTCAAGGCAATAAAACTTCACTTGGAAAACATACTTTTTCTTTCCTTCCTCCCACTCCTTACTTATAGAAGGCTTATCTATGTTAATCTTAAATATTAATTTAACTTTATGGCATCTGTGAAATCTTGATTTATTATTACTATCATATGTTTTATTCTCCCTTATATTATAGTGAACTGGTTACAAATCTAATTCATGAAAGAAACTATAAACTTCTTGAAAGCAGGCATTATGACTTATTCATACTTGGACTCCTCAAAGCAATAAAAAAGTGGTCCACTGAAATGTGTAGATCTATGAACTGTTGCCATTTTGCACCATGTTAGGTACAAAAATTGAGAATATTTGTATATACTCTTCTAGAAACTGAAATTATAGTAACACCCTGTTTCTGATTTTGTATTTACCAAATAATCCATCCATGAAGGACTAGAAATAAAAGTGAAAAACAACTGGCTCCTCAATATAGACAATTTGAGATATGCTGCCTGAGAGTATCTAAATCATGTTCTGAAAGACTTTAAACTATGAAAATCATTATAATGTAACAAAAAACATTTCTGCAAACTTCTATGTAATGATTTATCACATTATCTTGGAATTATTTAATTTCATTTAGGAAAACAGCATAACAGAAAGAATATGAGTTTTAGATACACAAAACCAAGATTTGCTCCATGATTTTATCCACTGACATGTTGATCTTGGGCAAGTTACATAAACTCTTTGAGTTTAAGTTTATTTGTAAAAATGTAATTGTAATTAGAATATATTAATCATATGACTACAGTATATATTTAGTAAATGTTTGTTTCTCTTTATGTTACTTGTCCAAAATAGCATCTAACTTATGAGAAAAATGAATGAATAAGAAAATGATATGTTATTGGCTTGCAGAAAACATTAAAATTCCATATCATAAAAGATATTTCAGAAAAGAACTGTGATTCATCTAACATTCACATTATTTTACAGATAGAAATTGAAATTATTGTATAAATTAAGCTGATTTGCTTTCAAAATGCACTGTACTTATTAGTAATGCATTGCACAATTGTAATTAATTATTTGTGTAATTCCTCATCTCCAACTAGGTTACAGACATGAAGTTAGAGATCACATCTATATTATTCAATCCAAAGTATCAAAAATTTAGAATCATTCCAGATATACAATAGGGATAAATAAATATATGCTGAATAAAATCCACTTGTTTGGGTTTATAGATGGATCAGATGAGGAAAGATGGAAAGCTAGAATGAAAAATTTGTCCTACCAAAAGTCAGCATAGGACTAAAAGAGTTTTCAACCTAGTCTTAGGAGACTTGAATCAATTAAGTCAGCTTTAAGACCTACTGATAAATTGAAGATAACTAATCTAGGAGATTTTCTAATCATTCTTAGATATTCTAACCTGAGTAGTTTTCTGTGTCTAGAGTTTCATCATAACTCCTCAAGTGTATTACAGGAGTATTCCATCAAATGTCTTTCTTTCTGAGTTCCACAGTGCCTAGAAAAGTACTAGACATATAAAGGTCCTCAATAAATGGTTAAAATGCCCTATTTGAGTCAAAGTATAGTAAGGTTGATCATCAGTCTTAATGTAGGTACAGAGACTCTAGATCCTATCTCAGTTTTCATATTAGAGATGGACTCTTTATGATATGCCCCAGCTGTGTGTGGTTGTATCTTCCTTTGAATTAATCTCTATTTTGGATCTTAAAACATCAAGTAACAATTATTTCTAACTTCTTGTTGTTGTGAACACAGGGGCACTTAAACCACTGAGCCACATCACCACCCTCCCCTCCCCCCCGACCTCTGCCCTTTTTTTTTTTTTTTTTTTTTATTAGAGACAGGGTCTGAGTTGCTTAACTATAAGATTGCTGGCTTTGAAATTTTGATCCTCACACTTCAGCTTCCTGAGCCTCTAGGACTACAGGCATGCACCACTGCATCTGGCTCTTTTATTTTGAAAGAAGCTGTGATAATAAATTATAGATTTCATTATCTGAAAAGCAATGTTTCACATTCGGCCACCTAATAACTTAGTGACAGTGAATAACACACATTTCATGTCTGACCCCTATTCCCATGTGTAAAATGGAGAAAATTAATATGCTACAGAAGTGAAAATATGAAGTGATATTATTTGGAAAATAATCTGAATGGACCAGATTTGTAATTGTTACAATGGAGTAAAATTGAAAATATAAAATTTAGTAGAAAACAACAAATTATAAAATAGTGAATTGAAATATTTTTTGAAAAATTTTCATCCCATGGATATTATAAATTAAATATAAATATGAGTATAAGTGTGTATATATTAAATAAGTCTATAAACATAGAGTAAAATTACAAAATGTTGAACAGAGAGAATATCCAACAACTTTAGAAAAGTGATTTTTCTCTGGGAAGGGAGAAAGAGGAAGCAGATAGGACGAGTGAATACAGTACTGTCGGTAATTATTTACTACCAAAAAATAAGCAGGTCTGTTGGGAAAAAAAAAAAGGAAATGTTTCTGTGTTAAATCTGGAAGCTAAACACCCAGCACCCATTATACTGTTAAGGACACTTTTTGAGACGTTAATATATCATATTTCCTTTTTAAATTTCATACACCAGCCAGATATCTGCGCCTTTCTCTTCTCTCCTGTTATCATCAGGTCTCACCAGGGTCACCACAAAGCCACCACTGCACCCTTCTGCTTCAACAAGTCTCCATCAGCACTCAAAGCAGACACTGACCATCCCATTAGTGGTTTAGAGCATCCTCTCTGCCTCCAGGTGAACAGCAACCTCTACAAGCATTCAAAGCCCCTTTGCAACTGCTACCTTCTAACTTTATTTTCTACCTCTTTTCTCAAAAAAAAAAAAATTTTTTTTTTGCAACTCATGATCCAGCATTATCAGGTTTTTATCTGGCAATATTATACAATACATATTCCATCATGCCTTTAGATATACAAGCCCTTCCAACTCTCCTCCCATCATCTCCAACCATTGCTCTCCTCTATCTGGGAGAAAACTACTATCCATACCTCCTGGGAGAGCTAAACACTTGCTTGAATAGACTCCCCTTCCCAATAATATCCCTCTCTCTCCCTCCCTCCCACCCCTTCTCTCTCTGATGGTCCTTCTCATAAGACTTTATCCATGCCCATAACAGCACTTATCACATTACACTGGATTGTGTCGTGTCCTTTTTTTTTTGTAACTGCAATGGCTAATACAATGTGTAGAATGAAAAGAGGTGGCAAGGGAAACACCAAAAATATGAACACCATCAAAAATTGGTCAAAGTCTTCAAAGATGCAGAACTAAGGCTTAGAAATAATAAAAAATATCCTGGAAAAGTCAAAATGCATTTGAAGATCAGAAAATAGGAAAATCAGATTACATTTGAAATAGTGATTGATACCACATATCATATATTTATAATGTCACAGTTTAAAAAAGATAAAATAATAACAATTAAATTACTTTAAAACATAAAATACACCTAGTTACATAGTTAGGGAAGATGGATAAAAAAGTCATAAAAATTCTGAAGAGACAGGAAAAAACAGAAAATAGAGGATTATGAAGGTGAAGAAGAATTAAGGGAAAAGAAAGAAACTATATGAAAATCAAAATCATAAAAAGTGAAGAACACAGACATCCTTTAAATCAAGTGAAGATGAAGTACGATGTGCATTACTTCCTGGACGTACTAAAAGATGTACTTTCCCTAGATGTACGAAAAGAAAAATAACAATATAACCAAACTTGGAAAATTCAGAAATCCACACAGTTTGGGTCATCAGAACTAAATCTTCTTGAGGTATGGTCAAGATCTAATTCTCAGCCCTGAGCAATAGTCGTAAGCTTATTTGTAATGAAGTAATGAGGATATAATGCCTGTTCACCTGAAGTGATCAAATTCCCACAGTCCTGTTGAGTATGCTCTGAAACCACGTTTTAGAGATTGACTGTTTTCAACAAAGGTTTTGAGATGTTTTCCTTGAATGCATTATTTATGCTTTTTTAAGCTAATTATTGATATATGTAATAAGACCTAGTACTTTTTATCATTTTTATTGTGATTAATCCAAATACTTGATCCATATAGAATTGACCAATTCTCCACAGTTCCCAAATATTTACCCCTGTATAGATAGATGACTTAGTGGTAACTAGAGTGCCAAATAAGAGAATCATCCATTCAATGAAAATGATTTACAGACAGCTCTTAGGTTTGGAAATCTAAACCATTGTCCATGTAAATTTCCAGCTAAATCTGAAAATATTGAGAGGTAAGAACCACCCACATCCAAAACTCCTTATATTTTTATCTTTCAAATTGTTACAAAGTCTGCCTAGAGTGCATGCCTGTAGTCCCAGTGACTGGGAAGGCTGAGGCAGGAGGATCACAAGTTTGAGGCCAGCCTCAGTGATTTAACAAGACCCACACAAACATAGTGAGATCCTGACTCAAAACAAAAAATAAAAAGTGCTGGGGATGTAGCTCAGTGGGAAAGTAAGCCCCAGCATGCATGCGTGCGCACGCGTGTGCACACACACACACATAAATAAAATTGTGATTGTCACAAACTCCTTCTTTGCACCCATGAAAAGTTCTGCCTTCCTTAATTTAAGACTACTTCTTCTTTTACATTTTATAACTATGTGCAATATAAATATTTTTCAGTGTCCCTTTCAAATTACCATTTATGCACATAGACTTCACAACATCACCACAGAGCATTCTGGTTCCAAGACTCCAAAACTCAATTCGTTTATATTTCATCAACATCTCTTTCTAACCCACATCTCCTTTTCCGCTTCCCCACCACCCCAGAACTTGTCAACATTCTCCAAAAACTTCTTCATTTTACTTACAGTTTAGAAACAAAACTAATACAAAACACTGAGAGGCACAAGCACATAAGAGAACAGAAAAACTAATTCAATCTCCTATAGTTCTTGTTTTGCATTGTTTTAAATTTTCCACATCATAATTTAAAACAGAATTTACACTGCAAACAGCTTATTCACCTTTAGGTCTTTTGCAGACTCTTCTGTTCTTTGGATATATTTCCATCCTGCAAACTTGACAAGTACCTAATGAATTTAGTTCTCTTTTCACAGAAGGAAATCAATTTATATCCCATCTCTTTTTTTTTTTAAGTATTAAATGACAAATACAAATTTATATACTTATAATGTACAAAACAATGTTTTGACCCATATAAATATTGTGGAATAGCTAACTCAAACTATTTAACATATACATGAACAGATACAAATTTTTTGAAGAACATTTAAAAATCTACTCTCATAGCAATTTTCTTTTTGTATTATTTTGTTTGGTTTCTGGGGACTGAACCTAAGGGTGTTTTGCCTGAGCAATAATGACAGTCCTTTTTATTTTTATTATGAGCCAGTGACTTGCTAAGTTTCCCAGACTGTCCTTGACCTTGTGATCCTCCTGCCTCAGCCTCTGGAGTTGACAGGATTTC
This sequence comes from Tamias sibiricus, assembly GCA_025594165.1. Classification (NCBI taxonomy): domain Eukaryota; kingdom Metazoa; phylum Chordata; class Mammalia; order Rodentia; family Sciuridae; genus Tamias; species Tamias sibiricus. The sequence goes on from CM046659.1 coordinate 89,950,024, forward strand.
AGGCAGCACCATAGTGCCCAGCTCTCATGGCAATTTTCCAATATATAACATGTCATTGTTAACTATAGTCATACTGGTGTACAATACATTTCTTAAACTTATTTCTTTTGTCTACTTTTATGTCCTTTGACCAACATCTCACTAACCCCTCAACCCCCAGAACCACCATTTTACTCTCAGTGTCTTTCAGTTCAACTTTTCTGTATTCCACATGCAAGTTACATGATGTACATCTCATCTATAAAGCTGCAATAAAGACAAAATTATAGCAAACCTAGTTTTCTTAGTTTCATGTGCTACAAATTTTTTCTTACCTGTTCAGGAAATTACAGAGGGTGAGCATCATTCACAAAATCATCACTGGAATCAGTGTGATTAACAGCAGGATGAATCGAAAACATCATAAAAATACTTGACTTTTTAACATTGTTCACATTACCCCAACACGTTACAACACTGGACTTAGTTGTAAGTCCAGCTCAGTTAGTCATTTCTAATTTTCACAATTATTTCCTTTTGTCACAATTATTCTCCAGTAGTTCAATATGTCATGCTAGACACTATCTCCTGTGCTTTAAGATGACAGTTGTGCACTATAGATGATGCATGTCCACAGGAACATCAATAACAGAATCATGACTAAAAAGCTAAAGCTGTTCTCCTTATTGTTAAATTTATTTACAATCCTCAATTTAACCCACAGAAAGAAAAGGGAATCATCATGGAGTCTGAGATTGTCCTTGTGTTCTCTAACACTAAGATCCATAACATTGAATCATGGGTGGAAATGAAGCTGATTACGGCTCAAGGACAGTGGCCAGGTGTATTGCATAGACATGACTTTGGACTCTTCTTATAGATCAAAAGACTTTGTCCCCAGAGATCTATTCCGATTTACCAGAAAAAAAAAAAGGTCTTAACATCTCGTAATGAGACACTAGAGAAGAGGAAATGAGAGTAGAATATTGCCTTCTTAATATATATGTACTATATTCGTGAACATTTTACAAATACAGGTAATGGCTTATTAGAAGCAATTCCTAAAGTCATTGAAAAGAAAGTTCAGACTCTATAAAACTCAGCTACACACACTACTAAGTAGAACAGTGGAGAACAAACTTGCATGTATAATAGGTTGCTGTGCATATAAATATTTACTCCTCTGAGTCAGGCACCATGATGCATACTTACAGTCCAAACAACACAGGAAGCTAAGGGAGGATGATCAATAGTTCTAAGCTAGCTTGAGTAGTTTAGCAAGACCCTGACACAAATTAGATTTAAAAAAAAAAAAAAGGCTGGGGTGTGTCTCAGTGGTCGAACTCTTCTAGCATGCATGAGGCCCTGGGATCAATTCCCAGTACTGCTGAATAATAAATAAATACATATTTACTTTTTTGGACAAATAGAGAATAAAATTTTTAATAAATAATTCAGGACAGTGTGGTTATTAGCAGGGCAAAAAAAAGAATTTTAACTTTCAATTTTGTACACTTGTATCAGTCAAAATCCCACGAGGACAGGAGATGGCACTGTCAAGTTAAATAACTGGAGAGAGTTTAATAAAGTCATTTAATAATGACTTTCCTATATTTACACCAAACATAATTTTTATGTAGATCAATTATTTGATAAATACATGTTTATTATATTCATTAGGTTTTGACGTGAAAATGAATTTCCTAAGAATACAAATATGGAATCCATAATTAAAAATCTCCATAGAATTAAACTCAAAAATTTTAACATTAATGTATCAAAATGTCATAGGTAAAATCAAGAAGAAAACAACACACTTTGAAAATGTTAAAAACAAAGAGTGAATGTCTTTAACAAATAAATGGGTATTGAATTCAACATGACAAACAATAATATTTCACCTGTGAAGTGGGATACTTTATCTAAGAATATTAATTTGTATTTCAAATAAAAATATGTGACTATTTTTTGCCTGTCCTGAATCACTTTTCTCTTTCACCAATGGCTATACCCCACTTACTTCATTTGGGAAATAACCCTCCTCAAATCCATGTAGTCCTTTATAGGCTGTCAGCCACATGACCTTGGCCACTCCCCACAAAGGTGGGAATGAGATCCAGAACTGACCCATTAAAAAAACTAAATCAATTCCAATTAGAATACTTTCATTAAATTTTAACATGGATGCTAGGAAACTGACCTCTTTTCTCTGAGATTGGCAATGCTGGGATGAATATGACTTGAAATTATTTACTGCCTCTCGGCTCTCCACATACTATCTATTAAAAATAATGTACAAAAATAGAATAAGACCAAGACACAGAGCTTTAAACTGGGAAAGAGTGAGGAGAAAAGCAAAGACAGAAATGAGCAAGAGAAAGGGAATGAATGAATGAACAAAATAAAGAAGTATGAAATTGAAAGATTCCATGGAGGCCAACAAGGGCAAGATAATAATCCAGCAATTCATGAAGAATTGAGATAGTGGCAGAGAGAGTGGAATAAAGTGCACCAGCAACCATGAACACACTTCACTGGCCAGAAGGATTCCCCATTGCAGAGGCAAGGATGAATGGGAGAGTCCCTTTGGGCCTCATATTTGTGGACACTCTCAACCTCATTGCAGATGCTGGCAACCCTAGGTCTAGAGCCCAGTAAGGGGAGTATCCTAAAGTCTGCACCATAGCTGTGTTCCAGAAAAGGAACCTGTATTGTCTCTTCTGCAACCTATAGAGCCCAGGCTGTAGCAGTGCAGTGTAGCAGTGCATAGCCACACTGCTGATCACAATTGACCCTATGCCAAAGCTGGGCCTGAGCTGATGCCATATTCTGGTCAAGCCATATAGGTGGTCCAAACTGCTGCCCTTAATCAGCTCAAGATGCTTCCCTAGTTGGCCTTTGCCATGTAGTTGACTGGGCCACCAGTGAACCTATGAATGCATTCCATGGTTCATATCCCCCACCACAGTGCAAAGACACCCAAACCATAGCTAAGAACAAAAATCTTATGAGTAATTCTGTAATGTTATAGTATTGATTAAATGTGATTTCCCCCTCACTTCCAGAATAATCCTTAAACTCCAAACTCAACTGACATCATGTAACATACATTTTATAAATTCAAAATTATTTATCATCTAATTATATCAATGAGCTAAGAAACTATCATAGCAGCATTAATATTATCCTAATCAATATTATCTTCAGAGTCACTGCCATTACATAAACATTTCAAAATAATTTCTCAACATTTAATTATGCCCTTTGGAAGTTTAAAACCCATGTTCACACATTAGCGTTAATACATAGTAATATTTGAATACTGGTTAAATATAATAATACATATTTTTGTACAACATATAATAAATACTTTTCTTATTTTAACAAAAAAAGGAACAAAGGTCTTCCACCACTGCTAGGAAAATATCCACTATGCTTCACATTTCCAGTGCTCCAATTGCTGGGATGGCCACAAAGTGGTCACCACACTCCTACTATTGTATGCACCACACATGCCTGGATCACTAGACTACCAGCTTCCCCCTGTTATCCCTGAAAACAAGACGGCTCTCTCACCATGCCTTCATAAGTACTACACCATAATTCATTGGTAACAGCTGAAAAGGCTATCGGGAGACTATACTAAGGAGCTGTACTGGAATCAAACTATTGTAGCACACCAAACGAACACCCAAAAACACATCTTCAGGAGAAAATCATTTACTATAAAAAAAAAAAAAAAAAAAACAGTTGTAAAGGAGCTATAAACGATTGATCCATCAAATGCAAAATCTCAATATAGGATCCAAAATATATAACAAAACAAGGTAATGTGATACCTCCAAAGAAACACCTAACAACAAAACTCAAAAGAAAAGATCATTGATATAATACTGATCAAATTCAAAAGAATGATTATGAGGCAACTGAATAAAATTCAAGAAAACAGACAATTCAAAGGAATTAGGAAAACCATTCAATGTATGTGTGAGTAATTCAACAACCAGATAGAGCTCTTGAAAAAGAAAAAAAAAAAAAAGAAATATTGAAAAGAAGAATAAATCAAATTTTTAAAAGTAGTTTAAAACTTTAACAACAGATTAGATTGGTGACTTGAAGACAGGCCTTTGAAATATTTCAGTTAGTCAAAGTGGGGAGGGAGGAAGGAAGGAAAGAAAGAAAAGAAAGAGAGAGAGAGAGACCAACCTCAAAACCTTAAACACACATCCATCTTTGAACCTGCAGAGCACCTGAATGAACAAATGGGAAATAATAGAATGATAACTGTCCTAATCTTGGGGAAAAATACAGACATTCAGGTACAGGAGGTACATAGTGCAGGAGCCCTATTTGGGGAGATGGCTAGATTGCGGTTGACTATGGGCCATGGACATGTTTGGGCATTGCCGCCTTCCATAGTCTCACGGGACTTGGTCTGGGATCTCGAGAGACTTGAGCCGTGACTCAGCAGATCAGCCCAGCACCATTCCTGCTCGGGCGCATGAGATGAGACCTGAGAGAGAATGGACAGGTTAACGCTATTGTGTATATATATATATATATTGTAGTTTCTTGTAAGAGTACGTGGCTTGGTTTCTTGTGAGAGTGTGTATGTGGTGTTAGAAATTACAAGAGACAGAAAGAGAAAGATAAAAGAATTTTTTCATTTCCATCCTGTCTCCGGACTCCTTCCCGCAGCGCCACTGTTCTGGGCTGCAAATCCCTTTCCGGCGACAACATTTGGTGGCCCGTTCGGGGCATTCAGCATGGCAGGTAAGAACTGAGAAACTTCTCAGGAGTCTCTAGTCAGAGCGGTTAAAATGGGATCGAAAATAACTAAGACCCAAGTGTACAAGGCTCTTGATGAATTCTTTGATATAGATGAGTCTGTCGTTAGTGAGGAGGATTTAGAAAACAGTGAAGGCGATCATGAAAGCGTAGATTCCACTGAGTCAACTAAGACCAGTAAGGAGAGTATTAGAAGCGTCCCAAAAATGACAAAGATCCAAGCTGTTAAAGCTATTCAAGATTTATTAGAGATACCTCAAGGATACATGCTCTCAATTGAACCTGCGACTCAGGATGTTACTGAGTCAATTAGGACCAATGAGAGTAGTAGTAGTGAGGAGGAATTAAGTAAAAGTGATTCTGAGAAAATGAACAAAAGGAAATTAAGGAAGACCAAGATAAGGGATCGTCAAGTGGAGGAACTTGTGTCCTCTACTCCCCCATGGTTGGAATCGATTACAGAAAATATGAAGGGTATCACTAGGTGTTTGCATACCCTAGAAATAGAAATAAAAAGTCTTTCTGTGCGCTTATGTGCTCTTGAGGGTAACTCACAGATACATTGGGAACTGCCAGTATTTGAATATGAACATGGACAGACGGGCCACGAGTCAGTAGATTTCAAAACAATAAAATATCTCAAAGAGGCAGTAATGACATATGGACCCCAAGCTCCTTTCTCGTTGAGTATACTAGAGTCCCTTAATACCTTTAGCTTAACCCCCGCAGACTGGAAACGTCTATGTAAAGCAACATTAAGTAGGGGACAATACTTGGTTTGGCGATTGCAATTTCAAGAACTTTGTATAGAAACAGCTAAAAGAAATGCAGCTGCAGAGTATAGAGACCATAATATAGAAATGCTCACTGGAGAAGGGCAATTCGCAGACGTACAGGATCAAAAATATTATACCCCAGGAGTATATGCTCAGATAAACGCAGCTGCCTTAAAGGCATGGAAAACTGTACAAGGACCTGGGGATCTACAAGGTAGCTTGTCCAAAGTAATTCAAGGACCTAATGAACCATATGCTGAATTTGCTGATCGACTTTTGAGAACTGCAGGTAGAGTTTTTGGAGATGTTGATCAAGTTATGCCATTAGTTGTCCAATTAGCACATGAAAATGCTAATAAATATTGCCAAGAAGCCATCAGGCCATGGAAAAAATAAAAAGGATCTTTCAATATATATACAACTAAGTAAAGATATAAATGATGCCTTTGTCAAAGGGAATGTGATTGCAGCAGCTGTGAGAGATGCTGCCCCTTAAAATTTCACAAGGGCTCACCTAGACATTATAATCAATCAGGATATTCTAGGCAAAATTATCATAATCAATCAGGCTATTCTAGGCAAAATCCCAAAAGAGAAATAAGACCAAATTCATACCATGCTCCAGGTTGCTGCCCCAGGTGTAAGAAAGGAAATCATTGGGCCAATAAATGCTATTCAAAATTTGACATCCATGGAAATCCTTTGTTCAGGAATTCAAAAAACGGGGCACAGGGCCCAATGCCCCGGGGCCCACAAATGTACGAGGCATTGGAGGAGGAGTATCCTCAAGCATCCACTCAGATGCTTCCCCGACACAATCCCTACTACCCATCCACTCCCTCGCCAGAGGAACAGGAGGAAATGCAGGATTAGACCTCTGTTCCACTGCCCAAATAGTGTTAACACCTGAAATGGGGGTTCAACTGATTCCCACAGGAGTCAGGGGACCTCTTCCCTTAGGGACAGTAGGACTTATTCTCGGGCGAAGTCCTAAAAGCTTATTAGGTTTGCAAGTGACCCCAGGTGTAATAAACTCAGACTACAAAGGGGAAATAAAAATAATGCTTAGCTCACCCCAAAGTATAAGTTCTATTAATCAGGGAGCTAGATTTGCTCAGCTGCTCCTCCTTCCAATTTTACATAATTAAATTAAAAGGAACAATAGAGGATTTTATTCCACTGATTCGAGACCCATGGTTTGCTGGGTTCGAGACTGTACAAGGAGGCCTATGTGTAAAATAAGAATCCAAGTAATGAAAATGGAGGGTCTTATAGATACTGGAACTGATTCTTCCATCATTAATTTACGTCAATGGCCCAAACACTGACCTCTGCAAAAAGCTTCAACCAGTTTAAGAGGCTTGGGATATAATAAGCTCCCAGAAAAAAAGTGCGGTAACTTTAAAATGGAAGGATGGTGAAGGACATAAAGGAACGTTTGTTTCAGCCTTATGTTTTACCTAATCTACCAGTTACTTTATGGGGAAGAGATATTTTACAACAAATGGGAGTACACCTTGCAACCAAACCTGCAGGTGTTAAATGTAAAAATCTACAGGGTAATCGTAACCCTAAAAGAAATCATTATCAAAAAGTACAGGGTAAGCTTAACCCTAAAAGAAATCATTATCATATAGGAAAAAGACATTTTTCTTCGGGGCCACTGAGAAAATAATTTTGAAAATACCATGGCTTTCTGATAAGCCAGTGTGGGTCCCTCAGTGGCACCTATCTAAAGAGAAATTACAAGTGGCCCACCTACTAGTTCAGGAAAAATTAGAAGCAGGACATATAGAACCTTCCACCACTCCCTGGAATTCCCCCATATTTGTGATCAAGAAAAAATCATGAAAATGGCGATTATTACATGATCTTAGAGAAATTAATAAAACCATGCAAATCGTGGGCCCTACTCAACCTGGACTTCTGAATCCTGTAGCTATTCCAAAAAATTTCCATCTTATTAGTCTTGATATAAAAGATTGCTTCTTTTCTATTCACCTACATCCTCTGGATGCCCCCAGGTTTGCTTTTTCAGTTCCTTCTATTAACAATAATGGCCCTGATCAGAGATATCAATGGAAGGTTTTGCCACAGGGAATGGCTAATAGCCCCACCATATGCCAAATATATGTGGACAAGGCTATCCAACCCATTAAAAATAAATATCCAAACCTCATGTGTCTACATTACATGGATGATATTTTACTGGCCCACCATAATCAAAAAATCTTATTTAATATATTCAGTGACATGGTAGAAAATTTTAAAAAATACGGATTATATATAGCAGAAGAAAAAGTTCAAACCAGATCTCCCATATTATATTTAGGATTTAAAATCATGGATACTTTTGTTAGACCCCCAAAAATTTTAATAAATAAAGAACATTTAACCACCCTCAATTATTTCAAAAACTACTGGGAGACATTAATTGGCTTCGCCCTACACTAAACCTTACTACTGGCCAATTAAAACCTTTATTTGATATCCTTCGAGGGGACCCTGATCCATCCTCACCGCGAACATTGACTCCTGATGCTAGGAAAGCTTTAAAGTTAGTAGAAAAAGCCATCGAAGGAGCTCATTGTGATAGATTTGATTTAACTCAACTGCTGATATTGATTATTATTTCTTCACAATATACACCCACAGGAGTATTTTGGCAACAAGGGCCTTTATTATGGATACATTTGCCTGTCTCTCCTAAAAGCATAATTGAGTCTTATACCTCCATGGTGGCTAAACTTATTCTTCAAGGACTTAAAACTTCTACTAAAATATTTGGCATTCACCCTGCTACTATTATTACTCCTTATTCATCGTCACAGATTGAATATTTATGCTTCAATGGTAATGATTGGGCTATAGCTAGAGGCTCTACTTCTGCAAATTTTGATAATCATCTTCCTAAGTCTTCTATATTATCTTTTTGTGTTAATCATCCTATTATATTTCCACAGATAATAAAAAGTCAACCTATTCCTAAGGCATTTAATGTATTTACAGATGGGTCCTCAAATGGTACTGCTTCAGTAGTCACTAAAAAAGAAAATATGACTTACACAACTGCACACAAATCAGCTCAACTAGTGGAATTGGAAGCTGTGGTAAGAGCTCTGGAAAATTTTAGAGACCAGCCCATAAACATTTTTTCAGATAGCCACTATATTGTACATGCCGTCGCAAAATTAGAGCTAGCAGGACCAATAGTACCTCATACTCCAGCTTTTAAATTGTTTTATCAAATACAAAAACTTTTGTGGGCAAGAAAAGAACCTCTATTCGTAGGCCATATTAGAGCACATACTAATTTGCCTGGTCCCCTCCATGAAGGTAATCAAAAGGCTGATGAACTTACAAAAACAGTATTTATACTTTCAGCGCTACAACAAGCTACTTTATTTCACTCCCAGTTTCATGTCAATAGCACCACCTTGCAACGTAGGTTTAAAATCACAAAGGAGCAAGCCAGAACAATTGTAAAAGATTGTAAATCTTGTATGACACATTTGCCCAATCCTCATTTCGGCGTTAACCCTAGAGGATTGATGCCCAATCATTTGTGGCAGATGGATGTTACTCATGAGCCAAGTTTTGGAAAATTGCGATTTATTCATGTGACCATAGATACATGTTCAGGCATGATTTTTGCTTCCTTACATTCTGGAGAAAAAGTTAAAGATGTTACATCTCATTGCTTGCAAGCTTTTGCTGCATTGGGCATCCCCAAAATGCTTAAAACAGATAATGGCCCCGCATATACGTCCTCATCTTTCAAAGAGTTTTGCGCAAAATTCAATATATCCCATAAAACAGGCATCCCATACAATCCTCAGGGTCAGGGCATTATTGAAAGAGCAAACCGAACACTGAAAATTATGTTATTAAAACAAAAAGAAGGAAATTGGAAAAGTCCTAAGGACAGATTGGCAGTTGCCCTGTTTACCTTAAATTTTTTAACTTTAGACTCTAATGGTTATTCTGCTGGAGACAGACATTGGAATCCACACCAACAACATAAACCTTTGGTTTACTGGAAGGATGTTCTTTCAGGTACATGGAAGGGTCCAGATCCAGTATTAATTTGGGGAAGAGGATCTGTTTGTGTTTTTCCAAAAGACGAATCCTCTCCAATATGGATACCATCTAGATTAATAAAACAGGTACCACATCAAAATGATCAAGATGAAGTTATTGAAGAATCAAGATTAATAAAAAAGGTACAAAATCAAGAGGACCAAGATGAAGGTATAGAATGATTCCCTCAAAAGAGTCCTTCAAAATATTTCACAACTTAAGTGTCATTTCTCCCGGCCAGGAGGAGGAGATCTCTCTTTAGTGTGCACACAATTGTATTTTTTTTTTTTCTTTTTATACATGTCTTTATGTCTGTACATTTGTCTATATTTCATGTTAATGTGACGTCACAAATATATGTTTGTATGTTTGTTTGTCCAGTGTGACGTCACATAGAACAAAGCGCTTATGAAAAAGAAAAAATATATATATATGGATCCAAATAACTTTAATTCATTTTAGGTTTAGAGTATTCAATTTAGGTAAATAATTTTATAAATGAAGGTACTTTCAATTTTGATTTATAGGTGTCCCTGGGACTTCTCTTTAGCAAACAATATGACTAGTGCTATATAACCTGATATTTTGGTGTTTTGACTTAAGATTGTTTATTTGTTATTAACTTCATTTGTTTAATAGCTCATTAATTTCAATTATCTCAACAGGTAAAAGATTGCTCTGTATACAGAGACTCAAGGGTTCCAGCTAACAAATTATTTCTCTAAAGTGCCTTTACCTTTTCTTTAATCTATCTTTAATGCAGTAATTACCCTCAGTCTTTCTTTGTTTTGTTCTAAATATGATATTTTTCCAACTTATGTTTGTAGAAGCTCAACCAGCGATGTGTGTGAACAAAAATCAACTTTAATTTTCTAATCTAATTATTCTATTTTGTAGTTTGACAACTCGCCTCTTGACTCAGTGCTGCAATAGCACTGCCTTTCCTTTAATAATTGATGCTTGAGTTTCTAGGTAGCGGGCCCTGAAGATTTGCCGGTGGCATTGTCTAAACATAAAAAAGACGTCTGCTGCTACAGCTGCAGGGATCACGGCCGCCGCAAGCATCCCTGCTGCTCAAACATCAAACAACCTCACCAACAGTATGGCCTCTGCTCTACATGCATGGGGCCTCCTACATCAACATGTTACAACAAAAATGGACATTTTGATCTTTCATTGTTTGGGACTTTACGGGACAATGCCTTGCGGGTATTTGTCTAGAGAATTCAGTGTGTTACTTGTTGGAACTTAGGGCAGCTGATTTGTTTAAACAATTTGATATGCTATGCAATTTGGCTCATCACCAAAGGCTTGTCGCCTTAAAGCCGCAACATCTCCTCACAATTGGACGGCTGTTAGTCATCATATATAGTCGATCCTAAAGGGCTCCATTGGATGGCTGGTTAGCCAATGACGGGTAAGATCCCCAGAGGGGGACAACCTAAGACAGGCACAGTCGCACGGGACAGTCTCATGTGGCCGACATATCAACCTAAGACAGGAGTCAAGGGCACAGCCTTGATTATCCGATGACGGGTAAGAATGTTGGTTGCACATAGACGTCCTAGAGCATTACCTCTTTTAAAACAAAAAGGGGGAAATGCAGGAGCCCTGTTTGGGGATTGGCTTGAATTGCAGTTGACTATGAGCCGTGGAGATTTGGCCATTGTCGCCACCCGTAGTCTCACGGGATTTTGTTGCGGGATCTGGAGTGACTTGGCCGAAATTGCTGATCGGGTCAGGCCATTTTAGTGGTGTGTTTGGCGTGAGTTAGTTGTTAGAACCAGAGAGAAAAGTTATCAGAATAAAAAGCTGTTTGTCTCCAGTTTGCTTCTGAAGTTCTTCCCGCGGCTCCGGTGCTCCGAGCGCTTCAGGCGGCAACAATGTCCCTGAATGTCTCTTTTCTGTTCTCAACAACCTAGCCAAGTCAACACTGAGAAGAAGCCTGGGCTTGAATGCCCACATGTATATTATTTTGAAAGACAATCACTTTCTCTAATGTATACTGAGAACTAGGGAAAATTTATTTTATCAATAGAAAATCATCTATTATTATTATTTTTTCACATGTACATCACAGCATTGCCCCCTGGGATGCTGGGCATATAAGCAAACCAAACAAGCTAATGCTCATGATGTCACTGCTCCTGCAGCCTAACATATAGAGCCCCTCCAGTGGTGACTGCAGTAGAACTGAGGGTACTGTGCAAAGGTTGTATGTCAATCATTCAGCCAGCCACCACTGGACAAAATGCCATGAGAGAGAGAGGGCGCTGCTTGGCAAAGCACCACAAGAGACAGAGGTGCTACTAGTTCACCTATCACCACTGGACCTTCCCTGTAGGCACTTCTCCAATAAAGCCTATGTCTCACATGCAATCTCCAGGCACTTTACTTCCCCCATTGCCCTGGCACAACTGGGCTGTGGGAATGGCAACTGTGATATCTCTTCTTGTCTGGACCTTGATTAATTCTTGGCAGTATCTTAAAAAAAAATGAAAAGAAACTGGAGTCCTATGTGTCTACAATGTTAAGTACACATAAATGTAAAGCTAAGGAAGGTCTGGAAAATGTGACCATCTGTTGTTATCCCCAGAGATGAATGAAGGGGACCTGGATTTAGGTCATTGTCATAGGGTCTTTAGTTTTATTTGCAATGTTCTAATTTTAAAATGAGAAGAGACTCTTATACTCTCTGTGCAATTAAAAATTATTTAAAAATTAAAAGTAGTGATCTTTGCTGCTATCAAGTCATTCTGTGATGTGTTAAGCTGAATTTTGAATTTTCAAATTCATCATTAGTTAATATTAAAGTTAGGATTTTCTTAACTGTAATCTACAAGATATGTTATCTTTTGTTTTCCAGCTAAAATGAAGCTTGATTACACTGTTTGATTTAGCTGTGTTTTAGACTACTTTAAGATAAAAGTTCCTCTGAGCTGCCAGATCACAGGCCTGCATCACATTTTCTCTAGGCTTTTGATAAGGGGTTTGTGGGACATGATATGAGTGGCTTTGGAGAGACACTGAAGGAGGTCAGTGTTTCTTCCTGCTTTGTTGACATGGGAAGTTTTTCGTGGGAAAAGGTTTTAATATAGGCAGTGTTAAGAATTTAGTTATGTGGCTGAGGCTATAGCTCAGCAGTAGAGTACTCATCTCACATGTGTGAGGCCCTGGGTTCGATCCTCAGCACCACATAAATAAAACAAAGATATGTTTATTTTCCAGTCTATATGTATCTGTACATGCAAGTTTGATAAACCGAGGAAAATCACAGTAAAAGCTATCCATTTTGTTACTTCCACAAAAGGGCAAGTTTACAACAAAAGCCAGTTGGACTACAGAGTGGGTGAGTCCAATGGTCCAAGCCACAGCCAGAAGAGAAGTGCACATTCTTAGATTCACGATGGTCAGGTAGTGGAGGGGCTTGCAGATAGCCACGTACCGGTCATAGGCCATGACAATGAGCAGCACCATCTCTGTTCCTCCCACAGTGTGAATGAAGAACATCTGTGTGATGCAGCCTTTCAAGGAGATGGCTTTTTGCTTTCCGAACAGGTCATAAATCATCTTTGGAGTGGCGATAATGGACATACCTATATCAATGAAGGAGAGATTAGCCAGCAAGAAGTACATTGGGAAATGTAAGTGATGGTCTGAGATGATTGTGACCACAATGAGAAAGTTTCCCAGCATACTTGTGATGTAAAATGTTATAAAGAACACAAAAAGGAGACTTTGAGGTTCCCAAGAACTGGTGAGTCCCAGCAACACAAATTCAGACACCACTGCGTGATTTCCTCCATCCATCAACTTGATGTGCAAGGTTGACCCTGATGTTCCAGTTACCTGAAGAGCACATGGGGTGAGAGGAGTTTTCAAGTTGAAAAGGACACACTGGCTGTGGAGTAATGACCCAGATGTCAAAAACTGAAGGTCACCTTGCCATTGTACAGTTAAGGGTTTACACCGTACTTGAGTCACAGAGAGCTAGCCCCAGAAACTTTTACAATGTCTTGGTCTTTGGTGACATTCAACATGTAGCCTCAATTTTAGCTTGGTCTTGAGTGTGTCATCAGGAAGGTAAAATGTGAACAAAGGTACTTAAGAATTTAAGAAATCTATCCAGGAATGTACAGACTTATACTTACTAATTCCACATGGAAATAATGCTACAAACCTGAAATGTGCTAAAAAGGAGAAAACTGTTTATTTATTCATTTATTTTATGATATGTAGCTACCCTACAACATTCTGGAGTTTTGTTTTTCATGACATATTTTGGGTATTCTAGGTTTGCAATCAAGTCATCAACAAAAAGATACCTTTCTAATTTTTTGCTGCTTTAAGATTGTATTCATCTCATCATGCCCTTACTAACATGGAAGTCCTGAGTACTTTTCTGTTCTTTTGATGCTTACCATCCTTTTTTCATTACAGATTTCCTTCTTCTTATTTTAAAATAAGAGACCAACTAGCTCACATAATAGTATGTCCTATCTTTTCTATCTTTTCATATCAACCAAATCAAAAACTTCAGAACACTTTTCTTTCCCTCCATTTTATCTCCTCTCTTCAGCTCAAATCAAGTTTTTTTTTTTTTGTTTGTTTGTTTGTTTTATCCTTCTGGAACTACTATTGGTTTTGCACTTTAGGTTTCCTGAATCTATTCTGCATATTTTGATTTAGCATTTTTCCATCTCATTATCCTAATGTTATGTGCTTTAAGATACCCATAGCTCCCAATTTTAGCATTGGTTTGAATTTCAGGGATAATCATCTTTTCTTTAAAGTCAGCTTCGGAATTGTGCAGCTCCAGAGAGTCTAGTCTATCTTGTACTTGAGTCTCCTTACATGCTATTATTCTGCTTTATCAAAATTAGTATCTGCTTCTTCAGCAGTCCTGTATCAATGATCAGCCTAAAACTATGTGTACTTAGCATGTTTTTATGCATATAAAAGATTTGGAAAGAAGTTTGCAAATCATCCATTTCAACCATTTGATGTCAAGATTCATTTAGCATATACAGTTGGATAGTTTTCACTCCTCTCTCCAATTTAAAACACAATGGTAGACTTGTTAAATATTGTTGGAATAACTTGAATTCTACAATAGAAAAGTACCTACACATCTATGAAATTCATAAATATCATGTTATTGGTGTGTGGAGTAACTCCAATAACACCAATAACAATATTTTTTTTTATTGCTTCATGCTGAAATGATTAAAGAAAAGCTGTCTTAAGAACATGATTCTTTTCAAGGAAACAAATTACAATTGAACTTCTTTCAAATATTTTGTCAAAATGAAGTCTATTCTTGAAAACAAGTGACATCTCTTCAAGATAACAAAAACTAGAATTTAAAACAAAATTTAATCATTTTAATATTTATCCAAATCTAAATATTGGGTATATACAGCTTACATAGTTCATTCATTTTCTTCCTTATGCTCAATGATCTAGAAAGACAAATGTAATGTATTTGTTAAAAAGGAAGAATCACAATCTGAACTGCTGGGTTGAACTTGACTCAACTACCTACCCTATCAAACCAGTTAATTCATCTCATTGTATCTCAATGTATACATCCATTACATTGAAATTAATAATAGTTCAGGTCTTAAAAGTTGCTATGAGGAGCCAGGAAGTTAACTCAGAGGTAAAGTGCTTGTTTAGCTTGGGTGAGGCACTGGGTTTTATCGCCAGTACTATAAGAAGCAAAGTTGCTATGAGTAACGAGTTTTATTCAGCCTTTGAGCTGGGTGTGGTGGCACATGCCCATAATCCCAGTGACTCTGGAGGCTGAGGCAGGAGGATCACAAGTTCTAGGGCAGCCTCAACAATTTAGCAAGATCCTCAGCAACTTAGCAAGACCCTTTCTTAAAATGAAATAAAGCTGGGAATGTGACAGGTAGAGCACCTCTGGGTGCATTCTCCAATGCTGAAAACTCAACCCAACCGAACCCAACTCAACCCAATCCCACAAAATGACAGTAACAACAACAGGAAGACAAAACGAAACAGTATTTGACATGGCAAGAATGTAACAGATGTTAGCTATAATGATGCATTATATATATATGCTTAGTTTCACTGAACTCTCCTGGTAGTTCTAGTTCCCAAATTCCTACTGTTGGCATGTTCTGGTTTTTCATCCTTCATAAGAACATTATTTCAGATCTTGCCTTCTTCCCTTCTCCTAGGGGGCTTTCTCTTTTTACTCCTGTGAGAAGGGAATATGTTGCTGCCTGAAGCGAAAGCCGCTTGGAGCAATGAATGCCGCAGGAAAATTTGGAGGCAGGATGAAAATGAAAAAAGGTCTTTTATTCTTCTTCTTTCTCAGGCTCCAGCAATCACTCCAGACACTCTAACTCCAACCACCACCTTCTTCTTCTTCTTTCCACACACACTAACCAACCTCACCCAGTTATATACATATAGCTTTTTTTTTTTAAGTACCATTCAGATTTTTAATCATGCATTTAGGATAGTGATATCCATCTCATTCAACCACCATTTTCCCCGCTTCTCCCCCCCTGCTCCCTTCCTTTACCTCCCTTTCCTTTGACCATTCTAGTGTTCCTCTAATCCTATGTACCCCCATCCAATCAAACTGTGAACTAACCTCCTTATATCAGAGAAAACATTCGGTATTTGGATTTTTGAGATTGACTAATTTCACTTAGCATTATATTCTCCAACTTCATCCATTTACCTGCAAATGCCATTATTTTGTTCTCTCTTATTGCTGAGTAAAATTCCATTTTGTATATATACCACATTTTCTTTATCCACTCATCTACTGAGAGACATCTAGGTTGGTTCCACAACCTAGCTATTATGAATTGTGCTGCTATAAACATTGAAGTGGCTGTGTCACTGTAATATGCTGTTTTTAAGTCTTTTGGGAACAGACCCAGGAGTGGGATGGCTGGGTCATAGGGTGGTTCCATTCCCATTTTCCCAAGAAATCTCCATACTGCTTTCCATAGCGGTTGCACCATTTTGCAGTCCCACCAGCAATGTATGAGTGTGCCTTTTTCCCCACATCCTCTCCAACATTTATTGTTGTTTGTGTTCTTGATAGCTGCCATTCTGACTGGAGTGAAATGAAATCTTAGAGTAGTTTTTATTTGCATTTCTCTAATTGCCAGAGAGGTTGAGCATTTTTTCATGTATTTGTTGATTGATTGTATATCTTCTTCTGAGAAGTGTCTTTTCAGTTCCTTAGCCCATTTATTGATTGGGTTATTTGCTTTTTTGGTATAAAGTTTTTTGAGTTCTTTATATATTCTAGAAATTAGTGCTCTATCTGATGTGCATGTATTAAATATTTGTTCCCAATTAGTTGGCTCTCTATTCACCTCACTGATTGTTTCTTTTGCTGAGAAGAAGCTTTTTAGCTTAAATCTATCCCATTCATTAATTCTTGGTAATAGTTATTGCGCTACAGGATTGTTATTAAGGAACTTGGGGCATAAACCGACATGTTGGAAATTGGAGCTTACTTTTTCTATTAGGCGTATTGTCTCAGATCTAATTCCTAGGTCCTTGATCCACTTTGAATTGAGTTTTGTGAATAGTGAGAGATACAAGTTTAATTTCATTTTGTTGCATATGGATTTCCAGTTTTGCCAGCACCATTTGTTGAAGAGGCTATCCTTTCTCCACTGTACATTTTTGGCACTTTTGTCTAATATAAGATAACTGAAATTATATGTATTAGTATCTGTGTCCTCAATTCTGTACCATTGGTCCACCAGTCTGTTTTGGTGCCAATACCATGCTGTTTTAGTTACTATTGCTTTATAGTATAATTTAAAGTCCGGTGTGGTGATGCCCCCTGCTTTACTTTTCTTGCTCAGGATTGCTTTGGCTATTCTGGGTCTCTTATTTTTCCAGATGAATTTCATGATTGCTTTTTCTATTTCTTTGAAAAATGACATTGGAATTTTGATTAGAATTGCATTAAATCTGTATAATGCCTTTGGTAGTATGGACATTTCGACAATATTGACTCTACCTATCCAAGAGCAAGGTAGGTCTTTCCATCTTCTGAGTTCTTCTATGATTTCTTTCTTTAGTGTTCTATAATTTTCTTTATCGAGGTCTTTCACCTCTTTTGTTAAGTTGATTCCCAGGTATTTTTTTTTTATGCTATTGTAAATGGGGTAATTTTCATCATTTCCCTTTCAGAGGCTTTGTCACTGATGTATAAAAATGCCTTTGACTTATGGGTATTGATTTTGTATCCTGCTACTTTGCCGAATTCATTTACTAGTTGTAAAAGTTTTCTGGTAGAGTTTTTTGGGTCTTCTAGGTATATTATCATGTCATCAGCAAATAGTGCTAATTTGAGCTCTTCTTTTCCTATCTAGATCCCTTTAATTTCTTCCATCTGTCTAATTGCTCTGGCCAGAGTTTCCAGTACTACGTTAAATAGCAGTGGTGAAAGGGGGCATCCCTGTCTTGTTCCAGTTTTTAGAGGGAATGCTTTCAATTTTTCTCCATTTAAGATAATGTTAGCTCGGGGCCTTGCATAAATAGCTTTTATAATGTTGAGATATGTTCCTGATATTCCTAGTTTTTCCAGTGTTTTGAACATAAAGGGGTGCTGTATTTTGTCAAATGCTTTTTCTGCATCTATTGAGACAATCATATGATTTTTATCTTTAAGTCTATTGATGTGATGTATTATGTTTATTGATTTCCGAATATTGAACCAGCCCTGCATCCCTGGAATAAAACCCACTTGATCGTGGTGCACTATCTTTTTGATATGTTTTTGTATCCGATCTGCCAGAATTTTGTTGAGGATTTTTGCATCTATGTTCATTAAAGATATTGGCCTGAAGTTTTCTTTTTTGGTTGCGTCTTTGCCTGGCTTTGGAATTAATGTAATATTGGCCTCATAGAAAGAGTCTGGAAGAGCTCCCCCTTTTTCTACTTCTTGAAATAGTTTGAAGAGCATTGGTATTAATTCTTCTTTGAAAGTCTTGTAAAACTCGGCTGTAAACCCATCTGGTCCTGGACTTTTCCTTGTTGGTAGCTTTTTGATGACATCTTCTATTTCTTCACTTGTAATTGATCTGTTTAAATTGTGTATAGCCTCCATATCCAGTTTAGGCAAATCATATGACTCTAGAAATCTGTCAATGCATTCAGTATTTTCTATTTTATTAGAGTACAAGTTTTCAAAGTAATTTCTAATTATATTCTGTATATCTGAGGTGTTTGTTGTGATATTCCCTTTTTCATCACGAATGTGAGTAATCTGAGTTTTTTCTCTTCTTCTTTGCGTTAGCATCGCTAAGGGTCTGTCAATTTTGTTTATTTTTTCAAAGAACCAACTTTTAGTTTTGTCAATTCTTTGAATTGTTTCCTTAGTCTCAATTTCATTAATTTTTGCTCTGATTTTAATTATTTCCTGTCTTCTGCTGCTCTTGGTGTTAATCTGTTCTTCTTTTTCTAGTGCTTTGAGGTGTGATGTTAAGTCATTTATTTGTTGTTTTTTTTTTTTTCCTTTTAAGGAGTGAACTCAGTGCAATGAATTTTCCTCTTACTGCTGCCTTCTTAGTGTCCCAGAGATTTCTATATGATGTATCTGTGTTCTCATTTACCTCTAGGAATTTTTTGATCTCCTCTTTGATGTCTTCTTCAACCCCTTGTTCATTCAGTAGCATGTTGTTTAGCTTCCAGGTGATGGAGTAGTTTTTCTTATTCCTTGTTTTGTCGTTGATTTCCAATTTCATCCCTTTATGGTCCAATAGCATGCAGGGTAGTATCTCTATTTTTTTATATTTGCTGAGAGTTGCCTTGTGACATAATATATGGTCTATTTTGGAGAAGGAGCCATGTGCTGCTAAGAAAAAAGTGTATTCTTTTACTGAGGGATGAAATATTCTATATATGTCCGTTAAGTCTAAGTTATTAATTGTTTTAAGGAGGCCTAAGTTTTCTTTGTTTAGCTTTTGTTTGAATGATCTATCTATTGGTGAGAGAGGTGTGTCGAAATCCCCTAGAATAACTGTGTTGTGGTCACTTTTACTCTTGAACTTGAGAAGAGTTTGTTTAATGAATGTAGGTGCTCCATTATTTGGGGCATATAGATTTATGATTGTTATATCCTGTTGATGAATGGTTCCCTTAAGTAGTAAGAAATATCCATCTTTGTCCCTTTTGATTAGTTTTGGCTTGAAGTCTACCTTATTTGAAGTGAGAATGGAAACCCCTGCTTGCTTCCGCAGGCCATGTGGGTGATAAGACTTTTCCCAGCCTTTCACCTTCAGTCTATTGATGTCTTTTTCTATGAGGTGTGTTTCTTGGAGACAGCAAATTGTTGAGTCATTTCTTTTAATCCATTCAAATAATCTGTGTCTTTTGAATGGTGAGTTTAGGCCGTTAACATTCAGGATTATTATTGAAATGTGATTTTTATTCCCATCCATTTTTATTTGTATTATGATCTTTAGCTTGATTTGGTTTCTCTTCTGGTTGGTATTTCCCTTAGTTTAATATCTCCCTTTGTTGATTTTCATTGTTATTTTTCTCTTCTTCTTCATGAAAAATTTTGCCCAGGATGTTCAGAAGCGCTGGCTTTCGAGATGCGAAATCTTTTAACTTTTGCCTGTCGTGGAAGGTTTTTATTTCATCTTCGAATCTAAAGCTCAATTTTGCTGGATATAAGATTCTTGGTTGACATCCCTTTTCTTTCAGAACTTGAAATATGCTATTCCAGGATCTTCTTGCTTTTACGGTCTGGGTAGAAAAGTCTGAACATAGTCTGATTGGTATCCCCCTATATGTAATCTGCTTCCTTTCTCTTGTGGCTTTTAATATTCTCTCCTTGCTCAGTGTATTAGGCATTTTCATTATAATGTGTCTTGTATATACATTTTCATGTATAATGTGGATCTGTTGTGATTTTGTATGTTTGGTGTTCGGTAAGCCTCTTGAACTTGGTTTTCCCATTCATTCCTCAAGTTTGGAAAATTTTCTGTAATTATTTCATTAAATAAATTATTCATTCCTTTGGATTGAAACTCTGCCCCCTCCTCTACCCCAATCACTCTTAAGTTTGGTCTTTTTATGTTGTCCCATAATTCTTTGATGTTCTGTTCTTGGTTTCTTACCATTTTGCTGGTAATCTAGATTTTTCTCTAGGGTATATATTTTGTCCTCATTGTCTGAGGTTCTTTCTTCCAAGTGATCTACTCTGTTGGTGATACTTTTGATTGCGTTTTTATTTTGGTTTATTGCTTCTTTCATTTCTGGAATTTCTTTTTGGTTTCTCTTTAGAGCCACTATCTCCCTATTGAAGTAATCTTTTACTTCCTGTATTTGTTTATGCAGTTCTTTGTCAAAATGATCTTTCGCCATCTGTACTTGCTCCCTCATCTCATTTTTGAGTCATTCTTAAGATCCGCAAGCATTTGGCAAATGTAATTTCTAAATTCCATCTCTGGCATTTCACCAACTGTGCATGCCATGGAATCTACTGAGGAGGTATATTGATTTGTTTGTGTCACTTTCCTTTCTTGTTTCTTCATCTTGCTTGTACATCTATTCTTCTTGCACTATGGGACCTTCACTATTTTGGTTTTACCTTAGAACCTTACGTTGCTCCTGTAGTACAATGCTATCAGATCCCCTTATATTTCCTTTACACTTTAAAATCAGACACTTTCTATTCAGAGAATCCCAGTTTGATCACAATGTACAGATTTAGTTAACCCAGATATTATTTCCAATTTAGTCTGTAAGCTTCTAATGGGGCTTTATAGATTTAAGTAATGGACACAGAGGTGATATGTTTAGTAAGAGGGAAGTGAGTGAACTGATTTGTTCTTTCTTAGAAAGTATGAAAAGAGAGTTCTATGGAAGTGGTTTAGTATCAGCAGATGAGAGAGGAAATAGTGAATGATTAGGTGGAAAGACCAATTTATATATAAACCTAATTTATGCAGCAGTTGAGAGAAGAAATAAAGATGGAAAAGAAGAAAAAGAAAAAAAAGGAAGAAAGAGAAAAAAAAGTGACCAAGGAGTAGAAATTAGTATGAGAGAGAGTGAGTCTAGAAAATAGAGAATACACTATATATAACACCACTTTGCTATATATTTCAATTGTACTCGTTCAAAAAAAATCCCAATTTCTGCATATAACTTGTTTTTGCCTTTGTTGAGTATGCAATGGCAGGGTGTAAATAGGGAAGATGAAGGAAGGAGAAAAGATACTAAAGTGAGAAAAAAGAAAAGAAAGAAAGCAAAGAGGAGCAGAAGCAAACAAACACACTGTCAATCAAAACAAAACAAAACAACAACAACAAAAAAAAAAACAGAAACTAACAAACAAACCCCCCCCAAGAAACAACAAAACAAACAAAAACGTTGAAACCAGGAATAAGTCTCAAGCCAAATGGACCCTTGGAAGCCCTTCTTATTTCCCTTCCAGATTAAGCCAATTGACCCGGATCATATCCAGTCAGCAATCCTGTTAGTGGAGTCAAGGCTGCACCTTTGGCCCTTTGCAGAATGGCACAGTGGAAAAGTGGAGGGGGCTTATCCTCAGGATGGGCCCTGCATTCAGCAGCAGGGAGCTGCCACTCTGGGCCCTGCAGGCCAGGCAAACTGGCGGCTGGATCTCTCCTTCCCGCGGGCGGGTGGATGCCTACCTCTTGCTCTGGTCACAGCTGGGCGGGTTGCGGGGAGTGGAGGAGGTGCTTCCCCAGGTCTGGCCCTGTGTGCAGCAGCAGGGAGCTGCCACTCTGGACCCTGCAGGCCAGGCAAACTGGCGGCTGGATCTCTCCTTCCGGCGGGCAGGCCTACATATAGCTTTAACAAGGACAAGTGCTTACAGCTCGAGCTTACAGGTGCGTCACAGAGTGTTCACGGGCATACAAAGATTCTTTGAATAATGTATTAATATCAGGTGGAAACTAGAACATCTTTTATGGCTCTCAGCTAACCACAATCTTTAGCTATCTCCTTGATTATAGGCTCCTTCATTTCCCCCCTTTTAGTTTAAAAGGTGCTTTAATTCTATTTGCTATATTTTCTCTATTTTCTCTATTTTATTTTCTGTATTTTCTATATATTTTATTTTCTTGTCCCTACCTGGCTTTTCACCTTTTATTTTAATGGAGTGGATGTTTGAGCCCTTTTTGAGAAGATGCTGCGGCTTTAAGGTGGCAAGCCTACTGCTGACGAGCCAAGTTTTCATAGCGTATACTTAATATATGATTATTATCAGGTGGAACTTATGGCTCTCAGCTAACTGCAATCTTTAGCTATCTCCTTGATTATAGGCTCCTTCAGGAATATATATATGGAAGTGTCTAGTCATATTCTTAACCTTTTAATGCTAATTGAAACTGCAATTTAATACACAATTCCACCCCCCTTATTTTTTATTAAACAATATAGTCTTATTTACTAGAGTGCACTAAGCATTATCACCTAGGTGCTTGTATGTTAATCATATTCATGTAAAGTTTTATATGACTACAACAAAACTCATTCATATCTCTACTGTCCTACACAACATTCCTTCAGATGTATTATTATAAGCATCTCATCTATTCTGCTTCTTTCAAATCTCTCATTTGCTTTCCCAAATGAGTACTGAAATCCTATAATTCAGGACAGTTTACTTTTCCTCATCTAGCATGTATATGACCATATGATTACTTGTTTATTCTTCCTAAGTAGTGCTTTAATTATATAGCTAGCACATCAAAAATGTTTAGTGGTTCTTATTGTTTTGAAATGTGCAAATTCATAATCTAGAATGTGCTGCTATAATTTGGCTATATGCCATATTTCCAGAGTTATCTCCTTGTATGTTCCTACTTTTAATAAATACTTATTCAACATTAATACTGTCTGCTCCACTGCCCATCCATTACCTCCTTTTTAACTCCTGGCAGTCTGAAAGCCTCCTCCATGTTTCTGAAACCAGCCTTAGGAGAATCAGAGAATATGAGCAGCAAAATTTTCATCCTTCTGATCTCTCTGTATCATTTTTGACTGTTTCCCTTGTTTCTACTTCCTGAGAAATACTGTAAATAGAGGGACGTGCACAGACTGTCATCTTTCCCCATGGTAATGTCTAATTCTACAGGATGAAACTAAAGAAGACACCTCTTCAAATAAAAATTCTAACTAGTGTCATTAATACAGGGAAGGACATAAATCACCAATGCCTGGAGGTCAGAGGACAGATCTGGCCTAAAGGTACAACTTAACTCTGAATATATGCAGAAGTCTGATTGATAAAACCTGTTTTGGCATTCTGTTGCCTGTTTCATAAATGGTTTTCTTCACTCCTCTTCACACCTTCAGACATAATTTACATAGGATGATTATTTAAAACCATTTAATTTGCTAAATCTTACTGTTATGCACCAGATATTAAACTTTTCTAATATGAAGTAATTCCAAAGGAGTCACCAACTAAATGTCCTGGTTACTGACACAGCCATCTAATCGTGTCATATCAAAAGAAAGTTTATTTTTACCATTAGTAGCATCTCATTCTTAGTACTTTTTAATATGTTAGTACTTCTCTGATCCTCTTCAGTATCTACAGTTCATTTTCTTAATTAATCTTGGTTAAAACACTTTAATAAAGACTTGTCTGATTATATGAGATTTCCTGAATCTGCAGTTTGTATTTCTGTTAATTCTTATATTGGTTTAGGGAACATTAATTCTATAATTAGTGTTACTATATCTTCTGGAGATCAAGGTAGTACATCTCAGAATATGAGTCCTGGTGATTAGCCCTGGAATGTATGAACTCATCTCAATGGAGCATGTTCTTGTTCTCCTTCATAACTGCAATAAAGACAACTTTTTCAAGGTTTTTCCTACCATAAATGCTACTTTCTATTTTTTGACCTTTTGAGTAATCATTTCCTTCAGGATAAAAATATTAAAATGTATAACATTAATTTGATTTGTTTCTAAACATTGATAGACTCAAAAAATATTTCATGACTTTTATTGCAAAACAGCCAATGAGGAATGATCCATATTTCCCATACTAGAAAATAAGGGCTCAAGGATTGAGCCAAGGGTTAAATTTAAGACAAATTCTTGCAACTAACAAATAATGGAAGTAAATTTTTTTAAAAGTGTCTGAAGGAAATGTCAAAATTATTTGCAGTTGCTGTCTACTGCTTTAAATTTTTTCTTATATGCATATGTACTTCAACAGTTGCTTCTTTCTACTTTTATAAATTTTCTAATATGCATATATATTTACTTTAAAGAAAAATATTCAAGAACAAGTTGACTCCAATTTCCAGGTGTTTTTCATTATACTACTCTAAGTCACTGACAGCCTAAAGTAAAAGACAGTTTTAAGGTGTCTGAGGAAGTATCTTTTACTATCAGAGTACTTGATAGAATTTCATAGGAGGCAAAGTGGGTTTTTGTTATCTACAACACGTCTCCAGTTCCCCTACCCCTCTTTTACAGAGCCACCTACTCCTATTTAGTTGTTTTCTGCCTTCATACCTTCCTCTGGCTATCCACTGTGTCATTTCCTCACAGATGTGGTCTCCTGTAGATTTCTACCCTTCAGAATCATCCTTTCCAGACCCTTTTCAATTAAACCATTTACATGCTGAGCTTCTACATGAGGTGTTGGAGGAAATCAATGCAGTTACTTGGCCTTATGCAAGTTCAACTCTCATCATATTTAAATTTAGTTATGTATGTTCCTAACTGAGCTGTTTCCTGACTATTCTAGGTTGCCACATCTCTCACCTAGCCCTCATTGCCCATCATGATAACACTCCTGAAACATTACCTGTGTCCAATCCTAGCTTTCTATGGCAATTTCTCATGAGAACTGAAGCTTAGTATTCACTATCAGCTTTGCCTGGTTTCCATAAAAAAAAAAGAAGAAGAAGGAAAAAAATGATTCACACTCCAATATAAAAAGTTCAATTCAGTTTGCAAAGACAGGCAGTGAGAACCAGAACTCTGTCTTACCTAAGTCAGACCAAACAACCTGTTCTCTTCGGATGGTAGATCAGTTTTTTTAAAAATCTGGGAGAAGTTAAAAAAAACTTCATTTATACAATAGCTATAATTCCAGAAAGAAAAATAGGAGTTAGTTGAGTGATGCTGAGAACTAAACAATAGGAATTGGGAGTTTAGAATATACAGAAACTGAAAATACAACCTTAGAATTTATCTACCATGAAAAACTCAAAGGAAATGCAGAAGGGGAAACTAGAAATGAATATGGAATAGAAAACATAAAAATATCATGGTGTTTCCTCCTCCTGGAACAGCTTTTTTTGTTTGAAATTTTATCCTTCATTCAAGTTCCAGCTTAGTGTCTTCTCAAACGAAACAAACAAACAAACAAACCCCACAAAACTTATCCAATATCATTAACAAAAGGCATTGTTGATCATCTTGATATTCTTCTCCATGCCTTCTGAGGAAAATATGTGAAACAAACCTATCAGATAAGAATTAAATTGTGGGTTAAATTAAGAAGGGAGATAATTACTTAGCAATAGCTGAAGGTAGATCCACTACCCCCAAACAGGTTGGATTAATGTCTAGAAATGGCAAAGCATTTAATTTACATACATTTTGCATGGAGGACTTGAAGTAGGTGCGTTTTTCTAGATTTAGAGGAAGATAATTTCACATTATGATAGACCATAAGCTTTTCTAATACAATGAGTTTATATTGTTTTTCTCAGGTAAAAAATATTTTAATTAGCAACCTTGATTCTTGGTGACCAAATGATAGCACTGAGTCTGGGGAATAGTTACTCCTCCCTTCACTGGGTTTTCCTGGAAATTATACCTCAGAGTCCACACTGTTTTTCACTCAGGGAACAAAAAGAACAAAATAACTGCAAGTAAAAAAGAACTTACAGCACCAAATATAATTGTGCTCTGAATGGACAGAAATATTTTTGTTTCAAAATAAGTCAACAGAAAAGTAGCTGGTGAGAAATCCAACTCTAGAATACTTGAGAAACAGAACTAGAAGGAGAAAGAGTACCAATTCTAGAACTATCTAGAGATTTCATGACAAAAATGAGGATTTGGGAAATGAGAAACCACAGAACATAAAGCTAACTTCCACATTGACAATTTTGGTTTTGAAGATGTTTTGCAGTCTCATAAGACTCCAAACCCAGATCCTCAAACTAAAGAAGTTTTCCATAAGAGAATTTCAAGAATTTTTTCCTATGTTAACACTTTATAGTGCTAATTACTGGAGTAGAGGACAACTTGTCAGGTCATGCAATTTTCAAATAATATACCTTTTCCAGAAAACCTTCATTGACCATATTTAATAAAGTGTCTTAACCTTTTTGATCCCAGGACTGTGATCTTTCCTCTGATTCTGTTACTGCCATCATTCTTCAGTGACTTTTGCCTCATGTTAACAATTACAAAGGGCTACAGTTGATCAACTAGAAGACCACCCCATGCACGCTCATTACCTGACCAGTTACAGCAAGAAAGCAGTGGTTCACTATACAGAACACTTAGTCAATTCTTAACAGTTGTTTAAACAATATGTGGCTCTGTTAGAATGCTATCATCAAAAAGACAAAAAAGAACAAATGCAGATGAGGATGAGGAGAAAAGGAAGCTCTTACTCAGTGTTGGTAGGAATGTAAATTAGTACAGTCACTGTGCAGAACTGTAAAGAGGTTCTTCAAAAATACTAAAAATAGATCTACCATATGATCCAGCTATCCCACTTCTGGGTATAAACCTAAAGGAAATGAAATCAGCATGTTAAAGACATACCTGAACACTCATGTTTATTGCTGCATTATTCACTAAAACCAAGGTATGGAATCAGCCTAGATGTTCATCAGTGGAGGAATAGATAAAGAAAATTTGATTTATATACACAATGGAGTACAAGTCAACCATAAAGAAGAATGAAATTCTGTCATTTGCAAGAAAATAGATTGAACTAGAGGACATTATGTTAAATGAAGTAAGTCTGACACAGAAAGGCAAACACTGCATGTTTGCTTTCATATGTAGGTACTAAAAACGTTGATTTGAATGTAGAAGAGGGGTTGCTAGAGACTAGGAAGGGCGAAATGGAGGTGATAAAGTTGGATAAGTAATAACAAAACACAGATAGCAGTAATAAGTTCTAGTGTTCTACAGCTCAGTGGGGTAACTATATTTCAAAATAATCTATTATGTATTTTATGAATAACTAGAAGAGATGAGTTTGAAGGCTCCAAATGCAAAGTTATGATAAGGAGATGGGAATATTAATTGCCATTATTTGATCAGTCCCTATTGTACTGAAATATTAGGGCAAGGGTTGTGACTCAGTGGTAGAGTGCTTACCTAGCACGTGTGCGGCCTGGGTTCAATCCTCAGCACCACGTAAAAATAAATCAGAGTCCTGGCAGAGAGCGTGGCGAGAAAAGAAGCGCGGCCTGTTCTCCGGGGCCCTCTGGGCCCCCTGCCCTAGGCCGGCGGATGAGCTGGGGGCCGGGGACAGGACGTGGTCTACCCTGTAGATCCCCGGAGCTTCTGCTGCCCCTGCCCACTGGCTGGCCCTGGCTGTGAAGGACCGGGGAGTCTCTCACCCAGGCTGGATGACCAGATGGCGGTGCGACCCGTCGGACCTGGACCTCGCGCGCTGCCGGGTCTCCTGGCCCAGTCCTGTCCGTCCCAGGTGAAGCCGCTGCGGAGGACGTGGCGCCTTTGGGTGGCAGCGGGCATGGAATGGCGAAGAGTGGCGGCAGCCCCAACGCCGCGGAGGCCGGCAGGGGCTTCCAGGTCCCAAGGAGGAGAATGGACGTCCGAAAGCTCCAGCGCGCGGAACAGCGGAGCCGCACAGACTAGGCCCTCCCTGCCGCTCAGTGCCGGCTCCCAGACCGCACCTTGTCCCGGCAAGACAAAGACCGAACCGTCCTGGAGGGTTAGCGAAGCCCCCGAAGATAAGGATGGGTGGAACGGTTAGCGGCCGGAGGTTGGTGTTCCTTCTACCAAAGAGAGAAACGGTAGAGTAACATGCTGTGTCTGACCAGCTGGAAATGCCCACCACCCTGTGGGAAGATTTACTGGCCGTTTATAGACGGCCTGTGTATATGTCATGAAAAGCTGCTCTCAACTTGCCCCCCAACCTTTTAAAACTTGTGCCACATCTGGACATTCTAAATGTAAGAGGATGCCCCACGTATGATAGTTAGGAAAGAACGTCTTGTAAATGCCCATTTGTTTGAAAAAATGAGAAATGCCTTCTGAAAGTGACTTTGAAATGGATTTGTTAGACCACCTCTAGGAGCGACCCTTGTCCACGTTTGTTCAGTGGGTTATTGGACATGGAGAAGACTGACCGTGAGAAGGAGCTCCTGTGCCAGACTGGTTTGACGTAGAAGACATTTTTTGCATAATAACCATTGTTTTGTGTGTTCATTTTATTCCTCATTACTGTATATATAGATGAAATTACTAAGTAATTTTTAAATTTTTAAATATCTAGGCTTTCTAGATGTTCTAAAATGCCTGTATATGTTAAAAGTAGAAGTGGTAAAATATATAACACATTTTGTAAATTTCTCTTTGTTAAAACTCTTATGAATTTTTTTGGGGGGGTGCAATAGCCAAACCCCTGTTTAGTGCATAGTTGTGTTCTGGTCCTCGGGAGTACCGTGCCACTGTGCTTACCGTGAGCTAAGAGTTGTACCTTATGTCTATGGGTTTTGTTTTACTTTGCTGTGTACATAGTGTATATAAAGGACAAATGAGTCCTAATCTACATCTAGTCTTTCTAGATGTTAAAGAGGTTGCCAGTGTATGACAAAAGTAGAATTAGTAAACCAATTTTGTATGTTTTGTGTTAAAATTCCTGGGAAGGAATGTCTTCCAAAAATTTGAGCATTATAGCCCACTGGGTCAGTGAAGGGCCAGAATGCTTATATTTTGAAGATATTTTCAAATTAGAACTATTGTTACATGTGTGCAGTGTATTCAAGACTGTCATGTACATAGTGGACAAATTGAGTCCTTACTTGAAACATCTAGTCTTGTCTAGACGTTTAGAAGTGACCGATGTATGTTAAATGTAGAGGTAGTAAGATATCACTTTGTAAATATCTTTTTGCTAAAATTCATATGACATAGTCTTTTGGGAATGGAACTATTAAACCACCTCTGTGAGCAGTGTAGTACTGTCTGTACTTGCTCAGTGATGTGGAGGAGGTGGAAAGGAAGCAATTGCAAGAGGTAATATGTTAGTGTGTTCATACTTGGACATTTTCAGACATCAGTTTTCTACATGTTTTGTGCATTTTGTTTTGCTGTGTGTATAGTGTATATAGTGGCCAAATGAGTCCCAATTTTGCAACATCTAGTCTCTAGATGTTAAAGAGGTTGCCAGTGTATGACCAAGTAGTTAGTAAAATTAGAACATTTTGTACATTTTTGTTGTTGTTTTGTTGTTGAAATTCATGGGAAAGTTTGTCCTCTGTAAATGACTTTTGGATATGAATTTGTTCAACCATCTCTAAGTGTTACATATGCCTGTACTTGTCCACTGGACTGAAAATAGAAGGAGGGAAAGGTTCAAGGACAAAATGGTCATATTAGAAAATACCTCAGATTATAACCATTGCTATGCGTGCAATTTTATTTACCAGTGCTGTGTGCATAGTGGACAGGTTCTTATGTGGAATATCTAGTCCTTCTATATATTTAGAAGTGCTTGATATATTTAAAAATAGAAGTAGTAGAATTGAAACTTTTTGTAAATAGCTTTTAAAAACTGATTAAAAATACTGTTTTTGGAATTGTTAAACCACCTCTTAACAGAATACTGTCTGTACTTATTCATTGAGTTGAGGGAGATGAGAGGGAAGAAGTTGTAAAAGGTATTTTGTTAGAGTGTGCTAGAAAATTTCAGCTTACCCATTGCCCTGTAATGTGCATTTCATTTAACTTTGCTGTACTGTATATATTGTATATATACTGGACAAAGGAGTCCTAATTTTATAATATCTAGTCTCTAGATATTAAAGAGGTTGCCAGTGTATGACAAAAGTAGAGTTAGTAAACTCACACATTTTGTACACTTTGTGTTAAAATTCATAGAAAGGCAGTCTTCCTAAAAGGACTTTTGGAAGTGAAATTGTAACATCATATCATGTGACACTCAGGTGTGACACATGTGACGTAGGAGAAAGAAGTGGAAGAAATGAAGGATTGTAGGCCATAATGATCCTACTTAGAAGACGCTTTCAGATATAACCATTGTTACATGTGTGTAGTTTATTTAACAATACTATGTACATAGTGGACAAACCTAAGTCCTTATTTGAAACATATAGCCTTTCTAGATGTTTAGAAGTGCACAAAGTATGTTAAAAGTAGAGGTAGTAAAATAAAACACTTTGTAGATATCTTTTTGTTAAAATTCATGAGGAAATAACTGGTTTTGGAAATGGAATGATCAAAACACTTCTGAGCAGTACATATTATGTCTGTGCTGGTTCAGGGAGGAAGAAGGAAAAGAAAATATAAAGAGCTATATTCCAGTGTATTTTCTGTGAAGCAAAATTGACCATTGTCCCTTATATTTGTGAGTTTTGTTTTTACTATTCTGTGTAAATAGTGTATATAAAGGACAAATGAGTCCTAATTTACATCTAGTCTATCTAGATGTTAAAGAGGTTGCCAGTGTATGACAAAAGTAGAGTTAGTAAACTAACACTAGATGTTAAAGAGGTTGCCAGTGTATGACCAAGTAGTTAGTAAAATTAGAACATTTTGTACATTTTTGTTGTTGTTTTGTTGTTGAAATTCATGGGAAAGTTTGTCCTCTGTAAATGACTTTTGGATATGAATTTGTTCAACCATCTCTAAGTGTTACATATGCCTGTACTTGTCCACTGGACTGAAAATAGAAGGAGGGAAAGGTTCAAGGACAAAATGGTCATATTAGAAAATACCTCAGATTATAACCATTGCTATGCGTGCAATTTTATTTACCAGTGCTGTGTGCATAGTGGACAGGTTCTTATGTGGAATATCTAGTCCTTCTATATATTTAGAAGTGCTTGATATATTTAAAAATAGAAGTAGTAGAATTGAAACTTTTTGTAAATAGCTTTTAAAAACTGATTAAAAATACTGTTTTTGGAATTGTTAAACCACCTCTTAACAGAATACTGTCTGTACTTATTCATTGAGTTGAGGGAGATGAGAGGGAAGAAGTTGTAAAAGGTATTTTGTTAGAGTGTGCTAGAAAATTTCAGCTTACCCATTGCCCTGTAATGTGCATTTCATTTAACTTTGCTGTACTGTATATATTGTATATATACTGGACAAAGGAGTCCTAATTTTATAATATCTAGTCTCTAGATATTAAAGAGGTTGCCAGTGTATGACAAAAGTAGAGTTAGTAAACTCACACATTTTGTACACTTTGTGTTAAAATTCATAGAAAGGCAGTCTTCCTAAAAGGACTTTTGGAAGTGAAATTGTAACATCATATCATGTGACACTCAGGTGTGACACATGTGACGTAGGAGAAAGAAGTGGAAGAAATGAAGGATTGTAGGCCATAATGATCCTACTTAGAAGACGCTTTCAGATATAACCATTGTTACATGTGTGTAGTTTATTTAACAATACTATGTACATAGTGGACAAACCTAAGTCCTTATTTGAAACATATAGCCTTTCTAGATGTTTAGAAGTGCACAAAGTATGTTAAAAGTAGAGGTAGTAAAATAAAACACTTTGTAGATATCTTTTTGTTAAAATTCATGAGGAAATAACTGGTTTTGGAAATGGAATGATCAAAACACTTCTGAGCAGTACATATTATGTCTGTGCTGGTTCAGGGAGGAAGAAGGAAAAGAAAATATAAAGAGCTATATTCCAGTGTATTTTCTGTGAAGCAAAATTGACCATTGTCCCTTATATTTGTGAGTTTTGTTTTTACTATTCTGTGTAAATAGTGTATATAAAGGACAAATGAGTCCTAATTTACATCTAGTCTATCTAGATGTTAAAGAGGTTGCCAGTGTATGACAAAAGTAGAGTTAGTAAACTAACACATTGAATACATGTGTGTTAAATTCAAAGGAAAGACTGTTCCTAACCTATAATTATTTGCTTGGAGACCATCAACTTGAAATTAAAGTTCATGTACCTTCTAATTTATGTATCACACATTAACATTATCTTGCAGTTTATATTCTTACTGTCTCACACATATAAAAAGTGTCTTGTGATATAGCTCCATGAACCTGGATTTCATTTTAATTTGGCATGCACTTTTTTTTTCATTTTAATTTGTTCTAGTTAGTTATGTATGATAATAGAATGCATTTTGAAACATCATACATAAATGGAGTATAACTTCTCATTCTTCAGGTTATACATGACGTAGGATTACACTGGTCATGTAATCATAAATTAACATAGGGTAGTAATGTCCAATTCTTTATGCTATCCTTCCTACCCTCATACCACCTCCTGTCCCTTCACTCCCCTCTGTCTAATCCAAAATACTGATCTTATTCCATAGCTACCCCCTTATTATGAGATAGCATGCTCATATAAAAATAAAATATTCAGTCTTTTGGTTCTTTGGGATTGCCTGATTGCACTTAGCATGACATTCTCCAGATCCATCCCTTTATTGGCAAAAGTCATCATTTCATTGTTCATTAAGACTGAATAATATTCCATTGTGTATATATACTACATTTTCTTTATCCATTCATCTGTTGATTTGTTCTTCTTACTCTAGGGCTTTGAGATGTAATATCAGGTGTTTTTTGTTTTTTGTTTTTTTTTCTGACTTTCAATTCTTTCAGTGCTCAATGAAATGAACTTTCCCCTTACCACTGCCTTCCTAGTATCCCAGAAATTTTGATATGTTTATCGGTGTTGTCATTTACCTGTAAGTATTTTTTTTTTTATTTCATCCTTGATTTCTTCTGCTATCCATTTGTCATGAATAGTGTACTATTTAGTCTCCAGGTTTTGGAATTTTATCATTGATTTCTAATTTCATTATAATATGATCTAATAGAATGCAGGGAATGCAGGGTAGTATCCCCCCCTCTCTCTCCATATATATATATATATATATATATATATATATACACACACACACATATGATAGATTGGCGGGAACCAATAGGCTTAAAGGTTGCCAAAAGTTCTCCCTGTTTCACAGTAAATGGTCAAAAGTTCACCCTGTTCCACAGGCAGAGGGCTAAACAGTTGCTCTGCTCTCTGGGCAGGAGGTTTTCATCATCTCCAGGCAGGAGCCAATAGGCTTCAAGGCTGCCCTCACCCCATGGGCAGGAGCCAATAGGCTTTCAGGTCATCAAAAGTTCACACTGTTCCACAGACAGAGGGTCAAAAGTACTCTCAGCTCTCTGGGCAGGATGTTTCATCATCCCCGGGCAGAAGCCAATAGGCTTGAAGGCCGCCCTCAAACCACAAGCAGGAGCCAATAGGCTTAAAGTTCTCTCTGGTGCCCCCCCCACCAGTAAGCCTTATATAAACTCCCGTCCATTCTACCTTGGAGAGCCAGACAGAGGAGCCGAAAGCCAGACAGTGAGCCAGACACTGAAGAAAGCAACACGACAGAGAGCCAGTGAGACGAAGAGCCAAGGAGAAGAGAGAGAGGTGACGAGCCAGAGAGGCGACGAGAAGAAAGACGACAGAGACAGAGAAGAGGCAGCCAATGCACACTTACCCGCCATCTCCAGCCCAACAGCAGCTGCCCTAGCCAGTAGCTCCTGAGACCGCAGCTGGCGCGACCAGACTCCCACCTTCTGTTCCTGAGCTTGCACACCTCCTGAGCTTGCACACTTATTGAGCTTGCACACTTCCTGAGCTTGCACACTTCCCTCTCCCTGACTCCCCTCTCCCCATTCCTTTTCTACCCTTAACCAGCCATAAAGGCTGGTGAATAAATCCCTTGGCTGCATGTCCAGCCCCAATGTGATTTTCGCCCTTCAATATATATGTGTGTGTGTGTGTGTGTGTGTGTGTGTGTGTGTGTATTTTTTTATTCTAAGTTTAGACCACTAACATTCAGAGTATATTGAGATATGATTTGTATTCCTAGTTATTTTGGTTTATTTCTGGTTTTTAATTTGACTTAGTTTCTCCTTTGATTGACTTTTCCTTTAGTATAGTTCCTCTCTTTGCTAGTTTTCACTTTTTTTTTTTTTTTCATGGAAAATTTTGTTGGAAATGTTCTGTAGTGAAGGCTTTCTAGTTGTGAATTCTATTAAATTTGTTGATCATGGAAGGCTTTATTTCATGAATTTTTTTTCTTTTATTCCAAGTTGTTATATATGACAGAAGAATGCATTATAATTCATATAGAACACATATTTACATATCTCTGTTTGTATACAAAGTATATTCACACCATTTGTATCTTCATACATGCACTTAGGGTAATGATATCCATCTCATTCTACCATTTTTTTCTTTTTTACCCTCTTGCCCCCTCGCTTCCCCTCCCTCCCCATTGGCCTTTCTAGTGTTTCTCTAATCCTCCTATGCTCCCCGTTCCAACCCCACTATAAATCAGCCTCCTTATATCAGAGAAAACATTCAGCATTTGACTTTTTGGGATTGGCTAACTTCACTTAGCATTATATTCTTTAACTTCATCCATTTACTTGCGAATGCCATGATTTTATTCTCTTTTATTGATGAGTAATATTCTATTGTGTATATATTACACATTTTCTTTATCCATTCATCTACTGAAGGGCATCGAGGTTGGTTCCACAGTTTAGCTATTGTGAATTGTGCTGCTGTAAACATTGATGTGGCTGTGTCCCTGTAGTATGCTGTTTTCAAGTCTTTTGGGTAAAGACTAAGGAGTGGGATAGCTGGGTCATAAGGTGACCATTCCAAGTTTTCCAAGGAATCTCCATACTGCTTTCCAGATTGGCTGCACCATTTTGCAGTCCCACAATGTATGAGTGTGCCTTTTCCCCCATGTCCTCTCCAACATTTATTGTTGTTTGTGTTCTTAATAGCTGCCATTCTGACTGGTGTGAGATAAAATCTTCGAGTAATTTTGATTTGCATTTCTCTAATTGCCAGAGATGTTGAACATTTTTTCATATATTTGTTGATTTATTTTATATCTTCTTCTGAGAAGTGTCTGTTCAGTTCCTTGGCCCATTTATTGATTAGGTTATTTGGTTTTAGGTGTTAAGATTTTTGAGTTCATTATATATTCTAGAGAGTAGTGCTCTATCTGATGGATGTGTGGTAAAAATTTGTCCCCAATTAGTAGGCTCTCTATTCACCTCACTGATTGTTTCTTTTGCTGAGAAGAAGCTTTTTAGTTTGAATCTATCCTGTTTATTGATTCTTGATATTAATTCTTGAGCTAAAAGGGTCTTATTAAGGAAGTTGGGGCCTAATCTGACATGGTGGAGATTAGGGCCTACTTTTTTCTTCTGATAGGTGCAGTGTTTCTGGTCTAATTCCTAGGTTCTTGATCCACTTTGAGTTGAGCTTTGTGAATGGTGAGAGAGAGGGGTTTAATTTCATTTTGTTGCATATGGATTTACAATGGAAAGTTTTTTATTTCACCACTAAGTATGAAGCTTAATTTTGCTGAATATACAATTCTTGGTTGGCATCCATTTTCTCTCTGAGCTTGGTATATGTTGTTTCGGGTCTCCTAGTTGTTAAATGGGCAGGAACCAATAGGCTTGAAGGTCTCCAAAAGGTCACCCTGTTCCACAGGCAGAGGGCCAAAAGGTTACTCTGTTCTCTAGGCAGGATGTTTCATCATCCCCAGACAGTAGCCAATAGGCTTGAAGTCTTCCCTCACCCCATGTACAGGAGCCAATAGACTTTCACGTCATCAAAAGTTCACCCTGTTCCACAGGCAGAGGGTCAAAAACTCACTCTGTTCTCCTGGCAGGGTGTTTCATCATCCCCAGGCAGGAGCCAATAGGCTTGAAGGCTGCCCTCACACCACAAGCAGGAGCCAATAGATTTAAAGTTCACCCTCACCCCACGGGCAAAGAGCCAATAATGTTAAAGATTGCTCTGGTATGCCACCCACCAGCAATCCCTATATAAATTCCCATCCATTCAAAGTTTGGGAGACAGAAAGCCAGGCGATGAGGAGCCAGGCTATGAGAAGAGAGAGACAATGAGAAGAGAGAGACGATGAGAGAACAGGGAGACAATGAGACAGAAGACGATGGAGACAAAGAAGAGGCAGCCACTGCACACTTACCCACCATCTCCAGCCCGACAGCAGCTGCCCCAGCATATAGCTCCAGAGACCGCAGCCGGCATGACCAGACTCCCACCTTCCATTCAGAGCTTGTACACTCTTCCACCAGAGCTTGTACACTTCCTGAGCTTGCACACTTCTTGAGCTTGCACACTCCCCTCTCCCTGACTCCTTTCTCCCACCAGAGCTTGCACACTTCCCTCTCCCTGACTCCTCTCCCCATTCCTTTTCTACTCTTAACCAGCCATAAAGGCCAGTTAATAAATCTCTTGGCTGCACCGCCATCCCCAGTGTGATTTTTGCCCTTCATTGATGCCAAAACCCAGGACCTTATCCCAAGCCAAAAGGCATAATCACCTGGGACTGCCTCAGCTCAGCCTCTCTGAAACATCCACCACCAGCCATTGGATTGGTAATAAATCCCTTGGCTGCATGGCCATCTCCGGTGTGATATTTGCCCTTCACTAGTTATCAGGGTCTGGGTTGAGAAATCAACTGAGATCTGAACTGATTTTCCAGATACATCATCTGATATTATTCTCTTGTGGCCTTTAAAATTCTATCCTTATCCCTATGCTAGGAGTTTTCATAATAATGTGACTTTATAAGAATCTATTTTAATTTTGTATACTTGGGGACTCTGTGAGCCTGCTGTATTTCATTTTCCATTTCATTCTTCAAGTTTGGGAAACTTTCTGATGTTATTTAATTTAAAACATTCTGCATTATTTCATTTGTATTTTCAAGCTTTCATCTATCCCAATAAATCTTAAGTTTGGTCCTTTCAGGTTATCCCATATTATGTCCAAGTTCTGTTCATGGTCTCTTAACATCTATTCTCCACAGTCAATGTTATTTTCAATATTATATATTTTGTCTTAATTGCCTGAAACTCTATCTTCCAAGTATTCCAGTCTGTTAGTGATGCTTTCAATTGAATTTTTAATTTGGTTTATTGATTTCTTCATTTAAAGGATTTTTGCTTGATTTTTTTTCAGAATCTCTATCTCTTTTTAGAAGTAATCTTTCACTTTCTGTATTTTCTCTCTTATTTTACTCCTTATATCATCCTTTATCTCACATATCAGTTTAACACTGTACATTCTAAACTCCTTTTCTGACATTTCTAGCACTGTGATGTCAATGGATTCTGTTACTGGAATATCTTGGTTCATTTGGGATAATTTGTTCCCTTCTCTTTTCATGTTCTTTGTGTATCTACTTATCTAAAATTATGGACCTGAGGCAAGAGAGTATCTACCCTGTGGACTTATAGTGTCTCTGAAGTTTTCCAGTGCCTCACTATTTAAGGGGAGACAAAATAACAGCAACCAATTCAGAGAATATACAGCATTAAACCAAGCAGTTTCTGCTATGATATCTACAACGTTAATTGTCACAATAAACAGAAATGATATGATCAATTATAGCCTACAATAAATAGATGAAAATATACGTGACTGAATATAGACATAAGGACTTTTGGAACATCCTGTCAATTCTTCTCATTAATGAGATAGTCCCTTGGCTATATCAGTGATTTTAAAAGTATGTTAATCTAATAAATCAGCATAGATTTATAGGTTGTTCAAACAGCATGAGGTTAACTTGCCTTTATTCCAGAAAAAGGCAGAAATCCCCTTTCCCACCTCAGCCTTTCTCCCTCTTCCATGAATTTCTGCTGAAAATATAAAATCTTTCTTTCTTTTGACTATAAATTTCAAAAATGAGGGCAGTGCATTATATTTCTGTACCTGTGGCATCTGTGTATACCTCATTTAAAATTATGTGTAATAACTAATTGATGGTAAACAACCGGTTATCATTAGAAAGTAAACAAACCAAAATACTAAAACAGCTATTTATTCCTCTGTAAAATATATTGTATTGACTACTTTACAAAAATACTAAGCAATTTTTAATTTCTTTAGTATGACTGGCTTTCAGTGTTTGTCTCTAAGTCTAATTTACAAGGGTGTAGACAGTATTAAAAGAAACCAAAAAGGAATGATAAGGTATACAGGGTCTAGATACAATAGGAAATGGTTACTAGGCCCAGGCTGAGGGCACATGGGAGGGAGCATTAACAAAAACCAAACAGTTATGCCAGTAGGAAAACGCGACCAAGAAGAGCCAAGGGCTTTGGTGGAGGAATTCAGAAGGGAGGAAGATGAGGAAATCCACACCCTGATTCCACTTGTTTTCTGTCCTCCAAATTCTGCCATATTCTCCATTAGCTTCACCCAAGCTGAAGCCAGAGGGCAACAACCATTCATTGATCCAGCCCCAAATGCTCAGTTTGACAGAACAGAGCAGAGTGCACATGATGAAAATTAGGTATGGGAAAGCATGTAGGAACTAGCCATCACAAGAGCTTGTATAACCATCCCTCATTACAGTACATTTAGGTTTCTGTCAATTTTTGCTTTGTAAGGTAACAACCGGCAAATATTTTTAGACATCTTTTTCTCCATGTGTGCAAGTACTTCCAAAGCATATATAATCACAAGTGGAGTTTCTAGAAAACACTTTTCAGGTATACTGCTAACTAGTCCCATATGAGAGTTCATGACCCCAAGTTGTCAATGAGGCAACAGGATGAACATCTTCACATATTTACCTGTATGAGATACTTATTGATTAAGCAAAAGACAAGCTACATTACCTGGTGGATACAGCTCATTCATGTCTTCCTTTCTGCTTGGTTTGTAGATTCATGACCACTGAAGTTTGTAACTACCAGATCCAAGGCTTCTGGGTGTCATCATTGTGGGATTTGAGTGCCTTATGAAACTGGGAGTATCTCATCAACACCTTAGACAACAAACTACACACTGTCACACTGGACCTTGTTTTCAGGTTGCAAGAATGGAATTTCTCACTTTGTCATACACCTGGGGAACTTTCCAACCCAGCTTTTATAAATAATATACCATATTCTACCCAACATAGTGACTTTCAGTCTAGAGAACTAATTTTATTTGAATACCCCTGGTTAATATTAAATTTGAGCACTATTCATTCTGACTGCCTCTCTAATCTTTCTTAACTATCTTAAAATATAGGCTGCTTCTATATCATGTATCAAATACTGTGCTTGTAACAACTAGGATTCCATCAAGAGAAAAAGAACTGCACATGAAAATTAAATGAATGAAGAAATATAATTTATAAGGATATAAGATATTTTTCTAAATAAGAGGTATCCTGACTCTAGGTTTTTGTTTTGTTTTGTTTTTTCTTCTTTGGGTTTATCTCTTAAATGCTCTGAAGTTAGCCCATTTATAAAACATTGCCGCCGTCAGTATCAAGAAATTGGTGAAGACTCTGGAAAGATGGTGGACCAGAGAGAAATGCCATTACGCATCAGTTGGTAAATTGAGGTTCACTAGTAAGGATACTGCTTAGTTACTAGCAATACTCCTGCACCCACAAAGGATCCAAGATCACCATACACCTCTGGAGCACTGGGACAAGAGCCTATAGCATGGGTGAGTATCCAAATTGCTCACTCAAACAGGTTCTGTGCGGGAGACAAACTGTACAAGAATATCTGCAGTGGTGCCAGCAGGGAAATGCACCGAAGAAAAAGGACACCTGCAGCAGTACTGACGGGAACAGCATAAAACATTTGGGTGCAGAATATTCGACAACCCAACTCACTTTCACACAAGTCACCTGGCAAATTCCCATGCACAGGAACTCTAATCAGGTCCTGTGTGGTTCCATTACTCCCAGGGGGATTGATCACCACCATTTTTGAAAGTGGCAGCAGTACTCCAAGAGAATCATTTCATAGGCAAAGACATACACAGGCTGAGGGTGTAAGATTGGGAGAAATCCTACCATTCACATGGACTGAGGAAACAAGCAAGGGTTTCCATCCTCATATCAAATAAAGTAGACTTCAAGCTAAAGTCAATCAAAAGGGATAAAGAAGGACACTACATACTGCTCAAGGGAAACATACACCAACAAGACTTAACAATCATAAGTATACATGCCCCAAACAATGGAGCATCCATGTTCATCAGACAAACTCTTCTCAAGTTCAAGAGTCAAATTGACCAAAACACAATAATTCTTGGTGACTTTAACACACCCCTTTCACCACTAGATATATCTTCCAAACAAAAGCTGAACAAAGAAACTACAGAACTCAAAAATAAAATAAACAACTTAGACTTAACATATAGAATATTTCATCCTTCAACAAGTGAATATACTTTCTTCTCAGCAGCACATGGATTCTTCTCTAAAATAGACCATATACTATGCCACAAAACAACTCTTAGCAAATATAAAAAAAAAGGGGGGGATACTGCCCTGCATTCTATCAGACCACAATGGAATGAAATTAGAAATCAATGACAAAATAAGAAAAAAAAAAGCTACTACAACACCTGGAAACTAAATAATATGCTACTGAATTAACAGTGGGTTGAAGATGACATCAAAGAGGAAATTTAAAAAAAATCTAAGAGGTGAGTGAGAACACAGACACAACATATCAAAATCTCTGGGACACTATGAAGGCAGTTCTAAGAGGAAAATTCATTGCATTGAGTTCATTTCTCAAAAGAAGAAAAAGTCAACAAATAAATGACTTAAAATTACATCTCAAAGCCCTAGAAAAAGAAGAACAATCCAACACCAAAAGCAGTAGAAGACAGGAAATAATTAAAATCAGAGCTGAAATTGAAAAAAAGAAAAGAAACAATTGAAAAAAATGACAAAACAAAAAGTTGGTTCTTTGAAATAATAAATAAAATTGACAGACCCTTAGGATGCTAAAAAAGAGAGGGAGAGAGAAAATTCAAATTACTAACATGTGCAATGAAAAAGGAAATATTACAACAAACATTACGGAACTACAGGAAATAATTCAAAATTATTTTGTAAACTTGTACTCCAAAAAAATACAAAACACCAAAGGCATCGACAAATTTCTAGAGTCGTATGATCTGCCCAAATTAAAGCAGGATGATATACACAATTTAAACAGACCAATTTCAAGTGATGAAATAGAATATGCCATCAGAAGCCTACCAACCAAGAAAAGCCCAGGACCAGATGGATACACAGCTGAGTTCTACAAGACCTTTAAAGAAGAACTGATACAATACTCTTCAATTTATTTCAGGAAATAGAAAAAGAGGGAGCACTTCCAAACTCATTCTATGAGGCCAATACACCCTGATCTCAAAACCAGGCAAAGACACATCAACAAAAGAAAACTTCAGACTAATATCTTTAATGAACATAGATGCAAAAATTCCCAATAAAATTCTGGCAAAACGGATACAAAAACATATCAAAAATATAATACACCATGATCAAGTGGGGTTCATTCCAGGGATACAAGGATGGTTCAACATATGGTAATCAATAAATGTAATTCATCACATCAATAGACTTAAAGATAAGAACCATGTGATTATCTCAATAGATGCAGAAAAAGCATTTGACAAAATACAGCACCCCTTCATATTCAAAACACTAGAAAAAGTAGGGATAACAGAAACATATCTCAACATCATAAAAGCTATCTATGCTAAGCCCCAGGTCAACATTATTCTAAATGGAGAAAAAATTGAAAGCATTCCCTCTAAAAGCTGGAACAAGACAGGGATGCTCTCTTTCACCACTTCTATTTGACATACTAATCGAAACACTGGCCAGAGCAGTAAGACAGATGAAAGAAATTAAAGGGATACAGATAGGAAAAGTAGAACTCATATTATCATTATTTGCTGACAATATGATTTTATACCTAGAAGACCCAAAAAATTCCACCAGAAAACTTCTAGAGCTCATAAATGAATTCATCAAAGTAGCAGGATACAAAATCAACACCCATAAATCTAAGGCATTTCTATATATCAGTGACAAATCCTCTGAAAGGGAAATGAGAAAAACTACCCTCTTTACAATAGCATCAAAAAACATAAAATAAAATAAAATAAAATAAAATAAAAATACTTTGGAATCAACTTAACCAAAGTCATAAAAGACCTATATAATGAAAACTACACAACACTAAAGAAAGGAATTATGGAAGACTTTAGAAGATGGAAAGATCTACCTTGCTCTTGGATAGGCAGAACTAATATTGTCAAAATGACCATACTACCAAAAGCACTATACAGATTTAATGCACTTCCAATCAAAATCCCAATGACATTCCTTATAGAAATAGAAAAAGCAGTCATAAAATTCATCTGGAAAAATAGGAGTCCCAGAATAGCTAAAGCAATCCTTAGCAAGAAGAATGAAGCAGGTGGCATAACTATACCCAATCTTAAATTATATTACAGAGCAATAGTAACAAAAACATCATGGTATTGGCACCAAAATAGACTGGTAGACCAATGGTACAGAACAGAGGACACAGAGACTTACGCATATAATTTCAGTTATCTTATATTAGACAAAGGCACCAAAAACATACATTGGAGAAAAGATTGCCTCTTCAACAAATGGTGCCGGGAAAACTAGAAATCCATATGCAACAAAATGAAATTAAACCTCTATCTCTCACCATGCACAAAATTCAATTCAAAGTGTATCAAGAATCTAGGAATTAGACCAGAGACACTGCATCTAATAGAAGAAAAAGTAAGCTCTAATCTCCAACATGTTGGATTAGGCCCCATGTTCCTTAATAAGACTCCTGTAGTGCAAGAATTAATATCAAGAATCAATAAATGGGATAGATTCAAATTAAAAAGTTTATTCTCAGCAAAACAAACAATCAGTGAGGTGAATAGAGAGCCTACTAATTGGGAACAAATTTTTACCACACACACATCAGATAGAGCACTAATCTCTAGAATATATAATTATATAATGAACTAAAAAATCTTAACACCAAAAAATAATAATAATAATAACCCAATCAGTAAATGGGCCAAGGAACTGAACAGACACTTCTCAGAAGAAGATATACAATCAATTAACAAATACATGGAAAAATGTTCAACATCTCTGGCAATTAGAGAAATGCAAATCACAACCACTCTAAGATTTCATCTCACACCAGTCAGAATGGCAGCTATTAAGAACACAAACAACAATAAATGTTGGCGAGGATGTGGAGAAAAAGGCACACTCAAACATTGCTGGTGAGACTGCAATATGGTACAGCCAATATGGAAAGCAATATGGAGATTCCTTGGAAAACTGGGAATGGAACTACCCTGTGACTCAGCTACCCCACTCCTCGGTCTATACACAAAGGACTTAAAAACAGCATACTACAGGGACACAGCCATATCAATGTTTATAGAAGCACAATTCACAATAGCTGAACTGTGGAACCAACGTAGATGCCATTCAGTAGATGAATGGATAAAGAAAATGTGGAGTATTACTCATCAATAAAAGAGAATAAAATCCTGGCATTCACTGGTAAATGGATGAAGTCAGAGAATATAATGTTAAGTGAAGTTAGCCAATCCCAAAAAGCCAAATGCTGAATGTTTTCTCTGATATAAGAAGGCCAGTTTACAGTGGGGTTGGGATGGGAGCATAGAAGGATTAGATGAACATTAGAATGGCCAATGGGGAGGAAGGGGAGGGGAGGGGGCAAAAGGGTGAAGAAGAAGAAAAAAAAAAAAAGATGGTAGAATGAGATGGATATCATTACCCTAAGTGCATGTGTGAAGTCACAAATGGTGTGAATATACTTTGTATACAACCAGAGATATGTAAAAATTTGCTCTATAAGTATAATATGAAATGTAATACATTTTGCTGTCATTTCTAACAACTTAGAATAAAACATAAATAAATTTGAAAGAAAGAAAGTGGCAGCAGTAGAAGGAGAAAAAAGAAAAAAGGAATCACTTATGTATGGTAGCCTGCATAAATTCAAGGAATTTACACAAGCTCTAAAGACAGTCCACATCTACACAAGCCACACACAGACAACAGTGGAAATTGTATCTGAACCCAGCATCCCAACCCCATAACTCGAAACCAAGTCAAGTTAAATACCAAAAATAAACAAAAAAGGCTGGGAATGAAA
Source organism: Tamias sibiricus (assembly GCA_025594165.1). Classification (NCBI taxonomy): domain Eukaryota; kingdom Metazoa; phylum Chordata; class Mammalia; order Rodentia; family Sciuridae; genus Tamias; species Tamias sibiricus. The sequence goes on from CM046659.1 coordinate 89,994,947, forward strand.
ATCATGTCTCAATAATAACCCTGAATGTTAATGGCCTAAACTCACCATTCAAAAGACACAGACTGTCAGACTGGATTAAAAGAAAATACCTAACAATATGCTGTCTCCAAGAAACTCACCTCATAGAAAAAGAATAAGCAGACTGAAGATGAAAGGCTGGGAAAAATCTTACCACCCACATGAGCTGCAGAAGCAAGCAGGGGTTTCCATTCTCATATCAAATAAGGTAGACTTCAAGCGAAAGTTAATCCAAAGGGAAAAAGAAGGATATTTCCTAATGCTTAAGGGAACCATTCACCAACATAATATAATAAATTTATATGCCCCAAATAATGGAGTGCCTATTCATCAAACAAACCCTTCTCAAGTTAAAGAGTCAAATAGAACACAACACAATTGTTCTAGTAGATTTCAACACACCTCTTCAAACACTGGATTGATCATCCAAACAAAAGCTAAATAAAGAAATTTTAGACCTCATTAGTACAATTAATAACTTAGACTTAATGGACATATATGGAATATTTCATCCTTCAGTGAACAAATATACTTTCTTCTCAGCAGCACATGGCTCCTTCTCTAAAATGGACCATATATTATGCCACAAAGCAACTCTTGGAAAATATAAAAAAAAAAAAAAAAATAGAGATACTACCCTGCATTCTATCAGATCATAATGGAATAAGATTTGAAATCAATTATAAAATAAAAAAAAAGCTACTCCAACATTGGGAGACTAAACAACATGTTACTGAATGAACAAGGGACTGCAAAAGACATCAAGGAGAAGATTAAAAAATTTCTAAAGTTGAATGAAAACACAGATACATCATATCAAAATCTCTGGGACATTATGAAGGCAGTATTAAGAGAAAAATTGATTGCATGAAGCTTATTCCTTAAAAGAAGAAAAAAACCAACAAATCAATGACAACATTACACCTCAAAGCCCTAGAAAAAGAAGAACAGATCAACACTAAAAGCAGTAGAAGATAGGAAATAAATAAGATCAGAGCTGAAATTAATGAAATTGAGACTAAAGAAACAATTGGAAAAAATTGACAAATCAAAAAGTTGGGTCTTTGAAAAAATAAATAAAATTGACATACCCTTAGCCATGCTAGTGAAAATAAAAAGAGAAAAAAAACTCAAATTATTAACATCCATGATGAAAAAAGGAAATATCACAACAGACACTTCAGAAATAAAGAAGATAATTAGAAATTATTTTGAAAACTTGTACAATAATAGAATAGAAAATATTAAAGGCATTGACAAATTTCTAGAGTCATATGAATTGCAAAACTGGATCTGGAGATTACACATTTAATTTAAATTTAAACAGATCAATTTCAAGTGAGGAAATAGAAGATGCCATCAAAAAACTACTAACCAAGAAAAGCCCAAGACCAGATGGAGTTCTACAAGACCTTCAAAGAAGAACTAATACAAATACTCTTCAATTTATTTCAGGAAATAGAAAAAGAGGGAGATCTTCCAGTCTCATTCTATGAGGCCAATATCACCCTGATTTCCAAACCATGCAAAGACACAATTAAAAAAAATGAAAGAAAGAAATAAAACTTGAGACCAATATCTTTAATGAACATAGATGCAAAAATTCTCAACAAAATTCTGTCAAATCGAATACAAAAACATATCAAAAAGATAGTGCACCACAATCAAGTGTGGTTTATCCCAGGGATGCAAGGTTGGTTCAACATATGGAAATCAATAAACATAATACATCACACCAATAGACTTAAAGATAAGAAGCATATGATCATCTCAATAGATGCAGAAAAAGCATTTGACAAAATACAGCACCCCTTCATGTTCAAAACGTTAAAAAAAAAAAAAAAAAAACTAGGGATAACAGAAATATATCTCAACATTGACTGGCTGAGTGGATTTTTAAAAAAGTAAAATAGCCCAGTTTGAGGCTGTTTACAATAAACTTATTTCACTGGTAAAGACACATGGACTGAAAGTAAAAGGACAGAAAAAACACATTACATGCAAAAAAACAAAAGTGAGCAGGAGCAGCTATGCTTATATCTAATAAAGTAAATATTAGTCAAAAACTGTAAAAAGACAAAGACAGTCATTAAATACTGATATACAAATATCAATTCAACAAAAATATATAATGATTGAAAATGTGCATGTGCCAAATGCTGGTGCACACAATATTATACAAAAAATATCATTAGAGCTAAAGAAATTCAATACTATAATAATGAAGGACTTCAATACTATACTATAAATCTAATGAACCTAACCAACATTTACAGAACATTTCATCCAAAACAGAAGAATATACATTATTTCTTTTTAAGTACTGAGGATAAAACCCAGGGGCACTCTACCACAGAGTTACACCCACCACCCTTTTTATGTTTCATTTTGAGACAAGGTCTTGCTAAATTGCCCAGGCTGGCCTTGAACTTGTGATCCTCTTGCCTCAGTCTTCAGAGTTGCTGGGATTACAGGCATGTGCCACTACACCTGTCTACATTCTTTTCATCAGCATGAAACATTCTCTAGATCATTCCATAATTAGGTCATAAAACAAGTATCAATAAATAAAAAAAAAAAAAAGTGAAATCAGGCCATGTATCTTTTCTGACCACAGTGGAATAAAATTACAAGTCAACCAAAAATAAAGAAAAGAAAGAAAGAACTGCAGAAATCTTACAAATATACACAGACCAAACAGCACAATTTTGAACAAACAGTGGGTCATCAAAGAAATCAAAATGGAAATTTAAAAATTTCTAAAAACAAATGAAACGGGAAATTTAACAAACTTAATTTGTTGGATACAGCAATAGTCGTACTAATACAAAAGGATTTTCATAGCAATTAGTGCCCACATCAAATACATTGTTTTCAAATAAGCAACCTAGTGATGCAACTCAAGGAAATAGCAAGAATAAACCAAGCCCATCAGTTGATGAATATATAATATGTAATTCAGATATGCATAAGCATAAAATCTCATTTGCCCCAAATGACTGAAGGGCATGATGCTAATTACTCTGATTTGATTACAAATTGGATATATGTATGGAATGATCATACTGTACCACATAAATATTTGTAATTTATATGTCAATTTAAAACATTTTAGGTTTTTTTAAACAGAGAAAAGTGGAAAGGAGTTTTCACTAATCTTCATTAGAAGAAAGCTAGAATAATACTTAGAATATTAGAACTTTGCAAGATTCTTTAATTTTGAAAATTGGTGTTTCTAAAGTTTGTTCTAGTCTACTTCACTGTGATAGTATTAGCCAAAATATTTGAAACCACATGAAATAATAAAAACAATTTTTAAATGGGAAATAACTTTAAAGACTTTTTCATGAAAGACATAAATAGACGACAGATACATGAAAACTGCTCAACATCAACTAATCAAATAATCATTTAAATGCAAATTAAAACCACAATGAGATATCTATCTTTTTTTTCCCCCTGATACAGGGGATTAAACTCAGGGCCACATCCCCAGCCCTTTTTTGTATTTTATTAGAGACAGGGTCTCACTGAGTTGCTAAATGCCTCACCATTGCTGAGGCTGGCTTTGAACTCATGATCCTCCTGCCTCAGCCTCCCAAGTGCTGGGATTACAGGTGTGCACCACCGTGCCAGGCTAATATATCTATCTTTTCCAGTTAGAAGGATTATTCTCAAAACTCTCAGGTGAAGTCAGGCATGGTGGCAAATGCCTATAATGCCTGTAACTCTGGAGACTGAGGTAGGAAGACAGTGAGTTCAAAGCCAGCATCAGCAGTTTAGCGAAGCCCCAAGCAACTTAGTGAGAACATGTCTCAAAATAGAAAATAAAAAGGGCTAAGAATGTGGCTCAGTGGTTAATTAACCCTAGGTTCAATTTCTGCTACAAACAGAAAAGACAAATAAAAAAAAAACTATAAGGGTAGTATTTTACTGGTACCTATTTAGGTGAAGTTTTTTTTAAGAAAAGAGTAATATTTATAAATGTTTATAGTCCCTTAATTTCTCCCATTCAGAAAAGTGAATCTTTTTTTTGGTAATTCATCTTTCCCCTTTTCCTCATTCTTGGCTTAACTGCACTGGAATAGTCCTAAACTTGCAGATGACAGAACAGAATCAAAAATGAATATATAAGGGATGGGATAGCTGAGTCATAGGGTGGTTGCATTCCTAATCTTTTAAGGAACCCCCATACTGTGTTCCAAAGTGATGTACTAATTTGCAGTCCCACCAACAATGTAAATTAGTGTACCTTTTCCCCATATCCTTGCAAGCAGTTATTATTGTATTCATAATGACTACCATTCTAACTAAAGTGAGATGAACTCTGTATAGTTTAGATTTTAATTTCCTTAATTGCTAAGAATGCTGAACATTTTTTTATATATTTCTTGGTCATTTGTGTTTCTTCTTTTGAGACATATTTGTTTAGTTCATTTGCCTATTTATGGATTGGGTTTAATTTTGGTGTTTTTTTCTTTTAGTTCTTTAAATATTCTGAATATTAAACCCCTGTCAGAAGAATAGCTGGCAAAGATTTTCTCCCATTCTGTAGGATCTCTTTTCATGCACTTGTTTCCTTTGCTCTTCAGAATTTTAATTTAAGCCATCCCACTTATAGATTCTTGGCTTTAGTTTTTGAGTTTTATGAATCTTATTAAGAAATTTGGTTGGTACTTATCCAAAAGAAAAAAACTCATGGTTAAAAAATATATGAAAAATATTCAATATCTCTAGCATTTAGAGAAATGCAAATTAAAACTGCTCTGAGATTCCATCTCAGTCCAATAAGAATGGCAATTATCAAGAATACAAGTAAGACTCTGCCCACCCACTCCACAGCCTCCAACAGGTCCAGGAGCAGGCTCTGGGCTGAGGAAGGTCCCCACCACCTGCCTGCCCAACACCTTCCACCACACCTGAACTGGGAGGAGACACAGGAGGAAGAGAGTGGGGAGAAGAAAACCAGACTGCCTGCTCCACCACACGGGGGCCAGGAGGAGATCTGGAGAGAGGGGCCCACCCCATGCCCACAACTCAAAAAGGCAACCCACGCCTGCCCAGAGAGGCACTCCACACTGGGGTTCCATGGCTACACAGCCAAACATCAAGATAATTATATGCTTGAGTCTGCCACTACCACAAAACTGAGAAAGCTCTTCTACTATCAAAAGACAACAATAAGGTCCTGGTAAGACATCACTAAGGTTCCTGTGGAACAGGCTGCACTAGAGGGTGCTCTACTAGAGGTGCTAACAATTATCCTGTGATGAACTAACAGGGAGTATTACATGGGAATGCCTATCTCTTGTTTCTCCTACTAACAGCCAAATTCTTATGATTACCCTCTCACTAGTCAAATAATCTAATACCATTATTTTCTCACATCCTAGTTCACAAATGTCTCAGCCAACTCCTAAGTCCTCCCTTCTACCATTAGCTACTGTAAACCACCACAAAGAACATATTGATTATATGGTAGAAGATAACTGATCTCATCATTTCTGTTTATACTGACAAAACTGTAAATATAAAAATAGAAGCTAACTGATATATGGGAACACATTGGGTACATTGAATGCTGTAATATTGATCTTTCTATTAAAAGTGAGGTATCAGGTAACCTGTGGGATGCTATAAGACAATAGGACAGAAGCCATAATACCTCAGACTTGTACTGCAAGAGAGGAAAACACATAGACATCATGAAAAAAAAGGAAAAGAAAATGCCCAAAACAAACCAAGATACTACAACAATAGAAGCCATAGAAAGCACAGAAGGTAAAATGTCAGAAAAGGAATTCTGAATATACATAATTAAAATGATTTGGGGTTTAAAAAATTACCTAAGTGAGCAGATACAGGCAAAAATTGATCTATCCAACAGAGAGATAAAAGATCAAAAATAGGTGACCATCAATCACGGCAACAAAGGGATAAGAGAACAAATACAGGTAGCAAAAGATTACTTCAAGGAAGAGGTAGAGAGTCTGAGAAATAAACCAAACAGAAATACTTGAAATAAAAGAAACAATAAGCCATTTTAAAAAACTCAATAGATAGCATTGCCAACAGATTGGATCACTTGGAAGACAGGACCTTAGACAATGAGGACAAAATATATAATATTGAAAATAAAGTTGACCTCACAGTGAAGATTGTAAGAAACCATGAACTGAATATCCAAGAATTATAGGATACCATCAAAAGAACGAATATAAGATTTATTGGAATAGAAGAAGGTTCAGAGATTTAAACCAAAAGAATGCATAATCTCGTCAATGAAATAATATCAGAAAATTTCCCAAGCAAGAAAAATGAATTTGAAAACCAAATACAAGAGGCCTATAGGACACCAAATGTACAAAATTACAACAGATCTACACCAAGGCACATTATAATGAAAATGCATAGCATACAAAATAAGGATAGAATTTTAAAGGCCGCAAGAGAGAAAACTCACATTACCAATAAGAGAAAACCGATTCACAACTCAGCAGATTTTTCAACCCAGACACTCAAAGCCAGGAGATCCTAGAACAACATATACCAGTCTCTGAAGGTTAAGGGATGCAAACCAAGAATCTTATATCCAGCAAACTTAAGCTTTAGATTTGATGATGAAATAAAAACCTTCCATAATAAACAAAAGCTAAAAGAATTCACAACAAGAAAGCCTGCACTACGGAACATTCTTGGCAAAGTATTTCATGAGGAGGAAATTAAAAACAACAATGAAAATCTGCAAAGTGAAGAACTACAAGAAAGGAAAAACCAACCAAAGGAGAAACCAAGCTAAACTAAATACCTAAAATAAAATAAAATAATTAAAAAATGACTAGTAATACAAATCATGTCTCAATAATAACCCTCAATGTTAATGACCTAAACACACCAATTTAAAATCATAGGCTGATAGATTGGATTTAAAAAAAAAAAAAAAAAAAAACAATATGCTGCCTTCAAGAGACACATCTCATAGGTAAAGATGCCCACAGACTGAAAGTGAAAGAATGGGATAAAATATACCATTCACATAATCTACATAAATAAGCAGGGATTCAAACCTCATATCAAATAAAGTAGACTTCAAGCCAAAGTTAATCAAAAGAGATAAAGATGGACATTTCATACTGCTTAAGAGAATCATACATCAACAAGAAATAACTGTCATAAATATATATGCCCCAAATAACGGAGCATCCATGTTCATCAAACAAACTCTTCTCAAGTTCAAGAGCCAAATAAACCACAACACAATAATTCTAGGTGACTTTAACACACCTGTTTCACCACTGGATAGATCTTCCAAACAAAAAACTAAACAAAGAAACTATAGAACTCAATAATACAATCAATAACTTAGACTTAACTGACATATATAGAGTATATTATCCATCAATGAGCCAATACATTTTCTTCTCAGCAGCACATGGATCATTCTCTGAAATAGACCATACATTATGCCACAAAGCAACTCTAAGCAAATACAAAAAGTATAGATACTACCCTACATTCTATCAGATCTAAAAGGAATGAAATTAGAAATCAATGTTAAAATAAGAAACAAAAGCTACTCCAATACCTGGAAACTAAATAATATGCTACTCAATGAACAATGGGTTGCAGAAGACATCAAGAAGGAGATTAAAAAATTCTGAGAGGTAAATGAGTATACCGATACAACATATCAAAATCTCAGGGACACTATGAAGGCATTACTAAGAGAAAAGTTCATTGAATGGAGTTCATTCCTTCAAAGAAGAAAAAATCAACAAATAAATGAACTAACATTACACTTCAAAGCCCTAGAAAAACAAGAATAAATCAACACCACAAGAAGTAGAAGACAGGAAATAATTAAAATCAGAGCTGTAATCAATGAAATTGAAACCAAAATAAATTGAAAAAATTGACCAAACTAAAATTTGGTTCTTTGAAAAAATAAATAAAATTGATAAGCCATTAGCTATGCTAAGAAAAGGATAGAAAAGAACTCAAATTACCAATATCTGTGATGAAAAAGGAAATATCACAATGGACACTATAGAAATACAGAAGATAATTAGAAATTATTTTGAAAATTTATACTCCAATAAAATAGAAAATAACAAAGGCATTGACAAATTTCTAGAAACATATGATATTCCCAAATTAAATCAGGATGACATACACAATTCAAATAGATCAATTTCAAGCAAAGAAATAGAAAATGCCATCAAAAATCTACCAACCAAGAAAAGCCCAGGACCGGATGGATACACAGCCGAGTTCTACAAGACCTTTAAAGAAGAACTAACACCAATACTTCTCAAATTATTTCATGAAATAGAAAAAGAGAGAACACTTCCAGATTCATTCTATGAGTCCAATATCACCCTGATTCCAAAACCAGGCAGAGACACATCAAAGAATGAAAACTTCAGACCAATATCTCTAATGAATATAAATGCAAAAATTCTCAATAAAATTCTGGCAAATCAAATACAAAACTATATTCAAAAAGATAGTGCACCACGATCAAGTAGGGTTCTTTCCAGGGATGCAAGGTTGGTTCAATATAAGAAGATCAATAAATGTAATTCATCACATCAATAGACTCAAAGATAAAAATCTTAATAAACACAGAGAAAGCATTTGACAAAATACAGCACTCCTTCATGTTCAAAACGCTAGAAAAACTAGGGATAACAGGAACAAACCTCAACACCATAAAGGCCATCTATGCTAAGCCCCAGGTCAACATTGTCCTAAATGGAGAAAAATTGAAAGCATTCCCTCTAAAAGCTGGAACAAAACAAGGATGCCCTCTTACACCACTCCTATTTAACATAGTTCTTGACGCCCAAGCCAGAGCAATTAGACAGATGAAAGAAATTAAAGGGATACGGATAGGAAAAGAACTCAAATTATCACTATTTGCAGATGATATGATTTTATACATAGAAGATACAAAAAATTCCTCCAGAAATCTTCTAGAACTAATAAATGAATTCATCAAAGTGGCCGGATATAAAATCAACACCCATAAATCAAAAGCATATAGGTACATCAACGACAAATCCTCAGAAAGAGAAACTAGAAAATCTACCTCATTTACGATAGCCTCAAAAAAAAAAAAAAAAAAACTTGGGAATCAACTTAACAAAAGAAATGGAAGACCTCTACAGTGAAAACTACAGTATGCTAAAGAAAGATATTAAAGAAGATCTTAGAAGATGGAAAGATCTACCTTGTTAATGCATAGGTAGAACTAATATTGTCAAAATGACTATTCTACCAAAAGCACTATACAATTTCAAGGCAATACCAATAAAAATCCCAATATCATTCCTCACAGAAATAGAAAAAGTAATCGTGAAATTCCTCTGGAAAAATAAGAGACCCAGAATAGCCAAAGCAATTCTTAGCAAGAAGAGTGAAGTTGATGGCATTACTATTCCAGACCTTAAATTGTACTACAAAGCAATAGTAACAAAAACAGCATGGTATTGGCACCAAAATAGATCAGTAGACCAATGGTACAGAATAGAAGGCAAAGAGACTAATCCATACATCTACAGTTATCTTATAATAGACAAAGGCACCAAAAAGGTACATTGGAGAAAAGACAGCCTCTTCAACAAATGGTGTTGGGAAAACTGGAAATCCTCATGTAATAAAATGAAATTAAACCTCTATCTCTTTCCATGCACAAAACTCAACTCAAAGTGGATCAAGGAACTAGGAATTAAATCAGAGACCTTGCACCTAATAGAAGAAAACATAGGCCCAAATCTCCATTATGTTGGATTGGGCCCCAACTCCTCAATAAGACCCCTATAGTGCATAAATTAAAACCAAGAATTAATAAATGGGATGGATTCAAACTAAAAAGCTTCTTCTCAGCATAAGAAACAATCAGTGAGGTAAATAGAGGACCGACAGAATGGGAGCAAATCTTTACCATAAGCACATCAGATAGAACACTAACCTCAAGGATATATAAACTCTCAAAAGCCTTAACAACAAAAAAATAAACAACCCAGTCAATAAATGGGCCAAGGAATTGAACAGACACTTCTCAGAAGATGATATACAATCAATCAACAAATATATGAAAAAATGTTCAACATCTCTAGCAATTAGAGAAATGCAAATCAAAAGTACTCTAAGATTTCATCTCACTCCAGTCAGAATGGCAGCTATCAAACACACAAACAACAATAAATGCTGGTGAGGATGTCGGGAAAAGGGCACACTCATACATTGCTGGTGGTACTGCAAATTGGTGGAGAATCCTAGGAAAACTTGGAATGGAACCACTATTTGACCCAGCTATCCCACTCTTTGGTCTATACCCAAAAGACTTAAAAACAGCTTACTATAGGAACATAGCCACATCAATGTTTATAGCAGCACAATTCACAATAGCTAGATTGTGGAACCAACCCCAATGCCCATCAGTAGATGAATGGATAGGGAAAATTTGGATATAGACACAATGGAACACTACTCAGCAGTAAAAGAGAATAAAATCATGGCATTTTCAGGTAAATGGATGGAGTTGGATAAAATAATGGTAAGTGAAGTTAGCCAATCTCAAAAAAAAAAAAAAAAAAAAAAGTTGAATGATTCCTTTGCTGATACTGACTTATAATGGGAAGGGAGGGGATATGAGAGGAATGGAGAAACTTTAAATAGAACAAAGTCGGGGAGGGGATGGAAGGGGGTAAGGGGTTAGAAATAATGGCAGAATGAGTTAGACATCAATACCCTAAGTATATATATGAAAACACAAATGGTGTGAAAATACTTTATGTAAAATCAGTGACTTGAAAAATTGTGTTCTTTATATGTAATATGAAATGAATGGCACTCTGCAAGCATATAAAACAAATTAGAATAAAAAATGAAAAAAGAAAGAATACAAGTAACACTAAATGTTGGCAAGAATGTAGGGGAAAAGTTCCACTCATACATTGTTGGTCGGACTGCAAATTGGTGTAACCATTCTGGAAAGCAGTATGGAGATTCCTTAGAAAACGTGGAGTGGGATCACCATTCAACTCAATTATCCTATTCCTCACCATCTACCAAAAGGACTTAAAAGCAGCATACTACAGTGATGCAGACACATCAATATTTATACCAGTACAGTTTATAATAGCCAAACTATGGAATCAACCTGCGTGTCCTTCAACAGATGAATGGATAAAGAAAATGTTGTTTATATACACAAAGGAGGATTACTCAGCCACAAACAAGAATGAGATTATGTCATTTGCTGGTAAATGGATGGAACTGGAGACTATTATGCTAAGTGAAATATGCCATACCCAGAAAGTCAAACATCAAATGTTTTCTCAAAATAAAAGAAAGATCAGGGAAGTAGAAGGGGATTGAGGGTAGGAGGGACAGGATAAGAGAAGAACAGTGGAATGAATCTGACCTAAACTTCCTATGTACCTATATGTAAGGATGGATATATATATATTTATATTATCCATAAGAAACTAATTTTTAAAAAACATATGTAACTAAATAGCAGAAATATCAGTAAAGTAAAAAATAGGGAATGGAGGGGGGAGGAAAGGAGGGTAATGACAAGTAATGGAGACTGAATTGGAGTAAATTATGTTCCATGGATTTATAATTATGTCAAAATGAATCCTAATGTTATATATAGCTAATATGAACCCCATACCAAAAAAAAAAAAAAAATACAGACCTGAATTTCAAACAGGTGCATGGAGATCTGTTGTGGGTACTCAGTCAACTTTTTCAATTTGAAAACTTGCCCTCTGTTCTGGCAAATTTTCTCTTCTTTTTTTCTTCACATTTTCTTAAATTCGTTCGTTACAGTTGTACATAGTGATGGATTTATTACTACATATTCATACATGCACAAAATATAACAATATAATTACTGAAAAAATTATTGTGCATTTGTGCAGCTTCATATAAGCATATGAGTACAACAACATACTACATGCTATTTTGCTATCTACTTTGTTCACAGTGTGTTGTGGTTGTATTTAACCACAACAAAGTTGAACTTGCTTTTTAGTGGCCACAGAGAATTTAACAGTATAGGTATTACATGATTGATTTAAAATCAATCAACAGATATTATTAGTTGTTTTATTCACTTTTAAGCTTTATTGACTGAGTGAACTACTGTACAGCTAAATCCATTTACACATTCTTAAATACATAATATATTATTGTATAAAAATGAAGCCTTCATAATATTCTAAAAGTGTATCATTCTATCCTTTTCTAGAATTGATTGTTTATGTTAATATTTTGAATTAATATTTACTTATTTTTAGGAATTGTGATATATAATTATCAAATTTGCAACAAAATAGCACAAAAATGCCCAAAATTTTCCACTTTATTTCCCTCTCTCTAATACTTCATTATGAGATTTTTAGATCCTTTGGTCACACTCACAAAAAGAAAAAAAAAATTCTCTAGGGAAAAAGTCCCTGAACCATGAGGTATCATGTTTTTGTAGTATTACTTGGTCACTGCTTCTGTGGTATATAAAATTAGCTTCATATCTTCCTATTATAGGATACTATATGGACCTTTACATTAGAAAGCATGGGAAAATCTGAGTCCTGGAAGATGCTCTTCTCTTTATACAGGTAAAAAGGGTATATGGGAATAAATTTGATTGAGACATGATTCTGTTCTTGGAATTGCTCTGAAATTGAGTCAGATCCTAAAGGGCATGAGTATATCCTAAAGTGAAACAGAAAGTATCCAGGAGAAAGAATTGAAAAGCACAGAAAGCACAGGAAAACTGTTGTGAAAAAGCCTATGGACATATTGGAAAAGGCTAACTGACTTTGAGCTAGACCCAAACCACATTGTGCCTAGGAAAATGTCAAAGACATTAGAAAAAGGCACGGTTTTGTAATATTTTGGATTTTGCATAGGTTACAAATCATTCTGTTGTGATGATTACATTCATGATCTCATCTTCTACCACTTGATGAATAGGCCAAAAAAAAAATGACATATGACATTTTTTTAAAAGTTGTATATTTTCTCTCCACTGGCTTTTCAAAAGATGGGTATAAATTGATCATCAGTAAAATAAAAGCAAATTTACCAGGAACTTATCAAGTTTGCCAGATGGAAAAGTGTCCTGTACACACCTGAACAGAAATAAAAATTTGACATGGAGACTAATAACCCAAAGCAGAATAATTTCCAAGTTAATGTCATTTTGAAATGTGCAATCAATAGGATGAAGAGAAAGCCTACAAATGACAAAAATTTCAAAGCAAAATAATATTTTAAAACACCAAGAGTTATTATATTTGTTTTCCCAAGAGTTTATAATTAGAGTCTTTATATCAATTTAATCTCTGAACTGTAAGAAGATTGGAGAAGAGTTTAAAAATTGTTCACAAAGGGAAAATATTCTGGGGTTGAGAATACCCCCAAAAAATATCAAAGTGTATATGTACGTGTTGTTCTTTGAGTCTTACAAGTTGAAAATTACAAGGTGAATTTGTTTCATTTAAGTAAACAGGCATTTATTTGAAAAGGATATGTCCCCAGAGTAATAAGTAAAAGTATAGGTGTTTTTAAGTTAGAGGGGAGTCGATTTTACTTGGATATAAAGAACGTTTTGTGACACTTTGAAGAGTAAAACCACAGTAAGTTTGAGCTGAGGGAAATAATAAACTTGGAATATTTCTAGAGGGCAGAGGAAACATACATAAATGCAGGTTTAGATGAGACCTATATTGTCTGTAGATCCCATTTCACTTGACGACTCTGTATTTGGAACCCCAATACCAAATATTTCCTTCATCTATAAAAATTCAATGTCTGGGCATCTGATTTGGAGGATTTCTAAATGTTATGTAGGTCAAGAAAAAGTATCCGTCACAACACAGGGTAGAGAGATCTTGTCTTTTGCATCATGGATATATAATTAGTTCAAATGAATATAATTAATGAATTTAAGAAAAAAAATTTCAATGACAGCTGATTTATAAGAGAAGATGATTTTAAAAGCTCTCCTTCAGGAGCTTCCCTGAGTGTATTTGTAACTTCTAGGTGAGTAAGCATCATGTCCTTGAGTCTTAACTAGGAACCTTTCCAAGACCTTTTCTCTGGAATGAGATTTGAATCCTGATCCTATGTCAAGTGATTTTAAAGCTGTAATGGCTCTGACTTTATGAGATTTTATATTCCCTGATATTTACATAAATATATTCTCATCCATTTAGCACATCAACATTTCATAGCTGCATTTCATTTTATTTTAAACTCACTTTAAAGAAAAATTTTGGTACTTTTCTACTTCATGAGATCAGAGAACCAAAAGACAAGTGAATTTACAGCTGATGAAAGCTGATGGAGAAACTCTTCCAAGAGTTTTAATACTTAAAATACTCCTGGAGATATACTATAATTTGTTTATAATTATATAATTTCTAAAGAATGAGTAAAAAAGAAACTGTGTATATCATCTCGCTTGATTTTAAATGAAGTTTTTTCTTCTCTTCTTCATTATACACATACTTTCCAAATTCATAGTCCTTTTTGGATTTTCCTTTATATCTTTTTATTTCATATTTTCTGCAATTCTTGCTCACTTTTATAATACTTCATTTTCTATTTTTTCTGTCACTTCATAACTGCAGTCTGCTTATCCTCTTTAATTATATAACTAAGCATAACTTAATATGCCTTTAAATCATCCAAATATATCTTTTTCTATCTTTCAGAAAATGCTTACTTGTTCCCATCATGTACCTGTTGTGATTCTAAGTTTTTGGAAACACTGGAGAGTAGACAGATGTAGACCATAACTTTATGGGGATTGTGTTCTAATTAAGGAGAATATAACAACAAATCATGTCTGTAGTAAGTACTACAAAGAAATACATTTATTTGACATTTAAAAGTTTATTTTTGATCACTAAAAGAATGAATATTACTGTCTATTATTGAGTAAAACAAGGCACTATATTTTGAAATATCTTTTAGACATGGTGTTTTTTGATGCTCCCTACTTGGCAATACCGTTTCCTGTTTTTATTTACTTATTTATCTCATGCACTAAGCACTATATTGGGTAAATGAAAGAAGGGAAAATAATATTAATACTTACTGAATACCTGCATATGGAATACAAACATATTGAATGCATGATAATAATCTTTAATTATTTTATCCCTACAACTTACCATAAGAAGTCAGTATTATAAATTTGTTCATCTGATAAATAAACTGAGGAGTAGAAGTTTAAGTACCTTGCCCAATATTAGCTTGTCAGTGGCTAAATTATGGTATACATTTTGGGTTTCTGAATTCAAAGTCCATTTTCTTTCTACTATGTTATGTTGCTTCCCTAAATACAGTCAAAATTACAATTTAATGTCATAAACCCTTCACAGATGTTTGAACAAAATGTCATCTACTACACCACAGTGACATTCATAGGTTTCAGCTTAGATCCTGTGCTACTCGAAGGCAATGATTCTCACTTTATATTATTTTCTTCCCCCAGATCTTCATGGACTGATACTTTAGTAGATTGCAAATTCAGACATTTACCTTTCATTGTAATGTCAAATTGTTGGAGAAACTTCTAACACTTATTTTCCATTTCAGTACTTAAGGTGATGCAAACTCGTAATTGACAGTTCATGGAACTGCACCTCTCTGTAGACCACTTTTTCATTGCATCAGAGAATCCAAATATGGTAAACATTTAATAAACTTTGAAAATACTGTTTTCCAGAGGTGGGGAGTAGGTAGGAAGGGCTTATTTGTCTGAATAATCCTGTGGTCTTGGTGGAGGCAAGAGTTGAGAAAAGGTGAATAGTTCTGTGTGACTGAACCAGGCTATGCGTTTTGAAGTAAAAATTAAAAGAACTTGGGGTTGAATCACAGTCTCCCATGTTGACCAATCTTCTATTTCATGAGGAACATCACTGCAACTTCTCTGGGGGAAAGCAGAAAAGCATTAAATTCAGAGACAACACTACATGGAACAGAACAACTCTGTATGACAGCCACAAACTTCTCTGTTTGGTCACAGTTTCAAAATCTGTGGGCATAATGAGTGGATCCTCCCCCCCCCCACTTCCAGTTCCATTAAGCTACAATTGACAATACATATTCAACATATTTATGGTGCATGATGTTAT
Organism: Tamias sibiricus; assembly: GCA_025594165.1. NCBI lineage: Eukaryota > Metazoa > Chordata > Mammalia > Rodentia > Sciuridae > Tamias > Tamias sibiricus. Next base: position 90,011,131 of record CM046659.1, read on the forward strand.
GCTTTGATATATGTATACACATTGTAAAATGATTGAATCGAGCTATGCTTATTTGTGATAAGAACATTCAAGATCAACCTCTTAGAAATTTTCAAGTGTGCAGTACACATTTATCATAAACCTTAGTCACCAAAGTGTATAATAGATATCCAAAATTAGGATCCGAACTGAATAGATGATGAATATCTTCCCATTACATCTCCCCACCCGACCCCATCCACTGCTGGCCCAACATAATAATAATCTTTGCTTCTATGAATGTGATTTGTATTATACATACAATCGAAATTTCTCAGTAAGCGTCTTCCTATGTCTCCTTAATTTCTCAGGCACAATAATTTCCATTCTCATTAATGTTGTCACAAAACACAGAATATCCTTTTATAAAGTGAGGAATCTGTGTGTGTGTGTGTGTGTGTGTGTGTGTGTGTGTGTGTGTGTGTGTGTTGAAATGTACTCAACTATCAATGGACACTTAGGTTGTTTCCATATATTACACTATCCCAGCATATTGTAAATAAAGCTGTGATGAATATAGAAAAATGTCTTTTGGATATAATAATGTCAGTAATCTTCAGGTATATACCCACAAGTGGAATTGTGCATTATATGGAAGTTCTACTATAATTTTTTTCTTTATGGTGATGCTGGAGATATAATCCAGGGTCCTGTACATACTAATCAATTGCTCTACCACTGAGATACATACTCAGCCACTATGTTTAAAATAAAATACTTAATCACAATGTTACATGCTCCTTTGAATTTTCCGTGGTGTGCAGATAATTCAGGAGGAAATTTACAAATCCTTGACCAATGGATGAGGAAGTGCTCTAAAAATGCTAGCTCATATCAGCTCAGAGCATAGTAATATTAAATACCATAAAAACATTTACATCTCTGGGTAACACATAATAATCTCAATTAAATGAGCCCTAGGAGATGAAAATATACGTGGCTAGACTGAATACAGACCGAAGGATTTTTGGAACATCCTGTCAATTCTTCTCATTAATGAGATAGTCCCTTGGCTATATCAATAATTTTAGAAGTATGTTAATCTAATAAATCAGCATAGATTTATAGGTTGTTCAAACAGCATGAGGTTAACTTGCCTTTATTCCAGAAAAAGGCAGAAATCCCCTTTCCCACTCAGTCTTTCTCCCTCTTCCACGAATTTCTACTGAAAATATAAATTCTTTCTTTCTCCAAGGAACCAGTATCATTTAGCTATAAATTTCCAAAATTGAGAGCAGTGCATTATATTTCTATACCAATGGCATCTGTGTATACTTCATTTAAAAATTATGTGTAATAACTAATTGACAGTAAACAACAAGTTATCATTAGAAAGTAGACAAACCAAAATACTAAAACAGCTGTTTATTCCTCTGTAAAATATATTGTATGGACCACTTTACAAAAATGTTAAGCAATTTTTAATTCCTTTAGTGTGACTGGCTTTCGGTGTTTGTCTCTAAGTCTAATTTACAAGGGTGTAGACAGTATTAAAAGAAACCAAAAAGGAATGATAAGGTATCCAGGATCTAGATACAATAGGAAATGATTACTAGGCCCAGGCTGAGGGCACATGGGAGGGAGCATTAACAAAAACCAAACAGTTATGCCAGTAGAAAAACGCAACCAAGAAGAGCCAAGGGCTTTGGTGGAGGAATTCAGAAAGGAGGAAGATGAGGAAATCCACACCCTGATTCCACTTGTTTTCTGTCCTCCGAATTCTGCCATAGCCTCCATTAGCTTCACCCAAGCTGAAGCCAGAGGGCAACAACCACTCATTGATCCAGCCCCAAATGCTCAGTTTGACAGAGCAGAGCAGAGTGAACATGATAAAAATTAGGTATGGTAGGGCAAGTAGGGACTAGCCATCACAAGAGCTTGTATAACCATCCCTCATTACTGTACATTTAGGTTTCTGTCAATTTTTGCTTTGTAAGGTAACAACCGGCAAATATTTTTAGACATCTTTTTCTCCATGTATGCAAGTACTTCCAAAGCATATATAATCACAAGTGGAGTTTCTAGAAAACACTTTTCAGGTATACTGCTAACTAGTCCCATATGAGAGTTCATGACCCCACAGTTGTTAATGAGGCAACAGGATGAACACCTTCACATATTTACCTGTATGAGATACTTATTGATTAGGCAAAAGACAAGCTACATTATCTGGAGGACACAGCTCATTCATGGCTTCCTTTCTGCTTGGTTTGTAGATTCATTACCACTGAAGTTTGTAACTACCAGATCCAAGGCTTCTGGGTGTCATCATTGTGAGATTTGCATCCCTTATGAAACTGGGAGTATCTCATCCAATACCTTAGACAACAAACTACACACTGCCACACTGGACCTTGTTTTCAGGTTGCAAGAATGGAATTTCTCACTTTGTCATACACCTGGGGAACTTTCCAACCCAGCTTTTATAAATAATATGCCATATTATTCCCAATATAGTGACTTTCAGTCTAGAGAACTGATTTTATTTGAATTTCCCTGGTTAATATTAAATTTGAGAATTATTCATTCTGATTCTCCTCTAATCTTTCTTAAATGTCTTAAAATATAGGCTGTTTCTATATCATGTATCAAATACTGTGCTTGTAACAACTAGGATCCAACCAAGGGAAAAGAACCGCATATGAAAATAAAATGTATGAGGAAATATAATTTATAAGGATATAAGAAATTTTTCTAAATAAGAGGTATCCTGACTCTAGGTTTTTGTTTTGTTTTGTTTTTTCTTCTTTGGGTTTATCTCTTAAATGCTCTGAAATTAGCCCATTTATTAGCCCATTGCCATTGTCAGAATCAAGAAGTTGGTGAAATCAAGAGGCCTTGAAAAGCATTTTCATAGGGATTCACTCAGACTTAGGAACAGATTCCATCACAATGACAGTGTTGGGAACCAGCTTACAATCTTGCTCTTCCCTCACCAGTGAGGTGAATAAATGACACATGACCACTTTATATGAACTGTGCTTTTAATTCTTTAAAAAGTATCCTCTGACCCCTATGAAACTCCCATGGTGATATCCAAGTGAGCACACACACTTTCTGAAGCCAGTTAATCTGCTTCTCAAACAATGAATCTCCTAATTAAGCCCAGTCATGTCTCCTCCAGATTCCTATAGAGATTATCAAGCAGCACTCTGACCTCTGCTTTGTTTTCTGATATGGTGATTTTTATTTATTTTTCTGGCTTTGGGGCAAATTTGGTTATGGTTATGATTCAACATGTCTCATAATGAATTCCTCACTGGTGATAAGAATTACAAATTTGATTCAAGATCTGATCATTTGGTAATCTCTGTTGGGATAGTGGGGACCTAGTGCGTATCAGATGAAAGATAATACACAATTTATTTAGTTTGCTTTTCTTATCTATTGGTCTGTTTGTGCAAAAATTTTTCTTCATTCCATGGGAAATAGAACAACTCTTAGAGATCTGGTATGAGATTGCATACCACAATATTTCACACTTACCTATGTAAGTGTCGTGTGTGTGTGTCATTTTACCTATACTGTACGGTGTCTGTATCTTCAGATCATGTTAGTAAAATATATTCATTTTTTCTGCTTCTAACCCATTGGGTCCCATCATCTTACATATAGGACACTTACAAAAACTTAAATTTTTATGACACCTGTAAAAATATCTAAGTTTTTATAGGTGTTCTATATGTAGGATGATGGTACACAATAGATTAAAAATAGCACTTACTGCCTTTAACATGTGGGTAGAATATTTGCAGAAATAGGGAGTTCTATTTTGAGTGTTTATGAGATTTGCTGGTCTACTAAAACAATTGTATATGTCAGACAATTCTCAATTTTCCTCCTTTGAGGGGGCAAAGACTTTCTCCCTACCAAAATTAGTCAGACCCCTCTGAGCCCTTTTCTCAGCTAGGCCTCTACCTTGGCCCCTCTCCTTATGGGTATGTATGTCCAGTTTTAGCAAAAATCATGCTAAGTAGAAATAGAGAGAATACCCCACCCTTGATATCTTCTCTTAAGAATTTCCACTGACCCACAACCTACTCCTTAGATAGCTTATTCTTATTCTGAAATGGAGAATGCAACCCAGTGCAATGCTGAGAGGTCTATATTCCCCACTTGTAATAGTTTCTGAACAAAATGTTTTTAGCATATTAACTGTGCTCAGGCTGCAGGGCATTTGTTGTTGTTTTTGTCATTGTTGTGTTCATTTCTTTTTCTTTTTTTTTTAGTACTAGGGATAGAACCCAGGGTGCTCAACCACTAAGCCACATCCCTAGCCCTTTTTAAAAATACTTTATTTAGAGCCAGAGTATCACTAAATTGCTTAGGGCCTCACTATGTGGCTGAGGATGACTTTAAACTCATAGTCCTCCTGCCTCAGCCACCCATGCTGGGATTACAAATATGCACTATTGTGCCTGGCAGGCTGCAAGATTTTTTTTTTTTTAAGTATTCTCTGTGAAATAAGAGTAAGTCCGTGGGCTGGGGTTGTGGCTCAGCGGTAGAGTGCTCGGCTAGCATGTGCATGCCCCAGGTTCGATCCTCAACACCACATACGAATAAACACATTGTGTACAACTAAAGCAAATAAATAATTTTTTTTTTTTTAAAAAAGAGTAAGTCCCTTTGGTTAAAGTCAGATTAAAAGGGGTAACTGAGATAAGAAATAGTGGACAGCATACAAATGACTATGAGTGTAAAAGAATATGGCTTTGTTTATCAACAGGAACAAAGGTAGATTCTAAGTTAAAATGACTGGTTATTTCTGAATATGGGCATCAAACTTGGCCCCCTTCACTGATGGATATACATAGCCCAGTTTTAGTAAAAGACAAAACCTAATGGATACAGAATGTAGGAAGTAGATTCTATCTTCCTTTGTTGTATAGGTATAACTTCAAATAATGACACTAAAGAGAGGCAATGATATATGTTAAATTTGGGGCAAAGTTTACAGGGTGCAGCTTTGATAAATTTACAAAAACAAAGAACACTTAATTACCAACTGTTATAACAAAACAAGACTAGAGCTTAATTTTCTCTAAGTTACTTCTACTATGTTAATTAAATTCATTTCCACTCTGTAGCTATACTACAACCATTTTAGTTCCCTGATAGCTTCACTACCTATACTACTACTTTGGGTAGACTGGTATCCACAAAATAACAGTTTTGTGAAAGTGGGATTATTTGCAAATGGGATATTTGCAAATGTAGTCAAGTTAAGATGAGGCCATACTGGATATCAAAGGATTTAGGAGAAACTTCTCCCTGTTCTCAAGGCCTTAAAGTGGAGTGAACTGTTACATGTTTCAAATAATTACTTCATATAATATCATCCCTTTGGAATTCAGCCTCAAAATTATTATAATCTTTGGTTTCTAAATACTTTAATTCCTCCACTTCTTTCACAAGTGAATGACCCTCCTTCTTAAGTGAAAGATAAAATGGAACTAATACAATATGGATTATCAAATCAAGGTAGGACAAAGAGAACTTTTAACTGAGTTTGACCATCACAGTGAACTTCAATAGTCTAGGAATACTCTTCACAACACCACCAATCACTTAAGAGATCTTCCTGTAACTCACTAGCTGTCTGCATACTTTCTTCATTGCCGCCTTCATTTCTTGATTCCTTAGTGTATAGATGACAGGATTCAGAAAAGGAGTCAGAACTGCATCAAAAAAGGCCAGGAATTTATCCAAGTGTGTGGAAGAAGATGGCCGGGCATAGATGAATATCAAAGGACCAAAGAACAAGACTACCACAGTGATGTGAGCCGAAAGTGTGGACAGAGCCTTGAAGGAACCAGCAGAAGAGTGTTTCTGAACAGTGAGAATGATGACAATATAGGAAATGATCAGTATGATGAAGGAGCCCACAGAAAAGGAACCACTGTTGGCTGTGACCATGAATTTCAGTTGTTTGGTGTCTGTGCAGGCAAGTTTGATAAACCAAGGTAGGTCACAATAAAAGCTGTTCAACACATTAGGGCCACAGAAGGGCAATTTTACTACAAAAGCCAATTGAACCAGTGAGTGCATAAGGCCAACCAGCCAGGCAGCCACTAAAAAGAAGATGCACATTCTTGAGTTCATTGTGGTCACATAGTGCAGAGGCTTACATATGGCCACATATCTGTCAAAGGCCATGGCTATGAGGAGCACCATCTCTACACCACCAATGATATGGATGAAGAATATCTGGATGATGCAGCCTCTAAAGGAGATGACTTTGTGTTTCCTGAAAAGGTCATAAATCATCTTGGGAGAGACAACAGAGGACAGACCTAGGTCAATGAAAGACAGGTTAGCCAACAGAAAGTACATGGGAGAGTGTAAGTGTGGCTCAGAAGCCACTGTGAACACAATGAGAGAGTTTCCCATCATGCTTGCCACATAAAACATGGAGGAGAAAACAAAAAGGAGTAACTGGATACCCCAGGAGTTGGTGAGTCCCAGGAGCACAAACTCAGACACCACAGAGTGATTTGCTCCATCCATTCGCTTTGTTGGAAATGCTACCTGAAACAGGAGAGCATGAGAAAATGTAATCTCTGTTAGTTATATTAATAGTATAGAAGGAGATAAGTTAAATTTATGAAAGTTTATTTACACATTAGCATTCAAACTGACTTCACATGCTCACAGTCTCTGAAATGTAAATTCGGTCACTGTTAGGTGGATCTCCTCTCCACCACTTATGCTCTGTCTGTATTTAATATAACTCTCTGCTTCCTCCCATATAGATGATGTAGTAGTCTTCATGAGATACAAGATGATCAACAAAGATAAGAAAACTCAAACCAAAACTCTTCTGATTTGGGTTAAAAACTAATATGATAAGCCCCAGTCACATGAAACTAATTGATCCACTTTCAAGGCAATAAAACTTCACTTTGGAAACGTTTTTTTTCTTTCCTCCTTCCCACCCCTTACCTATGGGAGCCTTACCTATGTTAATCTTCAATATTAATTTAAGTTTACCATATCTGTGAAATTTGATTTATTATTACTAGCTATGTTTTACTCTCCCTTATACTATAGTTAATGGGTTACAAATCTAATTGAAGGCAGGCATTATGACTTATTCAAATTTGTACTCCCTAAAGCAATAAAAAAGTAGTCCACTGAAATGTACAGATCTATGAACTGTTGCCATTTTGCACCATGTTAGGTACAAAAATTGAGAATAATTGTATACACTTTTCTAGAAATTGGCATTATAAGTAACACCCTGTTTTTGATTTTGTATTTCCCAAAACAATCCATCCATGAAGGATTAGAAATAAAAGTGAAAAACAACTGGCCCCTCAATATAGGTAATTTGAGATATGCTGCCTGAGACTACCTAAATCATGTTCTGAAAAACTTTAAAACTATGAAAATCATCATAATGTAACAGAAAACATTTCTGTAAACTTCTATGTAATGATTTATCACATTATCTTGGAATTATTTAATTTCATTTAGGGAAGCAGCATAACAGAAAGAATATGGGTTTTAGATACACAAAACCAAGATTTGCTCCATGATTTCATCCACTGACATGTTGATCTTGGGCAAGTTACATAACCTCTTTGAGCTTAAGCTTATTTGGGAAAGTGTAATTGTAAGTAGAATATCTTAATCATATGATTACAGCATATATTTAGTTAATATTTCTCTTTATTTTGCTTGTTCAAAATAGCATGTAATTTATGAGAAAATGAATGAAGATGAAAATTATATGCTATTAGCCAGCAAAAAACATCAAAATTCCATATCATAAAAGATATTTCAAAAAAGAACTGTGATTCATATAAAATTCACATTATTTTATGATAGAAATTACAATTATTGTATAAATTAAACTGATTTGATTTCAAATTGCACTATACTTCTTAGTAATGCATTGCACAAATGTAACTCATTATTTGTGTAATTCCTCATCTACAACTAGGTTACAGACATGACATTAGAGATCATATCTATATTATTCAATCCAATGTATCAAAAATTTATAATCCAGATATGTAATAGGGATAAATAAATATATGATGGAAAAAATCCATTTGTTTGGGTAGAGATGGGTCAGATGAGGAAAAGAAGGAAAGGTGGAGTTAAAAATGAAAAAATTGTCCTGCAAAAAAAAAAAAAAAGTCAGAATAGGTCTAAAAGGAAGTCTTCAACCTGAATCAAAGAGGTCAGCTTTAGGACCTACTGATAAATTGAAGATCACTAATTTAGGAAATTTTCTAATCATCAATCACAGATCAGGAAATTCATTCCCAAATATGTTTCAGAACTATACTTAGTGATAAAGCTTAGACTAGAACCAAAGTCTATTGACCTCAAGATCAATGCTCTTTCTAATTCCCTGCCCTCTTATTTATCTGTGACTTCCTGCAGAGACAACCCGGACCAAAGCATGTGGCAAGGTGATGACAGAAACTGTTGGGGAAAGATGAGCCCCTTTTAGAGCTCCTCACTGCCATTTATTGATTTATAGATGAGTGCTCCCTTAGCCACCACAATTAAGCATCCCAGAGAACTATCAGCTTTTTAATGTACCTCAGTGTCTTCAGAAAATTGACAGTTCACTAAAGCAATTATTATTATTCTAATAATTAATAATTATTATTCTAATTGTTCAAGCAAATGCTCTTATTTGAAATAGATGGGTTTCTGAATGGCCTCATAACAAAAATTGTGGTTTAATACTCAATCTTCTATCTCCAGAGGGAACAACTGACCCTGTGAAGAGACCCTGACTCAAAACAAAAAAACAAAAAGGGCTGGGGATGTATTTCAGTGGGAAAGTACTCCCTGAGTTCAATCCCCAGTGCATGCACACACACACACACACACACACACACACAGAAAAAATCAAATTGTCACAAACTCCTTCTTTGTACCTATGTAAAGTTCTGCCTTACCTAATTTAAGACTATTCCTGTTTTTACATTTTATAACTATGTGCAATATAAATATTTTTCAGTGTCCCTTTCAAATTGCCATTTATGCACATAGACTCCAGAAAGATCATCCCCTAGCTTTCTGTTTCCAAGACTCTAAAAATAAATTTATTTATATTTCCTCAGGATCTCTTTCTAACCACATCTCCTTTTCCACTTCCCCTCCACCCCAGAATTTGTCAACATTCTCCAAAGACTTCTTCATTTCACTTACAGTTTAGAGACAAAATTAGTACAAAACACTTGTAGATTCATAAGCATATAAGAGAACAGAAAAACTAATTCAATCCCCTATAGTTCTTCTTTTGTAATATTTTAAATTATCCACATCATAATTTAAAACAGAATTTACACACTGCAAACAGCTTACTCACCTTTAGGTCTTTTTCAGGTCTTCTGTTCTTTGGATATCTCTTCCATCCTGCAAACTTGACAAGTTCCTAATAAATTTACTTCTTCTTTCACAGAAGAAAATAAGTTTATATCCCATCTTTTTTAAAATTATTAGTCAACAAATACAAATTTTATATACTTACAGTGTACAAAACAATGTTTTGACCCATATAAATATTGTGGAATAACTCAAACTATTTAACATATGCATTACCAGATACAAATTTTTTGAAGAATATTTAAAAGTCTACTCTCATAGCATTTTCATTTTGTATTGTTTTGTTTTGTTTCTGAGGACGGAACCCAGGAATGTAAGTTACCCAAGCAATAACAACAGTCCTTTTTATTTTTATAATGAGCCAGGAACTTGCTAAGTTGCCCAGGATGGCCTTGAACTTGTGATCCTCCTGCCTCAGCTTCTGGAGTTGTTAGCATTGCAGGCATGCACCATAGTGCCCAACTCTCATGACAATTTTCCAACATACAACATATCATTGTTAACTATAGTCGTCCTGATGTACAATACATCTCTTAAACTTATTTCTTTGGTCTAATTTTATGTTCTTTGACCAATATCTCATCAAACCCTCAACCTTCACAACCACCATTTTACTCTCTGTGTCTGTCAGTTCCACATGCAAGTTACATGATATACATCTCATCTATAAAGCTATAATGAAGACAGTTATACCAACCCTTGTTTTCTTAGTTTCATGTGCCACAAATTTTTCTTACCTGTTCATAAAATTACAGAGGATAAGCACTGTTCGTATAGTCATCACTGGAATAAGTGTGATTAACAGCAAGAATCCAAAACATTATAAAATACCTGAGTTTTTTAACATTGTTTACATTATCCCAACACATTATAATACTGGACTTAGTTGTAAGTTCAGCTCAGTTAATCATTTCTAATTTTCACAGTTATTTCCTTTTTTCATAATGATTCTCTAGTAGTCCAACATGTCATGCTAGATACTCTATCCTCTGCTTTAAGATAACACTTATGCACTGTAGAGATGATGCATGTCTATAGGAATTCCTGTAACAGAATCATGTCTGACCAAAAAGCTAAGCTGCTCTCCTATTATTAAATTTGTTTTCAATCCTCCAGTTAACCTACAGAAAGAAAAGGTGTTTTCATGGAATCTGAGATTGTTCTGTGTTCTCTAACACTAAGGGCCATAACATTCCGCCATGGGTGGACATGAAGGTCGAGGACAGTGGCTAAGTGATACTGCATAGACATGAGTTTAGAACATCCTCATGAGTCAAAGGACTTTGTCCCCAGAGACCTATTTTGTTTTACAGAAAAAACAAAGGTCCTAACAACACATAATGAGACACTAGAGAAGAGGAAATGAGAGTAAAATATTGCCTTCTAAATATATCTGTACTATTTTGTTGAACATTTTACAAATATAGATAATGACTTATTAGAAGCAATTCCTAAAACAGTTATTGGAAACAAAGTTCAGACTCAATAAAACTCAACCACACACTATTGAGTAGAACAGTGGAGAGCAAACCAGCATTGATACTAGGTTGCTATGCATATAAATATTTACTCCTCTGAGTCAGGCACTGTGGTACAAGCCTACAATAGCAGCTACCTACAATCCCAGCTACTTGGGAAGCTAAGGAAGGAGGATCACTATGGTAGAGCTCTTCTGTAGCATGCATGAGGCCCTGGGCTCAATTCCCAGTAGCGCTAAATAATAAATAAATAAATAAATAAATAAATAAATAAATAAATATTTACTTATGAACAAATAGAGAATAAATTTTTCAATAAATAATTCAGGAAAGTAGGATTATTACAGGAGCAAACAAGAATTTTATTTGTTTATTTTTTATGTGGTCCTGGGGATTGAACCCAGTGCCTTATGCATGCTAGACAAGCGCTTTACCACTGAGCCAAAACACCAGCCCACAAACAAGAATTTTGACTTTCAACTTTGTACACTTATATCAGTCAGGATCCCACCAAGACAAGAGATAGCACATTCAAATTAAATAACTTGAGAGAGCTTAATAAAGACAATACCCACAAAGCTGTGACAAGTGTATGGACAAAAGACGGGTCCTAGGCTAAAGATAGCAGGGGAAACATTATCTCTCCTGAGCTTAAAGGGACAAAGGCAAAGAGTAGTTGTAAAAATCTAGAAATAAAGCATTTGTGGATGGAGAGAACCATTAAAGAGTAACACAGCCAGCTCACTGTGTCTCTGAAGACAATAAATGAATAAAATGATTTGATTTTAGATCTCAACTCTCTTGCTACAGTTACACTTTGGCCAAACCAAACAGACAATAGAGGCTAATGCAGCCTGTTTATGAAGCCCAGTGAGGTCAGATTCCCAAGACACATAACACAGAAGGATTGAGGGACAACTGGAGGCTATCTATAATATTTGCACCCTTTCTTCTTTTATCAAGGGAACAAACAGGAAGGAAAAGAGAAAAGTTAGAAGCATAAAGAATTATTAGCTGGGTGTGGTGGTACATACCTGTAATCCCAGCAACTCAGGATAATGAGGCAGGAAGATCCAAATTTCAAGATCAGCCTGAACAATTTAGTATGACCCTGTCTCAAAATAAAACTTATAAAGGGCTAAGGGGCATATCTCAGAGCACTCCTGGCTAAGTCCCAGTACCACAAGAAAACAGAATTATTAGTTATTAGTCATTGTATCATTACAAAGTGATCAAATTCCAAAAAGTGAGCCACCATAAGTGTACTTCTTATGAATTGCCTAGAAGTAAAATATAATTAAAACAACACTTAGCTGTCATGATCCCCATTTTGTGTAGCTGCTTATAAGGCCTATTTTGACAAGAGACTCTCAATTCACTTTGTCTTCCACTGGTCTTTATATCTTCTTCAATTCTGAAGGATAACCTTGCTGGACATAATAATCTTGGTTGATAGTTACTTTCACTCAGAACTCAAAATACCTCATTCCATGCCCTACTGATCAATAGTTCCTACTAACTAATCTCTCAGTCTGACGGAATTGCCCTTAAAAGTGAGTTGACACTTTTTTCTTTCACATTTAAAACTCTTTTTACTATACTTTTAAAAACTTGATTACAATACTTCATAAGCCAGGCATGGTGGTGCACGCCTGTAATCCCAGCGCTTGGGAGGCTGAGGCAGGAGGATCACAAGTTCAAAGCCAGCCTCAGCAATGGTGAGGCACTTAGCAACTCAGTGAGACCCTGTCTCTAATAAAATACAAAAAAGGGCTGGGGATATGGCCCAGTGGTCAAGTGACCCTGAGTTCAATTCCCAGTACCCAAAAAAAAAAAAAAAAAAAAAAAAAAAAATTCATGGTGAGGTTCTTTTCTGGTCATGTCTATTTGGAGTTCTGTAAATGTCATGTATCTGGATGTACATATCTTTCCCAAAATTAGGGAAGTTTGCTGCAATTATTCATTGAATGGTTGAATGGGTTTTCTATGCCTTTAACCATTATTTCTTCCCCTTTGGATATAATGATGACATGGGCATTGGATGTCTTAATGATGTCCCAAAGATCATGAATGCTCTCTTAGTTCTTTCTTAATTTTTCTTCATTTCTGTCTGAATCTTATAATTCAAGGGACCTGTCTTCAAGCTCTGACCAATATTGTCATATTCTTTCTTCTACCCAATCTAGTCTGTTGTTGAGGCCTACAGTTGAATTTTTATCTGATTTTAGCTCCTTGTTTCCAATATCTTTTATTTGTTTTTTTTTCAAAAAATATTTTTTTTCAGATTTTTTTTCAGATTTTTTCAAAATCTCTATCTCTTTGATGAATAATCCATATCTGGCATTGTCTTCCTAATTGCATTTCACTGTTTATATTTTCTTGGATCTCAATTGAGCTTTAAAAAAAAACAGTCTTTTGAATTCATTATCAGGCACTTCATCTACTTCAGCATTTTTAGAATCTGTTACCAGAGAGTTATGATCTTTAGGATCTGCCACATTAACTTGTTTTTTCTTATCTTTTTATTTTCCCATCTACTAGACATCTCTACCACTTTTATGAGATAGCCTTCCTACACAGTTTTCTCCTAAAAATGTATCTTGGAGTGTTAGTTTGGCACCACAACGTAAATTCCCTATAGCTTCCTTGGTGATGATTAGTGATTTGGAACACAATGTATATCACACTGTAGTTGGAGAGGCCTAATGTCTCTGTGGATTGCACAAGAGTGGGTACTCTAACACTTCAGGTAGGCAGAAGAGTGTGTGGGGTGCCTCCCAGTGGAATTACTCCTACAATTCAGTGATGGAGAATTTCCTCAGGCATTGCTGGTATTGCCTCTGTAACTTGAAAGGTCTCTAGCATTGGTTACTCCAGAAGAAATGGGAAGCACTTGTCTTGAAGCACTTGTCCTTTGATTAGACACTCATGTGGGTGCAGATGCTTCTTGTGGAAAGGCAAGGGCGAGAATTTCAATACCCATCCTTGGGCACTCAAAACCAATGCTGTCAGCAGTTCTTGATCACAGAAGGTATGGGGACACATGATGCAGGGGAACTGCACAGGTGTGATGGCAGAAGAAGTTGTATTTTCCTCTCTGCTACTGTGGTTGTGCCTACCCAGGACAGGGACCTCAGACTCTCCCCCAGCTTTGCAAACCTAGGGATGGGGCCATGACCATGGGCTTTTCTTACTGGAATTTTCTCAGCTATAGTACCCACCATAGATCTAGTAGCAGTGGGTCATTGTTAGAACCACATAAAATTCCTCTCTTCTGAGGTACTCACAGGTGCAACTGACACAGCTGGCACTAGACACAGTTTTGCTGGACCTTCTTAGGCTGTTCATCCTGTGAGCAAGATGTAAGCTGGAGCCATGGCTGGGGACTGTCCCAGCATGCCTCTGTGGGCAAGCAACAGTGGAACCACAGAGTTCTTTCTCTGCCTGGTTAATGACAAGCACCACGCATGGTGCTGGAAGACTACTAGAGGGGAAAACATGGAGAACTTCCTTCAGGCCTGATACCTGTGAAAAACTGCATGCCATTGGCCATGTCCCCAAAACCTGGAGGAGAGGCCCATGGTCCCCTGGTTCTTAAGGATGGTGACCTCTGCTCCCCTCCACATAAGAACACCATTTCTCCACAATGCAGCATCTTCAGTGGGAATGCAGCAGTCACTCTGCTGAACAATGTTTGGTTCATAAAACAGCTACCCACTGAGCCAGTGCAATGGATCATCTGTGGGGTACCAGAGATGAGAACATATAGGGTTTCTGACCCCCAAGAGGGGTCCAAACTCAGACAATAGGTCCCTTCTCAAGATGGCTCCTAGTTCTAACACTGTGGGGGGTTGCTGGGAGATGAAGTGAATTCCTTTTCCAAAGACAGGATACTGTGTCTCAAATTTCTTATCTACTTAGGCTGTAAACCTGTGAGGGTTGTAAAACTCTCCAATACATGGGTTTGCCAGTACCTACTGTGATGGACTTTTCAGGCATTCTGTCTTTCACCTTTACTCCTACAAAGGGGAGAATCCCTCTCCCCAAGCTATGAAGTCAAGGCAGCAGGTGCTAACTTGTGATATTTTGTTTCTCTTGCTATGCTGCTGTCCCAAGTCTAAATATTATATGGGTTCCATTTTTCTTTTCCTTTTTTATTTGGGGGGTGGGGGGATTGGCAGGGATGAGGGTTTCTATTTTTCTACCGTTGAGTTTCAGCCTTCTTCCATGCGCACTTACCTCAATTGCTTCTATACACCTAATGCTTTGATCTTCTTTGCAGAGAAGCAAATGGAGTTCTCTGTGCCTCTATTCAGACACCTTGCTGATCTTGAGCACTGTTTCAGATGTATTCAGTCAAAGCACAAAAGAGGCATCTAAGAGATGTCATATAGGACTGAATCGAAAATATGACAAGGGCTAAATTTCATATAATAAAGTAATTTAACAAGTGGATGTTATTATAAATAAGAAGGGAAATGAAAGATTACTCACTAGAATGTGCTGAGAAAATTGGTGAAATAAAATTGAAAAAATAGATCTTTTCTTATATTTCCACCAAAAATAATTTTATGAAATTCAAGTATTTGAAAAATACATCTTTATTAATATTCATTAGGTATTGACATGAAAATGAATTTCTTAAGAATGCAAATATGGAAGGCATGATTTAAAATTTTCATAGTTAGACTCAAAAAAAATTTAACATTAATGTATCAAAATTTCATAGGTAAAATCAAGAAGAAATCAACACATTTGGGGAAACACTTTGGAAAATGTTAAGAACAAAGAGTGAATGTCTTTAACAAATTAATGGGTATTGAATTCAGCATGACAAACAATATTTCACCTGTGAAGGGGGATACTTCATCTAAGAATATTAATTTGTATTTCAAATAAAAATATGTGACTATTTTTTGCTATGTTGAATCATTTTTCACCTTTCACTGATGACTATACCCCACTTCCTTTATTTGGGAAATTACCCTCCTCAAATCCATGACCTTGGCCTCTCCCCACAAAGGTGGGAATGAGATCCAGACCTGACTCATTAAAGAACAAAAGCAATGCCAATTAGAATCCTCTCATTAGATTTTAACATGGATGCTAGGAAACTCTCTTTTTCTCTGAGTTTGGCAATGCTGGGATGTATGTAACTTGGAATTATTTATTGCCTCTTGGCTCTCCCCATACTATCTATTAAAAATAACGTACAATGTGGCATCTTCCTTGCGATGGAGTCGAGCAAAACTTCCTCGTCATAAAAGATAAGGGGAACGGGAGCAAAAGCACCTCCCTTATAGGGTAGATGTTACACAAACACGGCGCTGAGAGAGTTAATCCTATCTGTGTATGTTCTCACTGTCTCCTGTCTGTGTATATTCTTACTGTTCTGTTTTCTGCTCATATATGTGGCCGCTAGGTGTCACTATATTAACTATTAAAAATGAGACTGGTTTTGGAAATTATAACCTTATGAAATCTGAGTTGGAAGCATAGAAACATTTTCTAAAGTTGTACTAATATAGCAAGTTTCTAGTTAGGAAACAGCTTTTGTAAATGCCTGCTGTTTGACCTCTTCTCATTATAATCAAGTGCATCAAGAAAAGGCTTTAAAGGTCTTTTTGTGATTGATAAGGAATCCTTTTACTTTTGAAGTAGTTTAAGAGATATATACAAGTTACTTAGGGTAGAAGTCCTTCAGAGCTAACATTTGGCTATGCCTCCCTTCCCTGCCCCTAGGTTCTAAATAAAACTATTATAGAGAAACAATAGTGCTTTGAAATCCAGGCAGAAAAAATTAACTTCTATCAGGCAGTTGAACAGGTGTGTGGAGGAATGGCTTCAGAGAATCCATGAGAAATGATTTGGACCCAGGCTAGTTACAGATAAAGAGTAACAATAATGCGTTCAAATAATGAGTGCACAGGACCTTGAATCATGTCGGGTAAAAGATTAAAATGTCTGAAATGTAATCAGCAGATTTTGCCACTTCCCTGGGTCTTATGACTGTGATGTATCCACAAAAGTTAATGTATGCTGTCAAAAAAGATGCTATATTATATGCAAAAAAGAAAGTAAAGCAGAGGATTCAGCAGCCTGACTTTCGTGTCTGTGTGCTGATTTCCCCGTCTCCATCGCTGACTCCTAACCTTCGTGCTGCATTGCGTGCTCGTGTTGCACCCCCACCGTGCTGTCCTAGCACCCCCGGCCGATAACCCGACTTCAGCAGCCAAAAACCTGACTTTGGCAGTTGCCCCAACGTGCTGCTCTGCACCTCCCGCTGAGACCAGAATTCAGCAGTACAAAAGAATAGAATAAGACCACAATACAGAGCTTTTTATTAAAGAGTGTAAAATAGGAAAGAATGAAGAGAAAAACAAGGAGAAAGAGAAAGTGAATGAATAAAAGAACAAGGTCCAGAAGTGTGAAAGGAGGCCATGAAGCTGACCAAACCAATAACCTAATCCAGTAAGTTTTCATGTGTGTTTTAGCTAGTTTGGGCTTCTTTGGGATAGACTTATGAGACTTATAATTCAAAAGTTCTGATTATGTCCTTGAGGGGCTGGAAAGTTGGCCAAATATAAATTCCTAAAGTTCACCTCCTTCTACTCAAACAAGACACAGAATTAAAAATTAATGGCTGCATTTGGAGGTGAGTGGCACTGAAAACTCAACAAGGACAAGATTAATCCTGCAATTCATGGAGAACTGAGATAGTGGCAGACAGAGTGGAATAAAGTGCACCAGCAACAATGAACACACTTCAATGGCCAGAAGGATTCCCCATTGCAGGGGGAAGGATGAGTGGGAGAGTCTCATTGGACCTCATATTTGTGGACACTCACAGCTTCACTACACATGCTGGCAACCCTAGGTCTAGAGCCCTGTTAGGCAAGTATCCTAAAGTCTGCACCATAGCTCTGTTCCAGAAAAGGAATTGTATTGTCTCTTCTACAACCCATAGAGCCCAGGGTGTAGCAGTGTAGGAGACACAGTGGGATGGAGCAATACTGCTGACTACAATTGACCCAATGCCACAGCTGGGCCTGAGCTGCTGCCATATTCCAGGCAAGCCATATATTGGTACAAACTGCTGCCCTAATTAGCCCAAGATGCTTCCCTAGTTGGCCTGTGCCATGTAGTTGGCTGGGCAGCCAGTGAACCTATGAATGCATTCCATGGTCTGTATCCCCCACCACAGTGCAAAGACACCCAAACCAAAGCTAAGAACAAAGGTCTTATGAGTAATTCTGCAATATTATAGCATTGATTAAATGTGATTTCTCCCTCTCTTTCAGAATAATCCTTAAAGTCCAAACTCACTGATGTTATGTAATATACACTTGATGGAGTTATCTAAGATCTCTAGGACAGTGGGGAGCTGCAGATGTTAATGAGTTAATATCGTCAGAGTTCTCGGCAAGCCAGAGCAAGCAAGAATAGCAGACTGTTCTCGAACATGCTCAGTTGACATGGTCAGACTTGCCACAAGTTCCTCTTGAGACTGTGGACTTGCTTCATGTTTTTCCCTTGTGGTAGAATTATCTGGGGAATGTTTCTGTTATCTTATGCTTAGCTGCTAATATAGATCTAGGACAAAGATTAAGGAAATAAAGGTAAATGTAGCATTGTTTTTAAAAAGATACTTTAGTATTTTGTCTGCCTAACCTCAAGGTTGCATTCCACATTGGGAACTCACTGTAAACTATAAAATACTGTGATTGTCAGTAATAAACATCCTTAGCTGCACTAAGCTTTGGATCCCCTGTGTCCGGTATCTCATCTGACTCAGTTCTTCAGTCCCCGCCAACATACATTTAATAAAGCCTTTATTATCTAATTATATCAATAAGCTAGAAAACTGTCAAAACAGCATTAATATTATCCACATCAATATTAGCCTCAGAGTCATTGCCATTAAATAAACATTTCAAAATAGTTTCTCAACATTTAGTTATGCTCTTTGGAAGTTTAAAACCCATGTTCACACATTAGTATTAATAGGTAGTAGTATTTGAAGACTGGTTAACATATATAATACATATTTTTTACAATATACAGTAAATACTTATCTTATTTTATAAAAGGGGCGGGGGGCTGGGGCTGTAGCTCAGTGGTAGAGTGCCTGCCTCAAATGTGAGAGGCACTGGGTTCGATCCTCAGCACCACATAAAAAATAAACAAATAAAGATGTAAAAAATGTTAAAAAAAAAAAAAAAAGAACAACAATAACAAAGGTCTTCCACCACTGCTGTGAAAATATGCACTATGCTTCACATTTCCAGTGCCATCACTCGAATTACTGGAATGCCCACAAAGTGGACACCCAACTCCTTCTGTTGTGTGCACCACACAAACCTGGACCACTAGACTACCCACTTCCCCCTGTTACCCCTGGAAATAGGAGGGCTCTCTCACTATGCCACCATAAGTACTACACCATAACTCATCGATTATAGCTTAAAAAGCTACAGAACAACAACACTAAGGTGCTGAAGTGGAATCAAAGCCATTGTAACACACCAAAATTGACCCCAAAAACACATCTTCAGGAGAAAATCACTTACTGCTAAAGCCTTATTAAGTTGCTACAAACAATGATCCATCAAATGCACAAATCTCAATTTAGGATCTCAAAAATTACACAAAACAAGGTAATGTTTATTATTCTAATAAAACAAAAGAAAATGAACAAAATGACAGGAGTATATCTTTCATCAGGAACAACCTTGGGTGTAAATGAAATAATTTCCTAATTAAAAGAAACAGATGACTGGCTGAGTGGGTTTAAAAATTAAAAAAAGCATTATGCTGCTTAAAATAAACTTGTTTCACCAGTAAATACACATGGACTGAAAGTAAAAGGATATAAAAAGACATTAAATGCAAAAAAACAAAAGTGAGCAGGAGCAGCTATGCTTATATCTGATAAAGTAGACATTAAATAGAGACAAAGACAGTCATTAAGTACTGATAAAAATATCAATTCAACAAGAAGATATAATGATTGAAAATGTTTATATACCTAATGCTGGCACACACAATGTTATAAAACAAATATCATTAGAGTCAAGAAATTCAATACAATAATAATAAAAGACTTCAACACTATACTATAGATCTAATGAACTTAACCAACATTTATGGAACATTTCGTCCAAAACAGAAGAGTATACACTATTTCATTTTAAGTACTGGGGATAAAACCCAGGGGCACTCTACCATTGAGTTACACCCACCACCCTTTTTATGTTTTATTTTGAGACAAAGTCTTGCTAAATTGCCCAGGCTGGCCTTGAACTTGCAATCCTCTTGCCTCACTCTTCCGAGTTGCTGGGATTACAGGCATGTGCCACTGCACCTGTCTACATTATTTTCATCAGCATGAAACATTCTCTAGATCATACCATAATTAGGTCATAAAACAAGGATCAATAAATACAAAAAAATAAAATCAGACCATGTATCTTTTCTGACCACAGTTGAATAAAAAAATAAATCAACCAAAAAAGAAATTGAAGAAATCTCACAAATATACACAGACCAAACAGCACACTTTTGAACAAACAGTGGGTCATCAAAGAAATCAAAAGGAATGAGTTGGACATCAATACTCTAAGTGCATGTACAGAAACTCAAATGGTGTGAAAATACTTCGTGTAAAAACAGTGACTTGAAAAACTGTGTTCTTTATATGTAATATGAAAGGAATTACACTCTGCAAGCATGTATAACAAATTATAATAAATTTTTAAAAAATGAAACTGGAAATTCAACATACTAAAATCTGTGAGACACAGCAATAGTAGTGCTAATACAAAGGATTTTCATAGCAATAAGTGCCCACATCAAAATTTTTTTTTTCAAATAAGCAATCTAGTGATGTAACTCAAGAAACTAGAAAGCAAGAACAAAACAAGCCCATTAGTTGATGAGCATATAATATATAAATCAGGCATGCATAAGCATAAAATCTTCTCATTTGCCCCAAATGACTGCCAGGCATGATGCTAAGTAGGTGAAATGCTAATTACTCTGATTTGATCATTACAAATTGTATACATGTATGGAATGATCACACTGTACCACATAAATATTTGCAATTTATATGTCAATTTAAAACATTCTAAGTTTTTTTTTAAACAGAGAAAAGTACAAAGGAGTTTTCAATAATCGTCACTAGAGGAAAGCTAGAATAATACTTAGAATATTAGAACATTTCAAGATTCTTTAATTTTGGAAATTGGTGTTTTCTAATTTTTGTTCTAGTCTACTTCACTGTGAGATGATTAGCCAAAATTTTTCGAGACCACAAAAAAAGAATAAAAACAATTTTTAAATGGGCAGTAAATTTAAATAGATATTTTTCATGAAAGACATAAAATAGATGACAGATACATGAAAAATGCTCAACATCAACTAATCAAATAATCATTTAAATGCAAATTAAAACCACAATGAAATATCTAACTTTTCCAGTTAGAATGACTATTATCAAAATTCTTAGGTGGAGCCAGGCGTGGTGGTGAATGCCTGTAATCCCTGTGACTGTGGAGGCTGAGGCAGGAGGATAGTTAGTTCAAAGACAGCCTCTGCAGTTTAGTGAGGCCCTAAGCAACTTAATGAGAACCTGTCTCAAAATAGAGAAAAGGGGGGGATGGGAATGTGGCTCAGTGGTTAATCAACCCTAGGTTCAATTCCTACTACAAAAAAGAAAAGAAAAATTTAAAAAACTCTAAGGGTATTATTTTACTGCTGCCTATTTAGATCAAGTTTTTAAAGAAAAGGCTAATATAAAAATATTTAAAGTCCTTTTTCTTCTCCCATTCAGAAAAGTGAATCCTTTGTTTGGTAATTCATCTTTCCCCTTTTTCTCACTCTTGGCTTAACTGCTGCTGAAATAGTTCTATACTTGCAGATGACAGAACAGAATCAAAAATGAACATATAAGGAATGGGATACCTGGGTCATAGGGTGGTTCCATTCCTAATCTTTTGAGGAAACTCCATATTGCTTTCTAGAGTGGCTGTACTAATTTGCAGTCCCACCAACAGTGGAAATTAGTGTACCTTTTCCCCATATCCTTCCAGCACTTATGATTGAATTCTTAATGATTCCCTTTCTAACTAGAGTGAGATGAACTCAGTATAGTTTAGATTTGGATTTCCCTGATTGCTAAAAATGCTGAACATTTTTTTCATACATTTGTTGGTCATTTCTGTTTCTTCTTTTGAAAAATATCTGTTTATTTCATTTGCCCATTTACGGATTGGGTTAGTTTTGGTGTTTTTTTCTTTTAGTTCTTTATATATTCTGAATATTAAACCCCTGTCAGAAGAGTAGCTAGCAAAGATTTTCTCCCATTCTGTGGGCTTTCTTTTCAAGCTCTTGTTTCCTTTGCTCTTCAGAATTTTAATTTAAGCCATCCCACTTACTGATTCTTGGTTTTATTTCTTGAGTTTTAAAAATCTTATTAAGGAATTTGTTTGGTATTTATTCAAAAAAGAACAAAAACCATGTTTAAAAATATATGAAAAGCTGGGCGTGGTGGCGCACGCCTGAAATCCCAGCACTTTGGGAGGCTGAGACAGGAGGATCGCGAGTCAAAGCCAGCCTCAGCAATGGCAAGGCACTTAGCAATTCAGTGAGACCTTGTCTCTAATAAAATACAAAAAAGGTCTGGGGATGTGACCCAGTGGTCAAGTGCCCCTGAGTTCAATCCCCAGTACCAAAAAAAAAAAAATATATATATATATATATATATATATATATGTATATATATGAAAAAATGTTCAACATCTCTAGCAATTAGAGAAATGCAAATTAAAACTACACTGAGATTCCATCTCACTCCAGTAAGAATGACAATTATCAAGAATACAAGTAACAATGTTGGGAAGAATGTAGGGGAAAAGGTACACTCATACATTGCTAGTGGGAGTGCAAATTGGTGCAACCATTGTGGAAAGCAGTATGGAGACTCCTTAGAAAACTTGGAATGGAATCACCATTTGACCCAGTTATCCCATTCCTCAGCATATACTCAAAGGACTTAAAATCGGCATACTACAGTGATGCAGTCACATCAATGTTTATGGCAGTACAGTTCACAATAACCAAACTATAGAATCAACCTAGGTGCCCTTCAATAGATGAATGGATAAAGAAAATGTGGTATATACACAAAATGGAGGATTACTCAGCCACAAACATGAATGAGATTATGTCATTTGCTGGTAAATGGATGGAACTGGAGACTATTATGCTAAGTGAAATATGCCATACCCAGAAAGTCAAACATCGAATGTTTTCTCAAAATAAAAGAAAGATCAGGGAAGTAGAAGGGAATTAAGGGGAGAAGGGACAGGATAAGGGAAAAACAGTAGATGAATCTGACCTAAATTTCTTATGTACCTTCAAGAATACACCACAGTGAATCTCACAATTATGTATATTTATATATCCGTAAGAAAATAATTTTTAAAAAATGTAAGTAAATAGCAGAAAGATCAGTAGAGTAAAAAATAGAGAATGGAGGATGGAGGAGTGGAAGGTAACAACAGTACTTCAGACTGAATTGGAGCAAATTATATTACATGTATTTATAATCATGGCAAAATGAATCCTAATGTTATATATATGAATCCCAAACAAAAAAAATAAAAGACCTGAATTTCAAACAGGTACATGGAGGTCTGTTGTAGGTACTCAGTCAATGTTTTCAATTTGAAAGCTTGCCCTCTGTTCTGACAAATTTTATCTTCTCTTTTCCTTAATATTTTTTAAAATTCTTTCATTACAGTTGTACATAGTGATGGATTTATTACTACATATTCATACATACACACAATGTAACAATTTAATTACTGAAAAGAATTATTATGCACTCATTCAGCTTCATATAAGTATATAAGTACAACAACATACTACATGATATTTTTCTATCCACTTTGTTAACAGTGTGTTGTGGTTGTCTTTAACCACAACAGAGTTGAACTTGCTTTTTAGTGACTACAGAGAATTTTAACTGTGTAGGTGTAAAACAATCAATTTAAAATCAATCAATATATTTTAATTTTTTTATTCTCTTTTAAGCTTTATTCGCTGAGTGAATTTCTGTACAGCTAAATCTATTTACACATTATTAATTACATGATATATTATTGTATAAAAATAAAATCTTCATAATATTCTAAAAACGCAGCATTCTGTCTTTTTTTAGAGTTGATTAAGCGTTTATGCTAATTTTTGAGTTAATATTTACCTATTTTTAGGAATTGATTGTGATGTATGATTATCAAATTTACAACAAAACAGCACAGAAATTATAAAATATTCCACTTTGTTTCCCTCTCTCTAATACTTTGTTATGAATTAGATCCTTTGGTCACACTGACAAAAAAAAAAATTCTCTAGGGAAAAAGTCCCTGAATCATGAGGTTTCACACTTTTGTAGTACCAATTGTCACTACTTCTGTGGTATATAAAAATAGCTTCATATATTCCTATTGCAGGATACTGTATGGACCTTTACATTAGAGAGCATAGTAAAATCTGAGTCCCAGAAGATGCTCTTCTCTTTATACAGGTAAAATGGATGTATGGGAATAAATTTAACAATAGGAAGCATGGATTTAGTTTGAGACATAATTTATTCTTGTAATTGCTATGAGCATGAATCAGATACTAAAGGGCATGAGTATATCCTAAAGTGAAATAAAAAGTATCCAGGAGAAGTAACTGAATAGCACAGGAGAATAGTTGTGAAAAAGTCTATGGACATATTGGAAAAGGCTAACTGACTATGAGCTAGAACTGAACCACACTGTGTTTAGGAAAATGTAAAAGACATGAGAAAAAGGCACAGTTTTGTAATATTTTGGATTTTGCATAGGTCGCAGTTAATCATTCTGTTGTAAGTGATGATTACATTCATGATCTCATCTTTA
Source organism: Tamias sibiricus (assembly GCA_025594165.1). Taxonomy (NCBI): domain Eukaryota; kingdom Metazoa; phylum Chordata; class Mammalia; order Rodentia; family Sciuridae; genus Tamias; species Tamias sibiricus. The sequence goes on from CM046659.1 coordinate 90,035,930, forward strand.
CCACTTGGTGAATAGGCAAAAAAATTTACACATGAAAATTTAAAAAAAAAAAACAGTTGTATATTTTCTCTCCATTGGCTTTTCAATATATGAGTATAAATTAATCATCTGTAAAATAGAAGCAAATTTACTAGGAACTTATCAAGTTTGCCAAATGGAAAAGAGTCTTGTACACACCTGAAGAGAAATAAAAATTTGACATGGAGACCAATGACCCAAAGCTGAATAATTTCCATGGTAATGTCATTTTGAAATGTGCGAATATAGTGTGAAGAGAAAGCCTGCAGATAACAAAAATTTCAGAATGAAATAATATTTAAAAATACCAAGACTTTATATATTTGTGTTTTCCTTGTAGTTTATAATTAGAGCGTTTATATCAATTTAATCTCTGAACTGTAAGAAAAATGGACAAGAGTTTAAAATGTGTTGACAAGGGAAATTTTTCTGGAGTTGAGAGTGCCCGAGAAAGAAAATCAAAGAGTAAATGTAGAAGGTGTTGTTCTTTGAGTCTTACAAATTAAAAGCTACAGGATAAATTTGTTTCATTTAAGTAAACAGGCATTTATTTGAAAAGGATATGTTCCCAGTGTTCTTAAATTGGGGGTGGGAGGTAGATTTTACTTGAGTATAAAGAATGTTTTGTGACAATTTGAAGAGCAAAAACACAGTAAGTTTGGGCTGAGGGAAATAATCAACTTGGAATATTTCTAGAGGGCAGAGGAAACACACATGGATGCAGGTTGAGATGAGATCTATATTGTCTGAAGGTCCCATTTCACTTGATGACTCTGTATTTGAACCCCATTACCAAATATTTCCTTCATCCATAAAAAATTAAATGTCTGGGCATCTGATTTAGAGGATTTCTAAATGTTATATAGGTCAAGAAAAAGGATTCATCACAACACAGGGTAAAGAGGTATTGTCTTTTGCATCATGGATATATAATTAGTTCAAATGAATATAATTAATACATTTAAGAAAAAAATATTTTGAGGACAGCTGATTTATAAGAGAAGATGATTTCAATAGCTCTCCCTGAGGGTATTTACAACTTCTATATGAATAAGCATCATATCCTTGAGTCCTAACTAGAAACCTTTCCAAGATCTTTTCTCTAGAAAGAGATTTGAATCCTGACCCTATATCAAGTGACTCTAAAGCTGTAATGGCTCTAACTTTAGGAGTTTTTATATTCCCTGATATTTATATGAATATAGTCTCATCCATTTGGCACCTCTACATTTCATAGCTGCATTTCATTTTGTTTTAAACTCACTTTAAAGAAAGATTTTGGTTCTTTAAATTTCATTTTGTTTTAAACTCACTTTAAAGAAAGATTTTGGTTCTTGTAAATTTATAGCTGACAAAAACTGATGGAGAAACTCTTCTAAGCCTTCATACTTAAAATGCTCCTGGAGTTATACTATGATTTGTTAATAATTATACTCTTTCCAAAGAATGAGTTAAAAATATATAGATCATATCTAAGAAACTCTCTTATTTGATTTAAAATGAGGGTTTTCCTTCTCTTCATTATACACATTTTCCAAATTTCAGAGTAATATTTGGATTTTCTTTTAAATCTTTTTATTTCATATTTTCTGCAATTCTTGTTCATTTTTTTCTTGGTCACTTTTATAATGCTTAATTTTCTATTTTCTCTGTCACTTCAAAACTTCAACCTTCTTATCTTCTTTAATTATATAATTAATATGCCTTTAAATAATCCAAATACATCTTTTTCTATCTTTCAGAAAATGCTTACTTGTTCCCATCATGTACCTGTTGTGATTCTAAGTTTTGGGAAACACTGGAGAGAAGACAGATGTAGTCCATAACTTTATGGGAATTGTGTTCTAATTAAGGAGAACATAACAAAAATTATGTTTGTACCAAGTACTACAAAGAAATACATTTAGTTTACATTAAAAAGTTTATTTTTGATCACTAAAAGAATGAATATTATGATCTTTTATTGTGTAGAACAGGGACTATATTTTTAAATATCTTTTAGACATGGTGTTTTGATACTCCCTACTTGTCAATACTATCTCTCATTTTTATTCACTTATTTATCTCATGCACTAAGAACTATAATGGGTAAGTGAATAAAGGAAAATAATATTAATATTTACTGATTACCTACATATGGAATACAAACATACTGAATCCATGATTATATCTTTAATTATTTTATCCCTACAACTTACCATAAGAAGTCAGTATTTAAATTTGTTCATCTGATAAATAGACTGAGGAATAAAAGTTTAAGTACCTTGCCCAATATTAGCTTGTCAGTGGCTGAACTATGGTATACATTTTGCTTTTCTGAGTCCAAAATCCTTTTTCTTTCTACTATGTTATGTTGCTTCCCTAAATACAATCAAAATTACAATGTAATGTCCTTAAGTCTTTTCATTGATGTTTGAACAAAATGCTGTCTACTACGCCACAGTGACCTTCATAGGTTTAAGCTTTCAGATCCTGTGCTACTCAAGGCCAATGATTCTCACATTATCTTATTTTTCTCCCCCAGTGCTTCCTGGACTGATACTTTTGTAAAATGCAAATTCAGACATTTATCTTTCATTGTAATATCAAATTTTTGGAGAAATCTCTAACACTTATCCACCTTTTCAGTAGCTAAGGTGATGTAAACACATAATTGACAGTTCATAGACCTGCACCTCTCTGTCAACCACTTTTTCATTGCATCAAAGAATCCAAATAACATAAAGTAAGACCTTCTAGCTATGGCAAACATTAAATAAACTTTGAAAATAGTGTTTTCCAGAGGTGGGGAGTAGGAAGGAAGAGCTTATTTTTCAGAATAATTCTGTGGTCTTGGTGGAGGCACGAGTTGAGAAAAGGTGAATAGTTTTGTGTGACTGAAGCAGTATATGTGTTTTGAAGTAAAAATTAAAAGAACTTGGGATTGAATCATAGTTTCCCAAGTTGACCAATCTTCTATCTCATGAGGAACATCACTGCAACTTCTCTGGGAGAAAGCAGGAGGGTATTCAATTCAGAGACAACACTACCTGGAACAGAACAACTCTGTATGACAGCCACCAACTTCTCTATGTAGGCATAATAAGTGGATTTCCCCCTTTCCAGTTTCATTAAGGTACAATTAACAATACATATTAAATATATTTATGGTGAATGATATTATATTTTGATATGTGTATATATGTTGTAAAATGATTTAATCAAGCTATGCCTATTTGAGATAAGAACAGTCAAGATCTACCTCTTAGAAATTTTCAAGTATGCAGTACACATTTATTATAAACCATAGTCACCATGCTGTATAATAGATATCCAGAATTAAAGGTCCAAACTGAATATTTAATGAATATCTTCCCATTACATCTCCCCACCCCACCCCATCAACCCAGGTCCACCATAACAATCTTTGCTTCTATGTATGTGACTTCTTTTATATTATACATACAAGTGAAATCATTCAGTGTCTTTCCATGTCTCTTTAATTTCTTAGGCACAATAATTTCCATTCTCATTCATGTTGTCACAAACTACCGAATATCCTTTTATAAGGTGAAGAATGTGTGTGTGGCTGTGTGTGTGTGTGTGTGTGTGTGTGTGTGTGTTTTCTGAAACCTACTCAACTATCAATGGATACTTCGGTTGTTTCCATAAATTTTACTCTCCCAGCATATGGTAAATAAGGCTGCAAAGAATATAGGAAAATGTTTTTTGGATATAATAATGTCAGTAACCTTCAGATATATGCCCACAAGTGGAAGTGTACATTATATGGAAGTTCTACTGTAATTTTTTCTTTTTGGTGATGCTGGAGACATAATCCAGGGTCCTGAACATATTAATCAAGTGCTCTACCACTGAGTTACATACTCAGACAATATGTTTAATTTTGGACAAATCTCTATACTGTTTTCCTTAAGTGCTGTGCTACCTTATATTCCAAATAATAGTGTACAAAGAATATCTTACTTGACATCCACCTCAAAATTGTTATATTTTGACTTTGTGAAAATAACTATTTTAACAAGTGTAAACTGATATTTCATTGTGATTTTAGTTTATACTTCCCTGATATGTTAGTAATGTTTAGCCTTTGTTCATATACTTGTTGACATTTAGATTGGTTTTAATGTAACAGTAAAACCAGGTTTTTATAATTTTACTTCTCAGCTCCTGGTCTATTAGTATAGTTGTGATAATTTGCATTTTCTCCTGTACTTCTCCTTCAGGCAGCACCTCCAACAAAGCCAATGGATAGAGCAAATCACTCTGTGGTGTCTGAGTTTGTGTTCCTGGGACTCACCAACTCCTGGGGTATCCAACTACTCCTCTTTGGGTTCTCCTCCATGTTTTATGTGGCAAGCATGACAGGAAACTCCCTCATTGTTTTCACAGTGGCTTCGGAACCTCACTTACACTCTCCCATGTACTTTCTGTTGGCCAACCTCTCCTTCATTGACCTGGGTGTCTCTTCTGTCACTTCCCCAAAGATGATTTATGACCTTTTCAGGAAACGCAAAGTCATCTCCTTTAGAGGCTGCATCACCCAGATCTTCTTCATCCATGTCATTGGTGGTGTGGAGATGGTGCTACTCATAGCCATGGCCTTTGACAGATATGTGGCCATATGTAAGCCTCTGCACTACCTGACCATCATGAGCCCAAGAATGTGCATCTTCTTTTTAGTGGCTGCCTGGCTGGTTGGCCTTATGCACTCACTGGTTCAATTGGCTTTTGTAGTAAAATTGCCCTTCTGTGGTCCTAATGTGTTGGACAGCTTTTATTGTGACCTTCCTCAGTTCATCAAACTTGCCTGCACAGACACCTACCAACTGGAATTCATGGTCACAGCCAACAGTGGTTTCATCTCTGTGGGCTCCTTCTTCATACTGATCATCTCCTATATTGTCATCATTCTCACTGTTCAGAAACACTCTTCTGCTGGTTCCTTCAAGGCTCTGTCCACACTTTCAGCTCACATCACTGTGGTAGTCTTGTTCTTTGGTCCTTTGATATTCATCTATGCGTGGCCATCTTCTTCCACACACCTGGATAAATTCCTGGCTATATTCGATGCAGTCATCACTCCTTTTCTGAATCCTGTCATCTACACACTAAGGAATCAAGAAATGAAAGTGGCAATGAGGAGAATATGCAGTCAATTAGTGAGTACTGGAAGATCTCTTAAATGACTGTATTATAAATAGTCTTTTTGAACACAAACATTTGTTGTTGATGATAAAACTCAAAGTAAAGTATTTCTTTGCCTACTCTCATGTGCTTATGCATGCTGATATTCAGGCCATTTAGTCTTCTAATTAAGAGGAAGGGAAAAAAGAAGAAATTACATAAAAAATATTTGAAAAGCATAGATTATAATAATCCTGAACCTCAATTCCTAAGGAATAATATTTAAAGGAAGTAAATTTGTAGACATATAGAAGGGGGCAGGCTACTTACTTTAAAGCCTTTGGAACAGGGAAAAGTTTCTCACTTGGTCTTTTATCATTTAAAAACAGGAATATGCCTCACGTGCAGTAACTTCTAGTTGTATTCAAAAAAGGGGCATTAAGACAAGCTTCTGTTGCTTTCTTGTAATTTGCAAACACTCTACTCACTCTTGGTACTCTGCAAGGCTGTGAAAAGAGGTTAGAATCTTGAGAGCATTTACCTAAGTCTAATGAATGCATGGTATTTTGATACAAAGGTCAAAGCTGTTTGAGCTATATTTAGAATGCCAAGAAGGAACTAAGAAAACATCATGACTTTTCTTGATTAGCATTATGCTACCCAACCCATTTAATTTCCATTACCCTTTTTATCTTACTTCCTCATCTTCCCTTTTGCTCAGCATATTTCTGTCTGAATGTCACCACATGAAAAGTTTGTGTGGTTTTTAGATGTGGAATTGATGAAACATTCACATTTGGTTTGAAGATGGGTGCACTTTCCACATGTTGCTTCTGGTATGCTGGCTCACCCTAATGGTGTGGGACAGAACCTAGGCCTGTGGTTCTACCTCCTACTGGCTCTCTCCTTGCAGTTCCTCCAAGTCCTGAGCCAGATGCAAGAACATGATTATGATGAAAGTCCCCAGGTTACGCAGTTACCTGCAACATCAAAATTGGAAGCACTAAGCCAGGCATGGTGGAAAACACCTGTAACCCCAGTGGCCTGCGAGGCTGAGACAAAAGGATCGAGAGTTCAAAGCCAGCCTCAGCAATGTAGTGAGGCCCTAAGAAACTTAGCGAGACCCGGTCACTAAATGAAATATAAACAGGGCTGGGGGTGTGGCTCAGTGGTGAGGGCTCCAGGTTCAATCACTAGTACCAGAAAAAAAGAATATCAGATATATTAAGAGACAGACACAATACTAGTTTATCTTTGGTCTCTGCTTCATGTCCATTGCCCTTCTGTCAGGCCAAAGCACACTTGTGCCAGCTCAGAGTTCAAAGTTCAGAGTTCAAAGAAAATACCCAGAGATAGAGTATTAGTCATAAGGCTTTACTGGGGAAATGCTTACAGGGAAGGCTCAGGGGTGATAGGCTGAACACACAGCACCTCTGTCCCTTATGCAGATTTGCCAAGAGTACCTTGTCTGCCTCATGGCATTTTATTCAGTGTTGACTGGCTGGATGAGTGACACATATCCTTTTTGCAATACCTTCAGTTCCACACTGTCCCCACTTGGAGAGGGGTCGTATATAGTAGGTTACAGAAGCAGTGACATCATCAGCATTAGTTTGCTTAGTTTACTTCTATGACTAGCATCCCATGAAACAACTCTCCTGGTGTAAATGTAAAAAGCAACTTTTCACAGTGCTTTCCCTAGTTCTCAGTGTGCATGAGAGAAAGTATCCTACAAGATAACATTTATCTACTCATTCTGGCCCAGGCGCTCTCTTCACTTGGCTTTCTTACACTCTTGGGATCTGAGAGAGACATCTCAAGACCATGGTGTTTTACTCTCTTCCTTTTCATTAGGATAATACATCTTCCCTAATGGTGGCTTCACTGGCTTCAGGCTGGCATGAGGTTCAGTGGTAACAGACTTATATGGACTGCTTAATGATTTACACCATTGCACAAAGTCTAATTCCAATAAGTAATACCTTATTCTGTAACACTGTAGTGATACTATTTCTTTGATCAAACCCTGAGTGATAAATATTCAACACATCTTTCAACCTAATCATCTGTGGATTTACATTATAGAAAAACTTTTCAATTCATGTGATATCTATGCAACATTGTGTCTGAACAAGGGACATATTACATAGCAAATGAAGTATAATAATGAGGTTACACCACATAGAACTCATTAATGTACCCACATGCCCCACCACTTACAAGGAACTGACTGACTGATAGATTAGTTAAATAATCTGCTAAACTTCACTTACAATGCTGTTTTGGGCAATGCCCCTTTGGGTGATGGGTGGTCTCTTGGGATGCAGGAAAAGTCTGTGATAAGCTACGGATGCAGGCTATATTACTCAAAGAGAAGTGAGTAATACCCCCTTCTGCAGCTGTAGCTTACTTGTGATTCCAGCATGCCCTTTCTTCCCAGAGCCCTGTTGCCATAAGGATGATAACAGCTCACTGCTTTTGCTAAACTAGGTTCCTTCTCCATCTCTTATTGGTTCTCATAAACCTACCCTGCTACTGAATAGAGTGCCTTCAATAATTATCTTCAATTTCCCATTGAGTGTTGTATCACACTTAAAGAAAAGGGAGAGAGTAAAACACCATGTCCCTGAATGTCTCCTTTCTGTTCTCAACAACCTAGCCAAGTTAACACTGATAACAAACCTGCTTGAATGCCCACATGTATATTATTTTGAAAGACAATGGCTTTCTCTAATGCATACAGAGAACTAGGAATTTTTTTTTAATCTATAGAAAATCATCTATTACTATTATATTTGCACATGTACATCACAGCATTGCCCCTTGGGATGCTGGGCATATACGCAAACCAAGCAAGCTAATGCTCATGATGTCACTGCTCCTGCAGCCTAACATATAGAACCCCTCCAGTGGTGACTGCAGTAGAACTGAGGGTACTGTGCAAAGGTTGTGTGTCAATCATTCGGCCAGCCACCACTGGACAAAATGCCATGATGGAGAGAGGGCGCTGCTTGGCAAAGCACCACAAGGGACGGAGGTGCTGCTGGTTCACCTATCACCACTGGACCTTCCCTGTAGGCACTTCTCCAATAAAGCCTATGTCTCACATGAATCTCCAGGCACTTTACTTCCCCCATTGCCCTGGCACAACTGGGCTGTAGGCATGGCAATTGATATATAGCTTCTTGTCTGAACCTTGAATAATTCCTGGCAGTATCTATAAAACAATGAAAAGAAACTGGAGTCCTATATGTCTACAATGTTAAGTACACATAAATGTGAGCTAAGGAAAGTCTGGAAAAATGTGACCATCTGTAGTTATCCCAGAGATGAAGGAAGGGTACCTGGATTTAGGTCATTGTCAAAGGGTCTTTGGTTTTATTTACAATGTTCTAATTTTAAAATGAGAAGAGATTCTTACACTTTCTGTGCAACTAAAAATTATTTAAAAATTAAAAGTAGTGATCTTTGCTGCTATCAAGGCATTCTGTGATTCATTAAACTGGATTTTGAGTTTTCAAAGTATCAGTCAATTTTAAAGTTAGGATTTTCTTAACTCTAATATACTAAATATATTCTCTTTTTTTCTAGCAAAAATGAAGCTTGATTACACTGTTTGAATTAGCTGTATTTTAGAATACTTTAAGAGCAATGTACTTCTGAGCTGCCAGATCACAGGCCTGCATCAACAATGCATTTTCTCTTTGGTTTCCTAGGCTTTTGAAAAAAAAGGTTTGTATAGCATGAGAAGCTTTGGAGAAACACTCAAGGAGGCCAGAGGATTTTCCTGCTTTGTGGACATGGAAGTCTCTCTTGGGAAGCAGTTTTCACCTAGGCAGTGTTAAGAATTCAGTTATTTTCTTTTTTTTTTTTTCCCAAGCTTTTTTATAAAAGATTTGGGGGGCAACCTTATTTTTTTAATGTCTTCTCTCTAAAATTCATACTTTTTTAGACCATTGTATTATGATTTGTTTCTATTTTAATCATCTTTTATGATTTTATTTTAAAATTATTTTTACTCTTTTCTTACACTTTTAGCTTTGGATTAATATATTCTTCACATTTCAGTTTTGCTCAACTAAACAATTATTTATAGAGTGCGTAACATATGGCAGAAAATACACAAGGCAATGGAGAAAGAGAGAAAAAATAAGGAAATATTACTGCCCTTGAGAATCTTCCACACTGCAAGATACAGACCGCTATAGTTTCAATGTCATGAGGTTGCTGTAGTGCAGAAGGTGTACTAAGGGACTATAAAGAGGAACGCAGAGCAGAGCAGCAGGTTTAAAGCAGAGCTGCACATCAGAATTACCTGAGGCACTCTCAAAAAACATCAAGAGTCTTAGCCCACCTTCATAGAGTTTGATTCAAATAGTCTGGATCAGGTGTGTTATTTTGTAAAAAAATTCCCCTACCACCCGCCACCTGCACTTACTGTCCTGTTAATTCTAAATCACTTCATTTCTCTGACATGCTGAACTTGCCGTATTTCATTCTGCCAGCTCTTACCTATTCTTGGAATTCATCCTTCCACCCTCATTCCCATCTCCAGCTCTCAAGTCTCCACTCAGGTGTTACTTCCCCTGGGAGGTCTGCCCACTTCCTCACAGGCAGACTTAAGGGTTCTTGCTTCTGTGTTCCTACCCACTGCATGGATGATGTCTTCAGTAGAACTACTACCCAGAATGGATTAAGATGCTTTGCCTGTGGGGCTTCAAGCTCCTTGGGCAGGGACTAATATATGGGTAGAAGAATGAGCTGAATGAATAAACTCCAGATCTAGTCCTAGTTTTAAGAGGTTTGCAATATAATGTTTTTTTTTTTTAAAAAAAATGGCTTTTGGTTTTATTTTATAGATTCCACATTGTAGACTACTTTTTTTGATGCCAAAGAAATTCAAGTAAAATATCCTCTTTTGCACTTTGGGTACTTAATATGAAGTGCATAATAAAACCTACATGAATTTGACTAATGTATTCATCCTTCACAGTCTGCCTCATTTTATGCAACAAATGAGCAAGTCAGAATTGAAAGACATAATTGCCAAAAGTGATTTTTTTTGTTTGTTTGTTTTTAGTGTTGGGGATTGAACCCAGAGGCACTTTACCACCAAGCTATATCTCCATTCCTTCTTTATTTTGAGACAGGGTCTCACTAAGTTGCTAAGGCTAGCCTCAAATTTGTAATCCTCCTGCCTCAGCTTCCTGATTTGCTGGGATTATAGGCATGTACCACTTGCAAGGCAATATTTTAAAAATATCCAGTTTCAGTTTTGTTTCCTCTCCAGTGACTCATTACAAGGTTTTTCTTCTGGTTATTCTTACCAGAACAATTGGGTTCCAGGGATAATTCCCCTGACCACATGAGAAAACCTGGCAAATCCAGGTTTCTACAGAAGTACTTGGTTATTATTTTCCAGTCCTGGTAATTACCCCTTTTTTATTGTAGTTTTTTATGTAATTGCAGTCACACAAGCTGAAAAGTCATCTACTCAGGGAGCCTAATTACTTGAAGATGTTGTGGTCTGGGAATAGGAAGGTGCAAAGACAGAAAGTGAAGATAACAACAGGAAAAAATGGACTTTATATATTAAATTCAGTTACAGAAAACGAGTCTAGTGGTAGAATCTCAATTTGCAGATGTCAAATATCTTTTTGGTTATGGTCAGGTAAGAAGGAACAGATCATACTAGGGAGTACAGATTGTGGAAGAAGAAAATAACTAACTTTGACTTTCACTTTGTAGTACAAATGTGTCTTGGTTTCAAAGGTGATACTAAAACTATAGGGAGACCCGGGGTCAGCAAATGTGACATCTTTAACATAAACAGTGGATTTGGGAGTTCAAGATATGGTTTAGTAAAGGATTTATTTATTTTACATCATTAATCATTTCAACAAGAATGAAAAGAAATTAATAACCTGAAGTTCAGGTTAGAAATATTTGTTTTGTTTTATTTCTGTCTCTTCAGAAAAAGGGAGAGTTCACTACAGTCTAGTACTCTGTGGACTTTAATGGAACTAAAACCAAATGGTATACACAGAATTTGGAGAAGGATTGACAAGTAAGCTCTCTGTTTTGAGACACCTCACCCACTGCCTTTCCTGAATGCCTATTTATAGACCCACATGATAATTTTCAACTGTGACATAGAAAAAACTCTTACAATGGTATTAATGGGGGGGGGGGTAAATCATTCTGTTATGACCTATGTTTGTTGGACATTAGGTGTTTTTATTTTTCCTAATTTTGGCCACCACAATGCAAAGTAAATGTAAATGAAGTTCAGGGAAAATAACAAATGCAGGAATCCAGGGGCGTGGAAATGAGTCTCAAGAGGCAAAGTAAAAGAAAGGGATAACTTAATTGGTTACTTAAGACAAATAAAATAAAGATTTATTGAGAGAGTTCCTGATAACATTTTTATTTTGACAGAGGAAAAGGCAAGTGGACGTAGGTTTTAAACAAAGAACCAGAAAGTCCAGCTGGGAGCAGGGAAGAAGTTCTGGTCTGTCAGAATTATATAAAGCACAGGAATGGCCAAAAAAAGAGAGATGTTGAATTCTCAAGTGGTATGTCTTAAATAATTTGGATATGCCTCTGACATGCACTGGACTGAAATTCTTTTCATACATCTCATTCCTTGTAGTGTACTCATTTTCTCCATATTCAACAAATATGATCTTTAAAACAGTACAACTCTCTTCTGGGAGGCTGACCAAATCCAGGTAAATTTATAAAACAAGGGATGGTATTTAGAAAGCAAATATTAAAGAACTGTAGTTTGCAACCTCAATGGTTTTTAGTTAAGAAGAGAGAAGGAAAGAAAATAATAGTCAGTGAAAGCAAAATGTTTGTGGGTTACTTTTGCTAAATAACAGAAGGTTGAAATGCCCTTTTAGAATCAGCTCAGGTGACTCGTCATTTCTCATTATCTGTAACCTTGCAGACATCAGCATGCTATTCCTTTTCACTTGTTCTGCTCTCTCATCTTTTAGTTATGAGCCAACTATAGCCATCATCTTTAGAATTTGGGATAAATTACATATTCTAATTCACAGGTCTTCCTTCCATACTTTATCACATATATTAAAGAGTGTTTTCTACTTCATTTTTAGTCAAATAGATCAGGTGTTGGCAAATGTTCTGCAAAGTGTTAGATTGTGAGTAGATTTAGTTTTGTGGGCTACACAGCCTATTTGAGTCACTCACTTTTGCTGTTGTAATGTGGAAATACCTACACACAACTCAAAAATTAATAGACAAGACTGAGGTACAATAAAACTCTTCACAAAAAAAAAAAAGCAGCAGGCCAGATTCAACCAAATAGTTATTGTCAACCAACTCCTAAAGTAGATTTTACCCAACAGGTACATTTACTCATTCTCTCAAACATCCAAATCTTTATCTCAGCAAGAGTCTACAAAAAGGGAAAGGTCTTATGACACAAAATTTGCAGTTTAAATACAGAGATTTTGGTCATGATAGCATCAAATAACTTGTTGTATTATCTTAATTGACTTATCCTCTCTGAAATTTCAATTTTTAAAACATGGCATAAGACCTCACAGCTTTATAGTGATGATGAAGTCAGATGGTATTTGAAAAGTTTTTATCAACTTAAAAATTAGTCTGGCTTCCTTACCTAGGCTGTAATTATTTGCTTGGAGTCTCTCAACTTAAAATTAAACTTTACTTTATCTTCTAATTTATTTCTAACACGTTAACTTTATCTTCTAGTCTGTACTCTTTCTACCTCACACATATACAAAAGTATCTTGTGATATATCTCCATGGATCTTGGCTTTCATTTTATTCTGGCATACACATTCTTTGTTGTTTTCATTTTTTATTTTTTCTAACTAGTTATACATGACAATAGAATGTATTTTGACACATCAGACATAAATGGTGTACAACTCCTCATTCTTCTGGTTATACATAATATAGTATTGCACCAGTCATGTAATCATAAATGCACATAGGGTCATAATGTCCAATTCATTCTATTTTCCTTCTTACCCCATACCCCCTCCCATCCCTTCATTCCCCTCTGTCTAATCCAAAATATCTCTCTTCTTCCCTAGCCACCCACTTATTGTGAATTAGCATGCGGATATCAGAGTAAACATTCAGCCTTTGGTTCTTTAGGATTGGCTTATTGTGCTTAGTAGGATATTTCTCCAGCTCTATCCATTTATAGTCAAATGCCACAATTTCATTCTTCTTTAAGGCTGAGTAATATTCCATTGTGTATAAATACCACATTTTCTTTATCCATTCATCTGTTGAAGGGCACCTAGGCAGGTTCCATAGTTTAGCTACTGTGAATTGAGCTGCTATAAACATTGATGTGTGCATGTCATTCTAGTATGCTGATTTTAAGTCCATTGGGTATAAACATAGGAATGGGATAGCTAGGTTAAATGGTGGTTCCATTCCAAATTTTCTGAGGAATCTCCATTCTGCTTTCCATTATGTTTTCACCAATTTGCAGTCCCACCAGCAGTGTACCTTTTTCCCCACATCCTTGCCAACATATATTGTTACTTGTATTCTTGATAATTGCCATTCTGACTGGAATGAGATGAAATACTAGGGAAGTTCTGATTTGCATTTCTCTAATTGCTAGAGATGTTGGACATTTTTTTTCACATATTTGTTGATTAATTGTATTTCTTCTGTGAAGTGTCTGTTCAGTTCCTTAGCCCACTTATTGATTGGGTTATTTGTTTTGGTTTTGGTTTTGGTGTTGCGTTTCTTGAGTTCTTTATATATTCTGGAGACTAATGCTCTATCTTAAGTGCAGGTGGTAAGGATTTTCTCCCATTCTATAGGTTCTCCTTTCACATCTTTGTTTCCTTTGCTGAGAAGAAGCTTTTTAGTTTGAATCCATCCCATTTATTGATTCTTGATTTTATTTCTTGTGCTTTAGGAGTCTAGTTAAGGACGTCAGAAGCTAGGCAGACATGGTGAAGATTTGGGCCTACTTTTTCTTATATTATGTGAAGGGTTTCTGTTCTACACCTAAGTTGTTGATCCACTTTGAGTTGAGTTTCATGCAGGGTGAGAGACAGGGGTTAATTTTATTTTGTTACTTGTGGATTTCCAGTTTTTCCAATTGAAGAGGCTATATCTTTTCTCCATTGAATGTGTTTGGAGCCTTTGTCTAGTATGAGATCACTGTATTTATGTGAGTTTGTCTCTGTGTCTTCTATTCTGTACCATTGGTCTGTATGTCTGTTTTAGTGCTAAAACCATGCCATTTTTGTTACTATAGCTCTGTAATATATTTTAACGTCTGGTATTGTGATGGCTCCTGCTTCACTCTTCTTGCTAAGGATTGTTTTGGCTATTCTGGGTCTCTTATTTTTCCAAATGAATTTCATGAAAACTTTTTCTAGTTCTATGAAGAATGTCACTAGGATTTTAATAGGAATCGCATGAAATCTGTGTAACATTTTAGGTAGTATGGCTATTCTGACAATATTCATTCTGCCTATCCAAGACCAAGGGAGATCTTTCCATCTTCTAAGATATTCTTTAATTTCCTTCTTTAATATTCTATAATTTCCATTGTAGAGGTCTTCCACCTCTTTTGTTAGGTTGATTACCAAGAATTTTATTTTTTTTTTTTTTGAGGCTCTTGTGAATGGGGTACTTTTCCTAAATTCTCTTTCAGAGGATTTGTTACTGATGTACAGAAATGCATTTGATTTATGGGTACTGATTTAATATCCTGCTACTTTGCTGAATTCATTTATTAGTTATAGAATTTTTCTGGTGGAATATTTTGGATCCTCTAAGTATAGAATCATGTCATCAGCAAATAGTGACAGTTTGAGTTCTTCTTTTCCTATTCATATCCCTTTAATTTCTTTCTTCTACTTGCTCTGGCTAGAGTTTCCAGGATGATGTTGAATAGAAGTGGTGAAAGAGAGCATCCCTTGTTGGAAGTTGGTCGCGGAGTGGCCCAGCGGGATTCAGGAAGGTGAGTGCAATGACGAACACACCACATCCGGAGACAGGTTCGGGTGTCGAAGACTCAAGTTTAATGCAGAAACAGAGCACTTTTATACCATTCAGTAACCAATCAGCAGCAGGGAAAGCTAGCATGATCCTCTTGTGCTGAGCTCGTGAACACACCATATAGGGGAAGAGGAAGTGCCTGCAGCCAATGTGCCTGAAATGAGCTTGGCTCACAGCAGAGGTGTGCCTCTAGCTTCTGAGAGGATGCAGGTGCACCTGCTCCATAGTCAAGCATCCTCTTTCAGCGCTAACTACATGGCCTGAGGAATTCCTTCAATCCCTGCCTTTTCATTTTTAGAGGGAATGCTTTCAATTTTTCTCCATTTAGAATAATGTTGGCCTTGGGCTTAGCATAGACAGCTTTTACAATGTTGAGGTATGTTCCTACTATCCTTAGTTTTTTCTAGTGTTTTGAACATGAACAGTGGCTATTTGTCAAATGCTTTTTCTGCATGTATTGAGATGATCATATGATTCTTATCTTTAAGTCTATTGATGAGATGAATCATGTTTATTGATTTCAGTATGTCAAACCAACGTTGCATCCCTGAAATGAACTCCACTTGATTGTGGTGCATTATCTTTTTAATATGTTTTTGTAAGCTATTTGCCAAAATTTTATTCATAATTTTTGCATTTATGTTCATCAGGGATATTGGTCTGAAGTTTTCTTTCCTTGATGTGTCATTGTCTGGTTTTGGTAGCAGGGTGATACTTGCCTCATAGAATGAGTTTGGAAGGGTTCCCTCCTTTTCTATTTCATGGAATATCTTTAGGAGTATTGGTATTAGTTCTTTGAAGATCTTGTAGAACTTGGCTGAGAATCTGTCTGGTCCTGGGCATTTTTTGGTTGATAGGTTTTTGATGGCATCTTCAATTCCATTTTCTTTAAATTGATCTGTTTAAATTGTGTATGTCCTCCTGATTTAGTTTGGGTAGATCATATATCTCCAGAAATTTGTTGATGTGTTTGAGATTTTCTATTTTATTGGATTATAAATTTTCAAAACAGATTCTAATTATCTTGTGTATTTCAGTAATTTCCATTGTGATATTTCCTTTCCCATCACAAATGTTAGTAATTTGAGTTTTCCCTCTCCTTCTCTTTATTATAGTGGCTGAGGGTTTATCAATTTTTTTCAAAGAATCAACTTTTTGTTTTGTCTGTTTTTTCAATTGTTTCTTTTGTTTCAATTTTGTAGATTGCAGTTTTGATTTTAATTTCCTGTCTTCTACTGCCATTTTTTTTTCTGGTACTGGAGATTGAACTCAGGGGCACTCAACCACTGAGCCACATCCCCAGCCCTATTTTGTATTTTATTTAGAGACAGGGTCTCACTGAATTGCTGAGTGCCTGGCTGTTGCTGAGGCTGGCTTTGAACTCTTGATCCTCCTGCCTCAGCCTCCCAACCTACTGGGATTACACTTTTACTGCTTTTGAGATTGATTTGTTCTTCTTTTTCTAGGGTTTTGAGATTTAATGTTAGGTCATTTATTCATTGACTTTCTATCCTTTATAATGAATGAGCTCAATGCAATGAACTTTCCTCTTAGCACTGCCTTCATAGTTTCCCAGAGATTTTGATATGTTGTATCAGTGTTCTCATTTACCTCTAAGTACTTTTCTATTTCACCCCTAATTTCTTTGTCTATCCATTTGTCATTCAGTAGCATATTATTTAGACTCCAGGTATTGGAATAGCTTCTATTTTTTATTTTATCATTGATTTATAATTTCATTCCATGATGATATAATGCTGGGTAGTATTTCTAATTTTTTGTATGCTGAGATGGCTTTGTGCAATAAGATGTGGACTATTTTTTTTAATTTTTATTTATAGTAGTAGTATGTATTACAGTTCATACTACACATATAGAGCATCTTTTTACACGAAACAGTTTGTATACAAAGTATAGTCATAGCATTCAGGTCTTCAATCATGCATTTAGAATAATGATATCCATCTTATTCAACCACTTTTTCTTTTTTTCCCCCCTTGCCTCCTTGCTCCCTCCTTTCCCCTCCCTTCCCTTTGACCATTATAGTGTTCCTCTAACCCTCCTATGTACACTGACCCAACAATACTGTGAACTGGCCTCCTTATATCAGAGGAAACATTCGGTATTTGGATTTTTGAGATTGACTGATTTCACTTAGCATTATATTCTCCAACTTCATCCATTTACCAGCGAATGTCATTATTTTATTCTCTTTTATTGCTGAGTAAAATTCCATTGTGTATATATACCACATTTTCCTTATCCACTCATCTACCGAGGGACATCTAGGTTGGTTCCACAACGTAGCTATTGTGAATTGTGCTGCTATGAACATTGAAGTTGCTGTGTCACTGTAATATGCTGTTTTTAAGTCCTTTGGGAAGAGATCCAGGAGTGGGATAGCTGGGTCATAGGGTGATTCCATTCCCATTTTAGATGTGGACTATTTTAGAAAAGGATCTGTGTGCTGCTGAGAAGAAAGTGCATTTACACATGAATGGATGAAATATGCAATATACATTTATATTATTGAGTGCATTATTAAGTTCTGTGGTTTCTTTGTTTAGATTTTCTTTGGAAGATATATGCAGTAGTGAGATTGGTATGTTAAATTCACCCAGTATTATTGTGGTGAGGTCTACTTGGTTCCTAAAATTGAAAACAGTTTGATATACATAGATGTTCCATTGTTTAGGGAATAAACATTTACGATTGTTGTCTTGTTGATGTTGACCTTAAGGAGTATGAAATGTCCTTCTTTGTCCCTTCTCACTAACTTTGGCTTGAGGTCCACTTTATTTGATATAACGATGGAAACCCCTGCTTGCTTACATGATCTACGTGAGTGATATGGTTTTTTCTCATCCTTTCACCCTCAGTTTGTGGATGTCTTTGTCTATGAGGTGAGTATAGTGGAGATAGCATATTGTTGGGTCTTGTTTTTTAACTGTATCTCCCAGACTATATCTTTTGATTGATAAATTCAGGTCACTGACATTCAGGGTTATTATTGAGATATAATTTGTGTTCCCAGTCATTTTGGTTTATTTCTGGTTTTTAATTTGATACCTTTATCCTTTGATTGACTTTTCCTTTAGTGTAGTTCCTCTCTTGCTTGTTTTTGTTTTTCATTTCATCATCATGGAATATTTTGCTGAAAACGTACTGTAATGCAGGCTTTCTAGTTGTGAATTTTTGAACTCTTGTTTATCATAGAAAGTTTTTATTTCATCTTCAAATCCGAAGCTTAATTTTCCTGGATATAGAATTTTTGGTTGTCATCGATTTTCTTTCAGAGCTTGGTATATATTATTCCAGGACCTTTTAGCTTTGAGGGCAAAGGTTGAGAAATCAGCTGTGATCCAAATTGGTTTCCCCTTATATGTAATCTGATACTTTTTGCTTGTATCCTCTAAAATTCTATCCTTATTCTGGATGCTAGGCATTTTCATAATGCTGTGCCTTGGTGTGGGTCTGTTGTAACTTTGTATATTTGGGGTCCTGTAAGCCTTCTGTATTTGATTTTTCATTTCATTCTTTAAGTTTTGGAAATTTTCTGATACTATTTCATTGAAAAGTTTGTGCATTCCTTTCATTTGTATCTCCAAACCTCCATCTATTCCAAGAGATTTTAAATTTGGTCTTTTCAGGTTATCCCATATTTCATGGAAGTTTTTTCATGTTATCTTAACATCTTTTCTCCACAGTCAACATTGTTTTCAAGATTATATATTTTGTATTCATTCCTTGAAACTGTCTTCCAAGTGTTACAGTCTTTTGGTGATGCTTTCAACCGAATTTTTAATTTGGTTTATTGATTTCTTCATTTTGAGCCTTTCTGCTTAACTTTTTTTTTTTTCAGGATCTCTATGTTTTTTAGAAGTCATCTTTCACTTCCTGTATTTTCTGTCTGATTTCACTCCTTTTATTGTTCTTTATCTCACAGATCAGTTTAACAATGTGCATCCTAAACTCCTTCTCTGACTTTTCTTTCAATGTGGTGTCAATGGTTTCTGTTATTGGAATATCTTGGTTCATTTGGGACGATTTGTTCCCTTGCTTTTTCATGTTTTTGTGTGTATATCCATCTAATATTATGAATCTGAGGCAGTAGGGTTTCTACCCTGTGGATTTATAGTGTCCCTTAATGTTTCCAATGCCTCACCACTTACAGAGAGACAAAATAACAACAACCAATTCAAACAGTATACACCATTAAACCAAATACTTCGTACTATGATGTCTACAATGTTAATTGTCACAATAAACAGAAATGTTATGATCAGTTATTGCCTACAATAAAAACAGTAAGTTGGCAAAAGGGTTTACAATTTTGAATGGTGAACAAGGAGAGAACAGAGTAATATACAATGTGATGATTATGAGGGAGGAGGAGAGTAGACAGAAGTAAAAAATTAAAGGAAGAATAAAAGAGAACAATAGAGAATAGCTCTTAGCAGAAGAGAATTGAGGGAAACAGGTTAGAGAAAAAACATATGTATAGTAAAATTTGTAAAAAATAAATACATAAAAAAATAAAACTGAAATATACTAGTCAAACATCCTAGTCTTCATCCTACTCCTGATCCATGAAAAATAACTGGTTTCTACTTTAATGATACATGCACACTAATATGTATGTCAGCATAATTCACAATAGCAAGGTTATAGAACCAGTCTAGGTATCCATCAACCAATGAATGAATTGATAAAGAAAATGTGATATATATATATATATATATATATATATATATATATATATACACACACACACAATGGAATTTTACTCAAAAGTAGAATGAAATTACAGAATTTAATGGCAAATGGATGGAACTGGCGAACATCATACTAAGTGAAATAAGCCATTCAGAAAGCCAGGGGTTAAATGTTTTCTCTCATATGCAGAAGCAATAGAGAAATCATGATTTTTGAAAAAGGAATCTCATGAAAATAGAAGGCAGCTCAGTAGAGTACAATCTTGAGACTAAGGGGCAGAGATGAGCAGAGGAACTGTAGAATGAAATTGAACAAAGTATGCTGATTACTGTTACATAATCTCTCTTACATGTGGAATCTAAAATAGTCTAAATCATAGAACCTGAGAGTAGAACTGTGGTTACCAGAAGCTGGGGAAAGGAGAAACTGAGAGACATTGATCAAAGGATACAAACTGACAGCAGTAAGATACATAGGTTCTGGGGATCTAATGTCAAACATGGTAATAATAGTTCATGAACGTGTACCGTTCGTTCACTTAAAATTTGATAAGAGATCAGATTATAAGTGCATTTATCATGAACATGCACACACATGCATGTGCACATACACACACACACACACACACACACACACAGACATATTTGAAAAGAGAGTCATAGGAGTAAGCACCTTGTAAGAGCTTTATGCCATTATTTCCTGAAATTGGGAATTATCACTTAAGCAAAAATTCCACTATTCACACCAACTCAAATCTTCCAGCCTAGTAAAAAAGATTAATGGAATTCTAAAATTAAAATTAGTCAAACATTCAGAAATAAGGAGCTTTATTGAATCAGTCTTTCTCCTTATGAAATAAAATGCTTAATCACAATATTACATGTTTCTTTAAATTTTCTGTGGTGTGCAGATAATTAAGGAGAAAATTTACAAATCCTTGATCAGAATGGATGAGGAAGAACTCTAAAAATGCTAGCACATATCAGCTCAGAGCATAGTAATAATAAATACCCTACAACAGATTTACACCTCTGTGTAACACATGATAATCTTGATTAAATGACCCCTAGGAGATAAAAATATAGGTGGCTAGGCTAAATACAGATATAAGGAATTTTGGAACATCCTGTCAATTCTTCTCAATAATGAGATAGTCACCTTGGCTACATCAATGATTTTAGAAGCATGTTAATCTAATAAATCGGCATAGATTTATAGGTTGATCAAACAGCATGAGGTCAATTTACCTTTATTCCAGAAAAAGGCAGAAAGCCCTTTTCCCATCTCAGTCTTTCTCCTTCTTCCATGAATTTCTACAGAAAATATAAAATCTTTCTTTCTCCAAAGAACCAGTAACATTTGGCTGTAAATTTCTAAAATTCAGGGCAGTGCATTATATTCCTATACCTATGGCATCTGTGTATAACTCATTTTAAAGTTATATGTAATAACTAGTTGACAGAAAAAAATCGGTCATCGTTAGAAAGTAGATAGACCAAAATACTAAATCACTTTTCCATTTATAGATTATGTCATATTGACTACAAAAATGCTAAACAATTTTTAATTTCTTTAGTGTGACCGGCTTTCAGTGCTTGTCTATTAAGTCTAATTTACAAGGGTGTAGACAGTATTAAAGGAAACCAAAAAGGAATAATAAGGTATCCAGGATCTAGATACAATCAGAAATGATTACTATGCCTAGGATGAGGGCCAGTGGCAGGAAGCATTAACAGAAACCAAAGACCAATGCCAGTAGAAAAACGCAACCAAGAAGAGCCAAGGGCTTTGGTGGAGGAATTCAGAAAGGAGGAAGATGAGAAAATCCACACCCTGATTCCACTTGTTTTCTGTCCTCCAAATTCTGCCACAGCCTCCATTAGCTTCACCCAAGCTGAAGCCAGAGGGCAATAACCACTCATTGATCCAGCCCCAAATGCTCAGTTTGACAGAGCAGAGCAGAGTGAACATGATGAAAATTAGGTATGGGAGGGCAAGTAGGGACTAGCCATCACAAGAGCTTGTATAACCATCCCTCATTACTGTACATTTAGGTTTCTGTCAATTTTTGCTTTGTAAGGTAACAACCGGCAAATATTTTTAGACGTCTTTTTCTCCACATGTGCAAGTACTTCCAAAGCGTATATAATCACAAGTGGAGTTTCTAGAAAACACTTCTCAGGTATACTGCTAACTAGTCCCATATGAGAGTTCATGACCCAAAGTTTTAATGAGGCAATAGGATGAACACCTTCACATATTTACCTGTATGAGATACTTATTGATTAAGCAAAAAGCAAGCTACATTATCTGGAGGACACAGCTCATTCATGCCTTCTTTTCTGCTTGGTTTGTAGATTCATGACCACTGAAGTTTGTAACTACCAGATCCAAGGCTTCTGAGTGTCATCATTGTGAGATTTGCATCCCTTAGGAAACAGAGTATCTCATCAACACCTTAGACAACAAACTACACACTGCCACACTGGACCTTGTTTTCAGGTTGCAAGAATGGAATTTCTCACTTTGTCATACACCTGGGGAACTTTCCAACCCAGCTTTAAAAAATAATATGCCATATTATTCCCAATATAGTGACTTTCAGTCTAGAGAATTGATTTGATTTTAATTTCCCTGAGTAATAATAAATTTGAGCATTATTCATTCTGACTGCCTCTCTAATTTTTCTTAACTGTTTTAAAATATAGGCTGTTTCCATATCATGTATCAAGTTCTATACTTGTAACAACTAGGATCCCACCAAGGGAAAAGAACTGCATATGATAATGAAATAAATGAGGAAATATAATTTATAAAGATATAAAATATTTTTCTACATAAGAGGTATCCTGACCCTAGTTTTTTTGTTTTCTGTTTTTTGTTTTGCTTTGTTTTGTTTTGTTTTGTTTTGTTTTGTTTTGTTTTTCTTCTTCTTTAGGTTTGTCTCTTAAAAGCTCTGAAGTGGTCACAGTTCATTAGCCCATTTATAAAACATTGCCACGGTCAGAATCAAGAAATTGTTGAAATCAAGAGACCTTGAAAAGCACTTTCATGGGGATTCATTCAGACTTAGGAACAGATTCCATCACAATTACAGTGTTGGGAACCGGCTTACAATCTTGCTCTTCCCTCACCAGTGAGGTGAATAAATGACACATGACCACTTTATATGAACTGTGCCTTTAATTCTTCAAAAAGTATCCTCTGACCCCTCTGAAACTCTCATAGAGATATCCAAGTGAGCACACAAACTTTCTGGAACCAGTTAATCTGCTTCCCAAACAATGAATCTGCTGGTTAAGCCCAGTCATGTCTCCTCCAGATTCCTATAGAGATTATCAAGCAGCACTCTGACCTCTGCTTTGTTTTCTGATATAGTGAATTTTATTTATTTTTATGGCTTTGGGGAAAATTTGGTCCTGGTTATGATTCAACATGTCTCATAAGTAATGAATATCTCACTAATGATAATAAGGATTACAAATTTGATTTTGAGATCTGACCATTTGGTAATGTCTATTGGGATGGTGGATACCTAATTTGTATCAGATGAAAGATAATAGATCATTTGTTTAGTTTGATTTTTTTATCTATTGTTCTGTTTGAGTAAAAATTTTTCATAATTCCATGGGAAATAGAACACCTCTTAGAGATCTGGTATGAGATTGCATACCAAAATATTTCATACTTACCTATGTAAGTGTGTGTGTGTGTGTGTGTGTGTGTGTGTGTGTGATTTTACCTATGCTTGTACAGAGTCTCTGTTTCTTCAAATCATATTAGTAAAATATATTTATTTTTTCTGCTTTTAACCCATTATGTCCCATCATCCTAAATATAGGATACCTATAAAAACTTAAATTTTTGTTACACCTATAAAAATATCTAAGTTTTTATAAGTATTCTATATGTAGGATGATGGGACATAATAGACTAAAAATAGCACTTACTGCCTTTAACATGTGGGTAAGATATTTGCAAAAATAGGTGGTTATAATTTGAGTGTCCATGAGCTTTGCTAGTCTACTAAAATAACTGTAAGTCCATGATTCTCAATTTTCCTCCTTTGAGGGGGTAAAGACATTTTCCCTGACCATAATTAGTCAGACCCTTCTGAGCCCTCTTCTCAACTAGGCCTCTACCTTGGCCCCTTTTCCTGATGGGTATGTATACCCAGTTTTAGCAAAAATCATGCTAAGTAGAAATAAAGAGAATACCCAACCCTTGATAGCTTCTCTTAATAATTTTCATTCCACTGACCCATAACCTGCTCCTTAGCTATATAATTCTCCACTTATTCTTACTATATGGAGAATTCAACCCAGTGCAATGCTGACAGGTCTCTATTTCCCTATTGCAATAGTTCCTGAACAAAATGTTTTTACTATATTTACTGTGAGCATTTATTGTTATTGTCATTGTTGTGTTCATTTCATTTTGTTTTGGTACTAGGGATTGAACCCAGGGGTGCTCAACCACTAAGCCACATCCCTAGCCCTTTTTGGTTTTAATACTTTATATTTAGAGTCAGAGTCTCACTAAATTGCTTAGGGCCTCACTATGTTGCTGAGGATGGCTTTGAACTCACAGTCCTCCTGCCTCAGCCTCCCAAGCCGCTGGGATTACGGGTATACACTACCATGCCTGGCAGGCTGCAAGATTTTTTTAGAAGTACTCTCTATGAAATAAGAGTAAGACACTTTGGTTAAAGTCAGATTAAGAGGGGTAACTGAGAAGAAATAGTGGACAACATACAAAGGGCTCTGAAATGTAAAAGAATATGACTTTGTTTTTCAACAGGAACAAAGGTAGATTCTAAGATATAATGACTGCTATTTCAGAATATAGGCCTCAAACGTGGCCCCCTTTGCTGATGGATATACATAGCCCAGTTTTAGTAAAAGACAAAACCTAATGGATATAGAAAACAGGAACTAAATTCTATTTTCCTTTGTTGTATAGATATAACTTCAAATAATGAATCAAAAAAGCAATTATATATGTTAAATTTTGGGCAAAGTTTACAGAGTTTACTGGCTTTGATAAATTTACTAAAATAAAAAACACTTAGGAACACTTAATTCCCAACAGTTATATCAAGCAAGACTAGAGCTCAGTATTCTCTAAGTTACTTCTCATATGTTAATTAAATACATTTTCACTCTGTAGTTATACTACAACCATTTTAGTTCCCTGATAGCTTCACTACCTATACTACTATTTTGGGTTGACTGATGTCCACCAAATAGATACTTCACAGTTTTGTGAAAAGTGAGATTATTTGCAAATGGACTCTTTGCAAATGTAGTCAAGTTAAGATGAGGCCACACTAGATTACAAAAGACTAAGGAGAAACTTCTCCCTGTTCTGAAGACCTTAAGGTAGAGTTTCCTGTTATGTATTTCTAATAATTACTTCATATAATATCATCCCTTTGGAATTCAGCCTCAAAATTATTATTATCTTTAGTTTCTAAATATTTTGCATTTAATTCCTCCTTTCCTTCAGAAGTGAATGACTCTCGTTCTTAAGTGAAAGATAAAATGGACTTAATACAATATGAATTATCAAATCAAGATAGGACAAAGAGAAGCTTTTATCTGAGTTTAACCATCACAGTGAACTTCAAAGTCTATGAGTACTCTTCAAAACACCACCAATCGCTTAAGAGATCGTTCTGTAACTCACTAGCTGTCTGCATACTTTCCTCATTGCCACCTTCATTTCTTGATTCCTTAGTGTGTAGATGACAGGATTCAAAAAAGGAGTCAGAACTGCATCAAAGAAGGCCAGGAACTTATCCAAGTGTGTGGAGGGAGATGGCCGTGCATACACATATATCAAAGGAACAAAGAACAAGACTACCACAGTGATGTGAGCTGAAAGTGTGGACAGGGCCTTGGAGGAACCAGCAGAAGAGTGTTTCTGAACAGTGAGAATGATGACAATATAGGAAATGATCAATATGAAGAAGGAGCCCACAGAGATGAAACCACCATTAGCTGTGACCATGAATTCCAGTTGGTAGGTGTCTGTGCAGGCAAGTCTAATGAACCAAGGAAGGTCACAGTAGAAACTATCCAACACATTAGGGCCACAGAAGGGCAACTTTACTACAAAAACCAATTGAACCAGTGAGTGCGTAAGGCCAACCAGCCAGGCGAGCCACTAAAAAGAAGATGCACATTCTTGGGCTCATGATGGTCAGGTAGTGCAGGGGCTTACATATGGCAATATATCTATCAAATGCCATGGCCATGAGTAGCACCATCTCCACACCACCAATGACATGGATGAAGAATATCTGGATGATGCAGCCTGTAAAGGAGATGACTTTGTACTTCCTGAAAAGGTCATAAATCATCTTGGGGGAGATGACGGAAGAAAAACCCAGGTCAATGAAGGAGAGATTAGCCAACAGAAAGTACATGGGAGAGTGTAAATGTGGCTCAGAAGCCACTGTGAACACAATGAGAGAGTTTCCCATCATGCTTGCCACATAAAACATGGAGGAGAGAAAACAAAAAGGAGTAACTGTATACCCCAGGAGTTGGTGAGTCCCAGGAACACAAACTCAGACACCACAGAGTGATTTGCTGCATCCATTGGCTTTGTTGGAAATGCTACCTGAAGGAGAACGTCAGGAGAAAATGCACATTATGACAACTACACTAATAGATTGGGAGGAGAGAAGTCAAAGTTATAAAAGTTTATTTATACTTTAGCATTAAAACTGACATTAATGCTAATAGTCCCTGAGATATAAAGTTGGCCACTGGATCTCCTCTCTACCACTTATGTTCTATCTGTATTCAATATAACACTCTGCTTCCTCCCAGCTAGATGCTGTGATGTTCGTTGTGAGAAAGAAGATGATCAACATAAGTAATAAGAACTCAAACCAAAATTCTTTCTGATTTTGGTCAGCCCCAGTCACATGTAATTAATCACTACTGCATTCACTTTCAAGACAATAAATCTTCATCTGAAAAATGCTCTTTTTCTTCCTTTATTTCTAACCCTACCTCTGGGAATGTGGTCATCTTCACTTAAACTCTTTGAGCTTAAGTTGACTTATCTATGAAACTCTAATTGGTGAAATAATTAGTGTATCTTAATCATATGATTTTAGTATATATTTGGGGTTTTTTTCTCTTTATTTTACTTGTCCATGATAGTATTCAATTCATGAGACAAAACTGATGAATGAATTAAAAAATAAGATGCTACTTTCTAGCAGAACACATGAAAAGTACATATCATAAAACATATTTGAATAAAATAATATGCAAAAAAAAAACAAATACTCAGTCAATAAATGGGCAAAGAACTGAACAGGCACTTCACAGAAGAAGGAATACAATCTGTCAACAAATATATGCAAAAAGGTTCAACATCTCTAGCAACTAGAGAAGTGAAAATTAAAACTACACTGAAATTTTGTCCCTTTTACAGCTCCTCACTGCCAGTTAATGACATTGATGAGTGCTACTCTGGCGACCAAAATTAACCATCCCAGACAACTCTCAGCTTTCTAATATCTTGAAAAATATGACAGTTTCCTAAAACATTTATTATCATTCTCACTGTCCAAGAAAATACCCTTACTTTAAATAGATGGATTTCTAGATGGGCTCATAACAGAAAATGCCAGTTTAATACTCAACCCTCTGTCTCCAGAGGAATAAAACCTCTAGAGAGGGTACAGCAAGCTCTAATTGCTACTAGAGATTTTAAGATTGTGTCTGATTTGAATTCATCTCTTACAAGATCTAATAACAATTAAAGAATCTCCATGTGGTAATATAATGATTATCAGTTTCAGTATATGAAAAAACTGTGTTTCACATTCTTCCACCTAATAACTTGATGGTCCTGAATAACATACATTTCATCTCTGAGCACTTTTTTCCCATAATTAAAATGGAAAAAATTAATGTCACTGAAATGAGAATGTGAACCAATATGATATCAAATATAGTTATTCTTTCTCCAAAATATATCTAGTAATGAAAATAACAATGAACTAATTTATAAATAAATTATTGTGTATTAATGCACTGGAATAAATTATTTGGAATATTTTGAAAAGTAATAAGAATGAACAAGATTTATACTTCTCACCATGAAGAAGTCTCACAAATATAATATTTAATAGAAAACATCAAATTATAAAATAGTATCTTCATATAAATCTACCAGTTTTAATTATATACATATTAAATATTATTAAATATAAATATGAATACACATACATATATACAGTAAAAGTACAAAAGTTTGAACAAAAAGAATATCCAACTCCAAAAAAGTGATTTTGTCTAGGAAGGAAGAGAGAGGAAACTGATAGGACAAGTGAATTCAGCTGTGTTTGTAGTGATTTACTACCAAAAAATAAATAGATCTGATGAAAAATAGCAAATGTTCACATGTTAATTTGGAAGCTAAATACCCAGTACCCATGATACAGTTAAGGGCTCTTTTTCAGAGGTTAGTATATCATATTTCCTTTTTAAATTTCATACATCAGCCATATATCTGCTCCTTTCTCTTCTCCCCTGCTCTCATCAGGTCTCACCAGGGTCACCACAAAGCCTCCACAGCATCCTTCTGCTTCAATAAGGCTCCATCAGCATTCAAAGCAGTCGCTGACCATCCCACTAGTGGTTTAGAGCATCCTCTCTGCCTCCAGGTGAACTGCCACCTCTGCAAGCATTCAAAGCCTTTTTTGCAGCTGCTATCTTCTAACTTCATTTTCTATTTCACTTTTTCTAGGTTTTTTTTTTTTCATTTCATGATCCAGCATTATCAATTTATTATCTGGCAATGCCACAAAATAAACATTCCATCATGCCTTTAAATATACAAGTCCTTCTTTCCCAACTCCCCTTCCATCATCTCCAACCATTGCTCTCCTTTATCTAGGAGAAAAGTGCTATCCGTGCCTAATGGAGAGCTAAACACATGCCTTAGTAGACTCCTCTTCCAACAATCTCATTACACCATAAGCAGAATCCATACTTGACTCATCTCCATGTTCCTACTCATAACACTTTATTCATGCCAATAAGTAGCACTGAACGCATTACATTAGTGTTAGTTTTACATTTGTATGAATTGAGGACATGAATTGTGTTATGTGCTTTTTGGAATTGCAACTGTTGACACAATGCACAGAATAAAAAGAGGCAACAGGAAAGACACCAAAAATATGATCACCATCAAAAACTGGTTAAAGGTTTTCAGTGATGGAAAGCATAGACCTCAGATATAATAAAGGTAGCCTGGGAAAATCACATTGCAATTGAAAATCAGAAAATAGGAAAATCAGATTACAATTGAAATAGTGTGACACAACATATGATGTATTTATGATATCACAGTTTAAGATAAAAAAAGGTTATACTGAAATTACTTAAAAATGTAATAATACACCTAGTTATATAATTAGGGAAGATGGATTTTAAAAACTGGTAAGAGTTCTGGAGCAACCAAAAACAAAAAATGGAGATTATGAAGGTGAAGAAGAATTAAGGAAAAAGAAATAAACTATATGAAAATCAAAACCATAAAGAAAAATAAGGAATATAAGAAATTTGGAAATTTAAGGAAAACCGAATATAAAAGCAAAGATTTATAAACATAACCTAATTGGACAATACTGAATTGTCTTTAATTGCCCTAAAACAGGTGCTGGAGAAAAAAAGAAAATGGCAGAAGTCAATAAGAACTTTTCCCTACTTGTACTAAAAGAAAGAGAAGTATATAATCAAACATTAGAAAACATAGAAATCCACACAGCTTGGGTCTCAAAACTAAATCCACTTGAAGTATGGTCAGGATCCAATTCTCAGTCCTGAGCAATAGTTATAAGCATGTTCCTAATGGAATTATGAAGAAGGGTGCCCATTCACATAAAAGTGATAAAATACCCTCAACCCTGTTGGTTATGCTCTGAAACGACTTGTTAGAGATTGACTGTTCTCAAGAGAGAACATTTTTATTTGACATCAATAAAATCTAGAAAGCCAATTAAAAATAGGCAAAAAAATTAAGCAGACTCTTCTCAAAAGAAGAAATACAAATGGCCAACAAATACATGAAAAAGAATGTTCAACATAATAAGCAATTAGGGAAATGCAAATCAAAATTACACTGAGATTTTATCTCTCAGAATGGCAGTCATCAAGAATACAAATAATAGGACTGGGGTTGTGGCTCAGTGGTAGAGCATTTGCCTGGCACATGTGAGGTACTGGTTCAATCCTCAGCATCACATAAAAATAAGTAAATATGATGTGTCCATCTACAACTAAAAATACATTTTTTAAAAAATACAAATAATAATAGGAATAATGGTAGAATGAGTTAGCCATCATTACCCTAAGTACATGTATGAAGACACAGTTGTTGTAAAAATACTTTATATAAAACCAGCAACTTGAAATATTGTGCTCTTTGTATTAATATAAAATGAATTGCACTCTGCAAACATGTATAAGAAATTAGAATAAAAATAAATCTTAAAAAATACAAATAATAATAATACAAATTTAATATTGTCCAATTAGGTTAATAAATGCTAAAGAGGATATGGGGGGAAGGTACACTCAGACATTGTTGGTGGGACAGGAAATTAGCACAACCACTCTGCAAAGCAGTATGGAGATAAAAAGCTAGGAACGGAATGACCATATGACCCAGCTATCCCACACCTTTGAATTGTCCAAAAGAACTAAAATCATCATACTATAGTGATATAATCACATCAATGTTTGTAGCAGCACAATTTACAATAGCCACATTATGGAATCAGCCCAGATGCCTGGCAGCAGATGAATGAATAAAGAAAATGTGGTATATATAAACAATATAATTTTATTCAGCCATAAATAAAAATGAAATTATGGCATTTGAAGGAAAATGGATAGAACTAGAGACCATAATGTTAAGCAAAATGACTCAAACCCAGAAAGTCAGGGGTCATATGTTTTCTCTCATTTGCAGAAGCTAGAGAGGAAAAAGGAAAAGAAAAGTGGGGGTAGATCTCCTAAAAAATCAAAGGAAGAGCCGGGCACAGTGGCGCACGCCTGTAATCCCAGCACTTGGGAGGCTGAGGCAGGTGGATCATGAGTTCAAAACCAGCCTCAGCAATGGCTAGGCACTTAGCAACTCAGTGAGACCCTGTCTCTAATAAAAATATATAAAAAAAAGGGCTGGGGATTTGGGCAAGTGGTCGAGTGCCCCTGAGTTCAACCCCAGTACCAAAAAAAAAAAAAAAAAAAAAAAAAAAAAAATCAAAGGAAGATCAGTAGAGGAAAGAGACCACAGGGTGGGAGCCAGGGAGGAATGGGAAGTGGTATAGATTGATATTGGCCAATTTATATTGTTATAATGTGTGCATGTACAAATATTTAACACCAAATCCCACCAACATGTACAACTATAATGTACCAGTAAAAAACGTTTTTAAAGAGTTTTTTCAGAACAAAAAAAAAATTATATAAAACACTTTGAAAATCAAAAGCACATAAGAAAACAGAACTAACTCAATTTCCTAGTAATTTTGTTTTATTTTAATTTTCCATATCTTATTTTAAAATAACATCTACACTAGCAACAACGTATTCATCTTTGAATTTTGGATCTCTCTTCTACTTTTTGGGCATGTCTTCCATCCTGCAAATTTAAAAATATCTTAATAAATTTGCTTCTATTTTCAGAGTTTGTGCCTCATCTCTTTTTTTAATTATTAGTTGACAAAAACAAATTTTATATATTTATAATGTACAACATAATGTTTGCATACACTGTAGAATGGCTAGATCAAACTACCATATGCATTAGCACATATACTTATTTGTTGAAGTAAGAAATCTATACTCTTTTTATATACAACATATCATTAATAACTATAGTCATCCTGATATACATCTCTTAAACTTGTTTCTTTGCTAACTGAAATTTTATGTCCTTTGACCAACATTTCACCAATCCCCCCCACACCCCTCAACCTCCAAAACCACAGTTTTGCTCTCTATGTCTGTCAGTTCAACTTTTCTACATTCCCTATACCAGTGACATGACATACACACCTCATCTCTTTTGAAGCTATAATAAAAACAAAATTATACCAACCCTTGTTTTCTTAGTTTTGTGTACCACAAAATATTTCTTACCTGTTTATCAAATTACAGAGGATGAGCATCATTCATACAATCATCACTGGAAACAGTGTGATTAATTAACAGCAAGATGAATACAAAACATAAAGCTGTTTGAACTTTTCTAATATTTTTCACATTACCCCAACATAATGTGGGTCTAACTGAAAGTCTATATCAGTTAACCACTTCTAATTTTCACAATTATTTCCTTTTATCAAAATTGTTCTCCAGTAGTTCAATTTGTCATCCTAGACACTATCTTCCGTGCTTTAAGATGGTACTCGTACATTGTAGGAGATGATGCATGTCCATGGAAATTCCTGTAACAGAATCATGTCAGACCAAAAACTAAACCTGCTCTCCATATTATTAATTTATTTCTGATCTTCCATTTAACCTATAGAAAGCAAAGGGCACCTTCATGGAGTCTGAGATCTTCCTGTGTTTTCTTAACACTAAGGGCCAGGCATAACATTCTCCATGGGTGGAAATGAAGCTGATTATGGCTCAAGGACAGTGGCCAAGTGATACTGCATAAATATGAGTTTAGACTGTCCTCATGGGTCAAAGGACTTTGTCTCCAAAGACCTATTTGGTTTTGCCAGAAAAAAACAAAGGCCCTAACAACTCATAATGAGACACTAGAGAAGAGGAAACAAGAGTAGAGTATTACCTTCTAAATATATCTGTACTATTTTGTTGAACATTTTACACATGGCTTATTAGAAGCAATTCTTACAAATAATCATTGAAAAGAAAATTCAGACTCTAAAGCTCAACCACACACATTACTGAGTATAACAGTGGAGATCAAACCAGTATGGATACTATGTTGCTATGCATATAAATATTTACTTCTCTGAGTCCCGCACTGTGGGACATGCCTACAATCCCACCTACCTACCTACAATCCCAGCTATTTAGGAAGCTAAGGAAGGAGGATCACTAGTTCAATGCCAGCATGGAAAATTTAACAAGACTATGACTCAAATTAAATTTAAAAAAAAAAGAAGAAAAAAAAAAGGCTGGGGTATGGCTCACTGGTAGAGCTCTTGCCTAGCATGCATGAAGCCCTCAACTCAATCCCCAGTACCACTAAATAATAAATAAATATTTACTTTTATGGAAAATAGAGAACAAAGTTTTCCATAAATAATTCAGGAATGTAGGGTTATTAGAGAAGCAAACAAGGATTTGACTTTCAATTTTGTACACTTGTATCAGGATCCCACCAAGACAAGTGCTAGCACAAATTAAATAACTCTCTCTTAATAAAGAGAATATCCACAAAGCTGTGAACAGTGTAAGGAAAAACAAGGGGTTCTAGGCTAAAGACAACAGGGGAAGCATTACCTTTCATGAGCCTAAAGGGACAAAGGCAAATAGTAGTTGTAAAAATCTAGAAATAAAGCATTGTGGATGGAGAG
Source organism: Tamias sibiricus (assembly GCA_025594165.1). Classification (NCBI taxonomy): domain Eukaryota; kingdom Metazoa; phylum Chordata; class Mammalia; order Rodentia; family Sciuridae; genus Tamias; species Tamias sibiricus. The sequence goes on from CM046659.1 coordinate 90,069,417, forward strand.
GGCCATTAAAGAGTAACACAGCCAGCTCATGGTGTCCCTGAAGAGAAAAAATAAATGAAAGGATCTGATCTTGGATCTAAAATCTCTTGTTAAACTTTGGCCAAAACCCAAAAGAAAACAGAGAACAATGAAACATGTTTATGCAGCCCAGTGAGGTGAGATTCCCAAAGCACATAAGAAAGATGTGTTGAGAATGAAACTAGAGGGACAACTAGAAACTACCCTAAAGACTACTCTACTCTACTTGGTAAAATGAACAAAACTTCTTTCCTATAGGATATTAATCTTGACATGATCTTTTATTTAATGGGATGCCACTGTTTTCTATTGTTGAGATCTATTGGTCAGAGGAGTACTAAGAAGCATCCAATGGGTCCCCTGAGTTCTAGATTTAATACTCCTTGTCCCTGGTACAGGAGGAATCAAATATCCCCTAGTAATTGGGATGTGTCATCCCAATAAGCAGTACTGTCCTTTACACAAACAACAATAACAACAAAAAGTACTGCTTAGGGACCCATGCCACAAATTGACCTCTCTCCAGCCATGCCCATCAACATGAAATGGAGATTTCGAGAGACAAAAGAGAAACCTAGCTGGACCCCACTTCTCTCCTTATTGACCTTTTTTCTGATCCTTATACATCCCTAATCCATAAATGTGGCTTTTCCAGATTAGGTAGAACTATGCAAATGTCATTATAACATATATTTATCAACACAGAAGGATAGAACATACTATATGCAAGAATTAATTATTTTGATGTATAACTTTAAATATTTCAGCAAATGACTTATGAGTTTCCATTTTAACTTTTTCCTCAGACCACAAAATGTCAGACAGATACTTTTTGAACTTGGTTCATGACATGAAGAGCCCCAAGCAGTCAGAGGCCATTATTAGCTGTGTTCCCTGTGGAAAATTCTTTCCCGGGGCCCAAGGACCTCCAATCCCACTAAACAGAGTTCACAAGAATAGGAGGCATACAGGCACTATGGTGTATACCTGTTATCCCAGTAAGTCAGGAGGCTGAGGCAGAAGGATCTAAGTTCAAGGATTCCTGTTTAATAGAGCATCTCTTTTTCACCTGAAGCTTCTCTTCCACCCGGGGACTGACACACATGGATTAAGGCAAGGGTTTATTAGAGTGGCTTGAGTGTGCCCTCTCTACTCCCAATAGATAGACTACTGCTTAATATTATGCAGATACAAAAGCGTTAATAGCTTTGGTCTAGGTGCTGTAGAACAAGAGGCATTAGCCACATCTGAGGTTGATGTGTAAGATTTCCCTAGAATCAAGACACATAATATGTATAGACAAAAGATAAAAATTATCCTACTAACTTTATATTACCATATGTTTATGGTATGTCATCATATTTCCATGTCATAGAGGAATTAAAATTCTTACAATGTTAAAAAAAAAAAGGCATAAATTTTGACCAAACATTGTTTAGTGTTACATTAGTGACTTTTTTTTTTCACCTTATATATTTTCTGGCCATATAAATGGATATACTACAAATATCATTATATATTGCCACTGATTTAAAGGATGCACCAAATAAATTAGACAACATGTAGAGCATTTACCTGTGAGTGGTTTCAACTTATGGAGTATAAATAAAGCAAGTGAATTTAATGTACATCTGTCCATTGTTATACTTCATTTCCTATAAAAATTTTTCCAGAACCAAAATTACACCCTAGTAATAGGTAAAGCGGGAGCAGTATTCCACAAGTTCATGAACTGTACTGCTGGAAGAAACACTATGGATGGAAAGGAAAAGTCAGAACCTAGGATAAATGTATATCTCTATGTAAATGAGTCTTTATGCCTTCCATAAAATAAGGGCTTATCTCTATTCCACCTGACACACAGTGAACAGCTAGTCCAGTGAAGGCATGATGAAGCATGGTATATACAAAGGATTTACCTTCATATTGGTGGTTTGGGCATGGAATAGTGATGGTACCAGATTATCCCTAGTGAGGGGAAACTGTTGTTGATTCCATACAAAGACTTTGTCTGTGCTGTGGTCACTAGTTGTAGGAGCCCTAATTAAGGAGATAGCTAAGATTGCGGTTAGCTGCAAGCCATAAAGATGTTCAAGCATTACCACCTTCTATGGTCTCGCGAGACTTGGCCCGGGACATTGCAGATCAGGTCAGCGCCATTTGCATGCTCTCGTGAGACTTGGCCCAAGAGATTGCGGAGCGGCCGGCGCCATTGTGTGGTGGTTGGAGGAGTGTGGATAGTGTTGGAGTTGTTGTTGGAGCCGGAGAGAGAAGCTAGCAGAATAAACAGCCTGTTCGTTTCCAGTCTGCCTCTGAACTTATTCCCGCGGCATCGTTGCTCCAAGCGGCAATTGCTCCAGGGAGCGACAAGTGGTGGCCTGTATGGGGACTTAGGTCAGCAGGTTAAAAAATAAGAAAATTTTAAAAAATGGGAGCGAAAATAACGAAAGGTCGGATAATAAAAGCCATGGATGAGTTTTTCGATATCGTGGACTCAGTGGATAGTGAGGAAAGTGATCAAGAAAGCATAGCCTCTGAATCAGTTAATACCAGTGAGAAGAGTAGTGGTGTAAATTCAAAAGTAAGAGCTGCAACAGCCATCAGAAACTTATTGAAATTAGCCGAAGAATATGTACTCTCCTTAGAAGCTGAAATTCAGGATACCAGTAAAAGTGATAGTAGTAAGAAAGAGCCAAACCATGAAAGTATGGTCTCCTCCACTAAGCCAGTTAGGAATTATGAAACTAGTAGTAAAGAGGAATCAAAAGGTGATTCTGGGAGCACAGTCTCCAGTAAAAAGAACAAAAAGAAATTAAAAAGGAAAAAGGACAGTCAAGTAGAGGAACCACTTGCGTCCTCTACTCCCCCATGGGTGGAATCCATTACAGAAAACATGAAGAGTATTACTAGGCGTTTGCATACCCTAGAAACAGAAATTAAAAGTCTTTCTGAGCACTTATGTGCTCTCGAGGGTAACTCACAGATACATTGGGAACTGCCAATATTTGAAAATGAAAATGGACAAAGGATCCACCAGTCAGTAGATTTCAAAACAATAAAAAAAATCTCAAAGAGGCAGTAATGACATATGGGCCCCAAGCTCCTTTCATGTTGAGTATGCTGGAGTCCCTTAACACCTTTAACTTAACCCCCTTAGACTGGAAAAGTCTATGTAAAGCAGCATTAAGTGGGGGGGGCAATACTTGGTTTGGCGATCGCAATTTCAAGACCTTTGTATAGAAACGGCTAAAAGAAACGCAGCTGCAGGTTTGGAGACCATAATATAGAAATGCTCACAGGAGAAGGGCAGTTCGCAGACTTACAGGCTCAAAAATATTATGACCCAGGTGTATATGCTCAGATATACAGAGCTGCCTTAAAGGCATGGGAAACTTTACAAGGACCTGGGGATCTACAAGGTAGCTTGTCAAAAGTGATTCAAGGACCTAATGAGCCATATGCTGACTTTGCTAATAGACTTTTGAGAACTGCAGGTAGAGTGTTTGCAGATGTTGATCAAGCTATGCCATTAGTTGTTCAATTAGCATACAAAAATGCTAATAAATACTGCCAGGAAGCCATCAGGCCATGGAGAAATAAAAAGGATCTTTCCATATATATACAACTATGTAAAGATATAAATGACACCTTTGTCACAGGAAATGTGATTGCAGCAGCTGTGAGAGATGCTGCCCCTCAAAATTTTACAAGGGCTCAACCTAGACATTATAATCAATCAGGATATTCCAGGCAAAATTATCATAATCAATCAGGCTATTCTAGGCAAAACCCCCAAAGAGAAATAAGACCAAGCTCATACCATGCCCCAGGCCGCTGCCCCAGGTGTAAAAAGGGAAATCATTGGGCCAATAAATGCCGTTCAAAATTTGACATCTATGGAAATCATTTATCCAGGAGTTCAAAAAATGGGGCACGGGACCCAATGCCCCGGGGCCCACAAATGTATGAGGCATTGGAGGAGGAGTATCCTCAAGCATCCACTCAGATGCTTCCCCACACAATCCCTACTACCCATCCACTCCCTCACCAGAGGAACAAGAGGAAATGCAGGATTAGACCTCTGTTCCACCGCCCGAATAGTGTTAACACCTGAAATGGGGGTTCAACTGATTCCCACAGGGGTCAGGGGACCTCTTCCCTCAGGGACAGTAGGACTTATTCTCAGATGAAGTCCTAAAAGCTTATTAGGTTTGCAAGTGACCCCAGGTATAATAAACTCAGACTACAAAGGGAAAATAAAAATAATGCTTAGCTCACCCCAAGGTATAAGTTCTGTTACTCAAGGAAATAGAATTGCTCAGCTGCTTCTCCTTCCAAATTTACATAATTCATTAAAAATGAGTATGCCTCAAAAAAGGAACAATAGAGGATTTTGTTCCACTGACTCAAGACCCATGGCTTGCTGAGTTCAGGATTGTTCAAGGAGGCCTATGTGTAAAATAAAAATCCAAGGAATACAGATGGAGGGACTGATAGATACTGGAGCTGACTCTTCCATCATTAATCTATGACAATGGCCCAAGCATTGGCCTCTGTGAAAAGCTTCAACCAATTTAAGAGGCTTGGGATATAATAAACTCCCAGAGAAAAGTGCAGTAATTTTAAAATGGGAGGATGATGAAGGGCATAAAGGAACATTTCAGCCTTATGTTTTACCTAACCTACCGGTTACTTTATGGGGAAGAGATATTTTGCAACAAATGGGAGTACACCTTGCAACCAAGCCTGCAGGTGTTAAATGTGAAAATCTACAGAGTAATCTTAACCCTAAAAGAAATCATTATCAAAAAGTACAGGGTAATCTTAACCCTATAAGAAATCATTATCAAAAGGTACAGGGTAATCTTAACCCTAAAAGAAATCATTATCATACAGGAAAAGGACATTTTTTTTCAGGGCCACTGAGAAAATAATTTTGAAAATACCATGGCTTTCTGATAAGCCAGTATGGGTCCTCAGTGGCCACTATCTAAAGAGAAATTACAAGCAGCCCACCTAGTTCAGGAACAACTAGAAGCAGGACATATAGAACCTTCCACCTCTCCCTGGAATTCCCCCATATTTGTGATCAAGAAAAAATCAGGAAAATGGCGATTGTTACATGATCTTAGAGAAATTAATAAAACCATGCAAATCATGGGTCCTACTCAACCTGGACTTTCTAATCCTGTAGCTATTCCAAAAAATTTCCATCTTATTACTCTTGATATAAAGGATTGTTTCTTTTTTATTCCTCTACACCCTCTGGATACCCCCAGGTTTGCTTTTTCAGTTCCTCCTATTAACAATAATGACCATGATCAGAGATATCAATGGAAAGTTTTGCCACAGGGAATGGCTAATAGCTCCACTATGTGCCAAATCTATGTAGATAAAGTTATTCAGCCTATCAAAAATAAATACCCAGAGCTTGTGTGCCTCCATTATATGGATGATGTTTTGCTTGCTCATCCTAATCAAGAAGTCTTATTCACCATATTTAGTGATATATCAGAAAACTTGAAACAATATGGACTAAACATTGCTAAGGAAAAGGTTCAAATTAGATCTCCAATATTATATCTAGGATTCCAAATTATGGACACTTTTATTAGGCCTCAAAAAATATTAATTAATAAGGAGCATTTGGCCACTCTCAATGACTTTCAAAAATTGCTAGGAGATATTAATTGGCTTCACCCTACACTAAACCTCACTACTACTAGCCAACTAAAACCTTTATTTGACATCCTTCGCAGGGACCCTAATCCATCCTCACCGCGAACATTGACTCCTGATGCTAGGAAAGCTTTAAAGTTAGTAGAAAAAGCCATCGAAGGAGCTCACTGTGATAGATTTGATTTAACTCAACCGCTGATATTGATTATTGTTTCTTCACAATATACACCCACAGGAATATTTTAGCAAAAAGGGCCTATATTATGGATACATTTGCCCATTTCTCCTAAAAGTACAATTTAGTCTTATACCTCCATGGTGGCTAAACTTATTCTTCAAGGACTTAAGACTTCTACTAAAATATTTGGCATTCACCCTGCTACCATTATTACTCCCTATTCATCATCATAGATTGAATATTTATGCTTCAATGATAATGATTGGGCTATAGCTAGAGGCTCTACTTCTGCAAATTTTGATAATCATCTTCCTAAGTCTCCTATATTATCTTTTTGTATTAATCATCCTATTATATTTCCATAGGTAATAAAAAATCAACCTATTCCTAAGGCATTAAATGTATTTACAGATGGGTCCTCAAATGGTACTACTGCAGTAGTCACTAAAAAAGAAACTATAACTTACATAACTGCACACAAATCAGCTCAACTAGTGGAACTGGAAGCTGTGGTAAGAGCTCTGGAAAATTTTAGAGAGCATCCCATAAACATTTTTTCAGATAGCCACTATATTATACATGCTGTCCCAAAATTAGAGCTAGCAGGAGCAATAGGACCTCATACTCCAGCCTTTAAATTGTTTTATCAAATACAAAAACTTTTGTGGGCAAGAAAAGAACCTCAATTCGTAGGGCATATTAGAGCACATACCAATTTGCCTGGTCCCCTCCATGAAGGTAATCAAAAGGCTAATGCCCTTACCCAAACAATCTTTATACTTTCAGCGCTCCAGCAAGCTACTTTATTTCACTCCCAGTTTCACATCAATAGCACCACCTTGCAGCGTAGGTTTAAAATCACAAAGGAGCAAGCCAGAACAATTGTAAAAGATTATAAATCTTGTATGACACATTTGCCCAATCCTCATTATGGTGTTAACCCTAGAGGATTAATGCCCAATCATTTGTGGCAGATGGATGTTACTCATGAGCCAAGTTTTGGAAAATTGCGATTTATTCATGTGACCATAGATACATGCTCAGGCATGATTTTTGCTTCCTTACATTCTAGAGAAAAAGTTAAAGATGTTACATCCCATTGTTTGCAAGCTTTTGTTGCATTGGGCATCCCCAAAATGCTTAAAACAGATAATGGCCCTGCATATACGTCCTCATCTTTCAAACAGTTTTGCGCAAAATTCAATATATCCCATAAAACAGGCATCCCATACAATCCTCAGGGTCAGGGCATTATTGAAAGAGCAAACCGCACACTGAAAATTATATTATTAAAACAAAAAGAAGGAAATTGGAACAATCCTAGGGACAGATTGGCAGTTGCCCTGTTTACCTTAAATTTTTTAACTTTAGACTCTAATGGTTATTCTGCTGGAGACAGACATTGGAACCCACATCAACAACATAAACCTTTGGTTTACTGGAAGAATGTTCTTTCAGGTACATGGAAGTGTCCAGATCCAGTATTAATTTTGGGGTGAGGATCTGTTTGTGTTTTTCCAAAGCACGAATCCTTTCCAATATGGATACCATCTAGATTAATAAAGCAGGTACCAAATCAAAAGGATCAAAATGAAGTTGTTGAAGAATCAAAATTAATAAAAAATGTACAAAATCAAAAGGACCAAGATGAAGGTATGGAATGATTCCCTTAAAAGAGTCCTTCAAAATATTTCACAACTTAAGTGTCATTCCTCCCGGCCGGGACAAGGAGATCTCTCTTTAGTATGCACACAATTGTTTTTTTTTTTCTCTTTTTTATATGTCTTTATGTCTGTGCATTTGTCTAAATTTCATGTAAATGTGACGTCACAAATATATGTTTGTAGGTTTGTGTGTCTGTCCAGTGTGATGTCACAAATAACAAAGCGCTTATGAAAATATATATATACATATATATGTATCCAAATAACTTTAATTCATTTAAGTTTAAGAGTATTCAATTTGGGTAAATAATTTAATAAGTGAAGGTATCTTCAATTTTGTTTTATAGGTGTCCCAGGGATTTCTCTTTAGCGAAGAATATGACTAATGCTGTATAACCTGATATTTTGATGTTTTGACATAGGAATGTTTAGTTGTAATTAACTCTATTTGTTTTATAGCTGATTAATTTGAGTTATTTCAACAGATAATTTCATGGAAGATTACAGAGACTTGAGGGTTCCAGCTAACAAATTATTTTTCCAAAGTGCCTTTAGCTTTTCTTTAATCTATCTTTAATGCAGTAAATACCCTCAATCTTTCTTTGTTTTGTTCTAAATATGATATTTTGCCAGCTTAAGTTTGTGGGAGCTCAAGCAGCAATGTGTATGAGCAGAAATCAACTTTAATTTTCTAATCTAATAATTCTATTTTTTAGTTTGACAACTCGCCTCTTGACTCAGTGCTGGAATAGCACTGCCTTTCCTTTAATAATTGATGCTTGAGTTTCTAGGTAGTGAGCCCTAAAGATTTGCCGGTGGCATTGTCTAGATATAAAAAAGACGGCTGCTGCTACAGCTGCAAAGATTGCGGCCACTGCAAACATCCCTGCTTCTCAAGCATCAAACAACCTCACCAGCAGTGTGGCCTCTGCTCTTCATGCATGGGGCCTCCTAGATCAATGTGTTATAACAAGTGGACATTTTGATCTTTCATTGTTTGGGACTTTACAAGACAATGCCTTGCGGGTATTTGTCTAGAGAACTCAGTGCGTTACTTGATGAAACTTAGGGCAGTTGATTTATTTAAAGAATTTGATATGCTATGTAACTTGGCTCATCAGCAGAAGGCTTATCGCCTTAAAGCCGCAGCATCTCCTCACAATTGGACGGCTGTTAGTCATCATACACAGTCGATCCTAAAGGGCTCCATTGGATGGCTGGTAGTCAATGACGGGTAAGATCCCCAGAGGGGAACAACCTAAGACAGGCACAGTCACACGGGACAGTCTCATGTGGCCGACATATCAACCTAAGACAGGAGTCAAGGGCACAGCCTTGATTATCCGATGACGGGTAAGAATGTTGGTTGCACATGGATGTCCTAGAGCATCCCCTCGTTTAAAACAAAAAGAGGGGAAATGTAGGAGCCCTAATTAAGGAGATAGCTAAGATTGTGGTTAGCTGTGAGCCATAAAGATGTTCAAGCATTACCACCTTCTATGGTCTCGTGAGACTTGGCCCAGGACATTGCGGATCCGGTCGGCACCATTTGCATGGTCTCGCGAGACTTGGCCCGAGAGATTGTGGAGCGGCCTGTGCCATTGTGTGGTGGTTGGAGGAGTTTGGATGGTTTTGGAGTTGTTGTTGGAGCCAGAGAGAGAAGCTAGCAGAATAAAGAGCCTGTTCATTTCCAGTCTGCCTCTGAACTTATTCCCGCGGCGTCGTTGCTCCAAGCGCAATCGCTCCAGGCAGCGATAACTAGTTAATACAATTAAGCACCAATTAGATACCTATTTAATAATTAGTGCCAATTAATGAGTCCTAAAATAGATAGGGAAAGCAGCTGACTGACATTACAGGAACAAATCATCTTGTTCTTATACAAAGAAGAACTTCTAACATCATTTTTCACAGGACATAAAAATCTTAATTCCCCAGTGCCTTTCTGAAA